>CM031376.1:30864103-31528711 GCA_018208015.1 Medicago ruthenica
TTATTTTCGTCTCGCGACGTCTTAGAGCCCTCTTGGGGGTTAAGGAATTAGGCGGCGATCTTATTTTCGTCTCGCGACGTCTTAGAGCCCGCTTGGGGGTTAAGGAAATTAGGCGGCGATCTTATTTTCGTCTCGCGACGTCTTAGAGCCCATCGTGGGGTTAAGGAATTAGGCGGCGATCTTATTTCGTCTCGCGACGTCTTAGAGCCCACTGGGGGTTAAAGGAATTAGGCGGCGATCTTATTTTCGTCTCCGCGACGTCGTAGCAGCCCCACTTGGTGGTTAAGGAATTAGGCGGGCGATCTTATTTATCGTCTCAGCGACGTCTTAGAGCCCATCTTGGGGGTTAAGGGAATTAGTGCCGCGATCTTATTTTAAGCGCAAGCGACGTCTTAGAGCTCCATCTTGGGGGTTCAAGGAATAGGGCGGCGATCTTATTTAAGCTCACGACGTTAGAGCCTCTTGGGGTTTAAGGGACTTGTGGGCTCTTTTGTGGTTAACATACATACGGTCGAGCTCATTGGGATTCGGCAATGGCGATCTGCTAAATGCAATGAGAGTAAGACGGACAAGCAATATATATATATGATATAGGACATTAATAAAAACTTAACTGGGGCCTCATTAAAAACCCCCATTACTGCGGGGGGAAAAGAGTGCCCCTTACTATCTTACTACTTAACTGTACAAAAAGAAGCGAATTTATAAGATAAAAAACGGTAAAGAACTAAAAAGGCTTTGTCTTCCCTCCAGCTCGCCCTTGAGTTGTCATGGCGAGTTCCGTCCTGCGCTGCCCTCAATCTTTTTCATCATCTTGCGGTTAGCTGGTTCTGTCCATAATATCAGCTCCTTCTTGATTTCGTCACATTCTACTTCTTCCTTCCTGGTCCTGAAAATTGGATTGGCCGGCTTTGGGCGAAGCGTCAGGAAAGGAGTACTAGTTTCCTCAACCTTCCTGGCCTCTCCGTGTTCTGCATTTTCTTCATCAGCATTGGCTCTCGAATTGACTGGCTTCAGTGTGGTACCGAGAAGGGAGTACTTTCTTCCTCGACCCTCTCGATCTCCTCGGGCTCCGTATCCTCTTCTTCAACATTATATTTTCTGCCTCGACTTTCTTGATTTCCTGGACATGAATTTCTTCTTCTAGGCTGGATACAATGAGGTTCACTCGGTGCACTTTTAGGTTACTGCTTCCTTTCTTCTCCTTCTGAATCTTCAAGCTATTGTGGTAACACTCTCGGGCTGCTCGCTGGTCTGCTCTAATGGTACCAACCCGCCCATCATCCAGCGGGTATTTCATGACGAGGAATTTGGTGGAAAGGTAGGCGTCGAGGGCGTTAAAGGCTGGGCGGCCTACGATGACATTGTAGGAACAGGGCGAGTTGACTACCAAGTATCTAATCCTGATGGTTTTAGCATTACTACCTGTACCGAATGTTGTTTTCAGCGTGACGTATCCCCGGACGTGCACCTGTTCCCCTGTAAAGCCGGCCAGTATTCCTTTAAAAGGCTGCAACTGTTCCTCGTCTAGACCCATCTTCTCAAAAGCAGAATAATAGAGGATGTCTGCAGAACTGCCTGGATCAATCAACACCCTCTTGACGTCCCAGTTGAAGATTTGGACAGTGACGACCATGGGATCGTCATCGTGAGGAATTACCCCCCTACGGTCTTCGCTCGAGAAAGTGATATCCACCTGACGCTCTGATTCCTTCTTGGTGTGGTCATCAAGCAGCATTATTTGTCTGACGTACTTCTTCCGGGAGGTGCTGGACTCCCCGCCTCCTGCAAAACCGCCAGATATGGTGTTCAAAGTGTGGCGCTCTCCTTCTTTCGCCACTTCTTTTTCTCTCTGGGGGTCTTCGTGGGGGCGCCTGTCCTCTCCTCTACCTTCCTTCACGTAACCCCTCAATCTGCCATTCTGAATCAGCTTCTCTATTTCCCTTTTCAGATGTATACAATCGTCTGTAGTGTGTCCTTTGATGCGGTGATATTTGCACCAGGCATCCTTATCGTTCCCCATGATTGTTCCTCTCGGCGGCTGAGGCTCAGGGATGATTCTGGAGTGGCAAACTTCTCTCCAGATTTGTTCACGGCGGGTGTTGAGGGCCGTGAAGGATTCTGGAGGGGGTGGGCGCCTGTCATGACCCTGGCGTTTGTATGGCGCTCGGTCTCTGCTACTGGACGGGTAATAATTGCGTCGATGATCATATCCGTAGGGAGCACGCTCCCTGGAATCTCTTGCCTTCTTCTCGGCGTTACTTTCTTCTCCCTTTATATAACACTCTGCTCTAGACATGATTTCTTCCATGGAGTCTGCTGGTTTTTGTGCCAACGACTCGTTGAACTGGCCAGCGCGGAGACCGTTCTGGAAGGCTCCCACAAACAACTCTTGGTTAGGGTTAATTACCTTGATGGTGGCGTCATTGTAGCGTGCAAGATACTCGCGGAGAGTCTCGTTGGGTCCTTGACGGACGTTGAAAAGGCTGGTAGACGAGACTTTGCGGTGGCGGCTTGCTGAGAACTGGTGTGTTAACTTGCGCGTCATATCCTGGTAGCTGACGACGGAAAATCGAGGCAGGTTCATATACCACCTCAGGGCGGCGTCTTTCAGGGTCCCTGCTAACAACTTGCACTTGAGAGAATCGGCCGCACCAATGACGGCCATTTGAGTGTTGAAGGCGGTCACATGCTCCACTGGGTCGCTTTTTCCATCGAAGGAGGAAAGAGATGGCGGCTTGAAATTCTCTGGCACCGGCGCGTTCCAAACTTCGGCGGACAGTGGTTGAGGGTCGGGGTCGGCCGATTCATCTTGCTGAGACCCATTCCCTTCGGCGTGTTGCTGCTGTTGGATGGTTTCCATGGTTGCTTGCAAGGCTTCATTGTGGTCGCGAAGTTGCTGGATCTGTTGTTGTAGAGCCTCTAAGGCCGCAGGGTCTGCCATCGCGCCGGCGACGACGGTAGTTTGGGTTTGTATGTTGAGTTTATGACTGGTGGTCAGAGATTCGCACCCTAAGCCTCGAATCCTAGGCTTAGATCAGGGTTTTCCAAACAGATGTGGGTCAGTCGTTTGATGGAGTTAGGGGTAGGTCTAGGGTTGAATCACGGCGGATTCAAAGGCTTTGAGGTTGCTTCGGGGAGATATGGTGGGTAAACGGCGCTCTGATGACTCTCAGGGGCCGTGTATCGATCGTTTTTCTCTGGGAGACGGTGGCTAGGTCAGTTTTACCGTAGCCCCACGGTGGGCGCCAACTGTACTGAATGTGAGTACAATACTTCTAGAAACTAGGGTTTCTGTGCTGTGTTTAGGTCATCCCTCGGGAATGGTCCCGAGGTTACTATTTGTAGCCTTTTTTTTTTTGGGCCTACCCGGTCATGGTTTTGGGCCTGAATCATAAAAGGGCCAAAACCATGACTTGGGCGCCCTCGTAAGCTGCTGAGGGCGCCCCCAAAGGGTTATGTGTGATCGTCAAGTGGGCCCTATGCCCTCTTGGAGGACGTCCAGCCCTATTTTAAGGGTTCACACCCTTGGCTTTGGGGTCTTAATTCCTAGATAGTGAGAACTACGGTCCAGGCTAGTTCTAAGTGGTTCACATAATAAGCATGTTATCGCGTAAAACTGTATGAGATAAATGGTGTGCAAAGTACTCATTTCAAATCCAAATACACACCTAGAAAAGCAAGAAACAAGTAACTTGGCTTTGCGCAATCAAACAATTTTTATCATTATCATTATCATGCATCTGTTGGTGATTCACAAATCTATAGCTCATTCAACATTATTGAACATAAATAAAAGTGCAATATTAAACATAAGTTCATCACAAGAAGTTAATGGGAGTTAGTGGCATTGAAAATCTGTACTGATAGGTTTTACTGTCATCGCTACAGCGAACCACCCATCGCTATAGCGAGCGCAGAGTCTGAAGCTTCAAACTCTGACCTTCAGACTCTGAGGATCAGAAGCTGAATTTTGAACTCGTCGCTACAACGACGAAAGTGGTCGTTATAGCGACCATGACAGAATACAGAATTTTTTTGAAAATTGAAATGTACCACATTCCCTTCATGTGAAAACTTTTATGAGGATTATAATAAAGCATAACTACTTACAAAATTGGGTTGCCTCCCAACAAGCGCTTGGTTTACGTCGTTAGCTCGACGCCTGATTCATTAGGGTGGCCAAAATGAGACGGAACGCACATCAGCCTTTGTATTCCTTTGCTTTGGGAGGAATTCCATGAACTTGAAGTATAGCTGATGTGGAGTCCATAACCTCCCTATCCAGAGTTTGATGAACAAGGAACAAATACTATCTTTTACAAACTCAAGTTCTGCCTTGCTCACTTTCATCCCCTCCTTTTCACAAGTTTCTTCCTTGTTAAGAAACTGTTCCATTTTCTCAATATCCATCACTTCTTCACTATCAACAATTCTGGCCTCTTCAGATTCTGACCTTTCTTGAGGAAGTTCTACTTTGTGTGGTATCTCTATTTCTTCCACTAATTTCCTTGTACCACATCCTTCAAACATTATCTCTTCCTCACTTTCATCAACATCGTCTTCAACAATCTCTCTGAATTCAAAAGTGGATTGATTGTTGGTCTGAACATCCATGATTCTTGATGAAAAATTTAATTGAACTTGCAAAAGTTCCAATTGGCATGATAAAGCTCTCAATCTATGGTTGGTATTTTGCATGTTGATCATGGATTGTTGCATGAACAAATTCAAAGTATTTTCTGTTCTTGCCATTTTTTCATCTTCAGACGGATATTGTTGATACTATTGATAGGATTCATACTCGAATGGAGTATAGAAGTTGAAATAATCATGATGATCAGCCATGATTTCCTTTATGTTGAGAATCTGAAACGAGTGTGACTAACAAGAAAATTTTCTTTGTATAACAAAGAGGGTTAATGCAAACACAATTTAACAATGTACAAAAGAGAAGAAAAATATTAATAAGATATATACAAATGCTCAAAACAATACAAATTATTGCGATGCTCAAAATATCTAAACACCAATCCCCGGCAACGGCGCCATTTTGTTAGTTGCGTAACAAAATTAAGTATTTTTAAATTATCGTCTCCACAGGGATTAGTGCACTATCTCGAGCCGTTCAACAATCGTTATCGTTTTGAGTAAGGGGTTTATAACTTGTTTGCATAAAAACTAAATGAATCTAAAAGCGGAAATAAAACTACAAGTAATAGGGAATAAAAGCGTCGGAATCGGAGTTCATCAATCTTGCATCGAATATAATCTAAAAATCATGCATATGAATTCTAGCGATTTAGTGAAAATATCACGTATCACTCGACAACACCATTCGTGTCCAAATGACGTCGTGAGATCGATCGTATCGTTTAATAGACGATTTCCCAATCTATCAAACGATCCGAAAGCTTTACATTCCGATACTTTATGTGATTATCAAAACCCAATTCCATGTCTAGAATTTCTTATTTTGATAGAAGATTATTCTAAACCTAGATTCAAAAGTATTTGTCAATAACAATTAAATCAAGCATAAGAATGAAAAGCAAGAATAACTTCAATAACACATAAATTGCTAAAATCATATATTTGCATAATCCAAGATTACATCTAAGCTAGATAAAGTACCTCCAATCCCAACAAAGGGAAGTTAGTTGTTCATGTTCATGACAACTATACAAAAATTTATAGAAAGTTGAAAATCCAAGCCTAAGTCTTGATTTCCCAAAGTCTTAGTTGATTCCATAATCCCTTCACTATTGCTCCTTGAAGATCATAGATTCTAGCCCTAAAAACTGTCTAAAAACTAAATCCTAAAAATATTTCTGAACTGTAAAAATAAGCTATATATATAAAAAACTGTGCTGAATGGCTATAAATAGAATCTGAAATTTTCAAGGCTCGCTACAGCGATGAGCTGGTCGCTGTAGCGATGGAAGGTTTCTTGGCCATTAGGTTTGCTCCACGTCAACAAAACGGGGTTCAAACCGCCTTTGGTCGCTATAGCGACCATATCCATCGCTGTAGCGATGGAATCTTAAGTTTTCCCTGCCTAAGCTCGTTGTAGCGACCAGTTCCTCCGCTGTAGCGATGGCACCTTGATAATTCTTCATGTTTCTTTGCTCAAATCATGTCCTGGCTTGCATTTTCCTGCACAAATGGATGGGGAAAGAAGTAAAAGCATAATTTGGCATTTGATCAGTGATTCTGAGCTTTTCCTATGATAACTTGCGAAACAAGTAACATAAAGTGCTTGAATTAACTATGCTTTTTAACTCATTTTTGGTACTTATCATCTCCTTGTACAAAACATTCTCCCTGTTTTAAGGAAACAATTCAAATTCCATTCCTCTGTTTCTCAGTTGCGCACACAATGTTAGGAAGGAATTAAATGCTGGATATAGCTTCTATTGCAACGTCTCTTTGATGAAATTGGCTCTTCTCAACAGCTCTTTAATTCTCTATAAAGGATTGAAGGATTGAAGAAGATTAACAAGACTCCACAGAACTGCAAATCTGAAAGTGCCAATACTCTGTTTTATTGGACAGTCATCAAATAACTTAGAAATTCTTACAAACCTTTTATCTTAGAATTTCTTAAGTATAGAGTCTTAATCTGTATATCAAGTGTTCAACTCAAACATATTATGTTGTAAATCTGTTTCATTCAAAGTCTCTCGCCTGTGTGCTTGAGCAATTAGGAAGTCTCATACTGTGTGTTTGAGCAAGGAAGTCTTAGACTGTGTGTCTGAGTAAGGAAGTCTCATACTGTGTGTTTGTGCAAGGAAGTCTTAGACTATGTGTCTGAGCAAGGAAATCTCACACTGTGTGTTTGAGCAAGGAAGTCTTAGACTGTGTGTCCGAGCAAGGAAGT
This sequence comes from Medicago ruthenica, assembly GCA_018208015.1. Classification (NCBI taxonomy): domain Eukaryota; kingdom Viridiplantae; phylum Streptophyta; class Magnoliopsida; order Fabales; family Fabaceae; genus Medicago; species Medicago ruthenica. The sequence continues at coordinate 30,870,984 of CM031376.1, forward strand.
CTCATAGCTGTGTGCTTAAGCAATTGTAATCTTTGTGATTATAGTGAAAAATCTCTTGTTAGTAACAAGGGGACTGGACTACTTCCGGGTTGTGGAAGGAACCAGGATAAATTGCTTGTCTCTCTCTCTCTCTCTCATTTACTTTATATCCGCTGCACAACACTCTGAAACAGAGCATCAGAATCTGATCAATAACAGATTCTGAACTATCATTAAGTTTTTGAGACAGAAAAGAAAAAGCTCACACAATTCAACCCCCCTTCTTGTGTTTTTCTTACCTTCAGTTGAGTCTTCACGGTGGAGGAGAAAGGTGCCTGCAAACACATTAACACTTTAACGTTCAAGTCAGTATTTGAAAGAGGTGGTTATGTGCGAAAAATGGTAAAAGTTAAGTGTACATTGAGGATGACGTCGCGTCACACTTATATAGCGCGCGGAGAACATTAACAGTTCCCGTGAAATGAGGCGCTATCTTAGAAGGTCGTTGGTGATGATGTGGACGGTGGAGATGGATTCAGGACGAGTTCTTAGAGATGAATCCTATCCATACTACTATCAGATTACACCACCACCTTATATATGAGATTACTACTATATTTGATGTGGATAAGAAGAAAATAATCCTACAAGATAGTATTTCTGATAACCTTTTTCTACTCTAGTACTCCCTCTGTCTCATATTAGATGTTTTATTTGTGTTTTACACGTGTATTAAAGAAATGATTAATAGTGTTGCTTTCAAGGGTAAAATATGTATCATTTCCTAAAACACGGGGACTAGCCCAACCAGGGTACTAGCTCCATGTTTCTGTTTTTGAGTGCCTTAACGGGCGCTATTCCATCGAGAGTATGGGCGCTAGCCCAACGAGAGTATTCATATTATATTAGCCCAACAAGCACGAGTCTTGATATAAGGCGAAGTGATTAAACTATGTGTAAAAACGACTCCTTTGAGTAGATTAGATCGCCGCGCCGGGACTGGCCCATTGTGGGTGTGGTCCCTTTAAATCTTCAGGTTGAGGACGCGCCTTAATGGGATCCGACGGCTGACGTGAGGCGACTGTTCGCTCTCGCTGACGTGTTCGCATCGCAACGGCTCTCGGAAATCGTGTCAACTTAGGTGACGTCATCTGCGCGTTTTCCCAGGCTTTTTTACTTTAAACTGAAACGGATCTACTTTTCCTCCTACTTTCAGATTTCTTTTATCCTTTTCCCCCTCCTTTACCTCCGTCTTTTTCTTCCAACTCGTTTTTCATCGTTCAAGCGGTTACAGTCTTTGTGGATCTCTGCGCCTGCTGTTTACGGATCGTTCGGAGTCCTTGTTCGTTCTCAAGCCCTTCACTTGTCTAAATCCAGGTAACCCTATTCGATCTCGTTCTTTTTTATTTTAAATCAGTAGTATGGTGGTAATTAGGGAGTGCGATGAGGCGGGTAGGGAGCTATCCCCAGCTAATTCGGAGGAGAGGTGTATGTTGTGGAGGGAAAGTGTTAGGCATGCGAAGCGGCCAGATCGAACCACTGATTGGGTGGTGTTTGATAAGGCCTACTACGACCACTCCCTTTTGACGGAGTTTTCGAGTGATTTGGACGAGGGTGAAGGAGGGAGTGGTAGTGGGAATTCATCTGACTCTATTATTCATTCTGTTCGCCCGGGTCCGTTCTGTAGGAAAGGAATTTGTTACATGGCGTCTTCTAGTGGTTCAGAACAAGAGAGTTTCGCCGACGAGGTGCTTCGTTCAGAGTCCGTGTACATGTGTCGCGTCGAATTTCGGATGTCAAGCTATTGACTAGCATTGAATCACTAAATTTAAATCACGACTGAACTTTTAATTTTTCGGGGAAAAAGGAAAAAAGTTCGAAATTACCTTTGAATGAGATTTTAGGTTCGAAAGTCGATTATGCGAGGGGAAGGTATTAGCACCCCTCACATCCGTTGTACTCAACGGGAACCTCTTAGTTGGCTTAGGCTTAAAATGTCTTTTGACGTTTTGCTTGCACGCTTAATCATATATGTATAAAGGAAAAAAGAAAATATAATGTGAGGTGAAGAAAGAGATAAAAACAAATGAAATAGAAAAGAGAAAAAAAAAAGATTTTTTAATAACGGGCTTGACAAGATGTCGGTCTTGCTCCTACGTATCTCCCGGTAGTCGGAGAATTCAAAGCTTACGTAGTTCTTGAAAGAATTGTTTGAAAACGCGCAAAGGCGTAAAAGGCTTAAAAATAAAACAAACGCACGGAGGCGTAAAAGGTTTGAAAATAAAGACAAACGCACGGAGGCGTACAAAAAGCTTGAAAATAAAACAAACGCACGGAGGCGTTAAATTCGCGCAAGGCGTAAAAAGGATGAAAAATAACGCGCAAAGGCGCGAAAGGTTCGGATTGACCACAAGGGCCAAGATTGGTGAGTTTTTATACTTCGAAAATAGAATGACGATTGTCCGAGCAACGAGACATACGTCAAGTGTTCGTACAACCGGGGAAAGGAGAGACATACGTCAAACCACCCTTTTTCATTCAAGTTTTGTTTGAATTTAAAACGTATTTTTTGGGGAAGCTAGAAAAGAATGACGATCGTCTAAGCAACGAGACATACGTCAAGTGTTTATTCGATCGGGGAAAGGAGAGACATACGTCAAACCACCCTTTTTCATTCAAGTTTCGCTTGAATTTTAAGGAAAATGTATTAACTAAAAAAAACGCTCGTTTCTTAGAACTTTAAAAAAAGAAAATAAATTGTCCAAATTAGTTGTTGCAACCAAAATGAACAAGTTTGTTACTTAATAAAAAGGGAAATGTTTTTGTTGTTTTGGGATTTTTACTTGGAGTTAAAAAGAAAATAAAATGCGATAAAATAAACTAAACGCGAGGAATTAATAAAACGATCGTTGGATTTAAATAAAAAGATTTTTATTTATCATGGATTGAACTATAAAAAATAATAAAAGAACAATGCATATTTATATATATATATATGTTCCTAAATGTACATATGAATGACATAAAGAAAAAATATAAAATAAAATGAACAAAAAGAAATAAAAATAAAAAAATAAGTGCATGAGATAAATGATAGGTAAATAAATAAATGAGATGTAAAAAACAATAAAACAATAAAAAGAAATAAATAACAAAAAGAAAAAAATAAATTTGCAAAGAAAATAAAAGAAATAAAAATTTGGGAGGTGTAAAAAATAAAACTAGGGGTGTTAGAAGTGAAAACTAAAAAAAAATTTGAAAGAAAAGGCCCAAAAAGCATTGGGCTTACGTAAATTAAACTGGGCCGTCTGATTAATCAGACGGCCCTGATTAGATCACAGGGCAAAGAAAGCAGGGCCATATGATTAAGATCAGAGGGGCCTGGAGAGCGTGGGTGTACGCTAACGCGTACACCCTGCCTCACTGAATCAGGGAGGGGTATTTAAACCCCCTCCTTCACAATTTTCATTCATTTTTCAGTTTCAATCTCTCTCTTCTTCTTCTCCATGCCAGCCGAACTCTTCCCTCCCCCTTCTCTCTAACCTTCTCGCCGTGAACAGTGCTCCGGCGTGGTGGCCGCCGGCCTAAACGGCGGCGCCACCGCGCTGGAGAGTTAAAAATCTCTCCTTTTCAAAATTTTTCCTTCTTTTCCAATATCCTTTTCCTTTCTAAGCTCAAATCCGAAATTATTTTCCCAAAAATCCTTACCAAAATTCCTAGATCTAGGTTTGAAAAATCAAAAAAAATTATACCTTTTCCTCTTGTTTTCTTTTTGGTTCGGCCTATGTTGTTCCCTGCGTGCGTGTCTTGATTCTGGTTGTGTGTCGGGTGGGTGTGTGTATGTGTGGTTTATGGCCGTGTGGTGTGTGTATGTGGGTCTGTGGCCGTGTGGTGTGTGTATGTGTGGTTTGTGGCCGTGTTAGGGGAAAAAACGTGTGTACTGTTAGGGGGTTTGGGCTGGGATGCTTGTATTTTTGTGTGTTTATGTTGTGTTGAAGGTTTGCCTTGCTGTAGCTGTTGATGATTGGTGTTGTGTTGTGGTAAAAACGTGTTTGTGCGTTTTTGCTGTTGATGAAAGGGTGTTTTTTTTTGATTCAAAGTTCTTCTTCTCAAAACTTTCTTCTCTCCTTTTGCTGTTGATGCTAATTCTGTTTTTATAGATGAACATTAAGCTGCTTGTCAGCTTAATGACTCATCTAAATGCAAGTTGATCTGGTTTTTTGAGATAGAATTTCTGCAAGCATTTAATGAGAAAGTGATCTTGCTGGATTTGAGGATTTTGTGATGATGATTTGGATATGGTTGAAGGTTTTGTGATGATGAAAAACAGTGTTTGGGGCGCATGAACAGTACTGGCCTGGACTGTGTTGACTTGGACCATGGACTTTTTGGACAAAAATGCAAAAAGAATAAAAAATAATAATAATAGTAAAAGTAAAAATAATAAAAATGATAATAATAAAAATTAAAATAAAAATAAAAATTAATGATAATAACAAAAAACTGAAATTAAAAGTAAAAATAAAAAGGGATAAAAGAATAAATTTAATAAACAAAACAAAAATTGACATGAGGTATTTTAAAATACCTCCCTGCCGAAATTTCGTCTGAAACGACGAAAATTCTCGGCCTTTAAAAAAAATGCGTAAAACGAGACAATAAATAAAACGAGACGAAAATGGGTCAAAAAATGGGGTATGACAGATGCCGCTATTTAAGTTTCTTCGCTACGGAGATTAAAAAGCGAAATTTTGATTCGACGGGTCGAAGAAACTTAAATACAGAGTACACCATTTTTTGACCAATTTTGGACAGTAAAATGTTATGGATGCGATGCCATGTATGCAAATGTTATGAATGCATGCGATGCACGTATAAATGCAAGACGGCAAAGATGACCTGATTGGGGATAACAGAGACAAAGGGATACCCGGGTTCGTTAAAGAAATGGGATCCGACTCTATTGGGGATAGTGTTCCACTGGGGACAAGAGGTTAGCCGTTTGGGTTATTGCCGAACTGTTCACTGGGGAGAGTGGGCAATTAACCACGGGAACCAAAAAAAGGGTAAAATGTCAGCTGTTCGGGTTAAATTCCGAACTGCCACTGACGGCACGGATTGAATGTAGATGTCAGCTGTTCGGGTTGTTGCCGAACTGCCACTGACGACAAGAAATAAAATGTCAACTGTTCGGGTTGAATTCCGAATTGCCATTGGCGACAAGAAAGTAAAATGTCAACTGTTCGGGTTAAATTCCGAACTGCCATTGACGACAAGAAAGTAAAATGTCAACTGTTCGGGTTAAATTCCGAACTGCCATTGACGACAAGAAAGTAAAATGTCAACTGTTCGGGTTAAATTCCAAACTGCCATTGACGACAAGAAAGTAAAATGTCAACTGTTCGGGTTAAATTCCGAACTGCCATTGACGACAAGAAAGTAAAATGTCAACTGTTCGGGTTAAATTCCGAACTGCCATTGACGACAAGAAAGTAAAATGTCAACTGTTCGGGTTAAATTCCAAACTGCCATTGACGACAAGAAAGTAAAATGTCAACTGTTCGGGTTAAATTCCAAACTGCCATTGACGACAAGAAAGTAAAATGTCAACTGTTCGGGTTAAATTCCGAACTGCCATTGACGACAAGAAAGTAAAATGTCAACTGTTCGGGTTAAATTCCGAACTGCCATTGACGACAAGAAAGTAAAATGTCAACTGTTCGGGTTAAATTCCGAACTGCCATTGACGACAAGAAAGTAAAATGTCAACTGTTCGGGTTAAATTCCAAACTGCCATTGACGACAAGAAAGTAAAATGTCAACTGTTCGGGTTAAATTCCGAACTGCCATTGACGACAAGAAAGTAAAATGTCAACTGTTCGGGTTAAATTCCGAACTGCCATTGACGACAAGAAAGTAAAATGTCAACTGTTCGGGTTAAATTCCGAACTGCCATTGACGACAAGAAACAAAATGTCAACTGTTCGGGTTAAATTCCGAACTGCCATTGACGACAGGAAATAAATGTCAACTGTCCGGGTTAAAATCCGAACTACCACTGAGGATAAAAACAAATAAAACTGTGCACAAGTGTTCGTTAAAGAAATATCACTTGGCGACAATACTGGGGAATATGCACAAGCTGTTCGTTTGAACTGCCACTTGGCATAAAGACATGATAAAAAGATGCGCAAGCTGTTCGTTTGAACTGCCACTTGGCGTAAAAGGGTGACACCACTTAACCAAACAGAATGGGGATGACACTTGGGGAATATTTACTGGTGACTATGATGGGATGCCGAGCAAAGTCGGGCTTTGGTTATGATTTGGTATTTGTGAGTGTGAATGATGACTCACTGGGGAATGCCAATAAAATTGGGCTTTATTTTGTAACATCACTAGAGGATGATGTCGGAGAAAATGCAGATTGTTTATGATAAATTGGTAAGAAACGTGGTGGTTAAAGCAACCATGTGCAGATGACATTGCAGTATGTTGCATGTATGAATGCTCATATGCATGAATGCGTGATTACATGATTTGCATGTTTGTACAAACGTACAAATGCATGAATGTATGAATGTACTAATGCAGGACTCCCACTAGGGATGTGTGAAAGATTGGCTTGCACTGGGAAATATCCTAAGTGTTTTGATTTATTGCAAGACCGACAACTTGGTAAAACAAGATTTAGACCGGTAAAATGAGAAGTGGACCGACGTCGCATTGCAAACACTCGGTAATCTTTGATAGGGATGATGTCGCAGGGAACACCTCCAAAATGTGGACGGGTTGAAGCCGTAACCGTTGATGAGGAACACATACCTCATGGGGAAAATGCTACTTTACTGGGGAATCGTGTTAATCCGCTTGGGAAAAGAACTGGTGATTCCACCGGGAATGTTTATGTTTTGTTTGGATGCCGAACGAGGTCGGGCTTTGGTTGTGGTGCCGAGCGAGGTCGGGCTTTTTGTAATGGATGCCGAGCGAGGTCGGGCTTTTTGTAATGGATGCCGAGCGAGGTCGGGCTTTTTGTAATGGATGCCGAGCGAGGTCGGGCTTTGATGTTGGATGCCGAGCAAGGTCGGGCTTTGATTGTAATTGGATGCCGAGCAAGGTCGGGCTTTGATTGGGTGGTGCCAATAATGATTGGGCTTTTGGGGTTAAGACTCCACTGAAGGGATGCCAATAAAAATTGGGCTTTATTTGTGGTTTCGCTGGGGATATAAGGATCATTTTGGAGGCATGATCGATATCCAGCCTTAGATGCCAACGGTGGTTGGGCTTTTGTGAGTAGGTGCCAATGACAATTGGGCTTTTGATTGTTTTGGACAAAGGTTGATTTCCTGGGGAGTTTGTTAATCCACCGGGGGTTGTGCTAATCCACTGGGGATTATGATTGAAAGCCGAGCGAGGTCGGGCTTTGATTCACTGGGGATATTCCCTTTGATTCACGGGGGGGAACTCCGCCGGGGAAATCTGTTTAGCAATTGACCATATTTGGTCTGCGAAGTTTATCCGCTCTCGGGATAGCTGCTGGCGCGCACTTCAATTATTCGCAAGTCCGAAGAGAATGTGTTTATTATTTATGCTTTCTAAAAAGATTTAAATTTTCTTTTGAAAAAGAGTTTCGTTCCAAGTACTATTATCAAAAATAGAAGAAATGACTAAGCAAAATAAATGGGAATTCCCAACAAAATGTAAAGACTTCACTAGGAAGAAATTTTATTAATGGGGTGGTGGCCTGCCAACGGCGTGGCTCCACGGACCTTACAAAGTTGAAAAAATGGTAAATATACAGGGAAGGTTCATTGAACAATAACCGCTATTCTCCCTAACAACTTTGAATTCACCGTTTGGACGCTTCAGATTCCGAGTCCTTTGACAATTGATTTGCCCCAAGTAAACTGTAGTCAATCCGATGCAGTTATCTTGTCTTTTGATCCTTAACTTTTGCATAGGTGGCCCTTTCGGGTTTTCGACCTATCAGGATGATTATTTCTGTTTTGTGTCTCTAATTTTTGCCTGGACCGCCCTTTCGGGTTTTCAGTCCACCGAGACGCTCATTTTTGCCTAAGCCGCCCTTTCAGGTTTTCGACTTACCGAGCTGTTCTTTTGTTTTTTAGACAAAATATTTCTTGACTACATCGGAATTCACAGGACGCGGAAAATCCTCGCCGTCCATTGTCGTGAGAATCAAAGCTCCTCCGGAGAAAACTCTCTTGACTACATACGGGCCTTCGTAGTTAGGCGTCCATTTGCCCCTAGAATCGGGTTGAAAAGATAGGATCCTTTTAAGCACGAGGTCTCCTTCTTGGATTTCACGAGGACGAACCTTCTTGTCAAAAGCTTGTTTCATCCTCTGTTGATACAGTTGTCCATGACACAAGGCGGTCATGCGTTTCTCCTCAATTAAGTTCAACTGATCATATCGGTTTTGAGACCATTCAGCTTCTGACAATTTAGCTTCCATCAAGATTCTTAATGACGGGATTTCGACTTCTACGGGGAGCACTGCTTCCATGCCGTATACTAAAGAGAAAGGGGTTGCCCCTGTCGACGTACGCACTGAAGTACGATACCCATGCAAGGCATATGGCAACATCTCATGCCAATCCTTGTAGGTGACCACCATCTTTTGCACTATTTTCTTGATGTTTTTGTTTGCAGCTTCAACTGCGCCATTCATCTGAGGTCTATAAGGAGACGAGTTGTGATGCTCGATCTTGAACTCTTGACATAGCTCCTTCATCATTTTGTTGTTCAGATTGGTCCCATTGTCGGTGATAATCCTGCTGGGAATACCATATCGACAGATGATATGATTCTTAATAAATCGGACCACCACTTGTTTGGTGACGTTGGCATATGACGCAGCTTCGACCCATTTGGTGAAGTAGTCAATCGCAACTAAGATGAAGCGATGCCCATTCGAAGCTTTGGGTTCAATCCTACCAATCATATCGATACCCCACATGGAGAAAGGCCATGGGGAAGAGAGGACATTCAGAGCCGTTGGTGGCATATGGATCTTGTCCGCATAAATTTGACATTTATGGCATTTTCTGGCATGCTTGTAGCAATCACTCTCCAAGGTCATCCAGTAATATCCGGCCCTTAAGATCTTCCTAGCCATTGTGTGCCCACTGGAATGAGTCCCGAAGGAACCTTCATGTATCTCATGCATTATACGATCGGCTTCTTGCTCATTAACGCATCTGAGTAGCACCATATCAAAATTCCTCTTGTATAAAACTTCTCCATTTAGAAAGAAGTTGCCGGCTAATCTTCGCAAAGTTTTCTTATCCTTGTTGGATGCCCCATGCGGGTACTCTTGCTTTTGGAGGAAACTTTTGATGTCATGGAACCATGGCTGGCTATCTATGACTGCTTCGGCTGCAAACACATGCGCAGGCCTTTCTAGATGCTGAACCTTGATTGTTGGAATCTCACTCCGGCGGCTGACCTCATACATGGAAGACAAGGTTGCCAAAGCATCCGCCATTTGATTCTCATCTCGAGGAATATGATGCAGCTTAACTTTGTTGAAAAAAGTTAGCAAACGTCTTGCGTAATCTTTGTAAGGAATCAAGCCGGTGTGGCGAGTTTCCCAATCTCCGTTGATTTGATTGATCACAAGAGCCGAGTCTCCATAAATGTCAAGGTTCTTGATCCTTAGATCAATGGCTTCCTCAATTCCCAGAATACAAGCTTCATACTCTGCCATATTGTTTGTACAGTCGAATGAAAGTCTTGCAGCGAAAGGGAGATGTTTGCCGTCGGGGGTGATGATAACTGCCCCAATTCCATTGCCATAGACATTGACAGCTCCATCAAAGATTAACTTCCATCTAGATTCGGGATCTGGACCTTCGCCGAATAGTGGCTCGTCATAATCCTTCATCTTTAGATACATGATTTCTTCATCGGGGAAGTCAAACTTGATTGGTTGATAATCCTCGATTGGTTGATGAGCCAAATGATCGGCAAGAATGCTAGCCTTGATAGCTTTCTGAGTGTGGTATTCGATGTCGTATTCTGATAACAACATCTGCCAACGGGCGATCCTTCCGGTTAAGGCGGGTTTTTCAAAGATGTACTTGATTGGATCCATTTTGGATATCAACCAAGTAGTATGGTTAAGCACGTAGTGGCGAAGACGCCTAGCAGCCCAAGCTAAGGCACAACAAGTCTTTTCGAGTAGAGAGTATCGGGACTCGCAGTCCGTAAACTTCTTGCTTAGGTAGTAGACAGCGTGCTCTTTTCTACCGGTCTCGTCTTGTTGTCCGAGTACACAACCCATGGAGTCCTCCAATACGGTTAAGTACATGATTAAAGGTCTTCCTTCGACTGGAGGAATAAGTATTGGAGGTTCTAGCAGGTACTCCTTGATGCTGTCGAAGGCTTTCTGGCAATCTTCTGTCCATACTACTTCTTGATTTTTGCGAAGTAGCTTGAAGATGGGTCCACAAGTGGCTGTCATGTGGGATATGAATCTAGAGATGTAATTTAAACGTCCTAGAAATCCCCTTACTTGCTTCTCAGTTTGAGGAGCAGGCATTTCTCTGATGGCCTTGACCTTGTCGGGATCTACCTCGATACCCTTTTGACTGACAATGAAACCTAGGAGTTTTCCAGATCTCACGCCGAATGTACATTTGTTGGGGTTCAGGCGAAGCCGATATTTTCTTAGGCGTTGAAACATCTTTAGCAAATATTCAACATGCTCCTCTTCAGTTCCGGATTTGACAATCATGTCGTCGACATATACTTCAATTTCTTTGTGTTTCATGTCGTGGAAGAGAGTGGTCATGCCCCTTTGATAGGTAGCACCCGCATTTGTTAAGCCAAAAGGCATCACTTGATAACAAAAGGTGCCCCATGGTGTAATGAAAGATGTTTTTTCTCTATCTTCAACAGCCATTTTAATTTGATTGTATCCAGAGAAGCCATCCATGAAGGAGAATACCTTGGATTTGGCCGTATTGTCGACCAATATGTCAATGTGGGGTAAAGGGAAGTCGTCTTTTGGACTAGCTTTGTTTAAATCTCGGTAGTCGACGCACATTCGAACTTTACCGTCCTTCTTGGGAACAGGCACTATGTTGGCCAACCACTGAGGGTATTCTGACGTAACAAGGAATCCAGCATTAATCTGCTTTTGTACTTCCTCTTTGATCTTGAGGGCCATGTCAGGGCGAGTTCTTCTCAACTTCTGCTTGACTGGCGGACATTCAGGTTTCAAGGGTAGATGATGCTCCACAATCTCGGGATCCAATCCCGGCATATCTTGGTATGACCATGCAAAGATATCCACATATTCTTCAAGAAGCTTGATGATTCTTTCTTTGACGGATGCATCCAACAATGCCCCGATCTTGATTTCTTTCTTGTCCTCTTCGGAACCCAAGTTGATAACCTCTATTGCTTCTTCATGAGGTTGAATAGTCTTCCTCTCTTGTTCTAATAGACGCTTAATTTCATCCGGAATTTCTTCATCCTCTTCCTCTTCCGCTTCGTAAACAGGGAATTCAAAGTTGGGAGAGAGCCTAGGGTTAAGGTGTTCAACGGGTTTATGGACGTTTAGTCTGCAAATGATGGATGATTGATTTTAGTGAAATGAGAGAAAATGCAGACCTTTTGAAATTTAAGAAAGAAAGAAAATATACTTATGATTTTTTTTGGTTTTTTGTGTTACCATTTTTTCGGAGAAAAAAAACGACAATAAAACAACAAAAAGAATAATAGAAAGGTCGTGATAAAAACGACAAATTTCATTTATGATAATAGTACTTTAAACAAGCCCTACATGAGTCCTTCTTCGCTTTGGGCAAGACGAAGGGATCTTTTTTGAAAACGATAAATAAATAAACACATTACTTAGACAATTGAATAACAGAAGGAACGTCGACAGCGTCCCAATTGCGACAAACTCCTCCGGGCGTCACGTGGACATGTACCGCTTCTTCCGGCCCATCTTCAGTGATGGCGTTGACTTCCTTTGTGGCTTCCTTCAAAATAGGACTAGCTTCTTGATGCTCTTGAACCATGTTGATTGAGGAATCATGGTTCGGCAGCGGGTTAGTTTGGACATTTGGGTTCGAGTCCTTGAAGGTCAGCACTTTAGTACGGACTAGCCTTTGGACCTCATCTTTAAGAGGGAAGCAATGTTCAACGTCATGGCCTGGTGCCCCTTGATGGTATGCGCAAGTAAAGTCAGAGCGATACCATGGAGGTAATACATTTGGTACGGGAGGTGGTGCTCTTGTTTGTACGAGATTTCTCGCAAGCAAAGCCGGGAGCAAGTCCGCGTACTTCATGGGTATGGGATCGAATACCGTCCTCGGGCGATTCTGATGATTGAAGAGCTGTTGGGGTGCTCGAGGCCGGTATTGCTGCTGACCTTGCGGGCGTGGTTGTTGATAATATGGTTGTGGATTTTGTGGAGGTTGTTGTTGTTGATATGCTGGTTGATAAGGAGGGGGAGGCCTTTGTGGGACCTGAATCTGGTAGTTTGGAGGTGCTGAGATGGTAGGTGAAATGGCAGAGATATGTGGATATGTTGAGTACCCTTGATGAGGTCCTCCATGGCCAATCATGCCGATATCTTGCTCTTTCTTCCTTGGGTAACCACCCCTGAATCTCTTTGTGCTGCTTGATGGAGCACTTTCTTTTACTAAGCGTCCCTCTCGGACCGCATCCTCCAAACGTACGCCCATGCTTACCATCTCGGTGAAGTCACTTGGCGCACTCGCAACCATTCGTTCATAATAAAAGGAATCAAGAGTATTCAAAAATATCTTGGTCATTTCCTTTTCTTCAAGAGGCGGGCTAATCTGAGCCGCTATCTCCCTCCATCTTTGTGCGTACTCCTTAAAGGTCTCTTTGTCCTTTTGGGCCATAGCCCGGAGTTGGTCCCGGTCCGGGGCCATGTCCAAATTATATTTGTATTGGCGGACAAACGCCTCTCCCAAGTCATTGAAGGTTCGAATTTTGGTACTATCCAAACCCATGTACCACTTTAAAGCGGCACCGGTTAAGCTATCTTGGAAATAATGGATAAGCAGCTGATGGTTGTCTGTTTGCGTTGACATCTTCCTTGCGTACATTACCATGTGACTTCGCGGGCAAGTATTCCCTTTGTACTTTTCAAAGTCCGGGACCTTGAATTTAGGAGGGATTTGGACATTGGGTACAAGGCAGAGCTCATGGGCGCTTTTCCCGAATAAATCCTTTCCTCGAAGGGCTTTGATCTCCCTTTGCATTTCCTCGAATTTCTCCTGGAAATCGGCCATCTTATCTTGAGCACCTACACTTTCGGTATGAAAGATAGGCTCGTGATCATGCTGAGTGGTATGGACCACTGGCGTTGTGAAGGCCACAGTAGCCTGAGGGAAGGAAATCTCGGGTTGAGATACCGGAGCTTCTAGGAGAGTAACGGGAATTGGGATAGACTCTTCACCGAACTCAAAAGGCATGCCCCACGTACAACCGAGGGGTTTAGAGTGTTGTGGAGCATTGACATGCAATGTTGAAGTCGAAGCAAATGCTGATGCTTGCTCTTGAGAACTGGAGGGAGGAGGAGGTGTCGGGATTTGCGCGGCAGCTAGTAGTTTCACTAACTCCGTTAGTTTCTCCATCTCCGTTTTCATAGATGTTAGTTCTTCACGAAGCTCATGATTCTCTTGCTCTAAATTCTCCATTTTCTTCTTTAAAGCTGCTCGAGTGTTGTAGGCGTGAGTCGCTTCAAGACGATGAGCCACTTCTCTTTATGGGAGGACGCGTAGTGTTGCGGAGAAAATGCAAACACTGAATACTCAATTTGGATTATGAGAAATCCCTGAGGATAAGAAAAAGAGAAATGAGTTTTGGACTCGAAGATGGACATATGCATGATATTGAATGATGTTAATGTAAATGCATGAAATTTTTTTTTTGTTTTGCTTTATAAGGAAATTAAAAAGTGCAATTAATTTCCTATAAAGCAAAGTGATATGCGAAAATTATTTTCATGCATGTAAATGTATGGTATGCATATGTATGTATGTTCAAAAATTCCCCCCATCCTCACGTGTGGGCACTAAAGGTGAGATTTTCTAAAAGGTCCCTAGAGATCACGGACTTCACATGGAACTATTGTCGTCAATTGCAAATGCTCGCAAGACCTCAATAAATTCCAAGTGAAATCTACTCTAGGCGGGGTTTTCGCATCTTCCCTTCAAGACATACGTCAAGTGGGCCTCCGCTACGCAACCCCATCCTATCTTAATTTTTTTCTCAAGCTCGGGAATAGAGCCTCACACGTCCGGCATTAATCCGAACAATGTGGAGTAACACCGCTCAAGTAACCCCACAACATATATAATATGAATATAAAGCAATATGAAACAAATATATATAAAGCGAGAAAAGATAAACAAATAATGATGATAAGGCATAAGCGTGCAAGCAAAAATAAAAACATTTTAGCCTAAAAGCCGACTAAGATAGGCTTGACTTGTTGTACACGAAAACAAAGTGTTTAAGTGTAGTATCCCCAGTGAAGTCGCCATTTCTGTCGCGTCGAATTTCGGATGTCAAGCTATTGACTAGCATTGAATCACTAAATTTAAATCACGACTGAACTTTTAATTTTTCGGGGAAAAAGGAAAAAAGTTCGAAATTACCTTTGAATGAGATTTTAGGTTCGAAAGTCGATTATGCGAGGGGAAGGTATTAGCACCCCTCACATCCGTTGTACTCAACGGGAACCTCTTAGTTGGCTTAGGCTTAAAATGTCTTTTGACGTTTTGCTTGCACGCTTAATCATATATGTATAAAGGAAAAAAGAAAATATAATGTGAGGTGAAGAAAGAGATAAAAACAAATGAAATAGAAAAGAGAAAAAAAAAAGATTTTTTAATAACGGGCTTGACAAGATGTCGGTCTTGCTCCTACGTATCTCCCGGTAGTCGGAGAATTCAAAGCTTACGTAGTTCTTGAAAGAATTGTTTGAAAACGCGCAAAGGCGTAAAAGGCTTAAAAATAAAACAAACGCACGGAGGCGTAAAAGGTTTGAAAATAAAGACAAACGCACGGAGGCGTACAAAAAGCTTGAAAATAAAACAAACGCACGGAGGCGTTAAATTCGCGCAAGGCGTAAAAAGGATGAAAAATAACGCGCAAAGGCGCGAAAGGTTCGGATTGACCACAAGGGCCAAGATTGGTGAGTTTTTATACTTCGAAAATAGAATGACGATTGTCCGAGCAACGAGACATACGTCAAGTGTTCGTACAACCGGGGAAAGGAGAGACATACGTCAAACCACCCTTTTTCATTCAAGTTTTGTTTGAATTTAAAACGTATTTTTTGGGGAAGCTAGAAAAGAATGACGATCGTCTAAGCAACGAGACATACGTCAAGTGTTTATTCGATCGGGGAAAGGAGAGACATACGTCAAACCACCCTTTTTCATTCAAGTTTCGCTTGAATTTTAAGGAAAATGTATTAACTAAAAAAAACGCTCGTTTCTTAGAACTTTAAAAAAAGAAAATAAATTGTCCAAATTAGTTGTTGCAACCAAAATGAACAAGTTTGTTACTTAATAAAAAGGGAAATGTTTTTGTTGTTTTGGGATTTTTACTTGGAGTTAAAAAGAAAATAAAATGCGATAAAATAAACTAAACGCGAGGAATTAATAAAACGATCGTTGGATTTAAATAAAAAGATTTTTATTTATCATGGATTGAACTATAAAAAATAATAAAAGAACAATGCATATTTATATATATATATATGTTCCTAAATGTACATATGAATGACATAAAGAAAAAATATAAAATAAAATGAACAAAAAGAAATAAAAATAAAAAAATAAGTGCATGAGATAAATGATAGGTAAATAAATAAATGAGATGTAAAAAACAATAAAACAATAAAAAGAAATAAATAACAAAAAGAAAAAAATAAATTTGCAAAGAAAATAAAAGAAATAAAAATTTGGGAGGTGTAAAAAATAAAACTAGGGGTGTTAGAAGTGAAAACTAAAAAAAAATTTGAAAGAAAAGGCCCAAAAAGCATTGGGCTTACGTAAATTAAACTGGGCCGTCTGATTAATCAGACGGCCCTGATTAGATCACAGGGCAAAGAAAGCAGGGCCATATGATTAAGATCAGAGGGGCCTGGAGAGCGTGGGTGTACGCTAACGCGTACACCCTGCCTCACTGAATCAGGGAGGGGTATTTAAACCCCCTCCTTCACAATTTTCATTCATTTTTCAGTTTCAATCTCTCTCTTCTTCTTCTCCATGCCAGCCGAACTCTTCCCTCCCCCTTCTCTCTAACCTTCTCGCCGTGAACAGTGCTCCGGCGTGGTGGCCGCCGGCCTAAACGGCGGCGCCACCGCGCCGGAGAGTTAAAAATCTCTCCTTTTCAAAATTTTTCCTTCTTTTCCAATATCCTTTTCCTTTCTAAGCTCAAATCCGAAATTATTTTCCCAAAAATCCTTACCAAAATTCCTAGATCTAGGTTTGAAAAATCAAAAAAAATTATACCTTTTCCTCTTGTTTTCTTTTTGGTTCGGCCTATGTTGTTCCCTGCGTGCGTGTCTTGATTCTGGTTGTGTGTCGGGTGGGTGTGTGTATGTGTGGTTTATGGCCGTGTGGTGTGTGTATGTGGGTCTGTGGCCGTGTGGTGTGTGTATGTGTGGTTTGTGGCCGTGTTAGGGGAAAAAACGTGTGTACTGTTAGGGGGTTTGGGCTGGGATGCTTGTATTTTTGTGTGTTTATGTTGTGTTGAAGGTTTGCCTTGCTGTAGCTGTTGATGATTGGTGTTGTGTTGTGGTAAAAACGTGTTTGTGCGTTTTTGCTGTTGATGAAAGGGTGTTTTTTTTTTATTCAAAGTTCTTCTTCTCAAAACTTTCTTCTCTCCTTTTGCTGTTGATGCTAATTCTGTTTTTATAGATGAACATTAAGCTGCTTGTCAGCTTAATGACTCATCTAAATGCAAGTTGATCTGGTTTTTTGAGATAGAATTTCTGCAAGCATTTAATGAGAAAGTGATCTTGCTGGATTTGAGGATTTTGTGATGATGATTTGGATATGGTTGAAGGTTTTGTGATGATGAAAAACAGTGTTTGGGGCGCATGAACAGTACTGGCCTGGACTGTGTTGACTTGGACCATGGACTTTTTGGACAAAAATGCAAAAAGAATAAAAAATAATAATAATAGTAAAAGTAAAAATAATAAAAATGATAATAATAAAAATTAAAATAAAAATAAAAATTAATGATAATAACAAAAAACTGAAATTAAAAGTAAAAATAAAAAGGGATAAAAGAATAAATTTAATAAACAAAACAAAAATTGACATGAGGTATTTTAAAATACCTCCCTGCCGAAATTTCGTCTGAAACGACGAAAATTCTCGGCCTTTAAAAAAAATGCGTAAAACGAGACAATAAATAAAACGAGACGAAAATGGGTCAAAAAATGGGGTATGACAACATGGATCCCCAACGGGTGGCTTTTTTTCGAAGTAAGCTACACGTGTCCTCTACGGGATTTGAGGAGGACGTGGTTCTGGAACCTTGTCGCCCAGGTGAGAAAGTGTACGCACAGAGGTCGAAGAGTGTGAAGAGTGAGATGTTCCATATGTACACGGCAGTTTTTGAAGATCTAGGTGTGAAGTATCCCTTCACGCCCTTTGAAGTTGACGTACTCAACTGTCTAAATGTTGCGCCTTCTCAGCTGCAGGTGAACAGCTGGGCTTTTATCCGCGTTTTTAAGATTCTATGCGAGGGGTTGGGTTTCCAACCCTCAGTTGGATCCTTCTTCACTTTTTACGGCACGAAGGGTGTAACACCCACACTAAATTATCTAGAATATTTAGTATGTGTATTAATCTGATACTGGGTACATTAAAATTTTCAATAATAAATACAATATAAAACTACTGAATGAGTACGAATAGCTCGTTAATACAAATATCCAAATATCATTTACAATTACACTCTCATATACATAGGTAATCTGTCAACCTCCTGAGCTTGTCTTTGACGAGCATCTGCACTCCATCCAGCGTCTTCCTGAAGATCTTCATGAACATCTCTTACTAACCTGTAAACCTGCACCAGAAGGATTGGGATGAGACATAATGTCTCAGTGAGCTCCAACCCAACCTACTGTTGGCAACCACGGGGAAAACCTAGGGTCGCCGAGCCTACTCTCGGCAATCTTGGGGATACCTATGATCGCCAAGTCTTAACCTTACCCATAGAGGGCTACCTGACTGTTCCTGCTAAACAGGGTAGTCATGACTGGACTATATGTGCTAATCTAGTGATCAGGGGAAAACCTAGGATCACTGTCTGAGTCTGATACTGAATAGTCATGAGATCTAGACTGTGTCCTGATAACTGGGTGATCGAGGGGAAACCTAGGATCACCGCCTGATAACTGATACCTGATATCTGATACTTGTCTGATAACTATTCTCTGTCTGATAACATAATAAAATATTAACTGATACATGTCTTTATGTTAGCTGTTAGCGTTGAACAAGCAATATTATCTGAGTTCATTTTACGGAATGCCCCCGGGTGGAGTAACCCCGAAGCACATTCCCCTGATAACCGGTGAAAATTCCTATCATATCAGGCTAACACCGGACTCCTCTTGCCTAAGTGTGTGGTTATCCTCGCGGAAGATTCCTGCCCGTTCCAGCTGTATCTGGAACCCCCCGTCCTCTCTAACTGGTCGAGAGCACAGGAGACACACTATAACTCTGTGTGGTTATCCTCACGGAAAGTTCCTGCCCGTTTCAGCAATGCTGAAACCCCCCTGTTCTCTCTAACTGGTCGAGAGAACAGAAGACACAAAGTTTGTCCTGATTATTAATTATTATTCCTGTTATATGAATATACATATCCTGATAAAACTGATACGTGTACCCCCCAGTTGAAGGTGAGAAAAACAAACACACAAGAAGGGGGGGGGGGGAGGGGGGTTGAATTGTGTGACTCTAAAAACTTGTTCTTTTCTTTTCAAAACTTAAGGTTCAGTTCAGAAGCTGATATGATCAGTTCTGAACAAATATCAGAAGTTAAATGCAGCGGATTTAAACAAGTTAAGGAGTAAGGGAATAGAGAGACACACAGAAATTATACAGGTTCCTTCTCAATGTGAGAAGTAGTCCTGTCCCCTTGTGTCCAACAAGAGAGTTCACTATAATCTGAAGATTACACAATGTGCTCAACCACTAAGGAAGAGACTTCCAGTTGCTCAATCACAAAGAAAGAGACTTCTATGCTCAACCACCAAGGAAGAGGCTTCCAATGCTCAAGTCACTAAGACAAGAGACTTCCCAATGCTCAAGTCACAAAGACAAGAGCCTTCTGACTCAGACCACAAAGGAATGAGGTTACAATTGCTTAGTATACAGACTAAGACTTTGAGGGACCAAACTGGTTTACAAGTAAAGGAGTTTGGGATGAACACTTGATCAAATATCAGAGGTGTTCTCTTAATACAACACAGGTTAAGACTCTTAACCTTAAGAAATTCTAAGTTACACGACTAAAGAATTTCTAAGAGATTTGAACTTTGACAGTTTTTACACAGAAAACAGAGCAGAGTTTCAGCAATGCGTTTCAAAGAGTCTTCAACATTTTTCTTCTTCAAATCTTCCTCCTTATATAGATAAAAATAGAGCTGTTGAAGATTTGCTGGAAT
Organism: Medicago ruthenica; assembly: GCA_018208015.1. NCBI lineage: Eukaryota > Viridiplantae > Streptophyta > Magnoliopsida > Fabales > Fabaceae > Medicago > Medicago ruthenica. The sequence goes on from CM031376.1 coordinate 30,890,674, forward strand.
TCAGGAAATTAGCCGTTGCAATTGGACTAGGTTGCTGCAATTGTGTGCTGCACTTTTTCTGTCAGAACAGGGCAGGTGCCATTTTTGAATTGGCCCACCACAAAAACTGGAGAATGTTTGGGTCAGGGAGACAACTGTTCCATTGAGTTGTTCTGACATTTCCAGGCATTAAATGCGCACAGTACTGGTCAAAATCCATGCCACATCAGCTTCAGAAGCTTCTCAGTGAACAGTGATCAGAAGCTGCTTCAGTTGTACGGATCAGAAGCTGGTCTTCAGGAGTTGACTGTTGCGTTGACTCTATCAGAAGCACCCAGACTTCAGAAGCTTCACTTCAGGACCACCACTTCAGAAGCTTCTCTTCAGGAGCACTTCTTCAGGACCAGTTTTCCTTTTAGCTTTGCAACCATGCTTCTGACTTTCCTTCTTGCTCTTTAGCTTGTTCTTCATAACCATTATCAATCAATACTTAGTAAACATGTGGTTCTGAAACACTTGAACAAAGCATTAGCAAATAACCAATTTTCTCTTTAATACTTTGTTATCATCAAAACCATAAAGAGAGATATGTTTACACATAAATGTTTCAACAATCTCCTCCTTTCTTTATAAGAGACTTGTTAAACACATTTTGTTCCAACAATCTCCCCCTTTTTGATGATGACAAATATAAGTATTAAAACAGAAAAATTGTTGTTGACTTAATTAATAAGTTAACTGCAGGGTGAGGTTTGTAAGCTCCCCCTGAGTCTGATCCAAGTTAATTAAGTTTAGTTAAAAACACAAATGTGAAAATTTCAGAATTGTTTGTTAAGTGTAATTAACAATCTGACTTCAGGAGAGGTTTGTAAGCTCCCCCTAGGTCTGACAATCCTCAAGGTTAGGTTTGTAAGCTCCCCTTGATTCTTATCCATGTTAATTAGGCTTATCTTAATACAATATGGTGAAATTTACACTCAGAATTCAAAATGACTTGTTGACTTCAGGTTCTGAGGTTTGTAAGCTCTCCCCCTAAGTCTGATAATCCACAGGATGAGTTTTGTAAGCTCCCTGAGTCTTATCCAAGTTATTTTAAATTCATCTTAACTCACTAAGAGTTGTATATCTCACAGAATATATCAGAGCCAGAAATTTACTTCAGTTCTCATAAGTTAAATATAGTCAGAAATGTATCAGAGCTTAACTTAGCTTAACTGATCAGTATCAGAGCTAGTTTAACAATTGTATCAGAACTTAATCCTAACAATTGTATCAGAGCTTTTAATAGGCTTAGCTTCTGATAATTTTAACTTATTTGAGCTCAGGTGCTTTAATACTTGTTTTACTTTTCTCCCCCTTTTGGCATCAGCAAAAACTACTACTTTCTCCCCTGAGGACAGAAAAATTTCTCCCCCTTTGTCAAGAAGGTTTGAAAACATCTGTGTCAGAGTAGAAAAGGATTTGAAAAGAGTTTGAAAGCAGGTATCAAAGCATTTCAATTTCCCCTTTTTAAAAGAGTTTTAAAGCAGTTCTGACATCAAGTTTGAAAAGATTTGAAAAAGATTCAGAATCTGAGAGGGGTTGAACTAACTAAGATTGTGATATATTTGTGCAATCATATGGATAACCAAGTAGCAAGGATAATCATCAGAGCCTACTTGATTTTTCAATTAGTATATGACTTGCAGAAAAATTAGAATGCTGTTCAGAAGCAGAAAAAGTTTGGAGCTTCTGATCAGGTCATTCTGTGTTCAGACATTACTTGTTCAGTACAACTGGTTCAGCATCAGAGCAAAACAACCAGTTGTGTTCAGTATCAGAGCAATTCTGAGTTTGCTTTAAAGAGATATATCAGAATCTGATACCAATTGAGGATTTATCTCAGAGTCTGATGCCAGCTAAAAGTTTTGATTCAGAGTCTGATACCAAATAAAAACATTTCTAAAGATTGAACATTGTCTGATACACTTTGGGCTTTTAAAATGTGTCTGTGCTAAACATTTTGAAAATAAACTGATATCAACTGAAAATTGTTTGTTAGGCAATTTTAACAATGAGTATCAGAGCATAAAGTCACATTTTTACTTGATGACTTTGGGAGGATTTTAGTATAAACTTTCAAAGCTTTAATCATCATTGCCCATAGCTATACTTATCAGATTCTGACCAACATTAGATTTTTATCAGATTCAGAAGTCAGAAAATCCAGGTTCTGATCCTTCAGACTCTGAGGTTTTTCAGGCTTAACTTTATTCAAACTCTCAGAAGGTGAGTGTTTGATAAGTCTTAGCTTATGATAAACTTAGAATCAGGGATTTCATTCAGATTCAAGCACATTTTTAAGAGATAAAATGCATGTTCAGATTCTTTTTAATAAAATTGAATCTTTCTTCTGTTAAGGGTTTTGTGAATATGTCAGCCCATTGATGATCAGTATCAATGAACTGAATATCTAAAACACCCTTCTGAACATAATCTCTTATAAAATGATGTTTTATTTCTATGTGCTTGGCTCTAGAATGCAGAATTGGATTTTTAGACAGACATATAGCAGCAGTATTATCACAATAAATTGGAATATTGTCTGCATGAATCTGATAATCCTCTAATTGATGTTTCATCCAGAGCAGTTGTGTGCTACAACTTGCAGCTGAGATGTATTCTGCTTCTGCTGTTGACAAAGCAATGGTTGCTTGTCTCTTGCTGGCCCAGGATATCAGATTCTCACCAAGAAACTGACAGTTTCCACTGGTGGATTTTCTTTCAATCCTGTCCCCAGCATAGTCAGCATCACAGAATCCAACTAGCTTATAATTTAGAGATTTCTTATACAGAAGTCCCAAATTAGTTGTTCCTTTCAGATACCTGAAGATTCTCTTGACAGCTGTCATATGAGATTCTCTAGGATCTGATTGGAATCTAGCACACAGACATACACTAAACAAAATATCTGGCCTAGAAGCAGTTAAGTATAGGAGAGAACCTATCATACCTCTGTACAGCTTCTGATCTACCTTAGTGCCATTGTCCTCTTTGCTTAGGGTGCAGGTGGGATGCATTGGTGTTGTCATCAGCTTGCAATCATCCAACTGGAACTTCTTCAGAAGCTCCTTGGTGTATTTGGACTGATGAACATAAACACCCTCTTTGCATTGGTTGATTTGAATTCCCAAGAAGAATTTCAGCTCACCCATCATGCTCATTTCAAATTCATCCTGCATTAACTTAGAAAATTCCTTGCAAAGGGAGGCATTAATAGAACCAAATATGATATCATCAACATAGATTTGTACAATTAAGATTTCTTTCTTAACAGTTTTTCTAAAGAGTGTATTGTCAACTTGACCTCTTCCAAAACCATTTTTAATTAAGAAGTTGCTTAGCCTTTCATACCAAGCTCTGGGAGCTTGTTTCAGACCATACAAAGATTTCTTAAGTTTAAAAACATGATTTGGATATTTAACATCTTCAAAGCCAGGAGGTTGTTTGACAAATACTTCTTCAGAAATTACACCATTTAAGAAAGCACTCTTAACATCCATTTGATACAAGATGATATCATGGTTAATAGCATAAGAAAGAAGTAACCTGATTGCTTCCAGTCTTGCTACTGGAGCAAAAGTTTCAGTGTAGTCTATTCCTTCTTGCTGGCTGTACCCTTGAGCTACTAATCTAGCCTTGTTTCTGATCACTTCTCCTTGTTCATTGAGCTTGTTCCTGAACACCCATTTTGTTCCAATGATGTTCTTCTGATCAGGCCTTGCTACCAGATCCCATACACCATTCCTTTGAAACTGGTTCAGCTCTTCTTGCATAGCTACAATCCAACCATCATCAGCAAGTGCTTCATCAGTAGTTGTGGGTTCAATCATGGATAACAGGCCAAGCGTGGACTCATTCTGAGTGAATGCTGATCTTGTCTTCCTTGGACTGTTCTTGTTTCCAATGATTAACTCCCCAGGATGTGAAGACTTGTACTTGAATGAGGTTCTGGGTGGATTCGCTTCTGAAGGGTCATTAGGGATTTGTTCAGAACCATGCTGATCTTGATTAGCATCAGGAGTAGTGTCATTGCTGGAGAGTTTCTCAGAGTCTTCTATGATTTCAGCTTCTGAACCTTCATCAGAACCTGAACTGGGTTCATCTTCTGAAGGTTCCTCTGAGATCCTGACATCTGCAAAACTCTCAACCAGCTCTAGTATTTCACTACCAGGCTTCTTATCATCAAACCTAATGTGTATAGCTTCTTCAACAACATGTGTTTCAGAATTATACACTCTGTATGCCTTAGATCTCTCTGAGTAACCTAAAAAGGTACCCTTTTGAGCCTTGGCATCAAATTTCTTTAGGTAGACCTTATTGTTCAGTATGTAACATGTACAACCAAACTGATGAAAATATGAAATACTTGGTTTTCTTCCTTTAAATAATTCATATGAAGTTTTATTCAGAATGGGTCTGATATAGATCCTGTTCTGAATATAACATGCTGTGTTTATCGCTTCTGCCCAAAAGTACTTAGCAATTTTTGATTCATGGATCATGGTTCTGGCCATTTCTTGTAAAGACCTGTTCTTTCTCTCTACAACTCCATTTTGTTGTGGAGTTCTAGGAGATGAGAACTCATGGAGAATTCCATGGTCTTCACAAAAGTTTTCAAAAGGTTCATTTTCAAATTCACCACCATGATCACTTCTGATTTTCAAAATTTTCAAATCAGTTTCAGTTTGTACTTGTTTGCAGAATTTGAAAAACACATCATATGTTTCATTTTTGGTTCTGAGGAATTTAACCCAAGTCCACCTACTATAATCATCAACAATCACAAGTCCATACTTCTTCCCATTGATTGAAGCAGTTCCAACAGGACCAAACAAATCAATGTGAAGGAGTTCTAGTGGTTTTGAGGTGGAAACAATGTTCTTTGGTTTAAAAGAAGTTTTAGAAAACTTTCCAATTTGGCATGCACTGCACAGTGCATCTGAGTGATAATCAATTTGGGGCAAGCCTCTGACCAGCTGTAACTTGCTAAGCTTGGAGATGAGTCTCCAGTTAGCATGTCCCAGCCTTTTGTGCCAGACCCATTTCTCATCACTCACAGACAGAAGGCAAACTACCTTCTGCTGAACCAATTCAGAAAAATTAATTTTATAAACATTGTTTTTCCTGCTGCCTCTGAACACTACAGACTTGTCTTTGCTACTGATCATAGTGCAAGTGTTCTTATTAAACAGGACTTCATAATTACTGTCACCTAATTGACTTATGCTAAGTAAATTACGTCTAAGTCCATCTACCAGCCAAACATTATCAATGTACAGGGAAGAATTACCTATCTTACCAGTACCAATGATCTTTCCTTTCTGACTTCCTCCAAACCCCACAGTTCCTCCCTCTTTGAGAGTCAGGGTTTGGAACATAGACTTGTCCCCAGTCATATGATGCGAGCATCCACTGTCCAGGTACCAGGACCTTTCCTTTTCTTTGGGTGACAAGCATATCTGCAATTGAAATTATCTCAGACTTAGGTACCCAGATTTTCATGGGTCCTTTGGGGTTAGTCCTGAAAGGTTTTGGCTTTTTGAGCTTGTGTCTGAAGTTATGATGTTCAGACTTGTTCTGATACTTAGGATATGAATCCTTATATCTTGAATAAGTCTGATTTTCAGAACCTGAGTTCTCAAAGGTTTGGACTCAGACTTCTTCAGAACCTGAGACTTGTAGGTCTTTGGTTCTGATTTGTTCAGAGTCTGACCTTTTGAGTACTTTGATTCTGATCTCTTCAGAATTCTGTTTACTTCAGGCACAAGGCAAGCTTCAGTTTTGCCTTTCTTAAAACAGTTTGAAGCAGAAAACTGATTGGTTTGCTTTGGCTTGCTTTGCCTAACATTCTGAGATTGAAAGTGTTTTACATTGACTGGTTTAACAGATTTTGAAGTTTTAATAAACCCAGTCTTAGAAATATTTGAATCAGATTTATTCAGATTCTGAGACTTACTAGTTCCAGGTTCTGAACACTTCAGATTCTGAACAGATTTAAGTTCAGAGTCTGATTTCCTCTTACTCTTAGGCTTAGGACCTTTTGGTTTAGATTTAGGCCAGGTTTTAACAGTTGCCTTCATCTTATCCTTAGGCTCAGGAGCTTCAGAGTCTGAGTTGTTCAGAACTTCTGATTTAGTCTCAGATTCTGATACTTTCAATTTCTCAGAATTATCAGAAGCAGGCACAAAGCATATACAATTGCCTTTTAAAATATTTTCAGAACATGAAGATGAGTTTAAATCATTTGAAGGTTTGAATAAATCATAGCCAATGCCTTCACCTTTGTTTCTGATCATATTATACATCATAGAGGCAATTTTTGTTCTATTGAATCCAGTTAACATGAAATCCTGAAGAGCTATTTCCTGTTCATTAGGAATCTCTTCAGATTTCTTATGAGCCTCTTTTCTGAGTTCCTCAACTTCCTCATCATATTTAAAAATTTGGTTCTGAAGTTTAAGGTTTTCCTCAGACAGCAAGTTTGTTTGATTTTTCAAAGACTTAATTTCTTTTAACTTGCTTTTAAGATGACTCATAAGATCATTAACTGTTTCAATTAAATCAGATCTAGAGAGTTCAGAGTATACCTCATCTTCTTCATCAGAATCTGAACATGATTCTGCATCAGAAGATGCAATTGCCATCAGGGCCAGGTTTGCTTCTTCCTCATCAGATTCTGACTCATTATCCAGATCATCCCATGTTGCCATGAGACTTTTTTTGAGCTTATTTTTGAAACTGCAGGACTTAGAGCTGGACTTCTTTGCTTTTTCCTTTGATTTTTCCTTCTGAAGATCAGGACAATCAGCAATGAAGTGGCCAGGCTTTTTGCAGTTGTAGCAGCTTTCCTTCTGGGTATCCCTCTTTGAATTTGAACCAGATCCTCTGAAGTTACTGCTTCTGTTAGAGAACTTTTTCTTTCTGTTCATCAGATACTGAGTCTTTTAGAAATCATTGCAAGCTCATCAGCATCTGAATCTTCATCAGAATTTCCCTCAGGAAACTCTTCTTCAGATTCAATAGCTTTCAAAGCTTTAGCAGGTTTTCTTTTAGACTTCAGAGCCAATGTTTTTGGTTCTCTAACAGACTCATCCTCATTGAGTCCCAGTTCATGCACTTTGAGGGAGCTTATAAGATCTTCAATACTTAAAGTATTCAGATCCTTAGCTTCCTCAATGGCAGTCACTTTTGGTCTCCATTTGGATGGCAGACTTCTAAGGATTTTATTCACATGATCAGCTGTGGTATAACTCTTCTTCAGAATCTGAAGTCCAGAAACCAGAGTCTGAAATCTTGAGAACATAGTCTCAATATTTTCATCCTCTTTCATTCTGAACAATTCATATTGCTGAACAAGTATGTTTGCCTTAGCTTCTCTAACCTTCTGATTACCTTCATAGTTAGAGCAGAGGGATGTGAATATTGCCTTTGCAGTGGACTTGTCACTCAGCTTCTGATACTCAGTGTGAGGCAATGAGTCCACAATGATACCTCTGACATGGTGATGCTTCCTATAGATTTTTCTTTCTGCATCACTCAGAGATCTTCTGTTGACATCAACACCTTCTTCATCTACAGGTATTGAGATTCCATCTTCAATAATATCCCATAGAGTATCATCAATCCCAATAATGTGACTATACATTTTGCTCTTCCACCAAGAGAATTTTTCTGGGTCACCAGTAAACATAGGAGGTTTATTGTGTGACCTAGACTTCTTTTCTTCAGTATTATAGTCATATTGGACATTTCTTTGATTTCTGGGAGATGGTGGATTTCTGGGAGAAGGTGGAGGTGACTCACTTGTTAAGGCCATGTTTTTCTCAGGATCCTACTGACACACTGTTAAGTGTTAATATCAGAACCGGAGCTCTGATACCAACTGAAGGTGAGAAAAACAAACACACAAGAAGGGGGGGGGGGGGTTGAATTGTGTGACTCTAAACTTGTTCTTTTCTTTTCAAAACTTAAGGTTCAGTTCAGAAGCTGATATGATCAGTTCTGAACAAATATCAGAAGTTAAATGCAGCGGATTTAAACAATTTAAGGAGTAAGGGAATAGAGAGACACACAGAAATTATACAGGTTCCTTCTCAATGTGAGAAGTAGTCCTGTCCCCTTGTGTCCAACAAGAGAGTTCACTATAATCTGAAGATTACACAATGTGCTCAACCACTAAGGAAGAGACTTCCAGTTGCTCAATCACAAAGAAAGAGACTTCTATGCTCAACCACCAACGAAGAGGCTTCCAATGCTCAAGTCACTAAGACAAGAGACTTCCCAATGCTCAAGTCACAAAGACAAGAGACTTCTGACTCAGACCACAAAGGAATGAGGTTACAATTGCTTAGTATACAGACTAAGACTTTGAGGGACCAAACTGGTTTACAAGTAAAGGAGTTTGGGATGAACACTTGATCAAATATCAGAGGTGTTCTCTTAATACAACACAGGTTAAGACTCTTAACCTTAAGAATTTCTAAGTTACACGACTAAAGAATTTCTAAGAGATTTGAACTTTGACAGTTTTTACACAGAAAACAGAGCAGAGTTTCAGCAATGCGTTTCAAAGAGTCTTCAACAATTTTCTTCTTCAAATCTTCCTCCTTATATAGATAAAAATAGAGCTGTTGAAGATTTGCTGGAATTCAGGAAATTAGCCGTTGCAATTGGACTAGGTTGCTGCAATTGTGTGCTGCACTTTTTCTGTCAGAACAGGGCAGGTGCCATTTTTGAATTGGCCCACCATAAAAACTGGAGAATGTTTGGGTCAGGGAGACAACTGTTCCATTGAGTTGTTCTGACATTTCCAGGCATTAAATGCGCACAGTACTGGTCAAAATCCATGCCACATCAGCTTCAGAAGCTTCTCAGTGAACAGTGATCAGAAGCTGCTTCAGTTGTACGGATCAGAAGCTGGTCTTCAGGAGTTGACTGTTGCGTTGACTCTATCAGAAGCACCCAGACTTCAGAAGCTGCACTTCAGGACCACCACTTCAGAAGCTTCTCTTCAGGAGCACTTCTTCAGGACCAGTTTTCCTTTTAGCTTTGCAACCATGCTTCTGACTTTCCTTCTTGCTCTTTAGCTTGTTCTTCATAACCATTATCAATCAATACTTAGTAAACATGTGGTTCTGAAACACTTGAACAAAGCATTAGCAAATAACCAATTTTCTCTTTAATACTTTGTTATCATCAAAACCATAAAGAGAGATATATTTACACATAAATGTTTCAACAATCTCCCCCTTTCTTTATAAGAGACTTGTTAAACACATTTTGTTCCAACACCAGTGTCACTCTGACGTGAACAACTGAGGCACGTCCTGATATACCTGTAACTATGCCTGAACTGAGGGAACTAGGTACCACTGACAGAGGTACACTATAATCTGCCTGGTTAAGAGAATCCTGATAAACTACCCTTAACATACCTGAGTGTAATTCTATTGCTGTTAACCTATTTAAGGTTCTAGACATATCGTTCTCATATGTCGTTCTTAAGGCTTACATAAACATTGTAATGATATTCCTGTATTCGTCTAGACTTTGCCCTTTAATTCTGAACTATTCTAAATCAATGTTCAATCCTTGTTCCTTACATATCCATCCTTATTGGGAGCCTCTTGAATGTGTTAGAATGATAGTTAATGTTTCTAAAATGTTTACGGAGAAAACGGATGCGAAAAACCATGCCTACGCGCCCCAGAACACTCAAAACAGCAAAGCTGTCAAGTGCTGTCTGGGCCTGCGCGCTTGTAGCGACCAGCCTGGGCTTGTAGCGACCAGTGGCGCTTGAAGCGACCAGCTGGGCGCTTGTAGCGACAGTAGGCAGAATAAAATTCTGCCTGGTCGCTGTAGCGAGCTCCTGCTCGCTGTAGCGACCATGACAGGTCCAGAAATCTCAAAAATGGTATTTTTCATCATTCCAAGCCATCCCAACACACCCAAGCTTCCCAAATGGCATAAAAAGGATTTTCTTAAGCTTATAAATCTTTTAAACATGGCTGGAACAAGGAATTAACAATTAACATAAATTAGGGCACTTTTATAAAAATTACTCTAAGAGTAAACAACTCTCAAATGGGTTATAAAACCCTAGGGAGCTCACCTTGATTCTCAAACGGTGCTTGCTACAACTGAAATCCAAACCCTAGCTTCAAACTACCTCTTCTCTTGATTCTTCCTCTTGATCTAGCTTTCCAACACTTGAGCTTGCTTGCATAATCTCACAAGAGCTTAGGTGAGGCTTTGATGGATGATAACAAGGATGGTGTGGGCGTGAGAGTGAGGGGAAGAGGGAGAGAAACCAGATTTGGAGAGAGTGAGGGAAGAGAAGAGTGAAGAAAATATCTTGCCTCTCTTTATTTAAATTCCTCCCTTTCAAAAATATTACCATATTGCCATTCCTTTTATTTACAAAATTGCCATGCTTTCCTTAATTCTTAATCATCGATAAAAGTTACGTTTAAGCGGGATATTACAATCTACCCCCCTTAAAGAAATTTCGTCCTCGAAATTTAAAATCCCTTCATTCTCATATATGCAAGAATCTCTCATACTACTTCCTCCATTAGCCAAAACTCCAGTTCATCTTACTTATCGGAATCCCTTGGATTTCCAACTCTTTATATGTCGAATATACTCGACAACTTTTCCTTCAACTGAAATGCTCGTGGTGAATTTGCATAACTCTTACGTAGTAGGATGTGAGGTTATCTGAATAATCGTATCCAACTCGCTTGACCACGTTCTTGGTTCATACACTTTTTTGCAAATCCAATCCGGAGTTGTCCATCTCTGACACTTGTACTAATTCTTATAAATACCTTCATAGTCCATGTAATCTTACTTCGACGACATTAGATCGTTCTCGTTATCCTCAAATATTTCCACTCTTCAGTGGATTTCTTGCACTGCATTTATTTCCCATGAATTATTATCTTTATCTTTCGTCTCATACGACGACATCACTTATCTTAATAACTTAGAAATCATTCTTCTTTACTTGGAGTTTACTAATCTCCTATCTTTCTTGTCACTACTATTCTCGAATTTTGGCCGTAGCATAAATATTTTCTATATTGGTAAATCCAAACTCATAGAAGTTTAGCCCGAGTGGTGAGTAGTAATCATCTCACATAACACCACATAGTACATTTCATAACATATAATTTACATACATAAGCGAGCACGTGTACACTACTGATGGGTACACAATACATCATCTCATTCTTGTCCGACTGACGGGACATCATTCTTGATCTTATCATATTTGAGACACTACCACATCAATTGGGAATCTTTCTTACTCTTAACTCATTTTGTAACATTTGGGATTTGCCTTTCGACTGGCTTGCCAGGTTTGCCCCACCAATGTTACCCACGTTTATCTCTTGAGTATACAACAACCCGTATAACATGAATTGTGGTTACATTCTCTCAGCATCGTAAACTTATTTTCTCATTCTGGACGTCGAGTCCAAGATCCTTGTTTTCAATAGAAAACTCTACTTGATTTCTACCAAAAATAGCACACTAAATCTTTAATCCTTTAATCATGACCTGAACTCACGTAGTCCTTTTCTCTTTACTGGTGAACCTTAAGTTCAAGAATTTCTGAACACTTCAGCTAAGGTATGTTTGATATCAATAAATCTGTTCTGGTCAAAACCTTCCTACTTTAACATTTCTGACTGCGTACCACTATTACCAAAACATGTCACAACACTAAAAATCTGCTACACTACTATCTGAGTAGTTTAAGCACTGCCTGATAAGTATACATAATACTAAACATAACTTGATACATGTGACATGTTGCCAGAATGTAGGTACATCATGGATTAAACTCATATGTCACTGCATTGACGTTTCTGATCAACGCTTCAATTTCAAAGTATCATCTTGCAAGTGCAACCTTTTTTTTTTGATGTTGCCTTATGCTTGATCCTTTTGACTAAACATTACTCTTCAAGTCCACCTAAAGTTACTGGGCTAAAATAACTAAATTACCGTATTAGCGGTGACTTTCTTGTTCTAGACTTATAGTGCTAGAAACGTATTCTTCTCATTCTTATCACATAATCTTAAACTGCTTCGATTTCCATTTCCCTTGTATTTCGAGGTTTGAAATATCGCTCGGCTTAACTTTTAAAAATTTCCTTCTAGAACTTATAACAAGTTCGAGTCGTCACTGCTCACTGATATTCTGTGGTTCACCTGACAAGGACTACACAAGCATCCTTGCTCTCTAAGCTTCAGTTTAGAATTGTTTGTTAACTCATCCTGGAATTACTTATCCGCTGCGCAACTCTGATCTAACAAAACACTTTGGAGTAGGAGTAATACCTCATTATCCAATTCTCTGGCTGACTTGTTCCTTAATGACTTGTAGCTATCACAGCAAATTCATCTTACGTTCGTTGATTCTCTTGTGGCTTAAACCACCTGTTTAACTTACTGATTGATCGTCATCTGACACTGTACTCCCTTACGGACATAAACCATATACTCACTTACTTTCACGATAAAACGCCAGAACCTGTAAACGGTTTCCAACAACTATCAAGAGTTCAACAATGTTCCTATCAAATAAGCTCATCTGGTAGCCCTCTACCAGATGAGCTTATTAAATTGACAGTCCACAGTTAACAATTCTGATTCCATTAGGCTCAGATGGGTTAACAGATACTCACTCATCTCACAGGGTAGGTTCATTTGGTCAAGTATTTCTCTCAATTTCAAAAAAATTGCCTTGATCATTTCAATGCTCTTATACAAATTAAAACAACAACAGATTTAACATAATCTAACTAAGTTAAACATGGTATTGGTCTCCTGCATATATATACATTGGTTGAGGATTCCTCACATTTTTGGCTAGTTCTACATTGGTTCAAAACTAAACACATGCTTGCTTAAAACTGAATAAATTAACTTGTGTGTGTAAAGAACTTATTCACATTTATGAATATACCTAGAAAAACAAGAAAACGAGTACCTTAGCTGCGCGCTTTAACACTCATTCTTATCATTATCACTCAGATGATTCACAGTTCAAGCAATGGCTTTTGAATCTTTCCATCTTTCTTTCAAAATTTGTTGGGATTTCAAACAAAAATTTAACATAAATACTAAAGCATAAATAAAATATAACTACTAACATGTTATACCCAATATAAATAACATAAACATAAATAACTTAAACCAAAAAGGGTACATCATCCAAAGTACAAAAGAAATACTCAAAGTACAAAGCATAAAACAAAATGTTAAAGTACAAAGCTGAATAAATAAAATGAAAGGGAAAACAAATCAAGATCTGCTGCTCTGCATCAATCTGAATCTGTGGCCATGTCGTCCTCAGAGTCAGTCAAGTCAGCTGCCATGCGATCAATAGAGTTTGTAGCATATGAAGAATCATCACCCAGATCAGCATCGACATCGGCGTCGTCACCAGCATCCTGATCATCACCAGCACCAGCTGCCTCTGCCCCTCCTGGAAAGAATGGCCTGTCCCCAGGCCAAGCAATGTGCTCGGAGAAGAATGCAGGTGTCCACGGGCTCTGGCCACTGTCGTGCAAATGGCTCTGAAGCGTAGTAAGTGCCCGATGATTTGACGCATTTTGCGCCAACAGCATAGAGCTCACAGTAGCATAATCCCAACCGGAAAAGTCCAAAGGTGGAATGGTCGGATGGCTAGGGTGGCTAGTAGTGTGAGGTGGTGGTGGTGGTGGCATGTGAGAAGGTCCTGCTGAGGATGATGGTCGTGGTGAGGTATGAGGTGGTGATGGTGGGGCAACAGGTGCAGGTGCAGAGCAATACCTATTGATGTATCTATCATCAATAGGATTTTTAATCTCCTCATCAACTTGTGATGGCATATGAACTCTAGCTCTCCTACATAGACCCATAATCAACCCGGGAAAAGTCAAAGGACATTTAGGTTTGGCCGGGGGTAATAGTCCACTTTCAGCAACAATCCTCATCTCATTAGCAATAAGCCTAGCTACGTCCACTTGACGCTGAGTGAGGATGTAGTGAACTAGGGGGGTCACATCTAAAGTGGTGGAGGAGGTGTGAGATTTGGGGCGAATGTTATAAAGAATCAGGGTAAGGATTACCTGAGCCTCAGTGGTCATGTGCTCACGGAATGCTCTGAAAGGCTTACCCGAAGCCTTACTCACGTCATAACCCTTCCCCGCTTGGAAGATGTCCTGTGCTATGCTGTCGTGGTCCCAGTCACCACTCCTCTGACGCTCACAAAAATCACACAGTGCTGTGGGTGCAAGCGGATTATCTTCTTCATCATCAACTAGCTCCAACGGCTTGCCCAGATATGAGTTGATGGACATGCGGTCGAATGTGACGGTGCGCCCACGCACGTAGGTAGTGAAGGTAAACTCATCTGAAGGATCGGCGGGGATTGCGTTTGCATAAAACTCGCGCACGATCTCATAGTTGATTCTCCTAGGAGGTGTGCAAAGAATTCCCCACTTCCTCTCATTAATCACAGCTGCTATATGTCCATATTCACCCTCTTCAGAAATTTCAAATCTCTTCTCGGACCAGATTCTTCTCGTCCTCAGTTCCTCGTATCGTTCCTGGTTCCTCCAGCTGAGGAAACGAGCTGCATCGTGTTGTGGAACACTGACCCTTGGTCTTGACGAGGAACTTTCCACGTTCCTTTGACGTTTAGAAGTAGTTTTAGGTGCCATTCCTACAAAATTGGTCAAAACAGATGAAAGTTAGGTAGGATACAAGTCAAAACTCAATTAAAACAAAAATAAAACAAATTCTGGGTACGCTCGCTACAAGCGACAGCTTGGTCGCTGTAGCGACGAAACCCAGAAAATGCCAGGTTCGTGCGCTACAAGCGCAGTTCTAGCGACAGGACCCTTTTTCAAATTTCATATTTTTCTTGATTTTGACTAACTTATAGCATGCGAAATCAACATTAAAGCTAAAATAAATGACTAACAATCACCTAAACTTCCTAAATCCTCAAAAACCCTAATTTATTTGAAATTTTTACAAAGGGTTTTTCCAAAATACGATTCCTAAGAACAAGATGATTAGAGGGTAGTTTTCTAGGTGATTCTCGTTCATTTACAACAACTTAAACTAGGCATAACAATGGGTATACAAAAGGGCATGATTTAATTCAAATTTCGTAAAACCCTAAAACCCTAAATTGTGAAATCAACATGCAGGCACTAAAACACATTAAAAAGCTGAAAAATAGTGACAGACAGGGACGAAATACATACCTGGTGAGTTGATTTACAGGATTAAACAGGTACAGAGAGAAGTTTTGCAGATTTGTGTAGAATCAGAAAGATGAATAATGCAGAAATGAAGCAGAATGGAAACAGATGGAAAGCAATATGTTCAGATGCGAAAATAAAGCTAGAAACGGCTATAATAGATAATAAATGAAAGTGGTTGGGGTGCTGAAGCGACAGGTCAAGCCTGGGTATTATAAAACTGTTTTCTGATACGCTCGCTATAAGCGCGCGATTCGTCGCTACAGCGACAGGCAAAAAGCCCATCGCTACAAGCGACAAGTGCGTCGCTATAAGCGACAAGTGTAAATTCCATCGCTACAGCGATGAGTTGGTCGCTGTAGCGACCATGACAGAAAACAGAAAAATAAATTTTGAAGTTCTAACCACTATCCCAACATGCATGGATGAATGTTAAAAATCAAAATACTAATTAAAACAAACCTAAACAGTTGGGTTGCCTCCCAACAAGCGCTTGTTTTACGTCGTTAGCTCGACGCCTTTTTCGTTAGGGTGGCCAGAATGAGACGGAGATCACACCAGCTTTAGTATCCCTTTGCAGCGGGAGGAATTCCATGAACTTGAAGAACCGCTGATGTGGAGTCCATAACCTCCCTATCCATAGTAAGCTGAGCAAGGAACATAAGCAATCTTGTACTCGTTCAAGTTCCACCTTGCTCACTTTCATCCCCTCATCCTTGGAAATTTGTTCCTTGTTAAGAAACGGTTCCGGCTTCTCAATCTCCATAATTTCTTCACTATCAACAACACTGGCCTCATCAGAATTTGACCATTCTTGAGGAAGTTCTAAGTTGTGTGGTATTTCTAATTCTTCCACTAATAGCTCTAAACCACATCCTTTAAACATTGGTTCTTCCTTACTCTCATCAACATCATCTTCAACAATCTCTCCACATTCCAAAGTGGATTGATTGTTGGTCTGAACCTCCATGATTCTTGGTAGACAATTTAATTGAACTTGCAAAATATCCAACTGGATTGATAAAGCTCTTAATCTATGGTTGGTGTTTTGCATGTTGATCAAGGATTGCTGCATGAACATGTTCAGAATATTCTCAGTTCTTGACATTTGTTCATCTTCAGACGGATATTGTTGATATTGTTGATAAGCTTCATACTCGTATGGATTATAATAGTTGAAATAATCATGATGATCAGCCATGATTTCTTTCAATGAGAATCTGAAACACTATTAACTAACAAGAAACTTTTCTTTGCATAACAAAGAGGGTTAAATGCCAAACAGTTTATATATACAAAAGAAATGAAAGAATATTAACAAGGTATATACAAAAGCTCAAAACACTACAAACTATTGCGATGTTCAAAATAATGAAACACTAATCCCCGGCAGCGGCGCCATTTTGTTGAAGCAGTATTTCATACAACAAAAGTAAGTATTTTCTATTATCGTCTCCTCAGGGATTGGTGCCTTACTTCGAACCGTTCAACAATCGATACTGTTTTGAGTTAAGGGTTTGTACAATTGGTTTCATAAACTAACGGAATGTAAATGCGGGAATTAAAACGACAAAGAATTAGGGAATAAAAGCGTTGAGATTAAAGTTCATCAATCTTGCAAAGAATGTAATACATAAATCATGCATATGAATTTAGCGTTTTAGCGTAAATATCACGTATCGCTCTACAATATCATTGATTTCCCAAATGACATCGTGAAATCGATCGTATCGTTTAATCGACGATTTCCCAATCAATCAAACGATCCGAAAGCATTACGATCCGAAACTTAGTGCGATTATCAAAACCCAAATCCATTTCTAGATTTTCTTATTTTGATAGAAGATTATTCTTAAACATAGATTCAAAAGTATTTGTCAATATCATTTGAATCAATCATGAGAATGAAAAGCAAGAATAACTTCATAAACATATAAATTGCTAAACCATATATCCACATAATCATTCATTACAATCAAAGCTAGAAAGATTACCTCTAATCCCAACAAAGGGATGTTAGTTGCTCATTTTCATGGCAACTATGCAAAAGTGAAGAGAAAAGGTGAAGATACAAACCAAGTCTTGATTTCCCAAAGCCTTGATTGATTTCCACTACCCAATCACTCTTGATCTTTGAAGATCAAAGCTCTAGCCCTAATTACTAAGTCCTAATCTACTACTAAAGCAATCCTAACTAATTGGAAGAAAAAGTATCAAAGTTCTCCAACTGGTTATTAACTGATTCTTTCAGAAATGAGCCAAAAATGCTATTTATAATTCTGAATTTTTGCACGCTCGCTACAAGCGATGAGTTGGTCGCTTGTAGCGAGGAAGTTTAATGGCCAATAGGGATCCTCCACGTCAGCATGGAGCCTTTAAACCGCCCTTGGTCGCTTGAAGCGACCAGTCCATCGCTTGTAGCGATGAGCCTCTAAAAATCCCTGCCTATCCTCGCTGGTAGCGTGGCATCTGGCGCTTGAAGCGATGAAGCCTTCAAATTCCCTGCCTATCCTCGCTTGTAGCGTGGATGCTTGCGCTTGTAGCGATGGCTTTGAAACAAACTTCATTTCTTTGCTCAGCATGATCAAGCATGAATTTCCTGCAATAATAACATGGGGTAAGACATAGGATCACAAATATAGCATTTTGAACCATAAATATGGGCTTATCCTACGATAACTTGTGAAATAAGTAACATAAGTGCCTTAATTAAATGAACAATTTAACCATTTTCAGGCACTTATCAATATAGTTGAACAATCCGAAATCTATACCTTATTACCGCCCTCGGAACTTATCAACACGAGGTGACCTCGTTAAGCTTCTAGAATAACTGTGGAAGAAAACTCATCAGTTGAAAACTTAAAACTCACTAGCATTAACCACAATCTTAACCTTTCGTATAATACAGTCTCCATATAATTTCTCGGCTAAAATTTACAATTATCCTTCAAAACTGGTCTACTATAATCTTGTGTCATCTTGAACTTGCCTTCTTCATCCAATCAAGGAAATTCAACTTTATTCGTCCATCAGTTCACTAAATCCCAATGACTGACCATTTAATATACACCTTTCGTTGAATAAAATTTCAGTTAAGCTTAGCTTATTCGCAATCTTCTTACTAATAAAACACATATGAATATCTGATTCACGCCTCGATATGCAACGGGTCTTATTATCAACACTTATTCATCCATCTTAGTTCTTAGGTTGCATACCAACTTCTTTTCTTAATTCCCATATTTAGCATTTATGGTTCGGGAGGTGCGGCTGATCTGATGGCGTTAAACTTACTTGCGTGTCATGCTCAAAGACCATCCTTGAGTGGCTAGTTTCATTCATCCAAATACTTCGCTTAATCCATAATTTTTCTCTTAACTGTCTGGACATTAAAATCTCGTTCAATTCGAGTGCGCGAGTCCTTCGATTCCTCACGCTCTGTTCTTGCTGGTAATCCAGAGGTTTCAAAAATCGACCGATAATCCTTCACTTCGAGTCTCTAGGTTTGGTACTGCAATTCCTTAACTCTGTACTCAAAATTGATACTTAATCCACACTTCACTTTAACTTCTCGAACTGCCGTTCCCGTTAAGGTTCCATGTCATTCCTTAGAGTATTCCATAATTTCTTAATCCGTATGTCTTCCGCAGATGAGGTATCGTCCAACGTCGTGTCCAACTGGGTTGAGGTACTTCACCTCACAGATAATTATCCCTTATGTCTCTAAGACCTTGCCACTAACAGGCTTCGTTACTTTACAGTTTGATGGCCACCATTTGGCATGAATACTTCTTCGCCAATTCCGTCTTAAAATTCTATCACCTTAATCTTCGCTCTTCTTAAACTTCATTCCTCCTTGGTCACATTCAACTCTCAGACATTTATCCTAACTGTCATATACTAGATTGAGTTGATCAGGCTCAACTAGATGTGACCTTTAGAACAACATCCGGAACCCAATGGTCCCACTTCCTTTTATTGAATTTTTAATGACCCAAGGCACAGTCTGAATCGACCTGCTCTGATACCAATTGTAACACCCACACTAAATTATCTAGAATATTTAGTATGTGTATTAATCTGATACTGGGTACATTAAAATTTTCAATAATAAATACAATATAAAACTACTGAATGAGTACGAATAGCTCATTAATACAAATATCCAAATATCATTTACAATTACACTCTCATATACATAGGTAATCTGTCAACCTCCTGAGCTTGTCTTTGACGAGCATCTGCACTCCATCCAGCGTCTTCCTGAAGATCTTCATGAACATCTCTTGCTAACCTGTAAACCTGCACCAGAAGGATTGGGATGAGACATAATGTCTCAGTGAGCTCCAACCCAACCTACTGTTGGCAACCACGGGGAAAACCTAGGGTCGCCGTGCCTACTCTCGGCAATCTTGGGGATACCTATGATCGCCAAGTCTTAACCTTACCCATAGAGGGCTACCTGACTGTTCCTGCTAAACTGGGTAGTCATGACTGGACTATATGTGCTAATCTAGTGATCAGGGGAAAACCTAGGATCACTGTCTGAGTCTGATACTGAATAGTCATGAGATCTAGACTATGTCCTGATAACTGGGTGATCGAGGGGAAACCTAGGATCACCGCCTGATAACTGATACCTGATATCTGATACTTGTCTGATAACTATTCTCTGTCTGATAACATAATAAAATATTAACTGATACATGTCTTTATGTTAGCTGTTAGCGTTGAACAAGCAATATTATCTGAGTTCATTTTACGGAATGCCCCCGGGTGGAGTAACCCCGAAGCACATTCCCCTGATAACCGGTGAAAATTCCTATCATATCAGGCTAACACCGGACTCCTCTTGCCTAAGTGTGTGGTTATCCTCGCGGAAGATTCTTGCCCATTCCAGCTGTATCTGGAACCCCCCGTCCTCTCTAACTGGTCAAGAGCACAGGAGACACACTATAACTCTATGTGGTTATCCTCACGGAAAGTTCCTGCCCGTTTCAGCAATTCTGAAACCCCCTGTTCTCTCTAACTGGTCGAGAGAACAGAAGACACAAAGTTTGTCCTGATTATTAATTATTATTCCTGTTATATGAATATACATATCCTGATAAAACTGATACGTGTACCCCCCAGTGTCACTTTGACGTGAACAACTGAGGCACGTCCTGATATACCTGTAACTATGCCTGAACTGAGGGAACTAGGTACCACTGACAGAGGTACACTATAATCTGCCTGGTTAAGGGAATCCTGTTAAACTACCCTTAACATACCTGAGTGTAATTCTATTGCTGTTAACCTATTTAAGGTTCTAGACATATCGTTCTCATATGTCGTTCTTAAGGCTTACATAAACATTGTAATGATATTCCTGTATTCGTCTAGACTTTGCCCTTTAATTCTGAACTATTCTAAATCAATGTTCAATCCTTGTTCCTTATATATCCATCCTTATTGGGAGCCTCTTGAATGTGTTAGAATGATAGTTAATGTTTCTAAAATGTTTACGCAGAAAACGGATGCGAAAAACCATGCCTACGCGCCCCAGAACACTCAAAACAGCAAAGCTGTCAAGTTCTGTCTGGGCCTGGGCGCTTGTAGCGACCAGTGGCGCTTGAAGCGACCAGCTGGGCGCTTGTAGTGACAGTAGGCAGAATAAAATTCTGCCTGGTCGCTGTAGCGAGCTCCAGCTCGCTGTAGCGACCATGACAGGTCCAGAAATCTCAAAAATGGTATTTTTCATCATTCCAAGCCATCCCAACACACCCAAGCTTCCCAAATGGCATAAAAAGGATTTTCGTAAGCTTATAAATCATTTAAACATGGCTGGAACAAGGAATTAACAATTAACATAAATTAGGGCACTTTTATAAAAATTACTCTAAGAGTAAACAACTCTCAAATGGGTTATAAAACCCTAGGGAGCTCACCTTGATTCTCAAATGGTGCTTGCTACAACTGAAATCCAAACCCTAGCTTCAAACTACCTCTTCTCTTGATTCTTCCTCTTGATCTAGCTTTCCAACACTTGAGCTTGCTTGCATAATCTCACAAGAGCTTAGGTGAGGCTTTGATGGATGATAACAAGGATGGTGTGGGCGTGAGAGTGAGGGGAAGAGGGAGAGAAACCAGATTTGGAGAGAGTGAGGGAAGAGAAGAGTGAAGAAAATATCTTGCCTCTCTTTATTTAAATTCCTCCCTTTTAAAAATATTACCATATTGCCATTCCTTTTATTTACAAAATTGCCATGCTTTCCTTAATTCTTAATCATCGATAAAAGTTACGTTTAAGCGGGATA
Source organism: Medicago ruthenica (assembly GCA_018208015.1). Lineage (NCBI taxonomy): Eukaryota > Viridiplantae > Streptophyta > Magnoliopsida > Fabales > Fabaceae > Medicago > Medicago ruthenica. Next base: position 30,912,266 of record CM031376.1, read on the forward strand.
TTACAAAGGGGGTAGATAAGCAGTCTTGGGTGTCCATCAGCGCGCACCCTGGTAAGAGGTTGTTCCCGCCCTACGCCTCTCATTTCAAGAATTGGAGAAAAACATTCCTCCGGGCCCGGGGACGAAAAGATTGTGAGGCAGCTGCTGCATGGGTGGATGGTAAGCTGAGGTTTCCCACATGTTGGACGAGTGCTCCGGCGTCCATCATGGGTTTTGATTATGAGAAGCTGGACGCATACGACCAGGGCGTCGTCTGTTTTTTGGACAAAATGTTGCCTATGAACATCCGGGAGTTGTTGAATAGGGAAGGGGATGTAGATAGCTTAGACGAGTACCTACGTGAGTCAAATTCATTTATTTATGCCTATATTTTACTTTTCTATTTTCTTGTCCTCTTAACTTTTCTGCTTTATTTTCTGTAGAGGATATGGCGCCCATGACTGCGGCGGAGAGGAAAAGATACCTCGAAGAAATGAAAGCTAAAAAGGCTGTTGAGGGGATGGCGGCCACTGATCCCGCGGGACTTATTACCTGCAAGCCGAAGAGAAAAGCTGATCATCCGCCCGAGTTTCAAGCTGAGTGCCTCACAGCGGCTACGCGTGATAAAGCGTCGCCCGAGAAAGACGATAAAGGAAAGGCGGCGGCGGAGAAAAAAGGAAAGAAAATGCCTTCTCCTTCCTCGATTGGCGCCATCAAAACCAGCAGGTCAGTGCCATCTTTCTGGGATAAAGGCTTTGACTACGGCGCCTACGTGAAGGAGAGGCTGGTTTTTAGTCCAGAAGACGCGGAGGCGGGAAACCAGGGTGTTGTGCCCTTTATGACGAAGGATATAGGAGTTCATTGTTTGCGGACTATAATGCTTTTAGACGCGGTGGATCGGAAGTATGAGGAAGTGGTGCAGAATGAGAAGGCTCTCCAAGCTACGGTGAGGGCGTTGGAGAAAGAGGTGGAGGAAGCCAGGAATGCGAGGGAGAGAGAAGTGCAAGAGGCCAGGGAGGCGGTGACGCTTGAATGTGATAAACGCATCTCCGATCTGAATATTGGTTATGCAGCAGATCTTGCTGGAAAGGACGGGGTCATTGCTAAGCTACAAAACGATGTCGCGGCTGGAGCAAAAAGGGAGGATTAGCTTAAGGCTGAGGTTTCCGAAGCGAAGAGCAAGCTGGATCTGAACTTCGATGCTGGCTTTGAAAGAGCCAAGGCTCAAGTCGCCCTTCTCCATCCTGGCGTCGATATTTCCGCCCTTGATCCTTTTAAAATTATTGTAGATGGCGTCCTAGTGGACGAACCCTAATTTCGTTTTTTGTAATTTAATTTCCTTTTTAAACTCAGTACTCTTCTCGAATTTGTATTAATGATGCATCATTCTCTTTTAAGCTTTTCGTTTGTTCCTTTTTTCTTCAAATTTATGTATTTCGGAAGGCCCCTCCTGGGCGGTGATCACGTTCGTTTCATAATAATGTTGAGAATTGTAGGTTTGTTTCTTTTATCGCCTGATGCTTTAGGGTCCCTTTTAAGGGGTCCCTTTTATCGCTTGGGCGACGATCTCGTTTTCGGCTCACGACGTCTTAGAGCCCTCTTTGGGGGTTAAGGAATTAGGCGACGATATTATTTTTGGCTCGCGATGTCTTAGAGCCCTTTTTGGGGTTAAGGAATTAGGCGGCGATCTTATTTTCGGCTCGCGACGTCTTAGAGCCCTCTTTGGGGTTAAGGAATTAGGCGGCGATCTTATTTTCGGCTCGCGACGTCTTAGAGCCCTCTTTGGGGTTAAGGAATTAGGCGGCGATATCATTTTCGGCTCACGACGTCTTAGAGCCCTTTTTTAGGGTTAAGGAATTAGGTGGCGATTTCTTTTTAAGCTCACGACGTCTTAGAGCCCTGTCTTAGGGTTAAGGAGTTAGGTGGCAACCCCTTTGGGGTTAACGGATCATATGGCGAACTCATTTAAGATTCGGCATTGGTGATCTGCTACAGGCAACGAAAGTAAGATAAACAAGCAATATATATATGATAGCAATAAAAAAGCGGGGCCTCATTAAAAACCCCCATTGCTGCGGGGGGAAAAGAGTGCCTCTTACTCCTTCGTTACAGAGCTGTACAAAGACGCCGCAATATATAAGATAAAGACAGTAAAAATTAAAGTGGCTTTGTTTTCCCTCTAGCTCGCCTTTGTGTTGTTGTGGCGAGTTTCTTCCTGCTTTGTGCTCAGCTTTTTAATCAAACCATATTTGGCTAGTTCTGCATGGAGTATCAACAAAGGAGTACTTGTTTCCTCAACCTTCTTGATCTCCTCGGGGTCCGCAACCTCTTCTACAGCATTGACACTTGGGTTGGCTGGCTTTGAATGGAGTATCAACAAAGGAGTACTTATTTCCTCAACCTTCTTGATCTCGCCGAATTCCGCATCTTCTTCCACATCATTGACACTTGGGTTGGCTGGCTTTGAATGGAGTATCAACAAAGGAGTACTTATTTCCTCGACCTTCTTGATCTCGCCGAAGTCCGCATCTTCTTCCATAGCATTGACATCTGGGTCTTTATAACCCGGCAACGGATTGTTCTTCACATCAGGCCCCTTCTCTTTGAAGGATAGGCTTTTGTTACTGAATACCTTTTCGTCCATCGTACTTTCCTTTGGACCCCTTGTTGTTCCTATGCACTCTTGATGAAATTCTTCTTCTAGGTTTGCGACAATGAAGTTCAATCGATGTGCTTTCAGGTTGCGGTTTCCTTTCTTCTCTTTTTGTAGCTTCAAACTGTTGTGGTAACATTCTCGGGCCAATTTCTGGTCTACTCTGATAGCGCCAACCCGTCCATCATCCAGCGGATATTTCATAATGAGGAATTTGGTGGAAAGATAGGCGTCAAGGACGTTGAAGGTCGGGCGGCCTATGATGATGTTGTAAGAACAGGGCGAGTTGTTATCTGTACCGAATGATGATGTTGTAAGAACAAGGCGAGTTGTTATCTGTACCGAATGTTGTCTTCAATGTGATGTATCCCCGGATGTGCACCTGCTCCCCTGTGAAGCCGGCCAGTATTCCTTTGAAGGGCTGCAACTGGTCCTCGTCAAGTCCCATTTTCTCAAAAGCAGAATAATAAAGGATGTCTGCAGAGCTGCCGGGATCAATCAACACCCTCTTGACATCCCAATTGAAGATTTGCACAGTAATGACCATGGGATCGTCATCGTGGGGGATCACTCCTCTGCGGTCTTCACTTGAGAAAGTGATATCCGTTTGGCATTCTGGCTCCTTCTTGGCGTGGTCATCGAGCAACATTACCTGCCTCACATATTTCTTCCGAGAGGTGCTGGACTCCCCTCCTCCCGCGAAGCCGCCGGATATGGTGTTCAAGGTGTGGCGTTCACCGTCCTTCGCCACATCTTTCTCCCTTTGGGGGTCTTCGGCGGGACGCCTGTCTCCCTCTCTACCTTCCTTCACATATCCTCTTAACCTGCCATTCTGAATCAACTTCTCAATCTCTCTTTTCAGGTGGATGCAATCATCTGTGGTATGTCCTTTGATGCAGTGATACTTACACCAGGCTTCCTTGTCGTTCCCCATGATGTTTCCTCTCGGTGGTTGAGGTTCAGGAATAATTCTAGAATGGTAAACATCTCTCTAGATTTGTTCACGGCGGGTGTTGAGGGCCGTGAAGGATTCTGGGAGGGGTGCGCGCCTATCCTGGACGTGGCGCTTGTATGGCGCTCTGTCTCTGTTGCTGGGTGGGTAATAATTGCGGCGATGATCATATCCGTAAGGAGCACGCTCCCTGGAATCCCTTGCTTTCTTTTCGGCGTTGCTCTCTTCTCCTTTTATATAACACTCTGCCCTAGACATGATTTCTTCCATGGAATCATCCGGCTTCTGCGCCAGCGATTCGTTGAATTGTCCAGCACGGAGGCCATTTTAGAAAGCTCCCACAAATAGCTCCTGGTTCGGGTTCACAACTTTAATTGTGGCGTCGTTATATCTTGCAAGATACTCACGGAGGGTCTCATTCGGCCCTTGGCGGATGTTAAACAGGCTGGTAGATGACACCTTGCGGTGGCGACTGGCCGAAAACTGGTGTGTTAATTTGCGCGTCATGTCCTGGTAACTGACGACTGAGAAACGAGGCAAGTTCATATACCACCTGAGGGAGGCATCTTTGAGGGTCCCTGCCAGCAGCTTACATTTTAGGGAGTCAGTAGCACCGATGATGGCCATTTGGGTGTTGAAAGCCGTTACGTGTTCTACCGGATCGCTCTTTCTGTCGAAAGACGAAAGTGAGGGTGGCTTGAAGTTTGTTGGGATCCGTTCCCCTCGGCGTGTTGTTGCTGCTGTATTGTTTCCATTGTCGCTTGCAGAGCTTCGTTGTGGTCGCGAAGATGCTGGATTTGTTGCTGTAAGGCTTCTAGGGCTGCTGGGTCCGCCATCGACGGCGACGATGATGGTTGTTTGGGTCGGTTATGAAGACTAAGGTTGGTGGTTGAAGATTAGCGGTTAGGGGCCAAAATGACAGAAGGGAGAATTGGCTTTTCAACAAAGAACGGGCTGGGTTGAACGTTTGGTTAGGGTTAGGGTTGAATCACGGTAGATTCGGAAGTTTCAGGGTTGCTCCTAAGAAATACGGGGGATTCACGGCGTTCTGATGACTTTCAGGGGCCGTGGATCAACTGCTTTCCTTTCGGAGACATTGGCTAGGTCAGTTTTACCGTAGCCCCACGGTGGGCGCAAACTGTACTGGCAGTGAGTACAATGTATGGAAACTAGGGTTTCTGTGCTCTGTTTAGGTCATGCCTTGGGAATGATCCCAAGGTTACTATTTGTAGCCTCTCTTGGGCCTACCCGGTCATGGTTTTGGGCCCAAATTGTAAAGGACCGAAACCATGACTAGGGCGCCCTCGTAAGCTGCTGAGGGTGCCCCCAGAGGGTGCCCTTTAGGAAGGTCACCTAGGGTTATTTGTGACTGTAAAGTGGGCCATGTGTCCTCCTGGAGGGCGTCCAGCCTTATTCCAAGGGTTCACACCCTTGTCTTTAGGATCTCAAATCCTAGATGGTGAGGTCTACGGTCCAATTGCTAAACCAAAGGATGCAAAGACATCACACAATTGTCCCACATCCCAACTATATTAACACCACCAACCCTTACCTATATAAGTGGGGAATAGGGCTGAGCACCGGACGGTTTCGGGCGGGTTCTGGCCCAAAATCACCATACTAGATGAAACCGAAGGCACCAAATCAAGAACCAATTTCGACCGTATCTTGTCTCGGTTTCGGCAGGTCTCGGGTTAGTCGGTTGGACGGGTAGCACGAATGGGTTGATTCGGTTATGTGCCTCAACAAGGAAAAAATTACAGAGAAAAAAAAAGAAGAGGAAACACAATGGACATGAATTGAACCTCTATTTTTACCTATACTGAAAATGACAAACATTTAATAAAAATTCAGAGAGAAGAGAGAGGGGTAAATAAATTGCAGCAAAGGAAAATGGAGCATAATATGAGGGTGAAGAGAGAAGATGACGATGAAGTTTTGAAGAACAATGAAGATTGAAGTTTGAGGTTAGGGAGGGAGTACATGGAAAAGAGAGGCGTTGGGGTCATTGATACAGGTTAACAGGGGTGGGCATAAATGTTAATACTCACTTTTTATTAAATTGTTTAATTTCAAATGTTAAGTCTTGTACAACTGCACTGTATAGTAGACCAAAGACAGTACATGTTAGTAGATTTTATGAGAGTAGACCAAAGAATCTAGTAGTAACTGGGCTATTCACGTGATCTCAGAATTTTCATATAATATATAATATAGTAATATGTTTTAGTTAGTAGTAATTTCGGACGGGTTCAGATAACAACATATGTAATTCTTTTAGACCGACCCCGACCGTCCAAACCCATTCTTAACTGTTTGTGACTAGTTTTGCATCCGTGGACCGAACTAACCCGCCCGCAACACTCATATTTTCAATGGGTTTCTTGGGTTTCGGTCGGTTTATAAAAATTTGTCCAGCCCTAGTGGGGACATGAATCAAACCCATACAAAAAATATAGAAAACTCACGCATCTTTTACTACCATCTTAAACCATAAATGTTCTGACAATAGAAAGACAATTTATCACCACGACAATTACCTTCTTTATAAATATGAGATAGATGAAAACTAATGTGTGAAATGATCAAATGAGTCCTTCATTATTAAGCGCAGGGAGTATTAGTAATATTTACGGCTAACATATCGTAACACCCCTCACGCACACATTTATAATTACTTAGATGTGTTTATGAACAAGTGTGCACAAAATTGACTATGTTTTGGGCCTTTAGGACTTGGGAATTAGTGACAAGATAATTAGACTAAGTTGAAGGAAAACTACTTTTCTCATTTATGAAATTGTTCATTCACTTAGATCAACGGCAGTTAACTGTCGCTTGACATTTTTCAGTGGCAGTTAACTACCACTGGCTCTTTTAAGATTGGTTCAATCACTTTTTAAGTCGGTTAGTCCGATCTTAAAAGTGTCAGCGGCAGTTAACTGTCGCTGATGTAAGTGAATGAGCAATTTCATAAGTGAGAGGAGTAATAACCAAGTTGTAGTGATCCAAAAATGGAGAAAAACCACTTCAGGTGTTCCTCGCTTATATGTTGAAAACGAAATTAACCATAAATTGAACATACACTCTCCTTGACCAATTTTTCAAGAACATGACGATTACATTAAATTGGGGAAGATAGAAGAATGAGAAAATAAGAGAAATTTTTTTATCAAGTGCAGCGAAAAATGATCTGAAGGTCAATACCATGTTAAAAACATGACATCCATGAAAAATAGAGAGAAAAACTTACAAAATGATGAATTAAAAGCGAGTCTTACAAGAGGTGATTACTAGGCGTGTTTGAGGTGATTACTAGAGAGAAAAACAATTTATGAAGATTGGGTTCTGTGTTGCTGTGTTGAGAAACGAATAAAAAAGAATAGGGAAGGAAGAAGGAAGAACCAAAAGGAGAGGGAAGGAGAGAAGAAAACAGATCCAAATTATTATTTTTTGTTTTAACTGTTTTTTTTTCTAGGTTTGTACGAAGTTTTTTTTATTAATATCTGAATTTGATTGATGAATATGAAGAAGAGAAAGATGGAAGAAGATGAAGAAAGGTGAAAAAATTTAGGTGTTGGCGGTGCACTATATGATCTAGTAGACATGCATTATCTAATGGTTGTCATTTCGAAAAAAAAAATATACAGTTAATATTAATCAAATTAATGAGGTCTTTGGTAGACCACTTGCAAGGTGTATCCACCTTAGACATTAGGTTATCAGTTTTGACGGTGGGGATTTATTTGGTTGCAGGAAGATAACTTAAAGACCAAAATATAATGTTAATTAGTTGTGGGACCAATATAAAAACAAGAAATAAGTTAAGAGGTCAATTATGTAATTTTGCCTTTATTCAATAAATTGATGTGGTGCTATTATTGATTTTTGGAAAATTGGATACCAAAATAGTTGGAATGTCGATTTCTCCAAAATGATACACTTCTAATTTTGTCTTAAAATTTCAGTCAAACAATTTGGAGACAAAATTGACAAGTTAAAAAGAAAATGATGAATATAATTGATTATATTAAATTTCATATAAGACAAATACTAAAGAGTGCCCTTGAAACGTTGGTTAAGAAGATAAAAAACAGAAATATTTTATTGAGAAATGATGAAAAATGATAAATTTAAGTTTTTAAAAATCAAAATTTGTTGAATTCAATGCAAAAATATTACTTTTGGTTTCCTTAATAAGTGTCATTGATACTTGTTAGCATAACCCTTCGTATAATGATTTACTCTTGTATACAATAATGAACTTGCAATTGTTTGTATTTCTTATACTTTCAATGAAACTTTTAGATAAAGAAAACTGCCCTGTTTGCACAATTGAACGCTATACATAAACTTCCTTCTCTTTTTTCCAACATGTTACAAGCTCATTGTAAACCACTCAAAAAATATATATAAAAATCATGAGCTAAAAATCCAATAAATAATTTGAAAATACAAATCTTTTCTTAGTATTCAGAAATTCAGCATATGACACATCCAACATGATCTTGTTCCACTCCTGAAACATAGGAACATTGAATATATTGTGGTTGTTGCATATGATAACAATGGGGATAGGCTTCATAGAACTTTAGAGGTTCAGGTAATTGAATTTGGTCCTTCTTCACAGCAGGCTTAGATTCTTCTTTCTTCTTTTCATCTTTTGCAGGCCCAACAGAAACTATTTCAGTATGACACCACTTCCTTAGTTTGCTTACTACATGTACTGGATCTATGTCTCCAGTTAAGGTTAATTTTTTGTCTTTCATGTCCACAGAAACTGACTCTACCCCTGCAAATAATATAACAATACAATCTTAGCAAAAAAATTAAAGGTATTTCAATGTTATATTTTATTTCAAATTTGTGCAGCAAAACTCAAACACACAAAGTACCGTGTAGACAAATCTATTATGGGTTTTGCTAACCGGTGCCATAAGGGTATCGGTTAAGGAATCCACTAATAGAAACTTTGTCTTGAAAATATAAGTTTTTACTTTTGTTTTAGCAATAATCACACCACTTTTTGATGTAAACTTACTAATTTTAACACCTTAACCAATGTCTTAAGGACACTCATTAACATTTTCAATATATTATTAGTTCAAATACGTGCCTTGAGATATTAAATGTTTTGGTAACCTTTATTAACTGAGTTACACTTACGCAGACAATTATGAGCTTACTTTCCATATTTTCTCAAAGTAAAAGACAATTATCGAATAATTAACTATTTCAAAAACACATTTTTTTTACAAATCGAGAACACGCTTTTTTTAAAAAAATATGAAAAATGGAGAATTATTATTAATTCAAAGTGATGCTAAATGATGTTCAAAATCTTTGAGGTTACAAGGTCAAATACTCAAATTCTTACCACCTTATAAACCGTGAAAAACACAAATTTGTCACTCAAGATTAAATAATGTGAAGCAAATAATGCATGATTAAAATATGTTTACATTATCTTACATATTCTCAATTTTGAAACAAGACATGTTGACATTACCTGAAAGGCCAGAGACTGTCTTCATAGCTTTTTGCTTGGTTCTGTCATCGTGTAAATCTACCTTCAACACTAGTTTCTGTAATAAAACAGAACAAAAAAACCTTAGGTTACTACTAAACCTAGATATGCGTAAGATCTAATGGGAAAAAAAAAAAATTAGCTTTTCCTTAATGAATGAATGGGTTAATAAAGGAGGAAAAAAAGTTGGCCACACAAGGATCTAGTTCTTAGTTCTTACCATCATTTTCAATAAAGCTTTTTGATAACCAATAAATCAGAATTGTTGTTTAAAATTTAAAAAATAGCTAGGGTATTGGAGCTATAGAATTTGAAGATGAAAAGAGTGTATGAGATGAAGTTGTGAAGTGAAGAGTGTACTATGCAGTATCTATATGTATATACTAACTAGTCAACTCAAGTCAAGGAAAGTAGTGTGGCACTTTAATAAACGCGGTAATTGTATGGTGGGGGTGTGGTTCTTTGTATCTTCATCTTGGCCCCACACCGTTCCTTCCAAGAAAGTTAGACAATTTTTTCTTTTTAAATAAACAATATTCAACTATTCAAATTGATAAAGTACATTGATACAATACAAATTCGTTAAACATTAAAATGATGAATCTACGAATATACTCACGACATTCATGTTAATAGCATAAATCGAGAAAATATAAAAGCTTACAAATATGACTATATAAATTCCCGGAATACCTATGTCTCAGGATTTGCAATGTTGACGATGCCAAAGTCATCGGTTGGATCTACACTGGATCGAAGTTGGTCTAACAATCTGAAGCGAACAAACACCTGAACAAGACGGAAAAGACAAATAACGTTGCACAAAGACGAGAAACAAAACAACGTCGCACAAACAAGATGAAATCACGAAAGAAAAGCTAAATACAAGGGAATGAGAAAAATAATTTAGAAGCGTAAAAAATTGACTATAAACCACTCCTCTTTGGTGGATGAAAGAGAATAAACTAGAATTTTAGGTGGCAGCTCGCAAAATAGAGAGACTTGACACAACAATTTGATACGCATGCTATTTGGAATAAAAAATAGGACACAAATACAACATTTGATAGTGTTCACTGTATAAATATTTATGTAGTGAATTTCACATATTTTGGTTAATTTTTTTTTTATTTTGTTTTCTATCAAGGAGGAGAAATGTGCCTGCAGACACGTTAACACTTTCACGTTAAAGTCAGTATTTGAAAGAGGTGGTTATGTGCGAAAAATGGTTAAAGTGAGGTGTACATTGAGGATGACGCCGAGTCACCCTTATATAGCGCGCGGAGAACATTAACAGTTCCCGTGAAATGCGGCGCTATCTTAGGAGGCCGTTGGTGATGATGTGGACGGTGGAGATGGATTCAAGACGAGTTCTTGTGCGATGATCGGCACAGGGCTTCACGAGCTCTTCCATCGTGTCTGTAGGTGAGAAAAACACAAGAAAGGGGATTGAATTGTGTTAGCTTTTTCTGATTTCTATTTCTTGGTGTTTAAAAGCTGATCAGAATCTGAGGTATACAGATTCTGATACAGAGTCTGAGTGCAGCGGATAGTACAAAAACACAAAGATAAAGATAATAACACACAGAGAGAGAGAGAGAGAGAGAGAGAGAGAGAGAGAGAGAGCAGACACAAGACAATTTTATATTGGTTCCTCCTACAACCCAGGAGTAGTCCAGTCCCCTTGCACTTCCAAGGGATTTCACTATAATCACACATGATTACAAATTGCTCAAGGACAACTCCAAGAGACTTTCCTATGCTCAAGCACACCTGCTCAAGACTTCCTACTCTAAGACTCTTCCTAAAGACTTCCTTTCTTAAACACACAACTTAAAACTTCCTGCTCTAGGACTCTCCTAAAGACTTCGTTGCTCAAGGACTACTCCAAGAGACTTACAAGTGCTCAAGCACGCAAACAAGAAACTTCCAATGCTCTAAGGACTCACCTAAGAAACTTCTAGTTGCTCAAGGTTTCACCAAGAGACTTATACGTTTTAGCTTTGCAACTAAAGACTTCTAATTTTTTCAACACCTGATTTAACAATGTTTGGTGTATATAAACAAATGAACAGACTCTCTACAACTCTAGGATTTCTAAGATATAAACTTGAATACAAAAATTCTAAGTGTTTTGCGCTATTTGATTTTGACAAAGTATTGGCCCTTTGAAATTGCAGAGTCTTGTTAGTCTACTTCGTGGTCTTCAGCTCCATTTATAGGCAGGGATTTGAGAGACGTTGGAGAAGAGTGTCAGCGCAAATAGAGTCGTTGAGTAGAGTCGTTGAGAAGCTTTGATCAAGAACGTTGTCCCTTTGCCTGATATGGATAATCCCGTTGAATCCACTTTGAATTTCTCTTTGTTGAAATAAGAATTATCAGTTGTTTGCTCTGTTCTTGATGTCCTTTGTCTGATTGTGCACGTAGACAAAAGAAGACAAAAGAACTGCACCTATCAGAACCTTGATAATGACAATTCATAGAATAGGTAAGAGCCTACGTAGATTCTGGGTCCCTCGTAACTTACTCAAGTCTGAGGGTGATCCAAGTCTGCAGTGTTTGCTTCTAAGTTTGATGACCATCACAGAGTGTACAATGTCTGCTTCTGGTTGACTTTCTTTTGGTCTTCTACCATAGTCTTCTTAGCTTCTCTTGTTCCTTCTGATGCTTTTCATATGTTCTTCCTTGATAGATAGGTCTTTCTATGATTCTGCACATTGAACATATGTTAGTATTCCAATTGTTCTTCAACACTTTGTTATCATCAAAACCTTAAAGGAATTGTCCAAGACACTTCTTGTTCCAACAGTGTCTGGCCATGCTTTGCCTTGGCCTTTAGCTGATTGAGCCCTGTATTATCGAGCTTCTAACCGATCCGCAACAATATTTATTGTTTGGTTCCCTAAATTTTTCTTTGTTATGTATGACAAATATAGGTAGTGTATTTAAAGTCCAACTTTGACTTTTAATCTCTAAGACAAATTAGGAACTTATAATGATGACTATTCAAATGAAATGTTTGTCTTTCTGCGAGTATTTCATTGACAATTCACAATTACATTTTGAAATTATGTAATTTGATTTAGGAAGTTGAATGAATTAAAACGATAGGTGAAATTCTGGCACAATAGATTCCAGATGCTGAACGTAATGATTCAACACAGGAACACAATGTAAAACAGAGTAAAACACGAAACAATAATAGGGAAAGAAATAACAGACTGAAAGTAAAAGGCACATGATATTTGTTAACCCAGTTCGGTGACAAACGCACCTACGTCTGGAGGCTACCAAGCCAGGAAGGAAATCCACTATGATAGTCCTAGTTCTAAGATCTCAGCAAACTCCCAGTTTACAACTTATCACCTAGCAACTACCCGTATTGATTTCAACCTAGGAACTCCTAGACCTGAGATCCCATCTCACTTCCCCTCAAACAATCACTGCCCCAATGATCTTAAACTCAAATAACAAACAAAGTAGGAGACACACTCTAAAACACACAAACGTCACTCTTGCTTAAAAGCTTATGAGTGATTCACAATTACAACTCAACTAAACACAGTCCTAAGCTTGCATCAAGATGACACAAGAAATGCTCACAATTAACAGACTAGAAACCTAAGAAAACTCTTTCAATGATAGCTTCAGTTTCCGTGATTTTCTTCAACAGAGGCGTACTCTATTTATAGCTTTCAGCAGCAACATATTTGTGAATCAAATATTCTTTTCAGAAATATATTGACACAAATATTCATCAGAAATATATTTTCCAAAGATCTCTTTTAAAATATATTCACAAATAAAACAATCTAATCTTGAAAAAAATATTACACGCAAATATCTTCCTTCTAGAACCACACACAACATGAAAGAATTCTTCAATCAAATCTTCAACAGATCAGGTGAGAAAATAAACACTCCATGGTGCGAAAACAAGAGAACTGTAAAAAGCTTCTGAAGGTACTTCTGAAGAAGTTCTTCTGAAGGTTCAGCGTCTGAAGTTCAGCTTCTGATGGTTCAGTGTCTGAAGTTCAGCTTCTGAAGGTTCATCGTCTGAAGGTACTGTTCAGCTTCTGAAGGTTCAGCGTCTAAAGTACTGTTCAGCTTCTGAAGACCCAACTTCTGAGGGTTCAGCTTCTGAGGTACTGTTCAGCTTCTGAAGATCCAGCTTCTGAAGTTCTGCTTCGGAAGACGTACATCTTGCTTGTATATTTGATTTTAGCAAACATGAAGCCAACAACCAAATATCCAACAATCTCCCCCTTTGGCAAATTTTTGTCTAAAATCAATCTGAGATACACAAGGCAAATTCTTCACTCATCATAAGTACGCAACCCACCATGAAGAACTTAAACGTAACAGCCAAATAGCAACATAGTCAGCAGCGGCAAATAAACAAAAACTGACTACGTTTCCACACAAACACTCCCCCTGAAATCTGTCATTCAGGAACAAACGAAGCAGCTCCCCCTGAAACAGAGACTCCCCCTGAAACAGAAATACTATTCTGAACTAAACACTTCAGCTCCTCTGTATTGCTTCTGAACTTCTGAACACTTATACTTATCTCCCCCTTTTTAGCCAAACAATTTTGACAAAAACAACCATGCATAAAACAGCACATCAAAACAAGTACATCACAACAGAGACATTCATAGAAGAACAAACACTTCATAGCAAACCACTCAGACACACATAGCAATAGTAACCACACCTGAACATTATACCTCAGAGCATTAACATATTTGAACCTCAAAATTTCAACCCACATCAGGTTGATCAGGTTGAAGATTCTCTGGAAACTCAACCATATCAGAATCAGTTTGAGGAATCTCAGAACTGGTTTCAACAACAGAGTATTTTCAGCAGTCTTCAAAATGCCAATGATTTCCCTGATTTCTCGTTCAACTCTAGTTATAGTAAATAGAAAAAATTTGTTTGCACTTTTCAACACCTGTAATTGCTATAGATTTTTATATAAGCAACTACTTGCCCAGTTTGCATCACAACACCACTGATCAATATCAACACCATTATCCTTTTTGATCATCTTCACATGTGCTGCATCAGATGTTCTCTTATGTCTTTCATTCATAAGAGCAACATTCTTCATTCTACTCTTGGCACAATCTCTGGATTTGTTGGTAATTTCTTCATTCAGATTCCCTATGATCAGGTTCTTAGGATGATCCTTTTGGATTCTAATATTTGGACCTTTGCTGCTTTCAACAATCTTGAGTTTGGGTCTCCATTCCTTCTTGACATTGATTTTGTTTACAATGGGTTCCACTTTTCTTTGTTGGAAGTGCTTGGGGTATCCATATAGCTTGAAACAGAATGGCTTTATGTGCCCCTTTTTACCACAATAATGACATATCCAAGGACGAGATGCCCTCCTGCTCTTAGATCCCTGAGGTTTGTTCTGATGTTCCAACTTAGGTTTGCCCATCATTGGATCATATGTTCCAACAGCTGCAATGAACCTTTTAGCTGGATTTTGCTGTTTGTTGTTCAAGGTCCTATCATCAAGCCCTATTCCTTTTGGTTTCCCTTAGTTCTGACTATCCAATATCTCTTCTAGCATATCAGTACCAATGTTCATCATTCTGACCTGCTTCTTCATATGTTCAAGTTGAGAGTTCAGTTGGGTTACCTCATCATTGAGATCAGAAATTTTTGCTAAGTGGTCACTTCTATCAGCATGCAGTTAATTGATAGTCTTCTTCTGATTTACTAATAACTTGCAAACTTCTTCACTTCTGATGTATAGTTTTTTTGTAAGAGGCAGCTAGTTCTTCATAAGTTAATTCTCCATCACTTGACTCAGTATCAGATGGTGCTTCAGAACCTGATGGTGCTTCTGAAGCCTTAACTTCATCATCAGACATGCATCTACCAGTTAAAGCAGTGACATGCTTAGCAGACTCGTACTCCACTTCTCCTTCTGAGTCATCATCAGACCAAGAAACTGCCAAACATTTATTCTGTTTCTTGAGGTATGTTGCACATTCTGTCCTAATGTGGCCATATCCTTCACACTCATGACACTGAACACCTTTGGATTGATTGCTTTTCTCATCAGTTTTTGTCCTCTTCAAGTCATTTGGTTTGGATCTCCTATCAGCCTGCTTCAGAATCTTGTTAAACTATCTACCAAGCATCACAAGAGCTTCTGATATGCTTTCATCATCCTCAACATCAGCATTTGATACAAAAGCAACACCTTTCCCCTTCTTATCAGTCCTGTTGTTGAAAGCTATCTCAAAATTCTGCAAGGACCCTATCAATTCCACAACCTTCATACTGAAGATGTCCTGTGCTTCCTCAATGGCAGTCACCTTCATGTCAAATCTATTAGGTAGAGACCTGAGTATTTTTCTCACAAGCTTCTCATCAGACATTCTTTCTCCAAGAGAATCAAATGAGTTAGCCATGTCCAGAACGTTCATATAGAAGTCTTGTGTATTTTCATCCTCCAACATTTTGAGACTTTCAAACTTGGTGGTGAGAAGTTGAAGCCTGGACATTTTTACCTTTGATGGGCCTTCATGTGTAGTTTTGAGAATATCCCAAGCATCCTTAGCTACAGTGTACTGCTTGATCAGTCTGAACATATTCTTGTCCACTCCATTGAATAAAGCATTCAAAGAGTTTCCAAGAGCTAATTCATCTTCTTCCTTGGACCACTCTTCTTCTGGTTTCAGATCAGTTGTCTTCTTTCCATCTTTGTCAAGCACAACAGGATGTTCCCAACCCTTCAGAACTGCTTTCCAGGTCTTACTATCCATAGATTTAAGGAAAGCACTCATGCGAGATTTCCAATAGTTGTAGTTGGAACCATCCAACAGAGGTGGTCTGTTCACAAATCCTCCTTCCTTATCCATTATGCCAGAAGATCACTTCCTTGGAGCTCACCCTAAAACAGGCAGGGTGCCTGCTCTGATGCTAATTGAAATTCTGGCCCAATAGATTCCAGATGCTGTACGTAATGATTCAACACAAGAACACGATGTAAAACAGAGTAAAACACGAAACAATAACAGGGAAAGAAATAACAGACTGAAAGTAAAAGGCACATGATATTTGTTAACCCAGTTCGGTGACAAACACACCTACGTCTGGCGGCTACCAAGCCAGGAAGGAAATCCACTATGATAGTGCTAGTTCTAAGTTCTCAGCAAACTCTCAGTTTACAACTTATCACCTAGCAACTACCCGTATTGACTTCAACCAAGGAACTCCTAGACCTGAGATCCCATCTCACTTCCCCTCAAACAATCACTGCCCCAGTGATCTTAAACTCAAATAACAAACAAAGTAGGAGACACACTCCAAAACACACAAACGTCACTCTTGCTTAAAAGCTTATGAGTGATTCACAATTACAACTCAACTAAACACAGTCCTAAGCTTGCATCAAGATGACACAAGAAAGGCTCACAATTAACAGACTAGAAACCTAAGAAAACTCTTTCAAAGATAGCTTCAGTTTCCGTGATTTTCTTCAATAGAGGCGTACTCTATTTATAGCTTTCAGCAGCAACATATTTGTTGAATCAAATATTCTTTTCAGAAATATATTGACACAAATATTCTTCAGAAATATATTTTCCAAAGATCTCTTTGAAAATATATTCACAAATAAAACAATCCAGTCTTGAAAGAAATATCACACGCAAATATCTTCCTTCTAGAACCACACGCAGCATGAAAGAATTCTTCAATCTAATCTTCAACAGATCAGGTGAGAAAATAAACACTCCAAGGCGCGAAAACAAGGGAACTGTAAAAAGCTTCTGAAGGTACTTCTGAAGAAGTGCTTCTGAAGGTTCAGCGTCTGAAGTTCAGCTTCTGATGGTTCAGCGTCTGAAGTTCAGCTTCTGAAGACCCAGCTTCTGAAGGTTCAACTTCTGAGGTACTGTTCAGCTTTTGAAGACACAGCTTCTGAAGTTCTGCTTCTGAAGACGTACATCTTGCTTGTATATTTGATTTTAGCAAACATGAAGTCAACAACCAAATATCCAACAATAGGGAAATATCGTGGAGAATAGTAAAGAGAAAAAAGATAATTGTAATAAGAAGAAAAATAAAAAGATGGAGAAGATAGAATAAAACATAAGTGTTAGGTCTAATTAAAGTTCTACCGACATATATTATTACAACGTAAACCAAATTAAACAAAGCAAATGAAAGTATTTCATGCGTCTAAGTACTCGTTATTTATTCTCTAAACTAAATTTTAACTCTTGAATGTTAGGTCTAAAGTGTCCCTTTAGAAGTAATATCAACTCTTCAACATTAGGTCTTAAGTTTGGGAGAGTTTGCCCCCTTCAAACTCTCCAATTCTTTTGAAAGGATTCGAAGCTTCTATCCCGAGAGATCAAACACATGCATAAGGTGACTGTGTGTCCTCAACTATCAAAAGAGATACTCTCTTATCAAGAGAGAATATCTTCAAGCAACTTATGTTCAAAATTAATTGTTATAATGGGATGCGAGAATAATGACAATAATAGTAAAAGACAGAATGAAAACGACACAGGATTTAACGTGGTATATCTATTAGAATATTATTAGAATATCATTATATATTATTAGAATATCTTTATATATTATTAGAATATAATTGTCATTAAATAGTAATGATTGTATAGTAAAATAGTTAGAGAAACTGACACTGTATAATTGTGTATATATATCACTGAAAGAAATGTGCTGACTAAACCACGGTAGAGCCACTGAAAGGAATTCCACTATAATCGATGATAACAAATACCGAATAGTAGAGGTAACACAAGCTATGACAAAACCCACTAACTATTGATGCAAGAAATACTAACACAAACCTTTATTAATTATATGGAAAAAGTCTTTGCATATTCTTCCTTATTCGATGTGGGAATTTTTCCAACGTATATTTCAACATTAATGATCAGCTTCGCATTTTATTTTGGATTCTTCATCTTTCTTTTGTTTCAGAATTTATGTTGCTTAACAGAGAAATTAACCTATATTAAAGTAATTGTGTTTATACTACTACTAATGTTAAGTACTTGAGTTGTGAGTATAATATGTGTGGTGAACTTGATTTATGAAATGTAGCATATTTGTGATATGCGTTTTTTTACAAGGTTTTTTTTTTTAAAATGAAGGAAAATTTACTCTGATTTTATAAAAAGAGGACCATGACTTTTTCAAGCGTCTTGGAGATGTTTTAAATAAAAAAACACTTTTTTCTATTCAAAATAGGGGTAATCCATTGTGGTATTAGAGCACGGTTGATCTTGGATAAGTGTGTGAGCTTGGGTGTCGTATCATGATTAGGAGTTTGGTTTGTTGGAGTATTCTTGATGTCTTTGTGTGCCTTCCGTTTTGTATCCTTTGGTGAAAAATGTTTTTCTTAAGTAGTTGACTGCTTCTTAATTGAAACAATGGGGTTTGTATCACTTAAGTAAAGAGATCTGTTAATAACTTGAGCTTTGGTTGAGTTTAGTCATCAAGTATGCTGAATTCCATAGAAACAACTGTTCAGATCGAGAGCACAAATTTGGAGTAACCAAAAGTTCTAAGAAATTTCTAAAATTCAACGAAGGAGATGGAAACTACGTTGTTTGATGGCTACTTGGGAATGGCGAGTTTGAGTGAGTGGTAGTCAAGATGATGAAGGTAATTCCTCTTGGGAAATTGGATCATCATTTCTAGGCATGCTTACCTATTGTGAATTCTGATTCGAATTGTTTACAATGTTATTTTGGTTGGCATTTCTACTTCTTGACTTAGAAACATGACACCAACCATCTCAAACTAATGTCCCATTCGGAGCGCCAAATTTTTTGGGGTGAAAATTCATTCCTTCCAACAAATGGACTTGAAATATCTATCTAGGACTCAAGCTAAATCCTTAGGGGATTCTTAGTTAATAGGTTTAAGGATACAAACGTCTTATGAAAGTCGAAGAAACAAATGCACTAAATTTGTAAAGTAAAATGCATAAAGAAAAAAGAGTGCACAAAGCATGCAATTTATACTCAATTTATAGACAATAAATAAACTAACCCCTATGTTACATGGATGTCATGTGTCTTTTAACTTCCAATGACCTTTTTCTGCAACTTTCTTTCTTTAAGTTTGAATCCTTGGCGCTGAAAAACCTAGAACTACTTGCTTGAAAAACTTCTTGGGTATACTCGTATGGCAGTTTTAAGAAGTTGAGTACAAACTTCTTGAATTAAATTGTTTGATTCTACTACTTAAAGTTGGTGAAAGTCTTGAAGAAACCAATCCATTGAAAAAGGATGGTTTTCAGTGAAAAATATGCCACAAGGAATTCTCTTATTTTAAAGCTTTAGGTGGCCATAGAGCTAGTCACAAGAGACTGAAGCTCATGAAACCAAGGATGCATCAATTCCCTATTTGTGGGATTGAGAATGTATAATAATTTTTCCATCTTCAAGAAATCCTATGATCATTGTGAAAAATTGAATTCTTCCTTGCACTTGATATATTGTTTTGCTAATGATGACAAAATCACACTGTCATTCAAATTTGGATTAATTTACTCCTAGAAAACAAAGAAATTATGACAGAATTTCAAGGTTAAACACAACAGAGATCATCATCAAACTCATTAGACATGTATTTTCCTCTTCCTTGATCTTGAACAGTAATTCTGCTTCCTCAACCACAGCATGCCGAATTTTGTGCATCGTGTTTTGCAGTTGCATTATCTTGTTTGTTGATTCTAATGCTTTTTGGCTGCAATGTAAAAACAGACATTCAACTTCATGAACAAAGAGATATTAATTCAACTCAATAAACTTGTCCTTGAATTCAAGAAAGAAGTTTAAATACCTTTTTCTTAGAGTTAGTATCAGGAAGCCTTTCTTTTATATCCCTTGCAATTGAGAAGAAAGCTTCTTCCACATTTAGATTTGTCTTTGCACTCTACAACAGAAAATCATCAGTATACAATAATAGAGAGAAAAAAAAACTTATTGAAGTTTATACATTTTTAAGTATACACCACTTACTGTTTCAAAGAATTTGATTCCATACTCATTAGCTAGTGCTTGGCCCTTGGAGAAAGGCACGACAAAGTAGAAATACAAAATTTTATAAATGTTTTTCTAACATGAAACAAGTAAGTTCAAGATTAAGGATTGACAAACAAAAATCGAGTTAGAAGAGAAAAAAAGCTTCAACTAACGTGTTCGAGGAAGCATAAAGGAAAATGAGCAAGTGTGGTTAGTTTTTTATGCACATACATACATGGATCATAGTATGAACGAAGGTTGTCAAAATCGTGAGTTTAAAAACTCGTTTTATCTATGTGGAATTTATTCAAAATAAAAAGCTCAATCAAACTCGAACTAGGTACCTAATATTTTCTGTCAAAAAAAATGGTACCAACTATTTGAATAATATATACTTGAGATATATATTTATATAATACAGTAAGTACATCAATAATTCTTAATTTCCTTAAAGTATGCATACCCTTTTGCTTTCATCGATGTCAGCTTTGTTACCAACCAGTATTTTGTTGACAATATTGTTTAATGAATTTTGCTCAATGTTTTGAGTCCAACTCTTGATATCTGAAATTAGCACTACAAGAAAAAAGACATTTTACGACTTCTAAAATGATGGATTGCGACTGTTCTCCAACAGACACAAAAATTGGTGTCGCAACTACCTTTTGCGACAGTTCAAAGAACAGGCGCACCAACAGTCGCAGAGGCTATTGCGACCCCTCACAACTGTCACAAAGTAGGCACTTTAATCAAATTTAAATGCGCTTGCGACCCCTCACAACTGTTGCAAGTGTTTAGTTTTTAAAAAAAAAATAAATTGAATGGGGCAATTTAAGGCTTAATTCCATGCTTGGTCCCTTATGTTTTGTACTGGCTGAGAGTACGATATGAGAAAACTAGGGTTTTCTCAGTCTGTTTTTTTTTTGGTCCCCCCTTGGGATTGATCCCAAGGTTGCTATTTATAGTCCCAATATGGGCCTATCCATCCATGGTTTTGGGCCCAGATCATAAAGGGCCAAAACTATGGTTAGGGCGCCCTTTCAAGCTGCTGAGAGCGCCCTCAGGGGGTGCCTTTAGGAAGGCTCCCTAAAATTATGTGACTGTCAGGTGGGCCTTGTACCCTTCTGGAGAGCGCCCAGCCTGATTCTAAGGGTACAAGCCCTTGTTTGTGGGGCCTAAAGGCCTAAATGGTAAGATCTACAGTCCATGTTTATTTTAGGTTTCAAGTTTGTCCGTTTTGTTTTAAAAGTTTCAAGTTGGTCCCTTATGTTTTAACAGTTTCAAGTTGGTTCAAAATGTTACTCACATTAGAATTAGTTAGTTCCTTCTGTCACTTGACCATTTAAAGATTCGGGTTGACAATATGGGTGATGAAATTTAACTTATTTAGATAATTAGTTTTAAAACATTTTTTTTGGTTTTATTAAACTTAATATCATGTCGCAGAAGGGACTAACTTATTTCAACGTGAGTAACATTTTGGACCAACATAAAACCTTTAAAACGTAAGAGACCAACTTGAAACTTTTAAAACATAAGGGACCAACTTGAAACCTAAAATAAACATAAGGGATCAAACATGCACTTAAGCCTTAAAATAAATATATTAATAAATACCTAAAATACAGAAATATATAACTAAAAATATCTAAATCTCATTCATATAATTCTTTCAAGAGTAACAATTAAAACAATAGATAAAGTACATAGTTTAAACTACAAAATCAAATCCAACATATATAATTCAACTCCAAAAACAAAAACATGCTAACATCTAAAAACAACACCAGACTGTCAGCTATAAAACCAATGTCAAACGAAACTGCAGCGGGACCACAAAATGCACAAAACAACCTCAACAATGATTGGAGAAGCGAACATGAACCGATGACCCTGCAAAACAAAACCGCAGCTGCACAGACAGCTAGAAAACTAACACAATAAAAAGAACAATTTCAACCATGCAACAAATAATACCATATAAAGAACATAAACAATATCAAATGCACACACAACAGAAAACTCTTCTGATCATGGTAAATGTACAAAGGGTGAATTGGATAAAATAAAGCAAGGGCCAAAAACACACCCATCAGATTTTACCGTAATAAGTAAACTCAACAAAAAAAAAAGTAATATCTTAAAATGAAAATTATACAAAATCTGAACCTGACAAGGGGATCATATAAAGGGAACTTATAGCCATTACATATCTTCATTTTAAGCAATGTTGTCAATCATGGA
Organism: Medicago ruthenica; assembly: GCA_018208015.1. NCBI lineage: Eukaryota > Viridiplantae > Streptophyta > Magnoliopsida > Fabales > Fabaceae > Medicago > Medicago ruthenica. The sequence continues at coordinate 30,934,657 of CM031376.1, forward strand.
ATGAGAAAACAACGATTTGTTTAAATTCCACTATGCTAAAAAAGCGCTATAGCGGCAATTTGACCACACTTTGTACTAAATAATGGACAATAGTGATTTGTAAAAAATTTCCACTTAAAATGATTAAATACCTACAAAATAAATATCAAATCTTGAGATTCTTAATAATCAGCAGAAAAACCAATTTCCTAGAGAAATCAAATTCCAAAAAAATAACATACAGATCAATTAACACAAAGGAACACCAACAAATAGAAACTATAATGAGAAAATAATATGGTCCATAGGACATTCACATGCAGGGAAGAGAAAATCAGCACACCTTTTCTCATATTCATCAACCAAGGGTTCAATTGGAATAAGAGAATGGACTCAGTATTCATCGTCTTACAACTTCCGAACAACTATATCATAATTTGTTCGATTGACCTAGAAATAAGAAATATAATGTTAGAAAAATGGACATTTAAGATTGTCAAAGAAAGATTCAAATAAGAAATAAATCACTTGTTTTCTTCCAGCCACAAGAAAATAATGTCATTATGACAAATTGTGAAAAAGAAAATAGAATATCTTAGTCGTCTTAAATTCTAGCTTAAGCTCAACTAATTTATTCAAACAAGGTTTCTTCTTCTGAACCATTAAGTTATACCATAACAATTTATCAAACTAATGAGCAGAAAAGGTTAAAGTTGACCTAAAACAAAACAGTTTTAACTAGCTTACCTCATCAGTCATATACTTGATCTTCTCAATTGTATTATCACTCCAAGCTACATGGAATCAAATTTTGCCCCTGTAACAAATCCTACCATATCCAACTAGAAAAATAGTGCTTTGTAGAATAACCACTCAAAAACATAAAAATGCCCTTCTAAATATCTCTTAGAATGACGGAGCTGACAGATAAGCAATAAACAAGTGTTCACCAATAACATAGCACTAACCACCAAGCTCAAAAATTTCCTATAGTTCTTTTTTCCCATGATACTTATGCAATAAATAAAATAAAGTACAAGAAAAAACTAAAGTCTACTAGGATTTTAGATTTTTCCTTACGTATTAGTATTGATTATTGAAGTTATGTTTTTTCCTTATTTTCGGTTGTGTCTCAAATTTTCTCTCACTACATTTATCTCACTTACATTCAAGACACTGTCTATAAATTGATGTCGTTGAAGATCTTTTTCTTCAGATACTCATCCAAAGAGCTATACTTTACATAGAGCTATCACTTTTATATGAGAGGATCCATGGCTATAGATATGTGTGTTGATCTTGTTTTGAAAGATGGTTTCAATTTACCTGTTGGATTCACGTTTGATCCAACTGATCATGAGCTTGTAGATTATTATCTGACGATGAAGGTCAATTACAAACCTATTAAATTTTATGATATTCTAGAATTTTACGTTTTTCAAATTGATACCGTGGATGATGTAATATCACAAATATTTGGGCATCATCTACGACATCAATTTGAAACATGTTAAATTCTAGAATATCATGAAGTGGAAGAGGTTAGTAGTAGACCTTCCTCATAAGGTAGTAATATACAAGTTCATGATCAGTTAGATCAAACATGAATCTAGCAGGTAGTTTGGAACCATCTTCCAAAATAAGCTCAACAGACTTATATACAACCATGAATCCTGTCAAATAAAAGTCTTCGCTTTATGTGAAGAAATAGTTCTTTGGATGAATATTTGAAGCAAAAGCATCTTCAAGGACTTCAATTTATAGGAAGTGTCTTGAACGTAAGAGAGGCTGGATTTAGAGAGAGAAAATGTGGCACACAGAAAAAAATTAGGAAAAGAATTACCCCAATACTAATATGTAAAGAAAAAAACTAAAATCCTAATAGACTTTAGTCTTTTCTTCTTCTTTATTTTATCCGAAGGGTAATGCATTTTATTTATTAGAGTAGTGATAATTGTAAATCGATTTTGTTGTATAAAAAATCTATCTTTTTACAAGGAATAAAAAATGCGATTTTTTTAGACTAAAAACGAAATTCTGAATATTTATAGGGACGGTTTATTTAATTAACCAAACTCTTAAATTTGATTATATTTTTAAAAGAAATGTAATTAATTTTTTAAAAAATTTAACAAACATCCTCTAAAATTGAAAGTACAGTTTTTTTTTTCTTCACAGAATTCATATTCTAGTTTTATATAACTCAATCTTAAAAAAATATATTCACAGAATATAAGTATGAACAACATCAAAACTATCAACATTAACTTAAATGATCCAAAACACCAAAGAAAATATTATGATATGCATATCAATTTATATAATGAAAAATGAATATATATAAGATTGAAGATTTGGTATTAATGACATACCTTTTGTACTTCGTTGACTTGATAATATAATTTTATGCTTATTTTCATAACATAATCGCCAATGTCATGTTCAACTTAATCTTAATCAATCATTATTCAAACCAGGATTGATCGAGAGGACATAGTATCTTGACTAGAAACCAACCACATAGTTGGGTCAACTAATCAGATCGAGAGTGTCGCCAGCCCAATGTTGATTCATAAAATCAAATCCAAAATGGAATTAATAAATTCTACTTAAAAACCTAGTTTGCTCATAAAGTTTGATAGTATAATCATACAATAGTAATTGTCGGACTCACAGAGCAAATTAGATTTTTAAAAAAATTTAAAAATAACTAAGAATAATCGAGATAAGAAGAAATGGAATTCAAAATATATCAAGAAGAAGAAAATAGAGAAGAAACGAGGTATAAACAAAGTAGGAGAAGGAACTGGAGAAACGAGATGCAGCGGCGTCTAATATATAGAACGAGTAGCAAAAGGTCATGGTGACTTTAGAGATATGAACAAGTTTGGGCTCGGGTCTAGCAAACTCGATTTAACTAAAACAATTAAATATATGGGCTTGGAATTGGGCCTAGAAAATTGGATTTAAATAAACTTACATCGAAAATAAACCTATTTTATTGGTAGCTTTTTATATTTTCTCCTTCTAGATTTTACTAAAAATACCATTATTTTTTAATTAAAAAACTAAATTCTAGATAACAAATGTCTAGGAAAAGTGTTTGTAAAAAAAAATTGTCCAGGAAAACGGGGTCCCTCTTTCAAAATTGAAATGTATTATATTTTAAACAAGGAAAACATAAACATTAAGTTATTTGTAGCAATGAGTAAAAAACTCAAGAAATTCGTTTGACCCTTTTAACTCTCTTCTTTATGACAGTTATTAGTAATAGTTACTTAGTTTCACCAATGAAATGTTCGAAGGTCTCATCAAGCACAATGGATGTTCATAATGAGGCCTATTTTAGTGATTTAATTGATAAATTTTTGTTGGTTTTAAAATTTATTCTTTTGATATTCATCTTTAATGATACATTTCTTCTCAAACTTTTTTATAAGGTTATGGCTTCTTATTGTAAAAGTCTATTGCAACTATTAATCTCTGAACCCATGGAGAAGGAGAACGGGCTGAGACACTTGCATGTTGGAATTAGGTCGCAATAAAAATAGACTTCATAAAACATGTTCAACACAAAATAATTATGAATCATTAGCGGAAGCAAACAAAACATTAAACATGAATATGATCGGATCAACAACATGTTTGGCCATCGAAGATATTAATAATAAGGTATTTGACAGCGACTGTTTGGTTCTTCCTCAACCGGTACTTTATGCCTCAAGTTCTCTTCAGATCGGGAGAAGAGAGAGCATGTCGTGTAGCTATATTGGGGACTATATAGCCTCTTATAATGTGATGGTCAATTAGAGTTTCTCATTATTCCGTTAATGGGTGATGGCGATTTTCGCAAGTATACGAAATCGTTCAAGTAGTAAAGTTTAAAACGGTAAACCGAGTGTCGAACACAAGGACTGCGTTAACGAATCGAATGTAATTTTGATTACTCAAGTGAACAAAAGGGTACGAAGTTTGTTTAATTGCAAATAACAAAAAGTGCGTAAAGTAAATTGGTTTGAAATTAAGAGATAAAAAGCTTGTCAGGGATGAGCTTCACTAGACTCCGAACTCAGGTTAATTACCTAACCAACGATCATTGAACTTGTTTAATGAATCACGACCTAATTCTCGTAAATAATCTTGCCCTAATTCCTTAGCGACAGAAACGTTAATTCTAAAGTAAACCCTAATTCCTTAGCAAGTTTTACAATTCAGAATTAAGCATGAACGGACATGAATTAATAAACGGTTTCAAGGGTTTGTATCTATTCCTAGATTACAAAGGCAAGAATTTCTTATCTTAAGCATTCATATATTCCACTTCCGTTTCACAATATGAATCATACAACAATTTAAAGATGATCAATCAATAAAAGCATTAAGCACAAAGATAAGAAAACATGATTCAATAAATTCATTCAAAGATCAGATTAGGGTTACAAAACAAGAGTCATCATCTAGCTATTCTCATCCCTAACAATGGAGAATTTAGCTACTCATAATTGAATTACAAAATAGCTTAATCAATAAGAACATAAGAACATACAAAAACTGACTGTGAGTTGGATGGGGTAGCCACCGCTTCAGTTCTTTGCTCTCAAAATCGCGCTTCTATTCTTCCAATTTCCGAACCCTTGTTTCTGGAAACGAATCAGCTAAAATAGGCAATCTGATCGCAAAATCGTGACACGATCCAAGAAATCGTGACACGATCCTTCATTAAAACTCCCAAGGATTGCGCAAACTGATCTCCCAATCGTGACACGATTATACAATCGTGACACGATTCTGTAGGCAGAATTGATCTCTTCTCTGGTTAAGAAATCGTGACACGATTCCCAAATCGTGTCACGATGCAGTCACTTCAGGCGCTGATGATTTCTTGCTCTTTTGTACCTCAAACTGTCTCAAAATGCTGACGGAAGATGATAAAACTAACAAAAAACTCTTAATAAATTACGTAATGACAAGGTGTCATCAATGGGTCATCTAGACGTCCACCCAAATAGAATCCATATCAATTAATTAATTAATTATCAATAGAAATCTAACTAGTCGTATTACTTAATTTGATCACTTATCAATTAAGACTCCAAATTGATAAATAACTATGTCATACCCCATTTTTTGACCCATTTTCGTCTCATTTTACTCATTGTCTCGTTTTATTCATTTTTTTAAAAAGCCGAGAATTTTCGTCGTTTCAGACGAAATTTCGGCAGGGAGGTATTTTAAAATACCTCATGTCAATTTTTTGTCTCGTTTATTTATTTTATTACTTTTTAGTTTTACTTTTAATTTCAATTTTTGTCCTTTATTGTCATTAATCTCATTTTTTGTATTTACCATTATTACCATTTATTTATTTTTACTATTGTCATTATTATTATTTATTACTGTTATTATTATTTTTATTTTTCTATTTTTGGTCCAAAGTCAATAGTCAACAGTCAATGGCCAGCACTGTAGCAGCGCCCCAATCCAAGTTTTTTCATCATCATTTTTCATCATCACATTCATCCCAAATCTGCAAAATCCTCACAAAATCTTATCCCAAAATTGCAAGTTTATCCTCTATCTCATGACAAGCAGCTCAAAATCCATCTACTTAACAGGACTCAAACACAAGAAAAAAAGGGAGAGAAAATTTTTTGGAACAAAAGCAGATTTTTAACAAACACAAAAACAACTTAACAGCAAACTCTCCTCACACTCATCACCAACACAAAACATTTTCACAAAAACTCATAACCCAAACTTACACACAAACCAGCAAGGCAAAACACACTACCCACAAACCCACAAACCCCCCCCCCCCCCCCCCCCCCCACGTCCTAACAAAGCCACACGGCCAAACCCTAAACACAAACAAATCAACACAACAGCAAACTCACGCATACAAACACGTCCCAGCAAAGCTAAACAACACACCACACGCACAAACACCCACACGCACACCACACTCACACGGCCCAGCAAAAAACATACACGGCCTAGCCCCTAAACCGCACACACACGCACCCTAAAACCTAACACAACACCACCGAACACAAAGAAAGGAGAAGAGGGCCAAGAACAAAAGAAAAAGGGTAAGAACAGAATTTTTTTTCCCAAAAAAAAAGAAAACTTTGAAATCCGATCTACGTTTTGTTATTGATCTTTTTGTGTTTTGAGGGCTAGATATAGATTCAGAAGAGGGAGAGGAGTTGTTTTAACACAAGTTTTAATTTTGGGGTTGTTTGGGAATTCCGGCCGGTGGCGCCGCCGTGTGGCCGCCGCCAACCACCACCGGAATCTGGGTTCCATGGTGGTGGCTCGCCGGAAGGGATGAAGATTCATCCCTGTTCTTCATTGCTGAAGAACTTTGAGGAGAGAGGGGAGAGAGAAGAAGGGGAACGGTTTTGTAGAGAGGGAAAGAAGAGAGAGGAAAAATGTGAGAAATGAGAGAAATGAGAAGGAGATGAGTATATATACTCCTCCCTGTTTCAGTGTGCGTGGGTGTACGCGTTAGCGTGCACCCTCGCTCCTCCTGGCCATATGATTTAGATCTTACGGCTCTGGCTTTTTCCCCCTTATGATCAGATCAGGGCCATTTGATTAATCAGACGGCCCAGATCAAAGTACGGTGGCCCAATGCATTTTGGGCCTTTTTCTTTCAATCTGATCAGTTTTTCACTACCAGCACCCCCCAATTTTATTTTTACACTTCCTTATTTTATTTCTTTTATTTATTTTCTTTGCAATTTATTTTCCTTTTTATTATTATTTCCTTTTTATTTGTTCCTTTATTTTTTAACATCTCATTTATTTACCTATCATATTATCTCATGCATTTATTTATTTATTTCTATTTTTTTCATTTTTTATCTTGCATCTTTTTATGTTATTAGCATATACATTTAGGAACATATATATATAAACTTGCATTGCTTTATTTTTTCATTTTTTCTTAGTTTAAATCATAATCCAAAAACAAAAATCTTTTTATTTTGATCCAACAATCGTTTTTTATTTATTTCTCTCGCGTTTAATTTATTTCATCGCACTTAATTTCTTTTTAACTCCGAGTAAAAAATCATAAAAAAACCAAAAACATTTCAAATATTCAAAAACTTCATCAAAAATATTCTTCATTAACAAAGCCTTGGATTTCAAACCAAGCAATTTTATTTTAATCAAACTTCAATCGATCTTAATCATATTAGACTTTATTTTTGCAATTAAAATCAATCAAGCTTTATTCGCTCGCCACTTTGGCTCATTTTTATCTTTCACAAACATTTTCAAGCTTTAAAATCAACATAACAAATCACTCGTTTTTTTAAGCCCGAACTACATCGGTTTTGATCCCATTTGGGTATGTAGGCAAAGGACTTTGTCCTTCCAAACCAACCAAACAAAAACATTTTCTTTCTTGTTTCATTAAACAACAAGCTTGTTCATTTTAGTTGCAACAACTAATTTGAACAATTTTATTTCTTTTCTTTTGAGTTCTATAAAACGAGCGTTTTGACAGTTTACACTTTTTCTTAAAATTCAAGCGAAACTTGAATGAAAAAGGGTGGTTTGACGTATGTCTCTCCTTTCCCCGATCGGATAAACACTTGACGTATGTCTCGTTGCTTAGACGATTGTCATTTTTTTCTAGCTTCCCCAAAAATACGTTTTTAAATTGAAACAAAACATGAATGAAAAAGGGTGGTTTGACGTATGTCTCTCCTTTCCCCGGTTGTACGAATGCTTGACGTATGTCTCGTTGCTCGGACAATCGTCATTCTATCTTCAACGCGTCCAACGCGAATTGAACCTTTCTTGGTCCCTCGCGACCAACTTGAACCTTTCTTGGTCCCTCGCGACCAAATTGAACCTTTCTTGGTCCCTCGCGACCAATTTTAACATTTCTTGGTCCCTCGCGACCAACTTGAACCTTTCTTGGTCCCTCGCGACCAAATTGAACCTTTCTTGGTCCCTCGCGACCAATTTTAACATTTCTTGGTCCCTCGCGACCAACTTGAACCTTTCTTGGTCCCTCGTGACCAAATTGAACCTTTCTTGGTCCCTCGCGACCAAATTGAACCTTTCTTGGTCCCTCGTGACCAATCCAACTTTTCTTGGTCCCCCGTGACCATTTTAAACTTTTCTTGGCCCCCGTGGTCAATTCAAACATTGTACGCCTTCGTGCGTTTGTCATTTTGGCCCTTGTGGTCAATCCGAACTTGTCGTGCCTTTGCACGTTTTCTTTCAACTTTTACGCCTTGTGCGAGTTTATCGCCTTAATGTGCGTTCGTCTTTTTTACGCCTTGTGCGAGTTTATCGCCTTAATGTGCGTTCGTCTTTTTACGCCTTGTGCGAGTTTATCGCCTTAATGTGCGTTCGTCTTTTTACGCCTTGTGCGAGTTTATCGCCTTAATGTGCGCTTATCCCCTTCATCATTTTAAAGCTTTTACGCCTTTGTGCGTTTTCAAACAATTCTTTCTCAAGAACTACGTAAGCTTTGAATTCTCCGACTACCGGGAGATACGTAGGAGCAAGATCGACATCTTGTCAAGCCCGTTAATAAAAAATCTTTCTTTTTTCTTTTCTATTTCGTTTGTTTTTATCTCTTTCTTCACCTCACATTATATTTTCTTTTTCCTTTACATACATATATGATTAAACGTGCAAGCAAAACGTCAAAGACATTTTAAGCCTAAGCCAACTAAGAGGTTCCCGTTGAGTACAACGGATGTGAGGGGTGCTAATACCTTCCCCTCGCATAATCGACTTTCGAACCTAAAATCTCTTTCAAGGTAATTTAGAACTTTTTTCCTTTTTCCCCGAAAAATTAAAAGTTCAGTCGTGATTCAAAATTAGTGATTCAACGCTAGTCAATAGCTTGACATCCGAAATTCGACGCGACAAACTAATATAATTATCATAAAGATATTTGCCCATATAATGACATTGGAATATAATTAAATAATAAAATATTTCAATAATCTCCCACTTGGGCTACTTATCTTAATAATAACATCATAATTCTTTGGGCGCACATATGAATGCTATTTATGTTTAGATAATTGGACCACCGTGACTATCTTCACTAACGTATAACGTGACAGAACCTCAATGACCACCATATCAACGCACTTGATGACATAGATCGATATGCATGAGTAGAATGAAAATTTTATGTAATGTGATCTCTAAATCATGTCTATTTCCAACTGGTCCAACTAAAGTCTTTCTTGAGATACAAACATTAAGTTTTCTATTTAAATTGAAAATAACATCCATAAATATAAAAAATAGTCACCGTTATAAGTCTAACACCAACATGTAACTAATCACTAAAACCCTCATTTGCTAATTGACCTCTACGGATTCCTTCTCATTTGCAGGGACCAGGATAAATATATGTGTTGACATTTTCTCTCACACTCAACTTGACACCAGGGTAGAGATAGAGAATATTGAATAAGCTTCAAAGATTCCCACGACTCTCTTCTCTTTACGTGACAAGTAGATGCATCAACTCAACTTGTAAGGAAATGTGTTGATAATCAATGGATAAAAAGATAGGGTTAATGGCTTTGGAACAAACAACCAGATATTAGGCAACAAGTCCTTGATAGAGGCATTTTCTATCAAGACTACTATTAAATGATGCAAATGTCAGAAGGAACACAGTTTGATATCATCTAAATGGCTATGTGGAACACAGTGCCAATATTGTAAAGTGGAATTGTAATGCCTATAAAGTGCCATTTTTTTTTATAAGCAAACATTAGTAAAGTTAGTGGTTATGTTAATTTTTGGAATTGAATTAGGGATATCATGCTTAAAACTCCTTCAGCGTCCCTTAGCTCACCAACCGCTCTCAAATTTTAATCAAATACATGCTGCTAGAGTATCTTAATTAGAATTTTTCCTAAACTTTCTAATGAATAGACCCAAAGGTGATCGTAGAGAGTATTTAACTATGAGGAAACATAGAAAGTTGATTGTGAGTGTTTAATGAAATCAGTTCCTTGTTTTTTTTCAAAAGTTCTTTATGTGGCTTTTCTATAATATCTTAGGCATTTATTTAATCCAACGGCCAATAATGGTGCAGCAGGGGCATCATTAGAGAACATGGGTGTTGAGGATCGAACTTGAAGCAGTTTGATTTGAAGCACCACCACCAGTGCAGATATACTGAGTTGCATTTCGATCTTGATCAGAATCGTGTCACGATTTTAGTATCGTGTCACGATTTTGATGGCAGAAAGTTTGGTATTTTGGAGCACTGAAATCGTGTCACGATGCCAGGATCGTGTCACGATTTAGCTTGGCAGAGAAACACACATTTTCACGGGGAAATCGTGTCACGATTGAGGAAGCGTGTCACGATTTCCTTGGCAGAAAGGAGAAATTTTGAAGGAGCAAAATCGTGTCACGATGGCAGGATCGTGTCACGATTTGGCTAGGCAGAGAGCCCACTTGAATAACTTAGAAAAATTTCTGCCCTGAAAATGGTTTTGCCACAATTATTTTTTTGCTTTTATTTGAAAAAATAAAATGAAATAAAACAAAGGATACTGAGTGGGTTGCCTCCCACCTAGCGCGTGTTTAACGTCCCGAGCCTGACGTACCACGGGATCACGTGGATTTCAGTTTGATCGACTCGGTCGGACGCTCAAATTCGACTCCAAAGTATGGTTTGAGCCTTTGTCCGTTGACCTTGAAGGTTCTTTCCGAGTCAGGGTCCTTCACCTCCACAGTTCCATAAGGGAATACCTTCACCACTTTGAATGGTCCTGACCATCTGGACCTCAGCTTTCCAGGAAACAGCTTTAACCTGGAATTGAAAAGAAGAACCAGCTGCCCTTCCCTAAATTCCCTATTTTGAATCTTTTTGTCATGCCATTTCTTTGTTTTTTCTTTAAAAATTTTGGCATTTTCATAGGCTGAATTCCGGAATTCATCTAACTCATGGAGTTGAAGAATCCGGGATTCGCCTGCTTTCGAGAGATCAAAATTCAGGAATTTAGTGGCCCACAAAGCTTTGTGCTCTAGTTCCAAAGGTAAGTGACAAGATTTTCCATAAACAATTTGAAAAGGAGACATACCTATAGGGGTTTTGAACGCAGTTCTGTACGCCCACAGTGCATCATGCAGCTTGACGGACCAATCCTTCCGTGAGGAATTCACAATCTTCTCCAGGATTTGCTTTATCTGTCTATTTGAAACTTCCACCTGTCCACTCGTCTGAGGATGATATGGTGTAGCAATCTGGTGATGCACATTGTACTTTTTCAGCAAATTCTCCATCTTCCGGTTGAGGAAGTGGGTTCCTTCATCACTGATTAATGCTCTAGGGACCCCAAAGCGGGAGAAAATATTTTTCTGAAGGAAAGAAATTACTACCTGAGCATCATTGGTCTGCGTGGCGATAGCTTCCACCCACTTAGAGACATAGTCCACTGCCAACAGAATGTAAACCTTTGAATATGAGGATGGGAATGGTCCCATAAAATCAATACCCTATACATCAAAGATTTCCACTTCTAACACAGGATTTTGAGGCATCTCGTTTCTTTTGGAAATATTTCCTGTGTGTTGGCAGCGGTCACATCTCTTGACATAGGCAAAAACATCCTTAAACAAAGTTGGCCAAAACAAACCGGATTGGAGCACTTTTGCAGCAGTCCTATCTCCACTAAAGTGCCCGCCGTAGTTGGAATCATGACAATGCCACAACACTTTTTCCTGCTCTTCTTCAGGGACACATCTCCTTAACAGTCCGTCAATCCCCCTTTTATACAGATAGGGGTCATCCCACACGTAGTACTTACAATCGTGCAGAAATTTCTTGCGCTGTTGAGAATTAAAATCAATGGGGATTACCTTACCTACCAAATAGTTCGCAAAGTCTGCAAACCATGGCACCATTGTTACTGCTAGAATGTGTTCATCTGCAAAGAGGTCCTTGATAGGCTCTGCTGATCAGTTTCATCCATCTTCTCTAGTCGGGAGAGATGGTCAGCCACGGTGTTCTCGGATCCCTTCTTGTCCCGAATTTCCAGGTCAAATTCCTGCAACAGCAATATCCATCGAAGAAGTCTCAGTTTTGATTCCTGCTTAGAAAACAAATACCTTAGAGCAGCATGGTCAGTGTAAACAATAACTTTAAACCCTAATAAGTATGATCTAAATTTATCAAAAGCATAGACAACAACCAAGAGTTCTTTTTCTGTAGTGGCATAGTTAAGCTGTGCTGGGTTTAAAACATGACTAGCATAATAAATGACATGCAACAACTTATCTTTCCTTTGCCCAAGAACTGCCCCAACAGCTGTATCACTGGCATCACACATAATTTCAAAAGGTAGTGACCAATCGGGAGCAGTGACAATAGGGGCTGTTATCAGTTTTTGCTTAAGAGTGTTAAAAGCATTCAGACACTCATCATTGAATTGGAAAGGTGTGTCTTTTACTAGCAGGTTAGTAAGGGGTTTTGCTATTTTTGAAAAATCTTTAATGAACCTCCTATAAAAACCTGCATGTCCTAAAAAGCTCCTAATGCCTTTTTCATTGGTGGGAGGAGGAAGTTTTTCAATGACTTCAATTTTTGCTTGGTCTACCTCTATCCCTTTGTAAGAGATTCGGTGACCAAGAACAATTCCTTCTCTCACCATGAAATGACATTTTTCCCAATTTAGGACCAAATTAGTTTTTTGACACCTTTCCAATACAAGAGATAAATTATTCAAACAATTATCAAAAGAAGAGCAAAAGACAGAAAAATCGTCCATAAAAACTTCGATATGTTTTTCAATCATATCGGAGAATATGGACATCATACACCTTTGAAAAGTAGCGGGGGCATTGCACAGCCCGAATGGCATCCTCCTGTAAGCAAAAATCCCATAAGTACATGTGAAGGCTGTTTTCTCTTGATCCTCAGGTGCCACCGCAATCTGGTTGTAACCGGAATACCCGTCCAAAAAGCAGTAGTACTCATGACCCGCCAACCTTTCAAGCATCTGATCAATGAACGGCAGTGGGAAATGATCCTTCCGAGTAGCTGTGTTTAACCGTCTATAGTCTATGCAAACTCTCCAGCCAGTGACAGTGCGGGTCGGAATCAACTCATTCTTCTCATTCATCACCACTGTAGTACCACCCTTTTTTGGAACAACTTGGACCGGACTCACCCATGAACTGTCAGATATAGGATAAATGAGACCAGATTCAAGCAACTTGACCACCTCCTTTCTAATCACCTCTTTCATGGCAGGATTGAGCCTCCGTTGTGGTTGGACCACCGATTTGTAGTTTTCTTCCATTAAGATCTTATGCATACACACAGTAGGACTTATACCCTTCAAATCTTCAATGGACCACCCTATGGCACCCTTGTGCATTCTCAGGACTCTCAAGAGCTTTTCTTCTTCAAGTTTATTCAGGCTTGCATTGATAATGGCTGGGTACTCTTCTTTCTCACCTAGGAACACATACTTCAAATGAGGGGGCAGTTGTTTCAGCTCAACTACCGGTACTTTCTTTGACTTTTTCTCAACAGCTTCTTCATTGGGATGTAACTCTTCCCATTTAGTCGGTGTGCGTCGGTGATAGGACGGGAAGGCTTCTAACATGGCCAGCACATCAGCTTCTCTAGGATCGTCATCTTCCTCAACACTTGCTGCTGATGCGCTTAATACTCTCTCAAGTGGTAAAGCTGGAATTTCGGCTTCAAACTTGTCTTTCACAATTGAACTAAGTATGTCAACCCTGTAGCATTCCTCCTTGTCTGTCGGATGCTTCATTGCTTGGAGAACATTGAGTTTCACCACCTCATCGTCAACCTTTAGAGTCAACGTACCATCTTCTAGGTCAATCATACACCTTCTAGTTTGTAAAAATGGTCTTCCCAGAATCAGCGGTATATCCTCATCTTCTTCCATCTCAAGAACAACAAAGTCAACTGGGAATATGAATTTATCAACCTTTACAAGCACATCTTCCACAATACCATAGGGATATTTGTAAGATTTATCTACAAACTGCAAGGTCATTCTTGTGTCTCTCACCGTACCAATCCCCAACTTCTTGTAAATAGACAAAGGCATTAAACTTACACTTGCTCCAAGGTCGATCAGTGCTTTCTTGAAAGTTCTATCCCCAATGGTACAAGGAATAGTGACACTTCCAGGATCTTTGAGTTTCTTTGGAATTTTTCTTTGTAACATCGCACTACATTGTTCAGTGAGCATCACATCTTCATCACCAATGCTGATCTTCCTTGAAATGATGTCTTTCATGAATTTTGCATAGGTTGGCATTTGTTCGAGAGCTTCGGCAAAAGGGATGTTGATTTGTAACTTTTTGAACATCTCAATAAATTTACCAAAACTCTTCTTGTCTTTTTCTTTCTTCAACCTTTGTGGAAATGGTAGCTTAATCTGTGGCTTTGGCAACTCGTTTTTCTTCGGATTTTCTGGTTCTCCAGCTACTTCTTGTGGTGTATTCTCTCGAACTTCAACCGGCACTTCAACTAACTCATCGGGTGACTCGCCTCCACCTTTTGTATCTTTAGGTGGTTGTGAGTCTTCTACCCTTCTGCTTCTGGTCATAACTGCATTCACACTTTCGTGTCCTTTAGGATTGGCAACTGTGTTGCTAGGCAGATTTCCAGGAGGTCTTTGTGCAATTTGTTGGGCAATTTGACCAACTTGAATCTCAAGATTTTTGATTGAGGCCGTGGTGTTCTTTTGTGAGGCCCTGGTTTCTTGAGTGAGAGAGTTCACGCTTGATGCCATTACTTCAATGGCCAATTCCCAATCAGCTTTCTTTGGGGGAGTAGGATTTGTTGGAACTCCTTGTTGTGGATTCGGGAAGTTGTTCTGTGGAGTTTTCCATGAGAAGTTTGGGTGATTCCTCCAGCCTGGATTGAAAGTGTTGGAATACGGATTGTTCTGCTGACGACCCCCTTGGTTACTAAGGAAATTCACCGCTTCTACTTGAGCTTCATCCATGGGTACATTACACTGCATGGTAAAATGAGGACCTGCACACCAATCACACTTCACAGTGTTCATTTGATTCACCGGAGCAATTAGAGGTTGACCTATATTGAGAGCTGCCAATCTCTTTGTCACTTCAGCTGACACTGCTTCTTGAATCTGCTTGCTGGTGAGTATGTTCTGAGCATTTTTAGCTTCAAGTTGATTCAAGTCTATGAGTCCTCCTCTTGTGCCACCTGTTCTGTCATACATCTCCATCTGTTCATTCAGAGCAACCGCTTCAATGACTTTGATTATTTGAGAAGCAGTTTTGAAATTTATGGAACCACCAGAGGCTGTGTCGAGGACTTGTCTAGTAGATAGGCGTAGTCCATTACAAAAAATCTGCATCTACACTGTGCTGTCATAATTGTGGTCTGGACAGGCTGACAACAATTTCTTGTACCTCTTGTACGATTCTCCAAGTGATTCTCCATCCTTCTGTTGAAAGTTGGAAATGTCTTGACGTCTGCGCACAAACAATGCTGTAGGAAAGAACTGCTCCAAGAACTTATCTTCCATCCCATTCCATGTTGTAATACTTCCAGCTGGTAGAGAATCAAACCACTCCTTGGCATCATCAGTTAGGGAGAATGGAAACAACCGCAACCGTTTGGCTTCTTCCGAGTTACCATCCACTTTTGTTGTCTCACAGATCACAAAGAAATTCTTCAAATGCTTGTTGGCATCTTCGTTGTATTTTCCAGCAAACTGTTTTTCTTTCAATTCACGGAGTAGTCCTGGGTTGATCTCAAACTTGTTAACCGTCACAGGCTGGTTAGCAATGGTCAACCTGTTGCGGTTTCGATCACGAGCACCATAGTCTCCGAGAAGTCTCTCTTCATGTAACATCCCGCTTAAATGCGATTATTATCAGTAATAGATGCGACTAAGCAAGCTTGGCAATTAAATAATTATAGGCATGGCAAAATGGTAAATAAGTTATAAAGGGGGGGAAAGTTTGAAAGAGAGAAGTAGAAAAGAGTGATCTACACTCTTCTATTCTCATTTCTTTCTCATTTTTCAGCTCACTCTCTCTCCCTCTCCCTTCCCATTCTCACGTCCTCACTCCTTCTCCATTACCTCATCTTTCCATCATCTAATTCTTAAGAGAAACATCACAAGTAAGGTTTGGGTAGCAAGGCTAGAACAAGTGAAAGAAATAAGGAGAAACAAGGAAGATTTTGAGAGAAGTAAAAGATTTAAGCCAAGACTTTGGGGGATCAGAAATAGCAAGCACCAATTAAGGCATAGGTGAGCTCATTTAGGGTTTTAGAACCCATTTCTAGTGCTATTTATGAATTTCCAAGTTATCACAAATCTTAGAGTTAACCCTAGAATTCCTCTTTGTTAATCTTTGCTCATGAGTGTTAATAATTGTTAATTTATGAAAGAAAATCATATTTATCATGTTTGAGAAGCATGGGTACTAGTATTTGGGCAAAAATGGTGGAAATCACGTTTTTACACAGTTTTTACTGATATGGTCGCTGTAGCGACGGACGGTCGCTTGTAGCGACCAAACTGGGATTATCCCTGCCTAGCCGCGCTTGTAGCGACCACACAGGCGCTTGTAGCGACGGTTGTCGCTTGTAGCGAGGAACTGGGCGCTGTAGCGACCAAGTTCTGCCTGTTGTCGCTTGTAGCGACCAGAAGGGCGCTGTAGCGACCAGCCTTGAACAGTCCAACCTAGTTGAGCTGTTCTGGGGGTTCTGGTTCGCGCGTGCATGGCTTTTGGCAACTGATTTTCTATAATACATTTTATAAACTTAAACCACCATTTTAGTTCATTACAAATGCTTCCAAAGATTAAAATATTACTTGAGCAAAGGTTGTACAAAGCCTGGGAATTCATGTATTAAGCTGCAGGCTTAAGTAAGCCCTAGGAATGACTCATGAGAACGATGGGTCAAGAACCTTATATAGGTTAAGAGTTCAGAATTAGCAAGTTTAAGCTGTGGCCTTCGATGTTCACGCCAGTGGGACACGAATGGTTCACGTAGAGAATAGACTAAAGATTATTACATTTAAGTCGTGACTTTCATCGTTCACGCCAGTGGGACATGAAATGTTCACGTTTCAGCTCATAGATTATTTATTCGCGTCTTCCGTCGTTCACGCCAGTGGGACACGGGAGGTATACGCACCAGTTAAAACTTATATTAAGTCGTGTCTTCTGTTGTTCACGCCAGTGGGACACAGGAGGTTCACGCCAGTGGGACGTGTCATTCCGCAAGGATGACCGCACGACGACAAGAGGAGTCCGGTGTTAGCCTGATACGATAGGAATTTTCACCGGTTATCAGGGGGATGTGCTTCGGGGTTACTCCACCCGGGGGCGTTCCGTAAAATGAACTCAGATAACATTGTTTGTTCAACGCTAACAGCTAACATAATATCAGTTAATACTATATTACTTCATCAGTCAGAAATATTTATTCAGACAGTTATCAGATATCAGTTAGCAGCTATCAGACGGTGATCCTAGGACTCCCCTTGATCACCAGATTATCAGAAACAGACAGATAGCCCCTATGGGCAAGATTGAGACTTGGCGATCATAGGTATCCCCGAGTTCGCCGAGGTAGGCACGGCAACCCTAGGTTCCCCGTGGTTGCCAAACAGTAGGTAGGGTAGGAGCTCACTGAGACTTTATGTCTCATCCCTTTCCTTCTGGTGCAGGTTCTTCGCAGGTAGCACGAAGAAAAGGTAAAGAGAAAGCTACGGAATGATCGTGCTGCTCATGTTTTGTAGTTCTATAATATTGTATCATGATGTATATGAATATTATGGAGAATGTTTAGTAACGGATTTAAGGATTGTAATCAAAGACTTATGTTTGTATTATTATCAAACAATTTTCTGTATTGTATTTAAATGTATCCAATATCAGTTTAACACTCTTGCTAATATACTAGTTAAAATTAGTATGGGTGTTACACTTCAGGTGGAGGAGGTGGTGGGTCTAATTCCGCCATCCTTTCAACAACTTCTAACTCCTCAGTGACCTATTCGTCTGTGTTGATTTCAATTTCACTCGTCCCTTCCTTCTCTCTTTGCTTTCTTAATTGAGCTGCTTTGCGATTTGCACGGCAAGTCTTTTCAATTTCTGCGTCAAAGAGAAGTTCAGCTGAGGGCTGGCCTCGCATACAAGATTAGACAAACGTGAGTTATAGAGAATGAAAACAAAAATAAAAGTAAAAATAAAATTTGTAACAGCAAAAGTAATTTTATTGCAGAGCAAAAAATTTCAATTGAGTAAAAGATGTTACAATTCAACAGTTAATTGGCAGTCCCCGGCAACGGCGCCAAAAACTTGATGGCGATTTTCGCAAGTATACGAAATCGTTCAAGTAGTAAAGTTTAAAACGGTAAACCGAGTGTCGAACACAAGGACTGCGTTAACGAATCGAATGTAATTTTGATTACTCAAGTGAACAAAAGGGTACGAAGTTTGTTTAATTGCAAATAACAAAAAGTGTGTAAAGTAAATTGGTTTGAAATTAAGAGATAAAAAGCTTGTCAGGGATGAGCTTCACTAGACTCCGAACTCAGGTTAATTACCTAACCAACGATCATTGAACTTGTTTAATGAATCACGACCTAATTCTCTTAAATAATCTTGCCCTAATTCCTTAGCGACAGAAACGTTAATTCTAAAGTAAACCCTAATTCCTTAGCAAGTTTTACAATTCAGAATTAAGCATGAACGGACATGAATTAATAAACGGTTTCAAGGGTTTGTATCTATTCCTAGATTACAAAGGCAAGAATTTCTTATCTTAAGCATTCATATATTCCACTTCCGTTTCACAATATGAATCATACAACAATTTAAAGATGATCAATCAATAAAAGCATTAAGCACAAAGATAAGAAAACATGATTCAATAAATTCATTCAAAGATCAGATTAGGGTTACAAAACAAGAGTCATCATCTAGCTATTCTCATCCCTAACAATGGAGAATTTAGCTACTCATAATTGAATTACAAAATAGCTTAATCAATAAGAACATAAGAACATACAAAAACTGACTGTGAGTTGGATGGGGTAGCCACCGCTTCAGTTCTTTGCTCTCAAAATCGCGCTTCTATTCTTCCAATTTCCGAACCCTTGTTTCTGAAAACGAATCAGCTAAAATAGGCAATCTGATCGCAAAATCGTGACACGATCCAAGAAATCGTGACACGATCCTTCATTAAAACTCCCAAGGATTGCGCAAACTGATCTCCCAATCGTGACACGATTATGCAATCGTGACACGATTCTGTAGGCAGAATTGATCTCTTCTCTGGTTAAGAAATCGTGACACGATTCCCAAATCGTGTCACGATGCAGTCACTTCAGGCTCTGATGATTTCTTGCTCTTTTGTACCTCAAACTGTCTCAAAATGCTGACGGAAGATGATAAAACTAACAAAAAACTCTTAATAAATTACGTAATGACAAGGTGTCATCAATGGGTCATCTAGACGTCCACCCATATAGAATCCATATCAATTAATTAATTAATTATCAATAGAAATCTAACTAGTCGTATTACTTAATTTGATCACTTATCAATTAAGACTCCAAATTGATAAATAACTAATATAATTATCATAAAGATAATTGCCCATATAATGACATTGGAATATAATTAAATAATAAAATATTTCAATAATCTCCCACTTGGGCTACTTATCTTAATAATAACATCATAATTCTTTGGGCGCACATATGAATGCTATTTATGTTTAGAAAATTGGACCACCGTGACTATCTTCACTAACGTATAACGTGACAGAACCTCAATGACCACCATATCAACGCACTTGATGACATAGATCGATATGCATGAGTAGAATGAAAATTTTATGTAATGTGATCTCTAAATCATGTCTATTTCCAATTGGTCCAACTAAAGTCTTTCTTGAGATACAAACATTAAGTTTTCTATTTAAATTGAAAATAACATCCATAAATATAAAAAATAGTCACCGTTATAAGTCTAACACCAACATGTAACTAATCACTAAAACCCTCATTTGCTAATTGACCTCTACGGATTCCTTCTCATTTGCTGGGACCAAGATAAATATATGTGTTGACATTTTCTCTCACACTCAACTTGACACCAGGGTAGAGATAGAGAATATTGAATAAGCTTCAAAGATTCCCACGACTCTCTTCTCATCTTTACGTGACAAGTAGATGCATCAACTCAACTTGTAAGGAAATGTGTTGATAATCAATGGATAAAAAGATAGGGTTAATGGCTTTGGAACAAACAACCAGATATTAGGCAACAAGTCCTTGATAGAGGCATTTTCTATCAAGACTACTATTAAATGATGCAAATGTCAGAAGGAACACAGTTTGATATCATCTAAATGGCTTTGTGGAACACAGTGCCAATATTGTAAAGTGGAATCGTAATGCCTATAAAGTGCCATTTTTTTTATAAGCAAACATTAGTAAAGTTAGTGGTTATGTTAATTTTTGGAATTGAATTAGGGATATCATGCTTAAAACTCCTTCAGCGTCCCTTAGCTCACCAACCGCTCTCAAATTTTAATCAAATACATGCTGCTAGAGTATCTTAATTAGAATTTTTCCTAAACTTTCTAATGAATAGACCCAAAGGTGATCGTAGAGAGTATTTAACTATGAGGAAACATAGAAAGTTGATTGTGAGTGTTTAATGAAATCAGTTCCTTGTTTTTTTTCAAAAGTTCTTTATGTGGCTTTTCTATAATATCTTAGGCATTTATTTAATCCAACGGCCAATAATGGTGCAGCAGGGGCATCATTAGAGAACATGGGTGTTGAGGATCGAACTTGAAGCAGTTTGATTTGAAGCACCACCACCAGTGCAGATATACTGAGTTGCATTTCGATCTTGATCAGAATCGTGTCACGATTTTAGTATCGTGTCACGATTTTGATGGCAGAAAGTTTGGTATTTTGGAGCACTGAAATCGTGTCACGATGCCAGGATCGTGTCACGATTTAGCTTGGCAGAGAAACACACATTTTCACGGGGAAATCGTGTCACGATTGAGGAAGCGTGTCACGATTTCCTTGGCAGAAAGGAGAAATTTTGAAGGAGCAAAATCGTGTCACGATGGCAGGATCGTGTCACGATTTGGCTAGGCAGAGAGCCCACTTGAATAACTTAGAAAAATTTCTGCCCTGAAAATGGTTTTGCCACAATTATTTTTTTGCTTTTATTTGAAAAAATAAAATGAAATAAAACAAAGGATACTGAGTGGGTTGCCTCCCACCTAGCGCGTGTTTAACGTCCCGAGCCTGACGTACCACGGGATCACGTGGATTTCAGTTTGATCGACTCGGTCGGACGCTCAAATTCGACTCCAAAGTATGGTTTGAGCCTTTGTCCGTTGACCTTGAAGGTTCTTTCCGAGTCAGGGTCCTTCACCTCCACAGTTCCATAAGGGAATACCTTCACCACTTTGAATGGTCCTGACCATCTGGACCTCAGCTTTCCAGGAAACAGCTTTAACCTGGAATTGAAAAGAAGAACCAGCTGCCCTTCCCTAAATTCCCTATTTTGAATCTTTTTGTCATGCCATTTCTTTGTTTTTTCTTTAAAAATTTTGGCATTTTCATAGGCTGAATTCCGGAATTCATCTAACTCATGGAGTTGAAGAATCCGGGATTCGCCTGCTTTCGAGAGATCAAAATTCAGGAATTTAGTGGCCCACAAAGCTTTGTGCTCTAGTTCCAAAGGTAAGTGACAAGATTTTCCATAAACAATTTGAAAAGGAGACATACCTATAGGGGTTTTGAACGCAGTTCTGTACGCCCACAGTGCATCATCCAGCTTGACGGACCAATCCTTCCGTGAGGAATTCACAATCTTCTCCAGGATTTGCTTTATCTGTCTATTTGAAACTTCCACCTGTCCACTCGTCTGAGGATGATATGGTGTAGCAATCTGGTGATGCACATTGTACTTTTTCAGCAAATTCTCCATCTTCCGGTTGAGGAAGTGGGTTCCTTCATCACTGATTAATGCTCTAGGGACCCCAAAGCGGGAGAAAATATTTTTCTGAAGGAAAGAAATTACTACCTGAGCATCATTGGTCTGCGTGGCGATAGCTTCCACCCACTTAGAGACATAGTCCACTGCCAACAGAATGTAAACCTTTGAATATGAGGATGGGAATGGTCCCATAAAATCAATACCCTATACATCAAAGATTTCCACTTCTAACACAGGATTTTGAGGCATCTCGTTTCTTTTGGAAATATTTCCTGTGTGTTGGCAGCGGTCACATCTCTTGACATAGGCAAAAACATCCTTAAACAAAGTTGGCCAAAACAAACCGGATTGGAGCACTTTTGCAGCAGTCCTATCTCCACTAAAGTGCCCGCCGTAGTTGGAATCATGACAATGCCACAACACTTTTTCCTGCTCTTCTTCAGGGACACATCTCCTTAACAGTCCGTCAATCCCCCTTTTATACAGATAGGGGTCATCCCACACGTAGTACTTACAATCGTGCAGAAATTTCTTGCGCTGTTGAGAATTAAAATCAATGGGGATTACCTTACCTACCAAATAGTTCGCAAAGTCTGCAAACCATGGCACCATTGTTACTGCTAGAATGTGTTCATCTGCAAAGAGGTCCTTGATAGGCTCTGCTGATCAGTTTCATCCATCTTCTCTAGTCGGGAGAGATGGTCAGCCACGGTGTTCTCGGATCCCTTCTTGTCCCGGATTTCCAGGTCAAATTCCTGCAACAGCAATATCCATCGAAGAAGTCTCAGTTTTGATTCCTGCTTAGAAAACAAATACCTTAGAGCAGCATGGTCAGTGTAAACAATAACTTTAGACCCTAATAAGTATGATCTAAATTTATCAAAAGCATAGACAACAACCAAGAGTTCTTTTTCTGTAGAGGCATAGTTAAGCTGTGCTGGGTTTAAAACATGACTAGCATAATAAATGACATGCAACAACTTATCTTTCCTTTGCCCAAGAACTGCCCCAACAGCTGTATCACTGGCATCACACATAATTTCAAAAGGTAGTGACCAATCGGGAGCAGTGACAATGGGGGCTGTTATCAGTTTTTGCTTAAGAGTGTTAAAAGCATTCAGACACTCATCATTGAATTGGAAAGGTGTGTCTTTTACTAGCAGGTTAGTAAGGGGTTTTGCTATTTTTGAAAAATCTTTAATGAACCTCCTATAAAAACCTGCATGTCCTAAAAAGCTCCTAATGCCTTTTTCATTGGTGGGAGGAGGAAGTTTTTCAATGACTTCAATTTTTGCTTGGTCTACCTCTATCCCTTTGTAAGAGATTCGGTGACCAAGAACAATTCCTTCTCTCACCATGAAATGACATTTTTCCCAATTTAGGACCAAATTAGTTTTTTGACACCTTTCCAATACAAGAGATAAATTATTCAAACAATTATCAAAAGAAGAGCAAAAGACAAAAAAATCGTCCATAAAAACTTCGATATGTTTTTCAATCATATCGGAGAATATGGACATCATACACCTTTGAAAAGTAGCGGGGGCATTGCACAGCCCGAATGGCATCCTCCTGTAAGCAAAAATCCCATAAGTACATGTGAAGGCTGTTTTCTCTTGATCCTCAGGTGCCACCGCAATCTGGTTGTAACCGGAATACCCGTCCAAAAAGCAGTAGTACTCATGACCCGCCAACCTTTCAAGCATCTGATCAATGAACGGCAGTGGGAAATGATCCTTCCGAGTAGCTGTGTTTAACCGTCTATAGTCTATGCAAACTCTCCAGCCAGTGACAGTGCGGGTCGGAATCAACTCATTCTTCTCATTCATCACCACTGTAGTACCACCCTTTTTTGGAACAACTTGGACCGGACTCACCCATGAACTGTCAGATATAGGATAAATGAGACCAGCTTCAAGCAACTTGACCACCTCCTTTCTAATCACCTCTTTCATGGCAGGATTGAGCCTCCGTTGTGGTTGGACCACCGATTTGTAGTTTTCTTCCATTAAGATCTTATGCATACACACAGTAGGACTTATACCCTTCAAATCTTCAATGGACCACCCTATGGCACCCTTGTGCATTCTCAGGACTCTCAAGAGCTTTTCTTCTTCAAGTTTATTCAGGCTTGCATTGATAATGGCTGGGTACTCTTCTTTCTCACCTAGGAACACATACTTCAAATGAGGGGGCAGTTGTTTCAGCTCAACTACCGGTACTTTCTTTGACTTTTTCTCAACAGCTTCTTCATTGGGATGTAACTCTTCCCATTTAGTCGGTGTGCGTCGGTGATAGGACGGGAAGGCTTCTAACATGGCCAGCACATCAGCTTCTCTAGGATCGTCATCTTCCTCAACACTTGCTGCTGATGCGCTTAATACTCTCTCAAGTGGTAAAGCTGGAATTTCGGCTTCAAACTTGTCTTTCACAATTGAACTAAGTATGTCAACCCTGTAGCATTCCTCCTTGTCTGTCGGATGCTTCATTGCTTGGAGAACATTGAGTTTCACCACCTCATCGTCAACCTTTAGAGTCAACGTACCATCTTCTAGGTCAATCATACACCTTCTAGTTTGTAAAAATGGTCTTCCCAGAATCAGCGGTATATCCTCATCTTCTTCCATCTCAAGAACAACAAAGTCAACTGGGAATATGAATTTATCAACCTTTACAAGCACATCTTCCACAATACCATAGGGATATTTGTAAGATTTATCTACAAACTGCAAGGTCATTCTTGTGTCTCTCACCGTACCAATCCCCAACTTCTTGTAAATAGACAAAGGCATTAAACTTACACTTGCTCCAAGGTCGATCAGTGCTTTCTTGAAAGTTCTATCCCCAATGGTACAAGGAATAGTGACACTTCCAGGATCTTTGAGTTTCTTTGGAATTTTTCTTTGTAACATCGCACTACATTGTTCAGTGAGCATCACATCTTCATCACCAATGCTGATCTTCCTTGAAATGATGTCTTTCATGAATTTTGCATAGGTTGGCATTTGTTCGAGAGCTTCGGCAAAAGGGATGTTGATTTGTAACTTTTTGAACATCTCAATAAATTTACCAAAACTCTTCTTGTCTTTTTCTTTCTTCAACCTTTGTGGAAATGGTAGCTTAATCTGTGGCTTTGGCAACTCGTTTTTCTTCGGATTTTCTGGTTCTCCAGCTACTTCTTGTGGTGTATTCTCTCGAACTTCAACCGGCACTTCAACTAACTCATCGGGTGACTCGCCTCCACCTTTTGTATCTTTAGGTGGTTGTGAGTCTTCTACCCTTCTGCTTCTGGTCATAACTGCATTCACACTTTCGTGTCCTTTAGGATTGGCAACTGTGTTGCTAGGCAGATTTCCAGGAGGTCTTTGTGCAATTTGTTGGGCAATTTGACCAACTTGAATCTCAAGATTTTTGATTGAGGCCGTGGTGTTCTTTTGTGAGGCCCTGGTTTCTTGAGTGAGAGAGTTCACGCTTGATGCCATTACTTCAATGGCCAATTCCCAATCAGCTTTCTTTGGGGGAGTAGGATTTGTTGGAACTCCTTGTTGTGGATTCGGGAAGTTGTTCTGTGGAGTTTTCCATGAGAAGTTTGGGTGATTCCTCCAGCCTGGATTGAAAGTGTTGGAATACGGATTGTTCTGCTGACGACCCCCTTGGTTACTAAGGAAATTCACCGCTTCTACTTGAGCTTCATCCATGGGTACATTACACTGCATGGTAAAATGAGGACCTGCACACCAATCACACTTCACAGTGTTCATTTGATTCACCGGAGCAATTAGAGGTTGACCTATATTGAGAGCTGCCAATCTCTTTGTCACTTCAGCTGACACTGCTTCTTGAATCTGCTTGCTGGTGAGTATGTTCTGAGCATTTTTAGCTTCAAGTTGATTCAAGTCTATGAGTCCTCCTCTTGTGCCACCTGTTCTGTCATACATCTCCATCTGTTCATTCAGAGCAACCGCTTCAATGACTTTGATTATTTGAGAAGCAGTTTTGAAATTTATGGAACCACCAGAGGCTGTGTCGAGGACTTGTCTAGTAGATAGGCGTAGTCCATTACAAAAAATCTGCATCTACACTGTGCTGTCATAATTGTGGTCTGGACAGGCTGACAACAATTTCTTGTACCTCTTGTACGATTCTCCAAGTGATTCTCCATCCTTCTGTTGAAAGTTGGAAATGTCTTGACGTCTGCGCACAAACAATGCTGTAGGAAAGAACTGCTCCAAGAACTTATCTTCCATCCCATTCCATGTTGTAATACTTCCAGCTGGTAGAGAATCAAACCACTCCTTGGCATCATCAGTTAGGGAGAATGGAAACAACCGCAACCGTTTGGCTTCTTCCGAGTTACCATCCACTTTTGTTGTCTCACAGATCACAAAGAAATTCTTCAAATGCTTGTTGGCATCTTCGTTGTATTTTCCAGCAAACTGTTTTTCTTTCAATTCACGGAGTAGTCCTGGGTTGATCTCAAACTTGTTAACCGTCACAGGCTGGTTAGCAATGGTCAACCTGTTGCGGTTTCGATCACGAGCACCATAGTCTCCGAGAAGTCTCTCTTCAGGTGGAGGAGGTGGTGGGTCTAATTCCGCCATCCTTTCAACAACTTCTAACTCCTCAGTGACCTATTCGTCTGTGTTGATTTCAATTTCACTCGTCCCTTCCTTCTCTCTTTGCTTTCTTAATTGAGCTGCTTTGCGATTTGCACGGCAAGTCTTTTCAATTTCTGCGTCAAAGAGAAGTTCAGCTGAGGGCTGGCCTCGCATACAAGATTAGACAAACGTGAGTTATAGAGAATGAAAACAAAAATAAAAGTAAAAATAAAATTTGTAACAGCAAAAGTAATTTTATTGCAGAGCAAAAAATTTCAATTGAGTAAAAGATGTTACAATTCAACAGTTAATTGGCAGTCCCCGGCAACGGCGCCAAAAACTTGATGGCGATTTTCGCAAGTATACGAAATCGTTCAAGTAGTAAAGTTTAAAACGGTAAACCGAGTGTCGAACACAAGGACTGCGTTAACGAATCGAATGTAATTTTGATTACTCAAGTGAACAAAAGGGTACGAAGTTTGTTTAATTGCAAATAACAAAAAGTGTGTAAAGTAAATTGGTTTGAAATTAAGAGATAAAAAGCTTGTCAGGGATGAGCTTCACTAGACTCCGAACTCAGGTTAATTACCTAACCAACGATCATTGAACTTGTTTAATGAATCACGACCTAATTCTCTTAAATAATCTTGCCCTAATTCCTTAGCGACAGAAACGTTAATTCTAAAGTAAACCCTAATTCCTTAGCAAGTTTTACAATTCAGAATTAAGCATGAACGGACATGAATTAATAAACGGTTTCAAGGGTTTGTATCTATTCCTAGATTACAAAGGCAAGAATTTCTTATCTTAAGCATTCATATATTCCACTTCCGTTTCACAATATGAATCATACAACAATTTAAAGATGATCAATCAATAAAAGCATTAAGCACAAAGATAAGAAAACATGATTCAATAAATTCATTCAAAGATCAGATTAGGGTTACAAAACAAGAGTCATCATCTAGCTATTCTCATCCCTAACAATGGAGAATTTAGCTACTCATAATTGAATTACAAAATAGCTTAATCAATAAGAACATAAGAACATACAAAAACTGACTGTGAGTTGGATGGGGTAGCCACCGCTTCAGTTCTTTGCTCTCAAAATCGCGCTTCTATTCTTCCAATTTCCGAACCCTTGTTTCTGAAAACGAATCAGCTAAAATAGGCAATCTGATCGCAAAATCGTGACACGATCCAAGAAATCGTGACACGATCCTTCATTAAAACTCCCAAGGATTGCGCAAACTGATCTCCCAATCGTGACACGATTATGCAATCGTGACACGGTTCTGTAGGCAGAATTGATCTCTTCTCTGGTTAAGAGATCGTGACACGATTCCCAAATCGTGTCACGATGCAGTCACTTCAGGCTCTGATGATTTCTTGCTCTTTTGTACCTCAAACTGTCTCAAAATGCTGACGGAAGATGATAAAACTAACAAAAAACTCTTAATAAATTACGTAATGACAAGGTGTCATCAATGGGTCATCTAGACGTCCACCCATATAGAATCCATATCAATTAATTAATTAATTATCAATAGAAATCTAACTAGTCGTATTACTTAATTTGATCACTTATCAATTAAGACTCCAAATTGATAAATAACTAATATAATTATCATAAAGATAATTGCCCATATAATGACATTGGAATATAATTAAATAATAAAATATTTCAATAATCTCCCACTTGGGCTACTTATCTTAATAATAACATCATAATTCTTTGGGCGCACATATGAATGCTATTTATGTTTAGAAAATTGGACCACCGTGACTATCTTCACTAACGTATAACGTGACAGAACCTCAATGACCACCATATCAACGCACTTGATGACATAGATCGATATGCATGAGTAGAATGAAAATTTTATGTAATGTGATCTCTAAATCATGTCTATTTCCAATTGGTCCAACTAAAGTCTTTCTTGAGATACAAACATTAAGTTTTCTATTTAAATTGAAAATAACATCCATAAATATAAAAAATAGTCACCGTTATAAGTCTAACACCAACATGTAACTAATCACTAAAACCCTCATTTGCTAATTGACCTCTACGGATTCCTTCTCATTTGCTGGGACCAAGATAAATATATGTGTTGACATTTTCTCTCACACTCAACTTGACACCAGGGTAGAGATAGAGAATATTGAATAAGCTTCAAAGATTCCCACGACTCTCTTCTCATCTTTACGTGACAAGTAGATGCATCAACTCAACTTGTAAGGAAATGTGTTGATAATCAATGGATAAAAAGATAGGGTTAATGGCTTTGGAACAAACAACCAGATATTAGGCAACAAGTCCTTGATAGAGGCATTTTCTATCAAGACTACTATTAAATGATGCAAATGTCAGAAGGAACACAGTTTGATATCATCTAAATGGCTTTGTGGAACACAGTGCCAATATTGTAAAGTGGAATTGTAATGCCTATAAAGTGCCATTTTTTTTATAAGCAAACATTAGTAAAGTTAGTGGTTATGTTAATTTTTGGAATTGAATTAGGGATATCATGCTTAAAACTCCTTCAGCGTCCCTTAGCTCACCAACCGCTCTCAAATTTTAATCAAATACATGCTGCTAGAGTATCTTAATTAGAATTTTTCCTAAACTTTCTAATGAATAGACCCAAAGGTGATCGTAGAGAGTATTTAACTATGAGGAAACATAGAAAGTTGATTGTGAGTGTTTAATGAAATCAGTTCCTTGTTTTTTTTCAAAAGTTCTTTATGTGGCTTTTCTATAATATCTTAGGCATTTATTTAATCCAACGGCCAATAATGGTGCAGCAGGGGCATCATTAGAGAACATGGGTGTTGAGGATCGAACTTGAAGCAGTTTGATTTGAAGCACCACCACCAGTGCAGATATACTGAGTTGCATTTCGATCTTGATCAGAATCATTGTAGCTTCAACATTAAAACAATACCTTGAGAAACTGAAGTAGGAGAGCTGAAGAATTGCGAACCACGGCGAAATCCACGACGAAACCCAATTGCACAAAACTGAGATCGCGAAACTGAAATAAGAAATTACACACAATTAAAAGAATCAAGAAATTAACAAAAAAAATTCACTCAAATTAAGAAATTAACCAGTAAAAATGTAGGTAGATTGAATTTCTGCGATTGAGGGTGATAGGCGAGGGTGGTAGTGAGAGAGTCAGATTGACGGTGAGGCTATCGATTGAGAGTGATATTGAGGGAACCGAGATGTAAGATTAAGAGAGCTCAATGGTTCTCTTTTTATAATCAATGCTGCATAAGAAAGAAGACATTGTGATTTAGGGAAACTTCTCATATACAAGGTTCTGCAGCTCTACACCTAAATCGTTAAATACTCACCCTAGGGTTGCAATATAATTATTTTTGAAACAACCATTAGAGAAACGTAGAAGGGAACTCTTTCCAACACCTTCAATCAAGAATTATTTACTGCAGGAAAAATGGTAAATTATAGAAATTTTACAACAAAGCACCCTTATACTCTTAAAGTTTCTATAACCACTATATTCTTAGGTCTGCTCTTATCATAGGAATTAGGAAATCATATTCGAAGAGCCGTCACATACAAAATGTGGCTGCCTCTTCTAGCGGAATCAAATACGCCGTTATTGATGACTAACACAACAATTAACATATTAAAACTTGCCATTCAAAAAAAAAAAATCAAGAAGTAGTTCTTTTTGCGTGGCTGGACCACTACCATTAGTTGGATTTCTTTTTAGTTTATGATTAATCTTTTATCATATTTATCCACTAACAAAAAATAGCACAAACAGAGGATAGAACTATGACATGTATCATGTTTGAGTGAACACTCAAGTATTATAAATTTTGTCGGGTATAATACCCAACATCCAAAGTTAGGACAGACCTCTTAAAGACATATAGAGCAAACAAAAGTATTTACAAACTACCTACCAATTACTTACACCAACAACTAGAGTTGAATCCACATTTTAAGGGACATGAGTCAACTCCTTACCAAAGAGAAATTCGGATCCCCGATGAGAAAATAGGGTAGAGGAATAACATACCACTATCTCCGATCAAAAGAAGCTTTATGAGGTGATCGTGATCCTCACTTACAAATTTTAGAGGAGCCATCAAGTTTCAATGAATCAGTAATATTGCAACAAATTATATTGATTCCTATCTGCATAAGAAAAACACAGTACAAAGCATGAACATGAACATCATACATATCTATGCCTTTTTTGTCGTCTCAAAGTCTCTTAAATAGAAACAGAGACCAAAAATCAACACAATAATTTTTTTTTAGAAAAGAGCATACCTATTTCTCAAACTTTTTCAGCCATTTCTGTCGTCTCAAAGTCTCTTAAATAGTGATAAAAACATAGATAAATTAAATCTAGAATTTTAGTATATAATCGCCTTCATTTTATATTTATATGAAAAAATTTCCTTAATGAGCTAAATTAGTTATTTTACTTAAAAAGTATTTTAATTACAAATATCAAATCAAATATGTCCCTATTTCATAAAGGATCTTCTGGCGACCGGTAATTTCTCAATTCACCACACGCTCAGAGAAGGTAATCAGAGTGCAGATTACATGGCAAAGTTAGAGGGTGCTTTAGATGTTGACTTCGCTTTTCATTCTTCTCCTCCAACAGATCTCCTTGGGCTGTTAAGGAGCACGTTTCGGGAACTTTCTTTCCTAGGGCCTAGTTTTCTCTCTTTTCTTTTGTGTTTTTTCTCCTTGTTTGATTAGCTTTGTAACCAAAAAAAAATATGTCCCTAATTAAAAAGATTTAGTTCATCCCCTAAAAAAAATGATTTTGTTCATGACTCTTTTAACTCATCTCTTATCCCCTCTCCTATACATACATTTGAGAATGATAAAAAAAAAAAAAAAACTGAAGACAAGTCCACGTGACTCTAAAATATTGATCAATTCAATTTGACAGAGTTTTGGCACTTGTAAATTATGTGAAGTCTCTTGTTGTTATTCAAACTGCTTAGGTCCTTTTATATGAAAGTATGATAAAGTCGTTGGTTGAAGAGTGTCAGCGCATCAGAAACGACCTTGTGAAGCTTTGATCAGTTTTAAAAACCTTGCCTATAATGGATAATGTCGTTGAATAGTACTGTATGGGTCCTTCGCTTCTTTGGGAATGATCTGTTACATTATCTTTTCCATTGACGTTCTTTGTTTGTTTCTGCACGTGGTTAGAAGAATACAAACAATACGATTAGATCTTGAAAGCGACGTTCCTTCAGAACAAGACAAAACTGATTAGAGTATCCCAGAATGCTGATGTGTCATTCAGAACTACTTCCTTCAGAGTCTAATTTCAACAAAACATGTTCTCATCGAAGTCTTCAATGCTTGATGCATCTTCTGATCAGATTTTTGACTTTTTGTTGACCTTTCTTCAGATCCTCTTTAAGACTTCAAAAGTCTTCATATCTTCTTTTGAGTACCAAAATGTTTTCCTTTGCATTGAGAGCTTGATGTATCATAACCAAAACTTGACATTGAAGTCAAAATTTAATTATATATTGTTCCTCCAAATTATTTTCTACATTTTCATTTGGTTCTGGGCGCATAACTTACACAATCTCGGAGGCAGAAGAAGCAACAACAACTTATTGTTCAACAGGTTTCTCGAATTCTTTTGTGATCCAATACCTTATGAGTTATCTTTTTCCTGTCTTTGCTAAACTAAAGGTTTTCTTAGCTTGTACGGGTTTCTTACCTTTGTGCACCTTTTTTCATCTTTTTGAGCTGGTACTTTTTTCTTACATGTGTCCACCTTGGTATCGTTCTAAGGGCGTAACCAACTACAAGTAGAAACATGGTGCATGATGATTTGACAGTGTGAAGAGAAATTTGGGAGCCACTCATAAACTACTTCAATATTAAACGTGAATCCTTCCATATTAACCATAATTTTGTCAAATATAAGAGCATATATAATGACTAAATGTGTGGTTTTTAGTCCAACTTACAATATCAAGGGGGCATACCTTTGACTCAAGTATTATTAGGGAAACTCCATAAGCGGTATCCAAACCTGTGTGTGTGTCTGACGCTATGTGTGAGCATTGAAATCCTTCGTCCATTGAAAAAGATGTAGGACTCCCGACATAATGTTAATTGTGCCTATTGGCGAAGTCAAAGACATATCCTTAAAAGTTGCAAAAGATAATTCAGGAAAACTCCGTCCGAGGGAAATTATCTTCCAATGCTTTAATGGTTTAGAAATAATATCCTTGGTATAGTAGGGGTTTTCTCCTTTATTCAAAACAAGCCTACCATGTAAATTTCGTTTACAAGCATTAATGCATTTGATATACTCCCTCCGTTTCAAAATACATGTCCATTTTAGAGAAATTTTTTGTTTCAAAATACATGTCCATTTGATAGTTTAAGGATACATTTTGTCTATTTTACCCTTGCCTACCAATTAATTAGATTCTAGATTTTCTCCACAATAATTATTTTCTACTAATAAATGTTGACCCAATTTTAAGTGAATTTACTTATGCACTCTCCCAAGAAATGACTACTGGACTCTCCCAAGAAATGACCAATGGTGTTTAAATGATGGACTAATTTGTTTAATTAATTTTGGTATTGTTATTGGGAGTAATTATGAGATGGGGTAAATAAATGTAAAATGGAGGAAATCAAAGACAAGGGTATAATAGGAACTTTTGTGTCAAACTAACTTGTTCTTGGTTATTGCAATTTCTCTAAAATGGACATGTATTTTGAAACGGAGGGAGTACTAATCAACGAAACGTTGTCGGTACTCTACAATACAAATGTGCCCATTAATACGCTGAGGTCAAAGGTATGTGATTATTGTGAATCAGCTTTTGCAACACATTGGCATCATCATGGTAGCGATATCACAAGTTTATCAAACTCATGAGGAACAGAGACAATTGATGTTCATATCAAAAGGGTAACGATAAGGAGGAACCACCCTAATAGAACCCATTCATCTCTAAATTATTGCTTAATAGTTTAGATGTTGTTTATACTAATATTGTGTGTGTGTCTATATATATATATATATATATTTTGTGAAGATTGAGTTATAACTAAGTAAAATATGAATTGTCAGGGGAACAAAATAGATTTTGAACTTTTAATTTAGAAGACGTTTGTTTTATAATTTTAGAAAAAAAAGTTAATTTTTTCGAAAAATATAATCAACCTTAAGAGTTTGTTTAATTAAGTAAATGGTCCTTATAAATATTAAGAATTTCGTTTTTGGACCCTATAAAAAAATCACACTTTTTAGTCCCTATAAAAAAAGTGATTTTTTATGTAATAAAATGATCGCACAATTATCATTGCTCTAAATTAAATGCATGATACTTCTTATGCAATAAATAAAATAAAGTACAAGAAAAAACTAAAGTCTACTAGGATTTTAGATTTTTCCTTACGTATTAGTGTTGATTATTGAAGTTATGTTTTTTCCTTATTTTCGGTTGTGTCTCACATTTTCTCTTACTACATTTATCTCACTTACATTCAAGACACTGTCTATAAATTGATGTCGTTGATGATCTTTTTCTTCAGATACTCATCCAAAGAGCTATTACTTTGCATAGAGCTATCACTTTTATATGAGAGGATCCATGGCTATAGATATGTGTGTTGATCTTGTTTTGAAAGATGGTTTCAATTTACCTGTTGGATTCACGTTTGATCCAACTGATCATGAGCTTGTAGATTATTATCTGACGAGGAAGGTCAATTACAAACCTATTAAATGTTATGATATTCTAGAATTTTACGTTTTTCAAATTGATACCGTTGATGATGTAATATCACAAATATTTGGGCATCATCTACGACATCAATTTGAAACATGTTAAATTCTAGAATATCATGAAGTGGAAGAGGTTAGTAGTAGACCTTCCTCATAAGGTAGTAATATACAAGTTCATGATCAGTTGGATCAAACATGAATCTAGCAGGTAGTTTGGAAACCATCTTCCAAAATAAGCTCAACAGACTTGTATATAACCATGAATTCTGTCAAATAAAAGTCTTCGCTTTATGTGAAGAAATAGCTCTTTGGATGAATATTTGAAGCAAAAGCATCTTCAAGGACTTCAATTTATAGGAAGTGTCTTGAACCTAAGAGAGGCAGGATTTAGAGAGAGAAAATGTGGCACACAAAAAAAAATTAGGAAAAGAATTACCCCAATACTAATATGTAAAGAAAAAATCTAAAATCCTAATAGACTTTAGTCTTTTCTTGTTCTTTATTTTATTTACTGCATCCGAAGGGTAATGCATTTTATTTATTAGAGTAGTGATAATTGTAAATCGATTTTGTTGTATAAAAAATCTATCTTTTTACAAGGATTAAAAATTGCGATTTTTTTAGACTAAAAACGAAATTCTGAATATTTATAGGGACGGTTTATTTAATTAACCAAACTCTTAAATTTGATTATATTTTTAAAAGAAGTGTAATTAATTTTTTAAAAAATGTAACAAACATCCTCTAAAATTGAAAGTACAATTTTGTTTTTCTTCAGAGAATTCATATTCTAGTTTGATATAACTCAGTCTTAAAAAAATATATTCACAGAATATAAGTATGAACAACATCAAAACTATCAACATTAACTTAAATGATCCAAAACACCAAAGAAAATAATATGATATGCATATCAATTTATATAATGAAAAATGAATATAAATAAGATTGAAGATTTGGTATTAATGACATACCTTTTGTACTTCGTTGACTTGATAATAGAATTTTATGCTTATTTTCATAACATAATCGTCAATGTCATGTTCAACTTAATCTTAATCAATCGTTATTCAAACCAGGATTGATCGAGAGGACATAGTACCAATGTTGACTAGAAACCAACCACATAGTTGGGTCAACTAATCAGATCGAGAGTGTCGCCAGCCCAATGTTGATTCATAAAATCAAATCCAAAATGGAATTAATAAATTCTACTTAAAAACCTAGTTTGCTTATGAGTTTGATAGTATAATAATACAATAGTAATTGTCGGACTCAGAGAGCAAATTAGATTTTTAAAGAAGAAGAAAATAGAGAAGAAACGAGGTATAAACAAAGTAGGAGAAGGAACTGGAGAAACGAGATGCAGCGGCGTCTAATATATAGAACAAGTAGCAAGAGGTCATGGTGACTTTAGGGTTATGAACAAGTTTGGGCTCGGGTCTAGCAAACTCGATTTAACTAAAACAATTAAATATATGGGCTTGGAATTGGGCCTAGAAAATTGGATTTAAATAAACTTACATCGAAAATAAATCTATTTTATTGGTAGCTTTTTATATTTTCTCCTTCTAGATTTTACTAAAAATAAAATTATTTTTTAATTAAAAAACTAAATTCTAGATAACAAATGTCTAGGAAAAGTGTTTGTGAAAAAAAAAAAAATTGTCTAGGAAAACGGTGTCCCTTTCAAAATTGAAATGTATTATATTTTAAACAAGGAAAACATAAACATTAAGTTATTTGTAGCCATGAGTAAAAAACTCAAGAAATTCGTTGGACCCTTTTAACTCTCTTCTTTATGACAGTTATTAGTAATAGTTACTTAGTTTCACCATTGAAATGTTCGAGGGTCTCATCAAGCACAATGGATGTTCATAATGAGGCCTATTTTAGTGATTTAATTGATAAATTTTTCTTGGTTTTAAAATTTCTTCTTTTGATATTCATCTTTAATGATACATTTCTTCTCAAACTTTTTTATAAGGTTATGGCTTCTTATTTTAAAAGTCTATTGCAACTATTAATCTTTGAACCCATGGAGAAGGAGGACGGGCTGAGACACTTGCATGTTGGAATTAGGTCGCAATAAAAACAGACTTCATAAAACATGTTCAATACAAAATAATTATGAATCATTAGCGGAAGCAAACAAAACATTAAACATGAATATAATCGGATTAACAACATGTTTGGCCATCGAAGATATTAATAATAAGGTATTTGACAGCGACTGTTTGGTTCTTCCTCAACCGGTACTTTATACCTCAAGTTCTCTTCAGATCGGGAGAAGAGAGAGCATGTCGTGTACGCTGTATTGGGGACCATATAGCCTCTTATAATGTGATGGTCAATTAGAGTTTTTCATTATTCCGTTAATGGGTCATCCAGACGTCCACCCATATAGAATCCATATCAATTAATTAATTAATTATCTAAATAGAAATCTAACTAGTCGTATTACTTAATTTGATCACTAATCAATTAAGACTCCAAATTGATAAATAACTAATATAATTATCATAAAGATATTTGCTCATATAATGACATTGGAATATAATTAAATAATAAAATATTTCAATAATCTCCCACTTGGGCTACTTATCTTAATAATAACATCATAATTCTTTGGGCGCACATATGAATGCTATTTATGTTTAGATAATTGGACCACCGTGACTATTTTCACTAACGTATAACGTGACAGAACCTCAACGACCACCATATCAACGCACTTGATGACATAGATCGATATGCATGAGTAGAATGAAAATTTTATGTAATGTGATCTCTAAATCATGTTTATTTCCAACTGGTCCAACTAAAGTCTTTCTTGAGATACAAACATTAAGTTTTCTTAATAAGATACAATGTTCATAAAAAAATATTAAAGGACTAAAAGAACATATTTTAAAAAAAATACTATTTTAGAAAAAATGTAATATAACAAACCTCTTTAAAGAATTTGGTAATAGAACTTTCATGTAAGTTGAAACATGAATCCAACTTATGAAATTGGAGGCCCGGTTTTTATAGTAAAATAGACTATTGAAACATAATTTTTTTAAAAGAACGATCTTCTATTTAAATTGAAAATAGCATCCATAAATATAAAAAATAGTCACCGTTATAAGTCTAACACCAACATGTAACTAATCACTAAAACCTTCATTTGCTAATTGACCTCTACGAATTCCTTCTCATTTGTTGGGACCATGATAAATATATGTGTTGACATTTTCTCTCACACTCAACTTGACACCAGGGTAGAGATAGAGAATATTGAATAAGCTTCAAAGATTCCCACGACTCTCTTCTCTTTACGTGACAAGTAGATGCGTCAACTCAACTTGTAAGGAAATGTGTTGATAATCAATGGATAAAAGGATAGGGTTAATGGCTTTGGAACAAACAACCAGATATTAGGCAACAAGTCCTTGATAGAGGCATTTTCTATCAAGAAGAGTGGACGTACTCCGAAGCGAGGACGAAAGGGGAAACCACTATAAATTTCGGTGTCTTTTCTCTTCCCTTTGCTCTTTTACTTTGTGTTAATTGTTGTATATCAATCTTAATAATTGTTGCTAATCGATTGGAATGTGATCATAGTTTTAATTGTAAACCTAATCTTACTTCATTGAATTAAGATTCTTTTCTAAGTCAATTTGATCACAATTGAATTCAATCAAGTTCCAATTCATTAGTTCATATACCCTGTGTTTATTAATTGCTTTTAGGTTTGGTTTGAGAATTGTCTAGTTTTGTAAATTGTGTTGTGATTTATTGGTAGTTGATTGTATTAAGATTTAGCAATTGAACTTCTCAATTCAATAGTAAATCTTATCAAATTATCGTTGTCTTAACTTTTGTTATCGATATCGTGCACGAATCCAATTAGTCAAAACCTCTTCTCAAATACGCTTTTGCAAAACTCATTATAATTTTGAAAAACGCCATTCACCCCCTCTAGCGCATATTTTCGCTTGCC
Organism: Medicago ruthenica; assembly: GCA_018208015.1. Lineage (NCBI taxonomy): Eukaryota > Viridiplantae > Streptophyta > Magnoliopsida > Fabales > Fabaceae > Medicago > Medicago ruthenica. The sequence continues at coordinate 30,973,017 of CM031376.1, forward strand.
ATATAGACCATATTATTAACACAAAAAGTTTCATTCCCCAATCTATCTAACTAGTCATGGTTAAAAAACAAAACAAAAGTCATGTTATAAGATACCAATATCTTTTTTAGATCTAAGTTAGTGGGGGATCACTGTGTATTCCCCTTAAATTACAAAATAGGCACTTCATTTCAAAGGATTGGGAGAACCAACCTTTGACCTGGTAGATTAGTTTATCATTAACAATGAACTTTCTTAGTGTCTCTTGATATAACTTATTGATAGCCTTCATCATCCACCTTATCATGATCCTCACCATTTTTTTCATTAGATTCATATGGAGAGTTTGAGTGTTGTATTGCTTTCCTTTGCCTCTGCTGTTAACTTGCATCAAAAGATTTACGATTTGTTGTGCTTCTGTCGCTTCTAATTCTGCTAAGTTTGCCCATACGCCTCTAAGAAAATAAATGTCTCTTTGAACAATTTTGTCCCTCTTTGTGAATTTGTGTGGCATCCACAAAATCTGAGCCATCACTACTCATCACCTCTTCATTGTTCACTAATTCCTTTCCGACAGTAATTTTTTCAGCATTGTTCTCAGGAAAATCAGCAATATGAGATCCAATTGCTTCAGTAATTTCATTCTCAAGTGCAATATCCTCTTTGCTTCTCTTTGGTTAATTTTGTGAAACAGAAGCCTCCAAATGAATACCTTAACAACACATTTCCACTCTTGTCTTGGCAAAGAATTATTCAACTTAGCTTTTTCATTATCTTTTTGTGGAATCTTCTTATTCAAATATTTTAATCTCCTAAATATCTACGGATAAAGGACAACACTTTTGTAATGTGTATATAAATCTAGAAGATTCTCATTATCTATGCCAACAAAAAAGGCATAGCCTTTCCTTTCAACCATTAAAAGTTTTTAGATAAACCATATTCACATCAACTAGAACACAGACATAATGTGCAAATGATCTATCAATTAAAAGTTTGTTGGTAACGGAATCAATGCAAATAGGAGTGCCTACACTGCTAGCAATTGCAAAACTAATCTTTCATCTACAATAGTCTTTAGATAAACCAAAAATATGGATCCATACCTGAGCAGTGGATTGTTTTTGCATGCAAGGGTTAAAATTCTTAGTTCATGCAAAGAGCTTCAAGATTCTAGGATTCAAAGACCATGATCCTATAGATCTGACGCTTCTCACATCTTCAATAGAGGAAAAAGGTGAATTCATAAAATCCTTTAAGAAGGTACTACTATTTGCAAAAGTAAACTTTGGAAAAACCTAATTGAGTTGACCACCAATCAACACTTTCAAGATTTCTAACAGAGACCCCATTAATGTTGCATTTGACACAATTGAGAAATGGACGATTGCATAGTACTTGAGATGATTTATAACAACAAAATAAAGTCTAAGATGGATGAGTTTGCGGTAAGCATGGTCGGATTACCGGAGAGAGAAGCTCTTGAGATGATCATTTTAACAACTGATATAACTGTTGGAACAAAATAAGTTTAAACAATGCCTCTTAAAATTTGATGATAACAAGGTATTAAAAGATCAATTGGATATGCTAATATTTGTTCAAGAGTCCAGGACCATAGATAATAATTTACAAGGATTTAATCATACATAGGTTCTGAAAGAACAAATGAAGAGCAAAAGATTTTAGTTGAGAAGCTAAGCTTGAAGCCAGAATCTGAAGAAGTTAGACTCTGAAGATGCACCAGACTCTGAAGACTCAGACTCAGAAGCTGAAGACTCCAAACTCAGAATCTGAAGACTCCCAACTCAGGAGTTGAAGATTCAAAATTGGAAGCATTTTGAAGAAGCTAAGGAATTTGATTTTGATATATCTGAGAAATCTGCAATGGTTGTTAAGACTGTCAGAAGGTCAATGGATGTCATTGTCAAGCAAGGACAAGAGTACAACCACAATCTCCAACATTCCCATGTGCTCTGTTCGTACACTACAAAGCTGTCTCCTCTGGCAAATGGTTCATTCCACATTCAGGAAAGATTTCAAATTCCTTGTTTCATAGTACGTGAACCAAATCAAGCAACAAATCAACAGTGGATGATCAAAGCTTCTCTAACAGACTCTATGATGATTTGGCATCCTTCAACGTCTCTTTCATTCCCTATATAAAGGCTTGAAGACTTGAAGATAAAACAAGACTCTGCAATATTTAACAAGTGCCAGAACTCTACCAATTTGAATATTCATCATACACTTAGAGTTTCTTACAAACTTTCTTATCCTAGAAATTCTTAAGTCAGAAAAGTCTGAACTGCGTTGTATTTTGTGAACACCACTGATAGTATATCAAGTGTTCAATCCAAACATTTTACTTTATATCTTTGTTTGTTTAGACGTCTCTTGATTTGTGCTTGAGCATTAGAAGTTTCTTACTTTGTGTTTGAGCATAGAAAGTCTCTTGCTTTGTGCTTGAGCAATTTGTAATCATTGAATTATAGTGAAAAATCTCTTGTAAGTGACAAGGGGACTAGACTACTTCCGGATTGTGGAAGGAACCAGAATAATTGCTTGTGTCTTTCTCTTCTTTATCTCTTTAACTTTTTATCCGCTGCATCAAAATTTGAACTTTCACTCAGATTTGAAACTCTGCTTCTGACTCATAACCTCTGACTCAAATTCTGAACCCCATCAGAACCTGAATCTTGTTCTTAGTCTTTTTTGAAGAAAAAACCAACACAATTCAACCCCCCCTTCTTGTGTTTTTCTCACCTTCAGTTGGTATCAGAGCTCCGGTTCTGATATTTCAACACTTAACAGTGTGTCAGTAAAGATCCAGAGAAAAACATGTCTACTGGTGGCGGAGTTGTTACTCCTAGTGCTGGAGCCAGTAACTCCGGTGGTGGAGCAAGTGCTTCTGATTCTGGAACTTCTGGGATCAACAAAGTTGTATCATATGATTATGGTACTGATGATAAATCTCACTCTCATCACAATAAACCTCCTATGTTTAATGGAGATGCTGAAAAGTTTTCCTAGTGGAAGAGCAAAATGTACAGTCATATCATTGGTGTTGAAGATACCCTATGTGATATCATTGAGAATGGTATCACTATTGAAGTTGATGAGGAAGGTGTAGCAGTTGACAGAAAGAGTTTCACTGATGCTGAAAGAAAAATTTACAGAAAGCATCACAAAGTGAGAGGAATGATTGTTGAAGCTTTACCTCATAATGAATACTTGAAGTTGAGTGATAAGTCTACTGCTAAGGCTATCTTTACTTCTCTACGTTCAAATTATGAGGGTAACAAGAAGGTTAGAGAAGCTAAAGCTAATCTTCTTGTTCAACAGTATAAGTTGTTCAAGATGAAACAAGATGAAGACATTGAGACAATGCTCTCAAGGTTTCAGACTTTGGTGTCTCGACTTGAAATACTAAAGAAAAGTTATACAACTGTTGATCATGTGAACAAGATCCTGAGAAGCCTATCTGCTAAATGGAGACCTAAAATGACTGCTATAGAGGAAGCAAGAGATCTGAATACTCTAAGTATTGAAGATCTTGTGAGTTCTCTGAAGTGTCATGAACGAGGGCTCAATGAGGATGAACCTGCAAAGAAGGTTAAGTCTATTGCACTAAAGTCCAAAGGAAAGTCTTCAAAAGCTCTGAAAGCTGATGGGTCTGATAAAGAATCTCAAGATGGATGTTCTGAAGAAGACCTAAAAGTTGAAGAGATGGCAATGCTTTCCAAAAGACATCAGTATCTGGCTAAAAGAAGCAAAAGGTTCTCAAACAAAAGCAGTGGTTTCAAAGGATCAGGTTCTAAGAAGGATGATCAGAAGGGCTGCTACAATTGCAAGAAATTAGGTCATTTCATTGGTGACTGTCCAGAACTACAAAAGGACAAGCCTTAAGAGGAGTCAACGAGCACTAACTCCAAGTGCAACAATTTCAGAAACAAGATCAGGAAAAGCCTGATGGCAACTTGGGATGATCTTGATAAAGAGTCAGACTCTAACAAGGAAGATGAAGAAGAAGCCAATCTGGCTTTAGTTGCAACAATATCTTCTGATGCAGAGGGTGAATCAGACTTTGATAATGAAGATGAGGTATACTCTAAACTATCTAAGTCTGAATTTATTGATACATTTAAAGAACTTATGAGTCATTACAACAACAAGTCTAAACAAATAAAAAGTTTAAAAGAAAAGTATAACTTGCTGGCTGAAGAAAACCATAGACTTCATCTTCAAATAACTAAATTGGAAGATGGATATAGTGGTTCCCTTAAAATGACTAATAAGGAATCTGATGAACCCGTAAGTGAGCAAGAAGTTGCACTTCAAGAGTTCATGATAAATGGTATCAACAAAAGTAAGATTGCTTCAATGATTTATGGTGTTAGTAGGAACAGGGGAGAAGGTATTGGTTTCTCTAAAGATCTATTTAGTCAATCTTAGAAAACCAATCTACCATCATGTTCTGAAGATATTAAGAAAGGTCTAAAGATCTGCTTTGTGTCAGAAGCTGACTAAACTGAAGTTCTGAACAAATCAGAACCTAAGACTTCTAAATCCAAGACTCTGAACAAATCAGAATCAAAGATTCTTAAGTTAAAAGTTCTGAAGCAAACATAACCCAAGTCTTCAAAAGTTCAGATTATGAAAAGACTAGAACCAAAGACCTCAAAGTCTCAGGTTCTGAAGAGATCAGAGTTAAGAACATTGAAAGCTTAGGTTCTGAAGAACTCAGTGTCTGAGACTAAGATAACATCAAGATCAAAGGATTCATATCCAAAGATCCTGAACAAATCCGAGTCTTATAACTTCAAGCACAAGGTACAACAAAAGCCTAAGCCTTTCAGAATTAACCAAACAAGACCCATAAAGATATGGATACCTAAGTCTGAAATTGTTTTTGTTACATATATGCTTAAGAGGAACAAAAAAGCAAAGTTCCTGGTACTTGGACAGTGGTTGCTCATGACATATGATAGGAAACAAGTCTATGTTCCAAACCCTGACCATGAAAGAGGGACGAAATGTGGGTTTTGGAGGAAACCAGAAAGGAAAGATCATTGGTACGGGAACTATTGGTAACTCCTCTATTTCAATTAATAATGTGTGGTTTGTAGATGGATTAAGACATAACCTACTTAGTATAAGTCAATTTTGTGATAGTGGTTATGAAGTGATGTTTGACAAGAACAACTGCACAGTAATCAACAATGATAACAAGTCTGTTGTGTTTAAAGGAAAAAGAAAGAACAATGTTTATAAAATAAATTTTTCAGAACTGATTGATCAGAAGGTAGTTTGCCTTCTATCAGTGAGTGATGAGAAATGGCTGTGCCACAGAAGGTTGGGACATGCTAACTAGAGATTAATCTCTAAACCTAGCAAGTTACAACTTTTCAGAGGCTTACCAGACATTAATTATCACTCAGATGCACTTTGTGGTGCATGCCATAAGGGAAAAAGTGTGCACTCCACATTGATTTGTTTGGACCTGTTGGTACAACATCAATCAATGGGAAGAAATATGGACTGGTTATTGTTGATGATTATAGCAGATGGACTTGGGTCAAATTCCTTAGAACTAAGGATGAATCATATGATGTGTTTAGGAACTTCTGCACACAAGTACAGTCTGAAAAGGAAATGAAAATTTTAAAAGTCAGAAGTGATCATGGTGGTGAATTTGAAAATGAGCCATTTGAAACTTTTTGTGAAAAACATGGAATCATCCATGAGTTCTCTTCTCCTAGAACTCCACAAAAAAATGGAGTTGTAAAGAGAAAGAACATAACTTTACAAGAAATGGCCGGAACCATGCTTCATGAAACTGATATGGCTAAGTACTTGTGGGCAGAAGCTGTAAACACAACATGTTATGGTCAGAACATAATCTATATTAGATCAGTTCTGAACAAAACAACATATGAGTTATTCAAAGGAAGAAAGCCAGGTATATCTTATTTTCATCAGTTTGGATGTACCTGCTACATCTTGAACAACAAAGTCTATCTTAAGAAATTTGATGTCATGACTCAGATGGGAATCTTTTTAGGTTACTCTGAAAGATCCAAGGCATACAGAGTGTATAATTCTGAAGCACATGTTGTGGAAGAATCTATGCACATCAGATTTGATGATAAAAAGCCTGACAATAAAATGTCAGAGCTAGTTGAAAGTTTTGCAGATATTCAATTATTAGAAGATGCTTCAGAACCTGATCAGACTTCAGAAACTGGTCAGAATGCTGAAGGTTTAGAACCTGACATCAGTTCAAAAACTTGTCAAAATCCTGAAGGTTCAGAAGCTGATACAAGATCTAATACACTTCAAGTTCATGATGGTTCTCAAAATGCAACTCAATCCAAAATCACTTTCAAGTAAAAATCCTCTCATCCAAAAGAGCTTATCATTGGAAACAAAGACAGTCCAAGGAAAACTAGATCATCCTTCAGACAAGATCAGTCTATGCTTGGTTTATTGTCTATAACTGAACCAACTTCTGTTGATGAAACACCTTCAGATGATGGATGGATAGTTGCAATGCAAGAAGAGCTTAATCAATTTCAAAGAAATGATGTGTGGGGCTTAGTTGTAAAGCCATCTTAGAAGAACATTATTGGAACAAAATGGGTGTTCAGAAACAAGCTAAATGAACAAGGAGAAGTTGTTAAAAACAAAGCAAGGCTTGTAGCACAAGGCTACAGAAAACAAGAAAGAACAAAATAAGTTTAAACAATGCCTCTTAAGTTTTGATGATAACAAGGTATTAAAAGATCAATTGGATATAGCTAATATTTTTTCAAGAGTGCAGAACCATAGATAAAAATTTACAAGGATTTAATCATACATGGGTTCTGAAAGAACAAATGAAGAGCAAAAGTTTTAGTTGAGAAGCTAAGCTTGGAGCCATAATCTGAAGAAGTCGGACTCTGAAGATGCTCCATACTCAGACTCTGAAGACTCCAGACTCAGGAGTTGAAGACTCATAATTGGAAGCATTTTGAAGAAGCTAAGGAACTTGATTCTGAAGTATCTGATACATCTGCAATGGCTGTTAAGAATGTCAGAAGGTCAATGGATGTCATTGTCAAACAAGGACAAGAGTACATCCACGATCTCCAACATTCCCATGTGTTATGTTCGTACACTACAAAGCTGTCTCCTCTAGCAAACAGTTCATTCCACATTCATGAAAGATTTCAAATTCCTTCCTTCATAGTACGTGAACCAAATCAAGCAATAAATCAACAGTGGATGATCAAAGCTTCTCTAACGGACTCTATGATGATTTGGCATCTTTCAACGTCTCTTTAATTACCTATATAAAGGCTTGAAGACTTGATGATAAAACAAGACTCTACAATATTTAACAAGTGCCAAAATTCTGCCAATTTGAATATTCATCATACACTTAGAATTTCTTACAAACTTTCTTATCGTAGAAATTCTTAAGTCAGAAGAGTCTGAAGTGCGTTGTATTTTGTGAACACCAGTGATAGTATATTAAGTGTTCAATCTAAACATTTTACTTTGTATCTTTGCTTGTTTAGAAGTCTCTTTCTTTGTGCTTGAGCATTATAAGTCTTTTACTTTGTGTTTGAGCATAGGATGTCTCTTGCTTTGTGCATGAGCAATTTGTAATCATTGGATTATAGTGGAAAATCTCTTGTAAGTGACAAGGGGACTGGACTACTTCTGGATTGTGGAAGGAACCTGGATAATTGCTTGTGTATTTCTCTTCTCTATCTCTTTAACATTTTATCCACTGCATCAGAATCTGAACTTTCACTCAGATTCTGAAACTCTGCTTGTAACTCAGAACCTCTAACTCAGATTCTGAACCCCATCAGAACCTGTATCTTGTTCTTAGTCATTTTTGAAGAAAAAGCCAACACAATTCAACCCTCATTCTTGTGTTTTTCTCACTTTCAATAACATTGATGATTCTATCGTTAAATATTTCTTGGTTTATACACAACCAAATTGCCTTGAAATAGTGAATTATAACGGATAAGATTACTAATCTGAATTGAGGGGGTCCAATTTCAGTTACAACTCCTAATACCGTTCAGAGGTATTCCAGTTGTTCTTCACAATGTTAATATAATCAAGATGTGATGTCCACATCTTCATGAATTTATATTGAAAGGAAAAGTGAACTTCATCATTCTTAAATTCAATAAGAATTAGAAAATGGTAAGATCTTAGTTTGGTAATAGTGGAGTAAATAACCATACTACAAGCATTGAACCATTCTTGATTACAAATTGCTCAATCAAGTCTCCTTTGAGTATGATGTCTCCCTTTTTTACTATAAGATTTGGTAAAATATTATCCCATATTAATGATGACAGGTCATCTTACGTTATTCTTAGCATGTTTTTCAGTCATTTTCAGAAGGTTTGACATCCAAAATAGAGGAGTATTAGAGCAAATGCTTATGATTTTGGAACATTTCTAATGTTTTCTATATTTGAGTTTGCAATTCTATTCTTCCCAAAACATAGCAATTTTAGGGTGTTTTGATGTAATTCACAAAGAAATCATGCAAATCGGCAAAGCAAGACATCTAAAGATTTGTGAAGACTTTGGGAAGATCAAAGAATGAAGATTCAAGAGGCCTCATAAGACATTACAGAGGGAGAAATTTTGTTCCGAAGTTCCAAGACATCTTATATCAAAGCAAACACCCAAAAAAACAAAGAAATAGGTGTTTACCCGGACTGCACTCACATGCGTCTGACACGCATTTCTGTTGTAATTTGTCTTTAGTTACCATGTGTAACTAAATCATTTTATGCTAGGGTTCTAAGAAGAACCTCTATTATGGTTGTTGGACAACTTATTTAATTTGCAGTCTTTATTTACTTATTTTCTTTATGTTATTTAATTTTATTGTTGTGCGTAAGATTTGTCTCCTCTGAAGCATAACCTTGATACATATTCACTTAGGGAGGTGACATACCTAATATTGATGTATATTTGTCTTAATCAGGAAGTAACTGTTTAGTAACTAGGGAAACAAGCCATAGAGCAGAACTCTGAGATAAAGGTACTTAGGAAAGTGACATAACCTAATATTGGTGCAAACGTACTCCTGTCTGTTCTTAGGGTGAGCTCCATGGAAGTTATCTTCTGGCATAATGGATAAGGAAGGAGGATTTGTGAACAGACCACCTCTGTTGGATGGTTCCAACTGTGACTATTTGAAATCTCGCATGAGTGCTTTCCTTAAATCTATAGATAATAAGACCTGAAAAGCAGTTCTGAAGGGTTGGGAACATCCAGTGGTGCTTGACAAAGATGGAAAGAAGACAGCTGATCTGAAACCAGAAGAAGAGTGGTCCAAGGAAGAAGATGAACTAGCACTTGGAAACTTCAACGCCTTGAATGCTTTATTCAATTGAGTGGACAAGAATATGTTCAGACTGATCAAGCAGTGCACTGTAGCTAAGGATGCTTGGGAGATTCTCAAAACTACACATGAAATCACATCCAAGGTAAAAATGTCCAGACTTCAACTTCTCACTACCAAGTTTGAAAATCTCAAAATGTTGGAGGATGAAAACATACCAGACTTCTATATGAACGTTCTGGACATGGCTAACTCATTTGATTCTGTTGGAGAAAAAATGTCTGATGAGAAACTTGTGAGAAAAATACTCAGGTCTCTACCTAAGAGATTTGGCATGAAGGTGACTGCCATTGAGGAAGCACAGGACATCTCTAGTATGAAGGTTGAGGAATTGAAAGGATCCTTGCAGAATTTTGAGGCAGCCTTCAATAACCGAACTGATAAAAAGGGGAAAGGTGTTGCTTTTGTAGCAAATGTTGATGCTGAGGAACAACAAGGTAATAATGAGGATGATGAAAGCATATCAGAGGCTCTTGTGTTACTTGGAAGACAGTTTAACAAGATTCTGAATCGTGCTGACAGGAGAGCAGAGCCAAATAGTCAGAACATGAGGTTCAACATCACTAAGCAACAAAATGATTTGATGAAGACAAGAACTGATGAGAAGAGCAGTCAATCAAAGGGAGTTCAGTGTTATGAGTATGAAGGATATGGTGACATTAGGTCAGAATGTGCCACATACCTCAAGAGACAGAAGAAAAGCTTGGTTGTTTCTTGCTCTGATAAGGATGACTCAGAAGGAGAAGTGGAGTATGAGTCTGTGAAGCATGTCATTGCTTTAACTGGTAGATGCATGTCTGATACTGAGTCAAGTGATGGAGAATTAACTTATGAAGAACTAGCTGCCTCTTACAAAGAACTATACATCAGAAGTGAGGATGTGTGCAAGCAGCTGGAAAAACAGAAGAGAACTATCACTCAACTTCAGGCTGAAAGAAGTGACCATTTAGCAAAAATTTCTGATCTCAATGATGAGGTAACTCAACTAAACTCCCAACTTGAACACTTAAAGAAGCAGGTCAGAATGATGAACACTGTTACTGAAATGCTAGAAGAGATATTGGAGAGTCAGAACCAAGAGAAACCAAAAGGAATAGAGTTTGATTATGGGACCTTGAGCAACAAACAGCAAAATCTAGCTAAAAGGTTCATTACAGCTGTTGGAACATATGATCCAATGATGGGCAAACCTAAGTTGGAACATTAGAACAAACCTCAGGGATCTAAGATCAGTAGGGCATCTCGTCCTTGGATATGTCATTACTGTGGTAGAAAGGGGCACATAAAGCCATTATGTTTCAAGTTGTATGGATACCCCAAGCACTTTCAGCAAAGAAAAGTGGAACCCATTGTAAACAAAATCACAAGGGAATGGAGACCAAAGTGTGAAAGTCTTGGCCTCAAAGCTCATACATCTTTGAGAGCCTCCTAGTACTTTGACAGTGGATGTTCCAGGCATATGACTGGGGTGAGTAAATTCCTTTAAAATATACGGTCTCACACTAGTAGCTATGTGACTTTTGGTGATGGAGCTAGAGGAGAAATCTTGGGAGTTGGTGATTTGATTAAGAATGGGTTACCAAAACTAGACAATGTGTTGCTAGTTAAAGGACTGACAGCAAATTTGATTAGCATAAGAAAATTATGTGATCAAGGGTTAGAAGTGAACTTTAACAAGGAGGAATGTCTGGTTACTGGTACATAAAATGAAGTGCTAGTGAGGGGCAGTAGATCAAAGGACAATTGTTACTTACGGATGCCTCAAGAAGAAGCAATCCTATCCACATGTTTCATAAGTTCAGAAGAAGAAGTCAGACTGTGGCACCAGAAACTTGGGCACTTAAACCTGAAAGGCATGAAGAAGGTCATAATTGAAGAAGCCATCAGAGGGTTATCCAATCTAGCAATAGAGGAAGAAAAATTTGTGGTGAGTGTCAAATTGGAAAACAAATCAAGATGTCTCACAAGAAGCTGCAACATCTTAACACCTTTAAGATTATTGAATTACTTCACATGGATCTCATGGGGTCTATGCAAGTTGAAAGCCTTGGTGGAGAGAAGAATGTTTCTGTTTGTATTGATAATTTTTCAAGGGGTAAACTGGGAATTTTTCTGCATGAGGAGTTATAGCAATTACAAGTGTTGAAACGTGCAAACAAATTCTTTCTGTTTATTATAACTAGAGTTGCACGAGAAATCAGGGAAATCATTGTTATTTTGAAGACTGCTGAAAGTCAACTTCTTCTGATTTTCATGGTGGAGCTTCTGACGACAGTTCCTTGATGCATTCATCTATTATGTCAACAAAGCAACATGTATCATTTATGGCAGGGCTTTTCATGAAATGAGACAATATGAACTCAATCTTTTCTTCACCAACCTCGAAGGTAAGCTTTCCTCTCTTTACATCTATGATAGCACCGACAGTGGCTAAGAAAGGTCTACCTAACAATATTGGGATTTGAGAGTCCTCTTTAATGTTCATTACTACGAAATCAGTAGGAATGTACAACTAGCCGATTCTTAAGGGAACATCTTCCAATATTCCTACTGGATACTTTACTAATCGGTCAACCAGCTAAAGGGACATCTTCATTGGCTTAAGTTCTCCTAAATTTAGTCTCTCCCAGATGGAGAGAGGCATCAAACTAACAATAGCTCCTAGGTCACATAAGGCGTTGTCGACGATGAGCTTGCCAATAACACAAGGAATTGAGAAACTCCTTGGGTCCTTCAATTTGGGAGGCATTTTATTTTGAATAATTGCGTTGCACTATTCAGTTAGTGCTATTGTGCCGTCGTCATCGAGTTTCCTCTTGTTTGTTAAGATTTCATTTAGGAACTTAGCATACGAAGGTATTTGAGTTAATGCCTTGGAAAAAGGGATAGTGATATGAAGTGTCCTTAGAAGCTCCACGAACTTCTTGAACTGACCCTCTGTTTTGGACTTCGCTAGTCTTTGAGGGTAAGGGATTGGAGGTTTGTATGGAGGAGGATGTTCATAAGGTTTTTCCTTTTCTTGGTACACTCCCTCCTTAGCTTTGGACGTTTGTCCATGGTTAACAATAACTGATTCCTTCTCAGGGTCTTCCTCAACACTCTTTGCTACGTCTTGGTCTCTAGCTCTATTATCAAAGGGGACCTCTAACTCTTTTCCGCTTTGCAGTGTCACATCGTTAGCGTTTCCCTTGGGATTGGGTTGCGGTTGGCCTAGAAATGTACCTGCTGGGGCAGCTGCAGCCACCTGCTGTTGAGCTACTTGAGAGATTTGTGTTTCTAACATCTTATTATAGGTGGCCATAACATCAACTTTGTGTGCCAACTGCTTAATCAATTCATTACTATGAATATTTTGATTCATAAACTCTTTGTTTTGCTGAGTTTGGCATAAAACAAAATTCTCTATCATAAGCTCGAGGTTAAACTTTTGAGGAGCAGCATGAACAACAGGGGCTCCTTTCTGGTTATAGCCTGGTGGAGTGCTAGGCGCAAATAAAGCATTGTTGTTTTTGTAGGAAAGGTTTGGATGATTTTCCCACCGAGGGTTGTATGTCTTGGAATACGGATTTCCTTGCGCATAATTTACCTTGTCAAGGGTGGGTTCAGCTAATAATTGACAGTTAGCAGCGACATGCCCATGACCTCCACATATCTCACAGTTTGGAGTTACGGCAGCCACGATAGCTGGCGGATTAACAGTTAGGTTGTCAATCTTTGGAGTGAGAGCGTCAACTTTGACATTCATATGATCGAAGCTGCTAACTTCATACATTCCTCCTTTCGGTTGTGACTTTTCTACCGGAGTGCGTTCACTCCCCCATTGGTAGTGGTTTTTAGCCATGTTTTCAATGAGTTCAAAGGCTTCTTTGAAAGGCTTGTCCATCAGAGCTCCGCCAGCTGCGGCATCAATAATCATTCTCGAATTATAGAGAAGACCATTATAAAATGTATAAATGACCAACCACTGCTCTAACCCATGGTGAGGACAAGCTCTCATTAGTTCCTTATATCTTTCCCATGCTTCGAAGAGCGACTCGCCGTTCGTCCGCCTAAAGCAGGTAATCTAGTTCCTTAATTGGGTAGTTTTGCTAGGCATAAAGTACCTTGCTAGGTGTCGCGTCGAATTTCGGATATCAAGCTATTGGGAAGCGTTGAATCACTAAATTTAAATCACGACTGAACTTTTAATTTTTCGGGGAGAAAAGGGAAAAAGTTTGAAATTACCCTTTGAAAAAGATTTTAGGTTCGAAAGTCGATTATGCGAGTGGAAGGTATTAGCACCCCTCACATTCGTTGTACTCAACGGGAACCTCTCAGTCGGCTTAGGCTTAAAATGTTTCGAAGTTTTACTTGCGTGTTTTGAACATATAAAAAAGGAAAAAGAAAATATAATGTGAAGTGAAGAAAGAGATAAAAACAAACGAAAGGAAAAAAAAGGTTTTTTATTAATGGGCTTGACAAGATGTCGATCTTGCTCCTACGTATCTCCCGGTAGTCGGAGAATTCAAAGCGTACGTTGTTCTTTGGTTGAAAAAGTTTATATGTTGGTTCGTTTTAATAATAAAAAGATTTGACGACGCACAGAGGCGTAAAATGTTTAAATGATAAAGACAAACGCGCGGAGGCGATAAACTCGCGCAAGGTGTAAATGTTTTAAAAGAAAAAGACAGACGCACAGATGCGTAAAAAGTTTAAAAATAAACGACAGACGCACGGAGGCGTAAAAAGTTTGAAGATAAAGACAAACGCACGGAGGCGTAAAAAGGTTGAAAATAAACGACAAACGCGCGGAGGCGATAAATTCGTGCAAGGCGTAAAAGGTTGAAAATAAACGCGCAAAGGCGCGAAAGGTTTGGATTGACCACGAGGGCCAAGAAAAGGTTAAAAATGGCCACAAGGGGGCCAAGGGAAAGTTGAGCGTTCTAGACGCGTCAAAGGTAGAATGACGATTGCCCGAGCGACGAGACATACGTCACGCATTCGTGCAACCGAGGTTTGGGGAGACATACGTCAAGCCATTCCCGTTTCATTCAAGTTTGGTTTTGTTGGAACTCTAAGGAATCTCAAAGGGAAACAAAACACTTTAGAAGGAAAGTTGAAAAAGGGAAATCACGAACAAATTTGTTGTTCGAGTTTATTAAAATCATGAACATTACTTGTTGCTTAAGCTATTGAAACTCAAGAACAAGCGTAGTTCAAGTTTGGACGATGAACAAAATCATAAAACATACACAAATTTGGAAAGTTCACAAGTTCGGCTCAATTCGAGCTTGGTTTAAAAACGTGAGCAAGCTCGGCTTAAGTTCGTGTTTTGATTTGAAAATCATGAACAACATGGTTGTTCAAGTTTGGCTTTGAAAATAAACGAACTTAGCTTATTGCTCAAGTTTGATTTTTTTGAAAATTGAAGAACATAACTTGTTGTGCAAGCTACTCAAAATTTATCGCACGAACTTGTAAAATTTTCAAAGTTGTGCATGATTATGGACATGGTTTAAACAAAAATGATTTTAACCCTCTTTAGGTTCTGAATCAAGGGCTGGAACCCCAAAAATTTGGCATTTGGATGCCTGATTCATGTTCTGAGTTTCACATACTTCGCAGTGCAACCAGAACTTGGCTCTGCGAAGTCAGGTTCTGATGTGTTCGCAGTGCGAACAATACTTTGCTCTGCGAAGTATACAAAATTTTGAACTCAGAAGCTGTTTCTGAACAGAAGTTCAGAAACTGCTTCTAAGCAAGCTTTAGAACCTAAAGCGGGTTAAAAAGCTTTACAAAAATTGGGAAACAGGAGTGTAAAAACTCAGTTTTAAGGCTTGGCCCCTTTGAGATCCCTTTTGAGTTTCAAAAGGGGTTTTTGTGCACAAAACAAAATTGAGCAAGATAAATGATGCAAGCAGCAATCAAAATGAAAGATAAAAGCTATAGAAGACTTACAGAACTCCTGGCAATGCATGTGCAAGAGATTTGAAGTGGCTTGCTTGATTGGTTAGAGGTTATGGACAATGAACTCTAACTTGCTTTGGTTCACTTTCAATGCTGCAATGTGAGGGTTTTTTGTATGAATTTCGTGTGTATTGTGGCTGTTTTTCTGCTGTTTCAGTGTGTAATGTTTCAATTGTTTATGGTATGCCACTGGTCCTTAATCCTTATGCCTTGCCATTCCTTTTATAGGCAAAAATGCAATCCAATGCAATGATGGCAAATCTCTAGATCCTAGCTGGTTTGTGGGCTAATTCCAGGCTAAATGGCTTTGCATTAAATGCTAAAGGATAGAAGTTACTTGCCTTGTGCCAAGGGTCAAGACCTTGACTGATTTCAGCCACAAAACCCAGCTGATTCTAGAAGGTAATGATGGAAAAAACTGAAAAACAGGGCAGCTTGAAATTGTGTGATTCTTGGGATCAATCCTTGTAATCTTGGAAGGCCAAGCAATGAAAACGTGTACTGCCATGTACAGGGAGATTGGGGGAAGCAAAATGAGCATGTGGGGTGGTGTGTGGGAGGAGAAATCCAGCTCAAAACAGGGCAGCACAAACAGCTTTTTGCAAGCAAAAACCACTTGAGTTTGGCTGGTTTTGGTGGAGAAAAAGGGAAGGAAAGGGATCAAGTAGCTGGCTGGCAAGCTCAGGTTGGATGATAGGTCAATTGGGGGGGGACAAGAGCTGACCAAGGGCAGCCAATTTGATTGAGCACATGTTAGGTTGGAAGAAAATCCTTCTTTCCTTTTACCTTTAATGTCACACATTAATTCTTGCTTTGCTGCATCATTTCAGTCACAAATAGCAATAACAATAATAACAATACTAATAATAACAATTACAAATGAAAACAAAAAGGATAAATCAAGAAATAAAATTCTGCAGAAAAAATCGCAGAGGTCGCATTGCGATGGTCACTTCACACTGCGAACTCCCCTTTTTTTGAATTTTTTGTATTTAAAAATAAAATAAAAGGTAAAAATGAATAAATAATAATAATAACAATAATAATAATAAGGATAATGGAAATAATAGTAATGAAAATGATAATGAAAATAAATAATGGCAATAATAATAAAGATAATAATAAAAATGAAAAAGTTAATAATATTAGTAATTAATAAAAGATAATAATAATAATAATAATAATAATAATAATAATAATAAAATATTGATAAAAGGATAATAATAAAAAACACAAAAGTAATGGTATTAATAAGGATAATGACAATGTTAATAAAGGTGGTAATGCTTATGTAAATAAAATGTAAACAAAATCTAATAACAAAAATGAAATAATAAAAAGTAATAAGTGATGAAATAATATAAGACAAAGAAAAAATATGAGTCAAAAAATGGGGTATGACAGATGCCCCTATTTAAGTTTCTTCGCCCCGGAGATTGAAAGTGAAATTTTGAAATGGACGGGTCGAAGAGACTTAAATATAGAGTACACCATTTTTTGACTAAATATTTTTTCTCGAATTGTAAATGCTATGAATGTATGTATGCGGATGTTATGAATGCTTGTAATGCAAAGACGATAAAAATGACCACATTGGGGATAAAAAGAGACAAAGGGATACCCGGGTCCGTTAAAGAAACGGGATCCGACTTTATTGGGGAACATGGTTCCACTGGGGATAAATGTCAGCTGTTCGGGTTAATGCCGAACTGCCACTGACGACAAGAAATAAAGGGTAAAATGCCAGCTGTTCGGGTTGTTGCCGAACTTGCCACTGACAACAGAAAAGGAAAAGAATGTCAACTGTTCGGGTTGTTGCCGAACTCGCCATTGACGACAGGAAATATAAAGAATGTCAACTGTTCGGGTTGTTGCCGAACTGGCCATTGACGATAGGAAATGAAAAGAATGTCAACTGTTCGGGTTGTTGCCGAACTGGCCATTGACGACAGGAAATGAAAAGAATTTCAACTGTTCGGGTTGTTGCCGAACTTGCCATTGACGACAGGAAACGAAAAGAATGTCAACTGTTCGGGTTGTTGCCGAACTTGCCATTGACGACAGGAAATGAAAAGAATGTCAACTGTTCGGGTTGTTGCCGAACTTGCCATTGACGACAGAGGATGCGGCTGACAAGCCGTTCCTTACAGAACTGCCCCTTCAATCGGGGAGAAAGGATGCACAAGCTATTCATTAAAGAACTTGCCACTTGGTACAACACTGGGGAATATGCACAAGCTGTTCGTTAAAGAACTACCACTTGGCATAAAGACATGATAAAAAGATGCGCAAGCTGTTCGTTTGAACTGCCACTTGGCATAAAAAGGTGACATCTCTGGACCAGACAAGACTGGGGATGACACTTGGGAAAAAAGGGTTCATGAATTGTTCATGATTGATTGGTGAGACTCAAGATGGTTAGAGCAACCAAGTATGATATGTAGTATGTTGCATGCATAAATGTACGTATGTACGAATGCATGAATGTATGAATGTACAAATGTATGAATGCATGAATGTCACTGGGGACGTCGTGTGAGAGATTGACTTGCACTGGGGATACCCAAGACGTTTGTTAAGGAATCGCCCCTAGATACAAGAATACAATGAGAGGCGCACAAGCTGTTCGTCAAAGAAACTACCGCTTGGCGAAAAGGAGATTGATATCCCTAGACCAGACAGACTGGGGATGACACTTGACTGTGGTTGGAAAAAATAAAATGGTGGGGGATGCATGATATGAATATGAGATGCATGCTAATGAATGAGTTTGATATGATGCATGAATTATGCTGACATGTGGGACAACAGACGTCATGTTGGACGCTGGGGGTTATGATTTGGGTGCCGAGCAAAGTCGGGCTTGGATGAGATACCGAGCGAGGTCGGGCTTTAGTAAGATGCCGAGCGAGGTCGGGCTTTGGTGAGATGCCGAGCGAGGTCGGGCTTTGGTAAGATGGTTGTGCCAATGATGATTGGGCTTTCGGGGTTGAGACTCCACTGGGGGATATACCCATAAGATTGGGCTTTGCTTGTGACTTCGCTGGGGATATAAGGATCATTTTGGAAGCATGATCGATATCCAGCCTTAGATGCCAATGGTGATTGGGCTTTTGTGAGTAGGACAAAGATTGACTTCCTAGGGAGTTTGTTAATCCACTGGGGATTGTGCTAATCCGTTGGGGAGAAGAACTGATGATTCCGCCGGGAATGCTTATGCTTTGGTTGGCAAGTCTATGCCTGAACTGTCCTTTCGGGCTCTCGATTCATTGGGGATATTCCCTATTGATTGACCGAGGATTCTGTTGGGGAATCCCTTGAGAGAAGTCAAATGTGGGATAAACATATGTCATGTTTAACGCCGGGGATAATGATTGGATGCCGAGCAAGGTCGGGCTTCGGTTATGGATGCCGAGCGAGGTCGGACTTTGGTTGATTGGATGCCGAGCGAGGTCGGGCTTTGGTTGTTGGTTGCCGAGCGAGGTCGGGCTTTGGTTATTGGACGAGCGAGGTCGGGCTTTTTGGTTATTGGATGCCGAGCGAGGTCGGGCTTTGATTGTGAATTGTGAGTGGGAATGCCAATGAAAATTGGGCTTTGGATGGAAATTGTATTTGTATGTGCCAATGAAAATTGGGCTTTTGCTAAGATTGGGTGCCAAGCATGGTTGGGCTTTGTGAATTGCTTCTGGGAGTGCCAATGATAATTGGGCTTTTTGGTGGGAGATTGTGAGGAATGCCAATGACGATTGGGCTTAATGTGAAATTGTAGTTGTGATTGCCAATGACAATTGGGCTTTGGTTTGTGATTAGGTGCCAAGCATGGTTGGGCTTTGTTTGGTTAGGTGCCAATGAAAATTGGGCTTAGGGTGTGCCAATGAATATTGGGCTTTTGGGTTTGCCAATGAATATTGGGCTTTGGGTTGCCAATGAATATTGGGCTTTGGGTTTGCTAATGATTATTGGGCTTTGGGTTTGGATGCCGAGCGAGGTCGGGCTTTGATTGATTGGTTGCCGAGCGAGGTCAGGCTTTGCATGATTGTTTGCCGAGCAAGGTCGGGCTTTGTTTGTACAGGCAATTTGATATTCCCATTAATCCAAGATTGTACTAAACACAAAATTTATATCATACAGCTCAAGTTAAAAATATGTTTACCAATGAACCAACCTAACACTCATTTAAGTAAACGAACAAATTGAATATTAATGTGGGGGTAATGAGCACTCATCCGGCAAGTTTGCTAACATTCCGATCAAGTTATGTGTCCATCTAATCATCGTTTCTAAAAGCACAAAAGCATTGATCACAAGGTCTTTTGAGGGTTGTAATTTGGCTTGGGTATAAAAGAAATGTCATATGTGGGGAAGTTGAATTCAAAAGGCCAAGCAAGAAGGAACATTCTTTCTAATTTACAACTTCCTCCTTATTCAATCACAACTTTTGGTGATTTACAAATATTTTCTTTTGATCTTGACAACCCTTTTTTGATTTATAGATTTTTTCTCTTCTCTTTGAGATTTCTTGATTTGTTTTTCTTTCTTTTTCCTTTCTTTTTCTTTCTTTCTCTTTTTCTTGTTGTCAAGACCAATTACAAAATTCACCATTGTTTGACATTCACAAACTCCCTTTTCTCCCCAACTTATTTCAAGATGATACCCTAATTGAATGTTCCTTCTCCTTTTGGCAAGGGACAATAATTATGATGGTTTAAGGGTTCAAAAGAAAAATATCAGAATTCAAAAATGGTTTAACTATGAACTGAATTTTTTTACAAACTCCGGCAATTTCGTTAAGCAATTGAGCTTATGAAAGTTGGTAGTTCATAGTTAACGATTCTGATTTACTAGGCTCAAAGGGGTTAACAAATGCTCACTTTTCACAGGGTGGGCTATTTGTGGTCAAGTGTTTTCACTCATATTCAAAAAATGCCTTGATCCTATCAATGCTTTTGTACAATTTAAAACAACGATCAGATTTAACATAACAAAATCGAGTTAAACAAAAAATGCCGGTCTCCTGCATATGTATAATGATGATTTTGAGGATTCCTCACATTTTGGCTGGTTCTAAATGGTTCACCGAATAAACATATTAAAAACACAAACTGTAGGATATAGCTTTTGTACTAAGTACATGTGGTGCCAATGAGAATTGGGCTTTGGTTGAAATTGTATTTGTAAATGCCAATGAAAATTGGGCTTTGATTGGACGCCGAGCAAGGTCGGGCTTTGGATGGAAATGTGGGTAAAAAGGCCGCAGTAGCCCGGGGGAAGGTAACCTCGGGTTGAGGAACCGGAGTCTCTTGAAGAGTAGTGGGAATAGGGATGAATTCCTCACCAAAGTTGAGAGGAATGCCCCAAGTACAACCGGGGGGCCTAGTGTTATATGTGCGGGTTGTTCTGGGCTGACGAGCCACTTTCCTTGACGGGACAACGCATAGTGTTGCGAATGAAATGCGAACACTGATGACTCAATTCGGATTGTAAGAAATCCTTGTGATGAGAAGGGGACCGAGTTTTGGACTCGAAAACGAATGTATGCATGTTATGAATGATGTTAATGCATGTATGCAATGTATATGACAAAATATGCCCCTCTTTTTTTTGAAAATGCATATGCAAAAATCATTTTTATGAATGCAAATGTATGGTATGCATAGGTATGGTATATGAAGGTTCAAAACTTCCCCCCATCCTCACATGTAGGCTCTAAAGATGAGATTTCCTAAAAAAGGTCCCTAGAGTCATAGATCTCACATGGAATTAAAGTCGTCGACGGACATACGTCACATGACTTCAATACATTCCACGTGAAAATCTCCTCTAAGCGGGGTTTGGCATCCTACCTCACGGACATACGTCAACGCGGGCTTCTGCTTACAACCACCATTCTAACTTAGTTTTCTCTCGAGCTCGGGTAGAGAGCCTCACACGTCCGGCATTAACCCGAACAATGTGGAGTAACATCGCTCAAGTAACCCCACAATTGATATATATAAATATGAAGCAAAATGATATATGTAAATGTAGAGCAAAAGAATAAAAACAAATAATGATGAGAAGATATAAACACGCAAGTAAAATGAAACAAATTAGCCTAAAAGCCGACTGAGATAGGCTTGACTCGTTATACAAAAACAAAGTGTTTTATGCAAGTCCCCAGTGAAGTCGCCATTTTTGTGAAAAAATGGTGACGAACGCAACCAGAGATATATATCCCCAGTGAAGTCGCCATTTTTGTCGCGTCGAATTTCGGATATCAAGCTATTGGGAAGCGTTGAATCACTAAATTTAAATCACGACTGAACTTTTAATTTTTCGGGGAGAAAAGGGAAAAAGTTCGAAATTACCCTTTGAAAAAGATTTTAGGTTCGAAAGTCGATTATGCGTGGGGAAGGTATTAGCACCCCTCACATCCGTTGTACTCAACGGGAACCTCTCAGTCGGCTTAGGCTTAAAATGTTTCGAAGTTTTACTTGCGTGTTTTGAACATATAAAAAAGGAAAAAGAAAATATAATGTGAAGTGAAGAAAGAGATAAAAATAAACGAAAGGAAAAAAAAAGGTTTTTTATTAATGGGCTTGACAAGATGTCGATCTTGCTCCTATGTATCTCCCGGTAGTCGGAGAATTCAAAGCGTACGTAGTTCTTTGGTTGAAAAAGTTTATATGTTGGATCGTTTTAATAATAAAAAGATTTGACGACGCACAGAGGCGTAAAATGTTTAAATGATAAAGACAAACGCGCGGAGGCGATAAACTCGCGCAAGGCGTAAATGTTTTAAAAGAAAAAGACAGACGCACAGAGGCGTAAAAAGTTTAAAAATAAACGACAGACGCACGGAGGCGTAAAAATTTGAAGATAAAGACAAACGCACGGAGGCGTAAAAAGGTTGAAAATAAACGACAAACGCGCGGAGGCGATAAATTCGCGCAAGGCGTAAAAGGTTGAAAATAAACGCGCAAAGGCGCGAAAGGTTCGGATTGACCACGAGGGCCAAGAAAAGGTTAAAAATGGCCACAAGGGGGCCAAGGGAAAGTTGAGCGTGCTAGACGCGTCAAAGGTGGAATGACGATTGCCCGAGCGACGAGACATACGTCACGCATTCGTGCAACCGAGGTTTGGGGAGACATACGTCAAGTCATTCCCGTTTCATTCAAGTTTGGTTTTGTTGGAACTCTAAGGAATCTCAAAGGGAAACAAAACATTTAAAAGGAAAGTTGAAAAAGAGAAATCACGAACAAATTTGTTGTTCGAGTTTATTAAAATCATGAACATTACTTGTTGCTTAAGCTATTGAAACTCAAGAACAAGCGTAGTTCAAGTTTGGACGATGAACAAAATCATAAAAGATACACAAATTTGGAAAGTTCACAAGTTCGGCTCAATACGAGCTTGGTTTAAAAACGTGAGCAAGCTCGGCTTAAGTTCGTGTTTTGATTTGAAAATCATGAACAACATGGTTGTTCAAGTTTGGCTTTGAAAATAAACGAACTTAGCTTATTGCTCAAGTTTGATTTTATTGAAAATTGAAGAACATAACTTGTTGTGCAAGCTACTCAAAATTTATCGCACGAACTTGTAAAATTTTCAAAGTTGTGCATGATTATGGATATGGTTTAAAAAAAAATGATTTTAACCCTCTTTAGGTTCTGAATCAAGGGCTGGAACCCCAAAAATTTGGCATTTGGATGCCTGATTCATGTTCTGAGTTTCACATACTTCGCAGAGCAACCAGAACTTGGCTCTGCGAAGTCAGGTTCTGATGTGTTCGTAGTGCGAACAATACTTTGCTCTGCGAAGTATACGAAATTTTGAACTCAGAAGCTGTTTCTGAACAGAAGTTCAGAAACTGCTTCTAAGCAAGCTTCAGAACCTAAAGGGGGTTAAAAAGCTTTACAAAAATTGGGAAAAAGGAGTGTAAAAACTCAGTTTTAAGGCTTGGCCCCTTTGAGATCCCTTTTGAGTTTCAAAAGGGGTTTTTGTGCACAAAGCAAAATTGAGCAAGATAAATGATGCAAGCAGCAATCAAAATGAAAGATAAAAGCTATAGAAGACTTACAGAACTCCTGGCAATGCTTGTGCAAGAGATTTGAAGTGGCTTGCTTGATTGGTTAGAGGTTATGGACAATGAACTCTAACTTGCTTTGGTTCACTTTCAATGCTGCAATGTGAGGGTTTTTTGTATGAATTTCGTGTGTATTGTGGCTGTTTTTCTGCTGTTTCAGTGTGTAATGTTTCAATTGTTTATGGTATGCCACTGGTCCTTAATCCTTATGCCTCGCCATTCCTTTTATAGGCAAAAATGCAATCCAATGCAATGATGGCAAATCTCTAGATCCTAGCTGGTTTGTGGGATAATTCCAGGCTAAATGGCTTTGCATTAAATGCTAAAGGATAGAAGTTACTTGCCTTGTGCCAAGGGTCAAGACCTTGACTGATTTCAGCCACAAAACCCAGCTGATTCTAGAAGGTAATGATGGAAAAAACTGAAAATCAGGGCAGCTTGAAATTGTGTGATTCTTGGGATCAATCCTTGCAATCTTGGAAGGCCAAGCAATGAAAACGTGTACTGCCATGTACAGGGAGATTGGGGGAAGCAAAATGAGCATGTGGGCTGGTGTGTGGGAGGAGAAATCCAGCTCAAAACAGGGCAGCACAAACAGCTTTTTGCAAGCAAAAACCACTTGAGTTTGGCTGGTTTTGGTGGAGAAAAAGGGAAGGAAAGGGATCAAGTAGCTGGCTGGCAAGCTCAGGTTGGATGATAGGTCAATTGGGGGGGGACAAGAGCTGACCAAGGGCAGCCAATTTGATTGAGCACATGTTAGGTTGGAAGAAAATCCTTCTTTCCTTTTACCTTTAATGTCACACATTAATTCTTGCTTTGCTGCATCATTTCAGTCACAAATAGCAATAACAATACTAATAATAACAATTACAAATGAAAACAAAAAGGATAAATCAAGAAATAAAATTCTGCAGAAAAAATCGCAGAGGTCGCAGTGCGAAGGTCACTTCGCACTGCGAACTCCCCTTTTTTTTGAATTTTTTGTATTTAAAAATAAAATAAAAGGTAAAAATGAATAAATAATAATAACAACAATAATAATAATAAGGATAATGGCAATAATAGTAATGAAAATGATAATGAAAATAAATAATGGCAATAATAATAAAGATAATAATAAAAATGAAAAAGTTAATAATATTAGTAATTAATAAAAGATAATGATGTAACACCCATACTAATTTATCTAGAATATTAGCATGCGTATTATCTGATATCGGATACATTAAAATTTACAATAATTAATATATACAAACCACTGAATGAGTACAATTTGCTCGTTTACATAAATATCCAAATATCACAAAATACACTTTCATATACATATAAAATCTGTCGACCTCCTGAGCTTGCCATGACGAGCATCTGCACTCCATCCAGCGTCTTCCTGAAGATCTTCATGAACATCCCTTGCTAACCTATGAACCTGCACCAGAAGGATTGGGGTGAGATATAATGTCTCAGTGAGCTCCAACCCAACCTACTGTTGGCAACCACGGGGGAAACCTAGGGTCGCCGTGCCTACTCTTAGCGATCTTGGGGATACCTACGATCGCTGTCATTCTCTACATAATTCGCGATCAAGGGGAAACCTAGGATCGCTACCTGTCTTATCTTAGCTGTTGAGTATTTTGGTGTTGGCTGCATTGTTTGGCAAAACCAAGGTATTGAATAGAAGCATCTCCATATGTAGAACATTTCTTCAGTTGGAAGTTTGTCATTTTGAAGCTGTTCAGAAGCTCAAAATTACATCAGAAGCTGAATGCTCATCAGAAGCACTGTAGCACTTCAGAAGCTGATTCAGGTTCTGAAGTCCAGCGTTGACTTTTGTTGACCTCATCAGAAGCTGGGTTTTCAGAATTGTTTTGGCGCGAATCTTTGCAAGATTGATCAAGGAATTATTCACGCGTATTGCTTCTAGAATGCTGATTTATTTGAAGAAGATTTATTTGAAGATTTGGTTCAAAGATATGAAATTCATATTTTCCTGTTATAATCTTTAAAAGATTCAGTACAGTTTTATTTGTTACATTATTGGACCAATCTTATTTCAGTAACAAATCAAATCAGAAGATTAGTTTTATTTTGCAAGACTGAAGGCTATATAAGGAGGAGGGCTGCTGCTATTCAACATACGATTTAGAGAGTTAAAAAATCAGAAAATTGAGTCTGTGTTTTATGTAACGCCTAGAATTTAATTTTATTATTTTATTGAATTATAATGAATTAATATAATTTAATAGATTAAATAGAATTAAAATGGCATTAAGGGCATTATGGGAAATTAAGAAAGAGGGAAGTGGAATAGAAAAAGAGGTATACGCGTGAAGAGGTTTCATTTGTTGTGTTTTCACGTGAAACAGAGAAGAGAAAAGAGGAGAAGCAGAGCCAAGGAAGAAGGTGAAGAACTTGAGAAGAGGAAAAGCTGAAGGGGGCGATTTCTTCATAACAAGGTAAGGGTGGGACTAGCTTCTATAAATCTAAGTTCCATAATCCCTAAATTTTGATTTAACATGTTGATGTTGGTGAATTTGGGAATTAGGGTTGTTGATTATGATAAACTAATGATGGAATGTTAAATTGATGATTTCTATGTTGAGATGTTGATTTTGTTGTGATTCTATGGTGTTGTTACTGATTGGTGCCATGCTTATGCATAAATTGATGAAGTTTTGAATGTTCATAAACATGTGTCAGATGAATGAGTTGTTGGATGATTTTGATGTTAAAGTTGCTGTTCCTGAGTTTTCTTATCTCTGCCCCGAATTTTGAAATAAAAACTGGTATTGATCGGTACAGAATTGGTCTTAGGTGTAAACACAAAAGTTGTAGGTATGGATGTTAGTTTTCTAATGCCGTTGGTCTGACGTCAAAACGATTTATAGAACTTGAGTTATGGTCAAATTACTGCACGTAGGTCACAGTGAATTTTTATGGACTCTCTGCACAACTTTTCCGAATTTGAAACGAAAACTGGTATTGATCGGTACAGAATTGGCCTTGGGTGTAAACATGAAGGTTTTAGATAATTTTGTTAGCTTTCCAGTGGCTTTGGTTTGACGTGAAAATGACTTTTAGTTTTTGAGTTATGATGAAAATACTCCAAGGAGGTCTTAGTGAAATTGTACGGTGACAGCATTCTCTGTTTCATGTTTTGCGTCTTTTTCACACGTCTCTGTTTTAAATTGGTCTTTGGTATATACATGAAAGTTGTTGATAATTGTGATGATGATAATACACGATGATGATGTTAAACGATGATGATGATAACGATGATGATGTATATGATAATGAAGTTGTTGTTGACGTTGTATTTGTTGTAAATGTTGCATTGTCGAGTCCAGTACATATGCATTAAGTGATGGGGGTGTATGCCCGACATGTCTATTATGACATTATGAATTAAGTGATGGGGGTGTATGCCCGACATGTCTATATGACATTTACGATGGGGGTGTATGCCCGACATGTCCTATTATGACATATTTTGCGATGAATTGGTACCACATGCATGTTGCATACTTGAGTCAGTGATGTTGCATTGTTGAGTCGGTCGATGTTATTGTATTTGATGTTGCATTGAGAGGTGAGATTATGATGTGTATGTGTGATGTATGTATAAGATCTGATGGTGTTGTTTGATGATGTTTATGTGAAATGTTAAATTCATCTTTATGAATTATGTACTTATGTTTATTGAATGTGAATCTCACCCCTTCTGTTTGAATGTTGCCTCTACGTGGGTAACGTGCAGATAACCAGGAGTAACCGCTGAAGTGAGTTGATTCCTCGTGTCATTAGGAGTCGCTCTGATATGTAACGGGATGGGAAACTTTTTGATGAATTCATGTGCTATGTATTTTAATTTCAAACTGATGTTGAACCACATTTAGTGGAGTTTTAAACTACGTTGTTTTTGATGTGGCCTTGTGCCTAATGATGTTTAGATTTAATTATGAAGTTGAATTTCCGCTGCGATGGTTTTGACGTTATTGAAAAGTCTGTTTTGAAATAAATAGCAAATTATCCTATTTATAAATTGTAAACGAAGTGCGACATCCCGTCAAGGTTGAAACTCTGATTTATTTTAAATGA
The DNA here is from genome assembly GCA_018208015.1 of Medicago ruthenica. Taxonomy (NCBI): domain Eukaryota; kingdom Viridiplantae; phylum Streptophyta; class Magnoliopsida; order Fabales; family Fabaceae; genus Medicago; species Medicago ruthenica. The sequence continues at coordinate 31,000,529 of CM031376.1, forward strand.
AATTTTCAAGTTGGAAAAACGGGGTGTTACAATTGGTATCAGAGCAGGTCGGTCCGTCCGACTAATTAGATGAGTCTTGAGTCCCTTGTGTCGCGTGATAGCTAAATACTATCATTGTGATGTTGATGTTTGATTGTTGTCTGCTGTGTAGATTTTAGAATATGGCTGGAAGAGGACAAGGTGCTGCTATTGCTGCTGCGTTGCATGCCGTTGCTCAAGCTGTGGGGCAACATCCGAATGCTGGTGCTGGAGGTAATGATGGAGTGAGAATGCTGGACATGTTCCTGAAGAATCATCCGCCTACTTTCAAAGGGAGGTATGATCCTGATGGAGCACAGACTTGGCTAAAAGAGGTGGAAAGAATTTTCCGAGTCATGCCGTGCAGTGATGCTCAGATGGTGCGCTTTGGCACACACATGTTGGCAAAAGAAGCTGATGATTGGTGGGTGAGCCTTCAACCAATTCTTGCGAATGGGGGCGAGGTGGTGACTTGGGATGTGTTTAGGAGAGAGTTCCTGAACAGGTATTTTCCGGAGGATGTCCGTGGAAAGAAGGAGATCGAATTCCTTGAATTGAAGCAGGGTGATATGACGGTGACAGAGTATGCTGCGAAATTTGTGGAGCTGGCGAAATTTTACCCGCATTATACACCTGAGACAGCTGAGTTTTCGAAGTGTATCAAGTTTGAGAATGGTCTGCGTGCTGAGATTAAGCGGGCCATTGGTTACCAGAAGATCCGTCGGTTTTCTGAGTTGGTGAGTAGCTGCAGGATTTACGAAGAGGACACCAAAGCTCATTACAAAATTATGAATGAGCGGAGGGGAAAGAATCAACAGAACCGTCCTAAACCTTACAGTGCTCCAGCTGATAAGGGTAAGCAGAAGGTGAATGATGAGAGGAGACCCAAGAGGAAAGAAACTCCGACTGAGATTGTTTGCTACCAATGTGGTGAGAAGGGTCATAAGAGTACTACTTGCAATGTTGAAGTGAAAAGATGTTTCCGCTGTGGCAAGAAAGGGCATGTAGTTGCAGATTGTAAGTTTAATGACGTTGTCTGTTTCAACTGTAATGAGGAAGGTCATACTAGTACTCAGTGCAAGAAACCCAAGAAGCCTCAGAATAGTGGAAAGGTGTTTGCTCTAGCTGGTGCCCAGACAACAAATGAAGACCGTTTGATCAGAGGTACTTGTTTCATTAATGGTACTCCTTTAATTGCTATTATTGATACTGGTGCTACTCATTGTTTTATTGCTGCTGATTGTGCATCTAAGTTGGGTCTTGTGTTATCTAGTATGAATGGGGAAATGGTTGTCGAAACTCCATCTATGGGTTCGGTGACTACTTCGCTAGTGTGTCTGAGATGTCCATTGTCTATGTTTGGTCGAGATTTTGAAGTTGATTTGGTTTGTTTACCTTTGAGTGGAATGGATGTCATCCTTGGTATGAACTGGTTGGAGTATAACCGTGTTCATATTAACTGTTTTAATAAGTCGGTGCGTTTTTCTTCTGTTGAAGAAGATAGTGGAGTTGAGCTTTTGTCTACTAAGCAGCTGAAGCAGATGGCATGTGATGAAGTCCAGATGTTCTCCTTGATGGCATTTTTGTCCATTGAGAATCAAGAGAAGATTGATAAGTTGCCTGTGGTGTGTGAATTTCCAGAAGTTTTTCCCGATGAGATTCCTGATGTGCCGCCGGAGAGGGAAGTTGAATTTTCAATTGATCTTGTTCCGGGTACGAAGCCGGTGTCGATGGCACCTTACCGAATGTCGGCTTCCGAGCTAGCAGAGTTGAAGAAACAATTGGAAGACTTGTTGGATAAGAAGTTTGTAAGGCCGAGTGTTTCACCGTGGGGAGCACCTGTGTTGTTGGTTAAGAAGAAAGATGGCAGCATGAGGTTGTGTGCTGATTATCGGCAGCTGAACAAAGTGACGATCAAGAATAGATATCCGCTCCCGAGGATTGATGATTTGATGGACCAGTTGGTGGGTGCTTGTGTTTTTAGCAAAATTGATTTGAGATCGGGTTATCATCAGATTAAAGTGAAGGATGAAGATGTTCAGAAGACGGCCTTTAGAACACGTTACAGACATTATGAATATTCGGTGATGCCGTTCGGTGTTACGAATGCGCCAGGAGTATTTATGGAATATATGAACCGTATTTTTCATAACTATTTGGATCAATTTGTTGTTGTTTTTATAGATGACATTTTGATATACTCCAAGACCGAGGAAGATCATGCGGAGCATTTGAAGATTGTGTTGCAAGTGTTGAAAGAGAAGAAGCTGTATGCCAAGTTATCAAAGTGTGAATTTTGGTTGAAAGAGGTGAGTTTTCTTGGCCACATTATTTCAGGTAGTGGTATTGCGGTTGACCCATCTAAAGTGGAAGCAGTATCACAATGGGAGACCCCTAAGTCGGTGACTGAGATTAGAAGTTTCCTTGGTTTGGCTGGATATTATCGCAGATTTATAGAAGGATTTTCGAGGATTGCACTTCCGTTGACGCAGTTGACTTGTAAAGGTAAAGCTTTTGTGTGGGATGTTCATTGTGAAACCAGTTTTAATGAATTGAAGCAGCGTTTGACGACGGCTCCAATCTTGATTTTGCCGAAGCCAGATGAGCCTTTTGTGGTGTATTGTGACGCGTCCAAGTTGGGATTAGGTGGTGTGCTTATGCAAGATGGTAAAGTAGTGGCTTATGCATCAAGACAGTTGAGAATTCATGAACGGAACTATCCTACGCATGATCTTGAGTTGGCCGCAGTGGTATTTGTGCTGAAGATTTGGAGACACTATTTATATGGTTCAAGATTTGAGGTGTTTAGTGATCATAAAAGTTTGAAGTATCTATTTGATCAGAAGGAGCTAAATATGAGGCAGCGAAGATGGCTTGAACTGTTGAAGGATTATGATTTTGGACTGAATTATCATCCAGGTAAAGCTAACGTTGTTGCTGATGCTTTGAGCAGGAAAACCTTGCATATGTCTGCTATGATGGTTAAAGAGTTTGAGTTGCTTGAACAATTCAGAGATATGAGTTTGGTTTGTGAATTGGCACCTCAGAGTGTGAAGTTGGGTATGTTGAAGATTAACAATGAATTTTTGAGTAATATCAGAGAAGCTCAGAAAGTAGATGTGAAGTTGGTGGATTTGATGAATGAGGCTGAGGGTAGTGATTTCAAAATTGATGATCAAGGAGTGTTGAGGTTTAGAGGCAGAATTTGTATACCTGATAACGATGAGATGAAGAAGATGATTCTTGAGGAAAGTCACAGAAGTAGCTTGAGTATTCATCCGGGAGCTACAAAAATGTATCATGATTTGAAGAAGCTGTTTTGGTGGTCTGGTTTGAAGCGAGATGTGGCTCAATTTGTGTATTCATGTTTGACTTGACAGAAGTCGAAGGTTGAGCATCAGAAACCTGCTGGGTTGTTGACACCGTTGGATGTGCCAGAGTGGAAGTGGGATAGTATATCCATGGATTTTGTGACGAGTTTGCCGAATACTCAGAGAGGACATGATTCAATTTGGGTGATTGTGGATAGGTTGACGAAGTCTGCGCATTTCCTTCCGATAAATATTAGTTATCCTGTGTCGCAGTTGGCAGAGATTTACATTCGAGAGATTGTGAAGTTGCATGGTGTTCCGTCGAGTATTGTGTCAGACAGAGATCCAAGATTTACTTCTAGATTTTGGAAGAGTTTGCAGGAAGCATTGGGTTCTAAATTGAGGTTGAGCTCGGCTTATCATCCGCAAACAGATGGTCAGTCGGAAAGGACGATTCAATCACTCGAAGATTTGTTGAGAATATGTGTTCTTGAGCAGGGTGGAGCTTGGGATAGTCATCTACCGTTGATAGAGTTCACTTATAACAACAGTTACCATTCTAGCATTGGAATGGCACCTTTTGAGGCATTGTATGGTAGGAGGTGCAGGACTCCTTTGTGTTGGTTCGAGGCTGGTGAGAGTGCAATTGTGGGACCAGAAATTATTCAGCAAACTACTGAGAAGGTCAAATTGATACAAGAGAAGATGAAAGCATCGCAGAGTCGGCAGAAAAGTTATCATGATAAGCGAAGAAAAGACCTTGAGTTCCAAGAAGGTGATCATGTGTTTTTGAGAGTCACTCCGATGACTGGTGTTGGACGTGCATTGAAATCGAAGAAGCTGACTCCGAAGTTCATTGGTCCTTATCAGATATCAGAAAGGATAGGAACAGTTGCTTATAGAGTGGGATTACCACCGCATCTTTCAAATTTGCATGATGTGTTTCACGTGTCGCAACTTCGGAAGTATGTTGCAGATCCCTCTCATGTGATTCCGAGAGATGATGTGCAGGTTAGAGACAATCTTACGGTGGAGACATTACCACTGAGGATTGAAGGCCGTGAGATGAAGAAGTTGAGGGGCAAAGAGATTCCTCTCGTGAAAGTTGTTTGGGGAGGACCAACTGGTGAAAGCTTGACGTGGGAGCTGGAAAGCAAGATGTTGGAGTCTTATCCAGAGTTATTTGCATGAGGTACATTTTCGAGGACGAAAATTTTATAAGTTGGGGAGAGTTGTAACGCCTAGAATTTAATTTTATTATTTTATTGAATTATAATGAATTAATATAATTTAATAGATTAAATAGAATTAAAATGGCATTAAGGGCATTATGGGAAATTAAGAAAGAGGGAAGTGGAATAGAAAAAGAGGTATACGCGTGAAGAGGTTTCATTTGTTGTGTTTTCACGTGAAACAGAGAAGAGAAAAGAGGAGAAGCAGAGCCAAGGAAGAAGGTGAAGAACTTGAGAAGAGGAAAAGCTGAAGGGGGCGATTTCTTCATAACAAGGTAAGGGTGGGACTAGCTTCTATAAATCTAAGTTCCATAATCCCTAAATTTTGATTTAACATGTTGATGTTGGTGAATTTGGGAATTAGGGTTGTTGATTATGATAAACTAATGATGGAATGTTAAATTGATGATTTCTATGTTGAGATGTTGATTTTGTTGTGATTCTATGGTGTTGTTACTGATTGGTGCCATGCTTATGCATAAATTGATGAAGTTTTGAATGTTCATAAACATGTGTCAGATGAATGAGTTGTTGGATGATTTTGATGTTAAAGTTGCTGTTCCTGAGTTTTCTTATCTCTGCCCCGAATTTTGAAATAAAAACTGGTATTGATCGGTACAGAATTGGTCTTAGGTGTAAACACAAAAGTTGTAGGTATGGATGTTAGTTTTCTAATGCCGTTGGTCTGACGTCAAAACGATTTATAGAACTTGAGTTATGGTCAAATTACTGCACGTAGGTCACAGTGAATTTTTATGGACTCTCTGCACAACTTTTCCGAATTTGAAACGAAAACTGGTATTGATCGGTACAGAATTGGCCTTGGGTGTAAACATGAAGGTTTTAGATAATTTTGTTAGCTTTCCAGTGGCTTTGGTTTGACGTGAAAATGACTTTTAGTTTTTGAGTTATGATGAAAATACTCCAAGGAGGTCTTAGTGAAATTGTACGGTGACAGCATTCTCTGTTTCATGTTTTGCGTCTTTTTCACACGTCTCTGTTTTAAATTGGTCTTTGGTATATACATGAAAGTTGTTGATAATTGTGATGATGATAATACACGATGATGATGTTAAACGATGATGATGATAACGATGATGATGTATATGATAATGAAGTTGTTGTTGACGTTGTATTTGTTGTAAATGTTGCATTGTCGAGTCCAGTACATATGCATTAAGTGATGGGGGTGTATGCCCGACATGTCTATTATGACATTATGAATTAAGTGATGGGGGTGTATGCCCGACATGTCTATATGACATTTACGATGGGGGTGTATGCCCGACATGTCCTATTATGACATATTTTGCGATGAATTGGTACCACATGCATGTTGCATACTTGAGTCAGTGATGTTGCATTGTTGAGTCGGTCGATGTTATTGTATTTGATGTTGCATTGAGAGGTGAGATTATGATGTGTATGTGTGATGTATGTATAAGATCTGATGGTGTTGTTTGATGATGTTTATGTGAAATGTTAAATTCATCTTTATGAATTATGTACTTATGTTTATTGAATGTGAATCTCACCCCTTCTGTTTGAATGTTGCCTCTACGTGGGTAACGTGCAGATAACCAGGAGTAACCGCTGAAGTGAGTTGATTCCTCGTGTCATTAGGAGTCGCTCTGATATGTAACGGGATGGGAAACTTTTTGATGAATTCATGTGCTATGTATTTTAATTTCAAACTGATGTTGAACCACATTTAGTGGAGTTTTAAACTACGTTGTTTTTGATGTGGCCTTGTGCCTAATGATGTTTAGATTTAATTATGAAGTTGAATTTCCGCTGCGATGGTTTTGACGTTATTGAAAAGTCTGTTTTGAAATAAATAGCAAATTATCCTATTTATAAATTGTAAACGAAGTGCGACATCCCGTCAAGGTTGAAACTCTGATTTATTTTAAATGAAATTTTCAAGTTGGGAAAACGGGGTGTTACATTTTAACTTAGAGTTTATTGTGCACCACTCATATGTTTTGAGTTGGTTTAGAGTTTTATAGAGTTGTGATTCATTCTAAGCCTTTAGGTACGAATGAAGTCTTTGTGTTTTTGAAGTTTTCTAAAAAACAGAGTGTTTTTGATTAAGGGTTTCAGTAACAGGTTTGTTACTTGAATAGGAAGTTAGTGGTCTCTAATACTCAACGTGTTGGGTAGAATTCAAGACTAGGAGGAAGTTAATTGCTTAGGCTGGGAACTGGGAGTCAGTGTCTTGAGTCATAAGGATTAATTCCTATAGTGGAATTCCTTCCTGGATTGGTATCCCCCAGAGTAGGAGGTGTTTACTCCGAACTGGGTTAACAAACCTCTGTGCCTTTTTAGCTTTCCTGCACATTTATTTTTCTGCCTGTTAATTGCTTTTATAATTGTGTTAAGTTCTGATCAGAACCTGCTAAGTTTTAATCAGAACCAGAACCTGTTAAGTATCTTATTGCCTGGCCAGAATTTCAATTGGCATCAGAGCAGGCACCCTGCCTGTAAATTGGGTGAGATCCAGAGGAGTTTATTTCTGGCAAGCATGGATAGAGAAGGAGGCTATGTCAATAGACCACCCCTATTAGATGGCACAAACTATGAGTATTGGAAGTCTAGGATGTGTGCCTTCTTAAAATCTATTGACAGCAGGACTTGGAAAGCTGTGATTAAAGGCTGGGATCATCCTGTGTATACAGACAAAGATGGTAACAAGACTGAGGTTTTGAAGCCTGAGGAGGAATGGACCAAAGCTGAAGATGATCTGTCATTGGGAAATTCAAAAGCTTTGAATGCTATCTTTAATGGTGTTGATCAGAACATGTTCAGACTCATCAAACAATGTACTGTGGCTAAGGATGCTTGGGAAATTCTGAAGACCACTCATGAAGGAACTTCTAAGGTAAAGATGTCCAGATTGCAGCTGCTGACCACCAAATTTGAAAACCTGAAGATGAAGGAAGATGAATCCATTCAGGATTTTTACATGAATGTGCTAGATATGGCAAATTCCTTTGATTCTCTTGGGGAGAAGATGTCTGATGAGAAGCTAGTGAGAAAAATCCTCAGGTCCCTGCCCAGAAGGTTTGACATGAAGGTTACAGCAATTGAAGAGGCTCATGATATCACCACTATGAAGCTTGAGGAACTAATTGGGTCTTTGCTCAATTTTGAGACTGCTTTCTGCAAACAACCTGATAAGAAAGGGAAAGGTATAGCCTTTACTGTGAATACTGAAGCTGATGATCAACAAGAGTCTGAAGAGGATGACTTATCAGAAGCTCTTGTGTTGCTGGGAAAACAATTCAACAAGATTCTGAAGAATGTTAACAGAAAAGCCAAAGCCAAAGGTCAGAACTTCAGATTCAATAACAAGAAGCAACAAACTGATGAGAAGAAGACCAAGTCTGAGGAGAAAAGCAACCAAGCCAAAGGTGTGCAGTGCTATGAGTGTGAGGGCTATGGGCATATCAAATCTGAATGTCCTACTTTTCTTAAGAAGCAGAAGAAGAGCCTAGCTGTTGCATGGTCTGATGATGGTTCTGAAGATGATGTTGTTAGTGAATCTGATATGTGTGATACTGGTCTAGTTGTGAGGTCAGGAGCTATCTTGAAGAAGGAAGCTGTTTTAGAGTCTGAGACCTTTTCAGAGTCTGACTCAGTCTGAAGCCTCATATGTGTCTGAAGCTGCTAAAACCTCATATGATGAACTAGCTGATAACTACAAGAAGCTGTATACCAGAAGTGCTGAGGTTTGCAAACAAGTTTTGGATCAGAAGGAGACTATTCTTCAACTGGAGGCTGAAAAAGGTGAACTGTTAGTGCAGAATTCAGATTTAAAAGAAGAAGTGAAGCAACTGAACTCCCAACTCGATCAAATGAAAAAGCAAGTGAAGATGTTGAATTCTGCTACTGATAAGTTGGAGGACATTTTGGGGAATCAGCAACAAGGAAAAACTGGTTTAGGTTTTGTTGATCAGACTCAGATTCCTAAACAGATGAGTTTTGTTCCTGCTACTCAAACTCATGACTCTATGGTTGGAACATCAAAGAGGAGACCTCAGAAACAAGCCCAGGTGCAAGCTCAGAAGAAACCTCAGATGCAAGATCAGAAGTATGTTCAGATGCAAGGTCAGAAACATGTTCAGATGCTACCTCAGAAGCAACCCCAGAAATTGTTCAGAAACAGAAGGAGGAGGAATCATCCATGGGTCTGTCATCATTGTGGAAAGAGAGGGCATATCAAACCATTCTGCTTTAAATTGTATGGTTACCCTGAACACTTCCAATATAGAAGAGTTGAACCAGCTACTATCAGTCACAATGTTCAGAAGGTGTGGAAGCCCAAAGTTCAGAATGTAGGCCTGATTGCTCATACCTCTTTGAGAGCTACTTCAAAAGAAGACTGGTATTTTGATAGTGGGTGTTCAAGGCACATGACTGGTGTGAAGAAGCTACTGAGCAATATCAGATCATACTCCAGAAGTTATGTGACATTTGGAGACGGTGTAAAAGGTCAGATTCTGGGTATTGGAGATTTGATCAGAGAAGGTTTGCCCAGACTTAATGATGTGCTACTGGTGGAAGGATTAACCTCTAATCTGATCAGTATCAGCCAACTTTGTGATCAAGAATTGAAGGTTAATTTCAACAAGCAAGAATGCATTGTTACTGATCAGGAAGATAAGATTCAGATGAGAGGCTGCAGATCCAAAGACAATTGTTATTTGTGGGTTTCTGAAGAAGAAAGAAGTCTGACTTCTTGTCTTATGAGCTCAGAAGAGGAAGTCAAGCTCTGGCACCAGAAACTGGGACATCTGCATCTGAAAGGCATGAAGAAAATCCTAAGTACTGAAGCTATCAGAGGTGTGCCTAATTTGAAGATCAATGAGGACAGTGTTTGTGGTGATTGTCAGATTGGTAAACAAACAAGAAAGTCTCATCCCAGATTAGTTCACCAGGTAACTACCAAAGTACTAGAACTTGTTCATATGGATTTAATGGGGCCCATGCAAGTAGAAAGTATTGGAGGAAAAAGATATGCTTTTGTAATGGTAGATGACTACTCTAGATATACATGGGTCAGCTTTGTTAGAGAAAAGTCTGACACTTTTGAAGTCTTCAAAGAGATGTGCATTCAACTACAAAGAGAGAAGGATAGTGGGATTATCAGAATCAGAAGTGATCATGGCAAAGAATTTGAAAACAAGAGCTTTTCAGAATTCTGTGCTACTGAAGGTATAAAGCATGAGTTTTCTGCACCCATCACACCTCAGCAAAATGGTGTAGTTGAGAGGAAGAATAGGACTTTGGCAGAATGTGCAAGAGTGATGCTGCATGCTAAGAAACTTCCATATATGTTCTGGGCTGAAGCAATGAACACTGCATGTTACATACACAACAGAGTCACTTTGAAGAAGGGTACTACATCAACTCTGTATGAATTGTGGAAAGGGAGAAAGCCTACTGTGAAATATTTCCATGTTTTTGGGAGCAGATGCTATATCTTGGCTGACAGAGAGAATAGAAGAAAACTGGATCCTAAGTCTGATGAGGGCATATTCCTGGGTTATTCAGTAAACAGCAGAGCTTATAGGGTGTTTAATTCCAGAACCAAGGTTGTGATGGAGTCCATAAATGTGGTTATTGATGATTTGTCTGCTGAGAATGAGCCTGAAGTTGTTCCAGAATCTGAAGCCTCAGAAGAACAAACTTCAGAAGCTGAAAAGCATTCAGAGTCTGAAGAAGCAGAAGATCAACCAGATCAAGTTCCAAATGGTAAAGGGCCATCTATTAGAATTCAGAAAGATCATCCTAAAGAGCTTATCATTTGGAGTTTGGATCAAGGGGTCAGAACCAGGAGATCAGAACCAGCTGCTACTGATTCATGCTTTGTGTCAAAGGTTGAGCCTAAAAATGTGAAAGAAGCCCTAACTGATGAATTTTGGATTGAAGCAATGCAAGATGAGTTGAATCAATTCAAAAGGAGTGAAGTGTGGGATCTTGTTCCAAGACCAGAAGGGCTGAATGTGATTGGGACTAAGTGGATATTCAAGAATAAAACAGATGAGAATGGTACTGTAGTCAGAAACAAGGCAAGGTTGGTTGCTCAAGGCTATACTCAAGTTGAGGGACTTGATTTTGATGAGACCTTTGCACCTGTGGCCAGACTAGAGTCCATAAGACTACTGTTGGGTGTATCTTGCATTCTCAAGTTCAAGCTATTTCAGATGGATGTGAAGAGTGCTTTTTTGAATGGGTATCTGCAAGAGGAAGTGTATGTTGAACAGCCTAAGGGTTTTGTGGATCCTAAATTTCCAGATCATGTTTACAAACTGAAGAAAGCTTTATATGGATTGAAACAAGCACCAAGGGCATGGTATGATAGGCTGACTCAGTTCCTTGTGACTCAAGGTTACAGAAAAGGAGGTTCTGATAAGACTTTGTTTGTGAAAGATGAAAATGGGAGTCTGATGATTGCTCAGATTTATGTAGATGATATTGTGTTTGGTGGGATGTCTCAGAAGATGGTCAAATTGTTTGTTCAGCAGATGCAGTCAGAATTTGAAATGAGCTTAGTTGGTGAACTGACATACTTTCTTGGGTTACAAGTCAAACAAATGGAAGATACAATCTTCATTTCTCAAAGTAAATATGCCAAGAACATAGTGAAGAAGTTTGGAATGGATTCTGCTGCTCATAAGAAGACACCAGCTGCTACTCACCTGAAGTTGACTAAGGATGAACATGGAATATCAGTAGATCAAAGTCAATATAGAAGCATGATTGGGAGCTTATTGTATTTAACTGCAAGCAGACCTGATATCACTTATGCTGTTGGAGTATGTGCAAGATATCAAGCTGATCCTAAGATGAGTCATCTGACACAAGTTAAAAGGATCCTGAAGTATGTGAATAGCACAAGTGACTATGGAATCATGTATTCACATAGTTCAAGTTCTGAACTGGTGGGATTTTGTGATGCTGACTGGGCTGGAAGTGCTGATGACAGGAAGAGCACATCAGGAGGTTGTTTCTTCTTAGGGAATAACTTGATTTCATGGTTCAGCAAGAAACAAAACTGTGTGTCATTATCAACTGCTGAGGCTGAGTATATTGCTGCTGGAAGTAGTTGCTCACAATTGGTGTGGATGAAGCAGATGCTGAAGGAGTACAACATTGAACAAAGAACTATGACGTTGTTTTGTGACAATTTGAGTGCCATCAACATCTCTAAGAATCCAATTCAGCACAGCAGAACCAAACACATAGACATCAGGCATCATTTTATTAGAAACCTTGTGGAGGACAGGATTGTTCAGCTAGAACATGTAGCTACTGAAGAACAAGTTGCTGACATTTTCACAAAAGCCTTGGATGCTAAGCAGTTTGAAAACTTAAGAAGCAAGTTAGGTGTATGTTTGCATGAAGACTTATAGCAATTAATGCAAACTGGATGTGAGGAAGATAGAGTACCTGCTAGTTGTGCTTATGCTGAGTGTGATCCTGTGTCTGAATCTGATAGCTTTTCCAGGATCTGTGTTACTTGTTTTGATTTTATTCTCTATATGAAGACTATGTTTTGTCAGAATTTTGTGGCTAAAAAGGGGGAGAAAATCTTATGTAATGTGTTGGCTCTGATACCAAAAGTCTTATGCAAAGTGTTGCTGCTCAGAAGTTCAAGTTTCAGATGTTCAGTTTTCAGTGTGGGTCAGAAGTTGTTTGTGAAGCTCAGAGTTCAGAACCAATATAACAAGAGCTGTCAAGATGTTATTGAGGGGGAGTATGTGTCTCAGAGGGAGTACAAGTTTGTGATCCTGAAGAAGATTTGTGTTCAGCTCCTGAAGTGTGCTCTGATACCTTTTGGTAGTAAGGGGGAGTTTGTTTGTGAAGCTTCAGGGGGAGTATTATGTTGTTCAGGAGTTGATCAGTAGCTCTGATACCTTGGAGTAGCTCTGATACCTTGTTTGTGATGATCAGGAGTTGATCAGTAGGTTATGTGTGCTTCAGTAGCTGATATGAACTGAAGCTGGTTTGTGTTTCTCATGATAGTCATAAATGAATCCGCTGCTAATTACTATGTTATGATTGATCATTGTGGAGTTCTTCATTGCTGAGTTGTTTATAAGGGAGATTGAAGAACTTGGATGGTTTTAGCCAAAAATTTGCCAAAGGGGGAGATTGTTGAGTATTTTGGTGTTGGCTGCATTGTTTGGCAAAACCAAGGTATTGAATATGAAATTCCTGGCAACCTGACTGAAATATGCTGTGCACAATGTTGGCACAACTGTCCGAGCGCGTGTCTACTCAGAACTACAATTAAAAAAGCACAACGTAACAAAGCACAAATTAAAAGGAACACAGCGGAAATATAAAGTACACAGTGAGTTTGTTAACCCAGTTCGGAGCAACTCTCCTACTCTGGGGGATACCAATCCAGGAATGATTCCACTATTATAGTTCTAGTGAAAAGACCAACGCAGACCCACTACTTGACTTTGCACCTAGACCCTACCAGTGGCAACTCTATCTAGGAACTCCTAGATATGAGACCCCGTCTCAATTCCTACGAACAACACACACAGTATTGTTAACAAACACACAAAACCTAAAACACAACCAAGAGAAACACACGCTAAAAACACATACTCACTCCGTACTTAAAAGCTTAGGAGTAGCTTACAAATTACAACTCAAAACAAACTCAGTCCTTAGCTTGAATCAGGGAGATACAAGCAAGGCTCACAATTAACAAACAAAACCCTAAAAACCTTAAAACACACGCTTTGCTAACACACACGGTTTTTAGTTGCACAACTAGGGTTTGCCTTCATGAATATATAGTACTCAGATACCACGGGTCTGGGCTTCAAAATAGAGCATGGACATTGACCGGTCCAGCTGAAAAACGATCTTCTAGAAATAATAAAAAGCTTCCAAATATAGAACAATATCTTGTGGAACAAATAGCAAGGCAAATAAAACTTCAAACAAATCTTCAGTCAGATACACGCGCCTTGATCAGCAAGCTAGAGGAAAATAAATCTTCAAGCAAATCTTTGGAAGATTGCGTATACAAATATAAAGCGCTAGCTGGCGCGAAAAACGCAAGACTTAATGCTGTTCCATATGCTACCACATCTGTCCCAGCATCTGGCTAGTAGATGTTTTTGCAAAATGTAGCCAATCTACAAAAACCCAACAATCTCCCCCTTTGGCAAAATTTTGGCTAAAACACTCTAGAGCCAGTTCTTTGGGAGATACACAGATAAGCTTCCTTCACGTCAACATAGGCACACAACAAGGACAGAAAATATCGTAGCAAATAATGAGATTACTTCCAAAGGAGCAATAGTCAAGATGGCTTGCAAGTAGAATATCAGAGGCATGCACCAGATAACACAAACATCTAGCCTCACAGGAACAACTAGAGAGAAATAAACTCTCATATAGTGGAATCGCATAGAGAAGGGAAAAAATAAATTTCCACACACCAAAAAACTTAAGAGAGCTCCCCCTCAAAACATGCATGTACCACCCCTCAAAACATGCATGTACCAATACTCCCCCTCAACATACTACACTCCCCCTCAACACATGAACCATACATAATATAAGCTTCAAATCAGCATAATATAAGCGAGAATGCTATCTAAATTCTATCTACTCCCCCTTTTTAGCCAAAAGTTCTGACAACCAACAGATAGGGCATAGAAAGTGCATAGAACCATAAAGAGTGGATAGTAACCACATAGAGTGCATATTACAGACCAGAGGCACACAAGGTGCATAAGAATTCAGGGCATAGCCCAGTCACCAAAAAAAACATCAAAAGGGTTCAGAACAAAACAAGAAAATCAGAAATCCTCAGAATCATCAGAGGCATCTTCAGAGTCACCAGCAGAAGCAACAGCCTTATCTCCTCCTTCTTCCTCATCCTGCTCACCCTCAGCATCAGCTTCAGCCTTCAAAGCTGCAATAATCCTGTCAATCTTCACCTTCCTAGCTCCAAGAGCCACACTTGTCTCAGTAAGATCAGCAATCATTTGCTTTCTGGAGAGCACACCAGATGTCCGGACAGAAGTACCAGCTACATCAGCATCATGTGTCTCAGACAGCAAGCTGCAATCCAAAGCCATAGGACTAGGCCTCTTGCAGGGCTCATCACTACTAATCAAAATATCAGGGTGCTGCTGAAGAATAATTCCACACAGAAGGGTAGGAAAAGCAATTGGAAACTTAATAGCAAAAGATTTAGCATGCTCCAAAACTTGATAATATATGTAGGCTCCATAATCAAAGGGTGACTTGGTCCCCACAGCATAAATGAACTTGGCCAACCCAGATGCAACAGAATTTGAATGAGTGGTTGGAGTCCAATTTTGGGCACAGATCCTATTCAAAGCAGCATACAAAGGAGACAGTTGAGCAGAAGACAAATGCTTTGGCCAATGTCTAATCTTGTTATCAGTAATTGTCCTGCAGATTGTGTCCTCAGTGACCTCAAGCTCAGGGGTCTCCTCAGTAGACCTCTCAAGGTATGCATTCACCACCATAGGAGAAAAATTCACACACTTACCACGAACAAAAACCTTCCTATACTCAGGGTTTCTTGTGTCATCACACTCATCAGAAACATTCACCAAAAACTCCCTGACCAGCTTATCATAGCATGGACCCAGATTCCTCACAGTCTTCATCAGACCAGCAATATTAGGAAATACCACATCAGGCTCCTCTTGAGCTTGTGACAAAGATGCGGGAGCATCTGTCACAGCATTCTTTGTTGTGGCAGGGGAATCAGCAAATGTCTCAGATACGGCCGTATCAACATCATTCTTTGCACCAGAATCAGTAGTAACATCTTTTTCCATAGGTGAATTCGAAGAATCACCAACTAATTTTTCATTTACCTTAGGATTGTCAGAACCTAGGGTTTCGGCCATGGCTACAGTACTCTCAACAGCGACATTTTCAGATTCAGTGACAGTAGGTTCAGCATGTGGTTCAACAACAGTCGATACAAAAGGGTTGTCCTTAAGGTACAGATCATCCATACTAAGACCTACTCTTGGAGCAGCAGGAGTGGTAGAAGATTTACCTTTTGATTTTGATCTGGTGTTCACAGCGGTGGAGGAGGCAGCTTTGCTAGATTTGGCAGGTGTCTTCCTTCGTGGTGCAGATGCCCTAGTTCGACGCTTCTTTGTAGGAGCGCTAGGGATAGTGGTGAGGGGTTGCGCATCAGTGATGACGGCTTCAGCTTGATCTTGTGTAGTTGGATGCGAAGACGAATCAGCCATGGTGATGATTTGGAATGTGAAGGTATGAGAAGTGGACGATTTTTGAATGAAGATGTGCGCGGTAAGAGAGGCAATGAGAGGTTGAGAGAAGTTAGGACAAAGGTAATGATGATAACGTGCAAGAGTTTTGAAAAAGGCAAGTGAGCAATAACCTCCTTGAGTGACGTGCAATAAGCGGTTGACGAGGGGAAAAATAATAGCTGCACGTCCCTTGCACATTAATTGCTACAATTCTTCAACTAAGCATATCCCCAACTTTTGTCTTAATTTTTCAAATTGATTAGCATCAAGGGCTTTGGTAAAAATATCTGCTAATTGCTCTTCAGTTGAAACATGTTCAAGAGTAACAATTTTGTCTTCAACAAGATCCCTTATAAAATGATGTCTAATGTCAATGTGTTTGGTCCTGCTATGTTGAATAGGATTCTTGGAGATATTTATTGCACTCAGATTGTCACAATATAATGTCATAGCATCTGTCTTGACATTGTATTCACTCAGCATCTGTCTCATCCACAACAATTGAGAACAACTACTACCAGCTGCTATGTACTCAGCTTCAGCTGTAGACAAAGAAATGCAATTTTGCTTCTTACTGAACCAGGATATAAGATTGTTGCCTAGAAAGAAACATCCACCAGAGGTACTCTTTCTATCATCTGCACTTCCAGCCCAGTCAGCATCACAATATCCAAACAACACAGTGCTTTCCCCATGAGAATACAACATACCATAATCACTAGTACCATTCACATACTTCAGAATTCTCTTTACCTGAGTCAGATGACTTATTTTTGGTTCAGCTTGGTACCTGGCACACACTCCAACTGCAAATGTAATATCTGGCCTACTTGCTGTAAGATATAGAAGACTTCCTATCATACTCCTATACATGCTTTGGTCAACATCCACACCTTTCTCATCCTTTGATAATTTTACATGTGTGGGAGCAGGAGTTCTTTTATGAGCAGCATTTTCCATCCCAAATTTCTTGACTATATTTTTAGCATACTTACTTTGAGAGATAAATATAGTATCTTCCATTTGTTTCACTTGAAGACCAAGAAAGAACTTTAGCTCACCTACAAGACTCATCTCAAATTCAGATTGCATTTGCTGAACAAAATGCTCTATCATCTGGTCAGACATTCCTCCAAAGACTATGTCATCAACATATATTTGAGCAATCATCAGCTGTCCATTTTCATCTTTCACAAACAGGGTCTTGTCATTTCCTCCCTTCCTATAGCCATGGTTGATTAGAAACTCAGCAAGTCTCTCATACCAAGCTCTAGGAGCTTGCTTCAGGCCATATAAAGCTTTCTTCAATTTGTAAACATGGTTTGGAAAACTTGGATCAATGAAACCTTTAGGCTGTTCCACATAGACCTCTTCATTTAAGTACCCATTCAGAAAGGCACTCTTGACATCCATCTGATACAACTTGAATTTTAGTATGCATGCAATTCCAAGTAACAGTCTAATTGATTCCAACCTAGCTACAGGAGCAAAAGTCTCATCAAAGTCTACACCTTCAATTTGAGAATATCCTTGTGCAACCAGTCTGGCTTTGTTTCTAGTGATAGTACCATTTTCATCAGACTTGTTTTTATAAACCCACTTGGTACCTATAACATTCACATTATCTGGTCTAGGAACTAGGTCCCACACATTGCTTCTCTTGAACTGAGTTAATTCTTCTTGCATAGCATTTATCCAGAACTCATCAGTTAGAGCTTCCTTAACATTCTTTGGTTCAAGTTTAGATATAAAGCAAGAATTAGATACCTCATCATAGTTCCTTCTAGTTGTGATCCCTTGGTTAGGATCGCCAATGACTTGATCTATGGGATGATTTTTCTGAACTCTGATAGATGGTCCTTTGTTGGGAGCAGTCTTCTCTGGACCAGTTACTTCAGAATCTTGCTTATCACTTGCTTCATCTGCTTTCTTTGCTTCCTGTAGGTCAGAAGCTGCGTCAAATGTCGCATCATCTGTCACAACATTATTACCTTCATCATCTACAACCACATTTATAGATTCCATCACTGTCTTGGTTCTGGAGTTGTATACTCTATAGGCTCTGCTGTTTGTTGAATAGCCTAGAAAGATTCCCTCTTCACTTTTAGCATCCATCTTTCTTCTTGGTTCCCTGTCAGCTAGAATATAACACTTACTACCAAACACATGAAAATGCTTCACTGTTGGCTTCCTGTCCTTCCACAGCTCGTACAAAGTTGTAGATGTACCTTTTCTCAAAGTCACTCTATTATGAATATAGCAGGCTGTGTTCATGGCTTCAGCCCAAAAGAAAAATGGCAGCTTCTTTGCATGTAGCATCACCCTAGCAGATTCTTGCAAAGTCCTGTTCTTTCTTTCAACTATCCCATTTTGTTGAGGAGTAATGGGTGCAGAGAACTCATGAAATATTCCTTCAGAAATACAGAAATCAGAGAACTTACCATTCTCAAACTCCTTCCCATGATCACTTCTGATTCTAACAATTCCACAGTCCTTTTCTCTCTGAAGTTGTAAGCAAAGATCCTTGAATTTTTCAAAAGTGTCTGATTTCTCCTTAATGAAATTTATCCAAGTATATCTAGAAAAATCATCAACAACAACAAAAGCATACTTCTTACCACCTAAGCTTTCGACTTGCATGGGTCCCATTAAGTCCATGTGCAATAGCTCAAGAACTCTGGATGTGGACAGATGTTGCAGCTTCTGGTGAGGCATCTTGGTCTGTTTTCCTATCTGGCATTCTCCACATATACTTCCTTCCTGAATTTGGAGTTTTGGTAAACCTCTGATGGCTCCTTCAGCAATAGCTTTCTTCATGCTTCTGAGGTTCAGATGTCCAAGCTTTTGGTGCCATAGCTTAACTTCATCTTCTTTGGTTATTAGACAATTAGATAACTTTGCTTTATCTTGAGAGACCCACAAGTAGCAATTGTCCTTTGATCTAACACCTTTCATCAGGATGTTCCCTTCACTATTAGCCACTAAGCATTCACTCTTAGTAAAGTTGACCTTCATTCCTTGATCACATAGTTGACTAATACTAATTAAGTTTGCAGTTAATCCTTTCACAAGAAGCACCTTATCAAGTTTGGGTAAACCCTCTTCCACAAGATTTCCTACACCCTTTATTTCTCCTTTGGCTCCATCCCCAAAAGTCACAAAGCTTGTAGCATAGGGCTTAACATCAGTCAAGTAATTTTTATCACCAGTCATATGCCTGGAACATCCACTGTCAAAGTACCAATCATTTCTGGATGACACTCTCAGAGAAGTATGAGCAATTTGAGCAATCTCATCAGCTTCTGGTTCTATTTTTCTAGGATTCATAGTGTTGCTTGTGAAATTATCATTTTTCTGCTTCCACTGCTTCTTGGTGATCTTTACTATGGGATCAGGTCTTGGTGAATGGGTCCTGTCTGGGTAACCATGTAATTTGAAACAGAAAGGTCTAATATGTCCTTTTCTTCCACAGTAGTGACATACCCAACTATAATTCCTTCCTTTTGATCTGGGCCTATATCCTGATGCCTGTTGTCTCACCTGATGCTGGGGCATCTGTCTTGACATAGTATGATCATGAGTATTAACAGGTGGCACAAATTGTCTTGCTGGTAATTGTTTCTGCTGAGGCATGGAACTGTAGTCAAACCCAATACCTTTAGAATCTCCAGGTTTCTGTCCTATTTCCAAAATTTCGTCTAAAGCATCAGTACCTTTGTTCATCATCCGCAGTTGCTTGTTCATATTGCCAATCTTGGAAGTAAGTAAGATAACCTCATCATTGAGGTCTGAGTTTATTTTCAGAAGTTTGTCTTTCTCAGCTTGCAAGAGAGTAATGGTCCTCTTTTGTTTTTCTAAAGTTCTACACACTTCCTCACTTTTGAGATATAGCTCCTTATAAGAATCAGCCAATTCATCATACGTTACCTCTTCATCACTAGATTCATGGTCAGATGTGCACACTCCAGTCAAGGCATTCACATGTTTTGCAGTTTCAGATTCTTCTTCTGATTCATCCTCATCCGTCCAAGACACATTCATCACCTTCTTTTGTTTCTTCAGATACGTTGCACACTCAGTTCTGATGTGACCAAAACCTTCGCATTCATGGCATTGCACCCCTTTGCTTTGATTAATTTTGTCATCAGTTCTAGGTTTCCTCTGATTGTTGACATTTTTAAAGATGCTGCGACTGTTGTCCGGAGCATTTGTCCTAGGGCGTCTGTCCATCCTCTTCACAACTTTATTAAATTGTTTGCCCAACATCACAATATCTTCAGAGATGCTCTCATCAGTGTCGAAATTACTCTCCACATCATCTTCATCAGTGTTGGAGATGAAAGCAATGTTCTTGTCTTTCTTTTCAGATCTTTCATTAACCTTTAATTCAAAAGTTTGAAGAGATCCAATCAACTCATCAACTTTCATATCTCCAATATCTTGGGCCTCCTCGATAGCACATACTTTCATATCGAATTTCTTAGGCAGGGATCTGAGAATTTTGCTAACCAGTTTTTCATCGGACATCTTTTCCCCCAAGGATTCAAACGTGTTAGCATATTCTAGCACATTCATGTGAAAGTCATGAATACTCTCTCCTTCTTTCATTCTCAAATTCTCAAACTGTGTTGTTAGCATTTGTAGCCTTGACTTCTTGACCTTTTGAGTACCTTCATGAGCTGTTCTTAGGATATCCCAAGCTTCCTTTGCAATAGTACATTGTTTAATCAACCTGAACATGTTCTTGTCAACACCATTAAACAAAGCATTCAGGGCTTTAGAGTTTCCAATAGCTGCAGTGTCTTCTTCTGTAGACCACTCCTCTTCTGGTTTCAACTCATCAGTATCAACATTATTCGCATCTTTTATTTTAGGAGGGACCCATGCCTTGATCACAGCCTTCCAAGCTCTGCTGTCTAGAGATTTCAAGAAAGCTGTCATGCGTGATTTCCAAATGTCATAGTTTGACCCATCCAACAAGGGTGGTCTGTTCACCAGTCCTCCTTCTTTATCCATTGAGCCAGAAACTTCTTTCCCTGGAGCTCACCCACACAGAACAGGGTGCCTGCTCTGATGCCAATTGAAATTCCTGGCAACCTGACTGAAATATGCTGTGCACAATGTTGGCACAACTGTCCGAGCGCGTGTCTACTCAGAACTACAATTAAAAAAGCACAACGTAACAAAGCACAAATTAAAAGGAACACAGCGGAAATATAAAGTACACAGTGAGTTTGTTAACCCAGTTCGGAGCAACTCTCCTACTCTGGGGGATACCAATCCAGGAATGATTCCACTATTATAGTTCTAGTGAAAAGACCAACGCAGACCCACTACTTGACTTTGCACCTAGACCCTACCAGTGGCAACTCTATCTAGGAACTCCTAGATATGAGACCCCGTCTCAATTCCTACGAACAACACACACAGTATTGTTAACAAACACACAAAACCTAAAACACAACCAAGAGAAACACACGCTAAAAACACATACTCACTCCGTACTTAAAAGCTTAGGAGTAGCTTACAAATTACAACTCAAAACAAACTCAGTCCTTAGCTTGAATCAGGGAGATACAAGCAAGGCTCACAATTAACAAACAAAACCCTAAAAACCTTAAAACACACGCTTTGCTAACACACACGGTTTTTAGTTGCACAACTAGGGTTTGCCTTCATGAATATATAGTACTCAGATACCACGGGTCTGGGCTTCAAAATAGAGCATGGACATTGACCGGTCCAGCTGAAAAACGATCTTCTAGAAATAATAAAAAGCTTCCAAATATAGAACAATATCTTGTGGAACAAATAGCAAGGCAAATAAAACTTCAAACAAATCTTCAGTCAGATACACGCGCCTTGATCAGCAAGCTAGAGGAAAATAAATCTTCAAGCAAATCTTTGGAAGATTGCGTATACAAATATAAAGCGCTAGCTGGCGCGAAAAACGCAAGACTTAATGCTGTTCCATATGCTACCACATCTGTCCCAGCATCTGGCTAGTAGATGTTTTTGCAAAATGTAGCCAATCTACAAAAACCCAACAGAATAGAAGCATCTCCATATGTAGAACATTTCTTCAGTTGGAAGTTTGTCATTTTGAAGCTGTTCAGAAGCTCAAAATTACATCAGAAGCTGAATGCTCATCAGAAGCACTGTAGCACTTCAGAAGCTGATTCAGGTTCTGAAGTCCAGCGTTGACTTTTGTTGACCTCATCAGAAGCTGGGTTTTCAGAATTGTTTTGGCGCGAATCTTTGCAAGATTGATCAAGGAATTATTCACGCGTATTGCTTCTAGAATGCTGATTTATTTGAAGAAGATTTATTTGAAGATTTGGTTCAAAGATATGAAATTCATATTTTCCTGTTATAATCTTTAAAAGATTCAGTACAGTTTTATTTGTTACATTATTGGACCAATCTTATTTCAGTAACAAATCAAATCAGAAGATTAGTTTTATTTTGCAAGACTGAAGGCTATATAAGGAGGAGGGCTGCTGCTATTCAACATACGATTTAGAGAGTTAAAAAATCAGAAAATTGAGTCTGTGTTTTAACTTAGAGTTTATTGTGCACCACTCATATGTTTTGAGTTGGTTTAGAGTTTTATAGAGTTGTGATTCATTCTAAGCCTTTAGGTACGAATGAAGTCTTTGTGTTTTTGAAGTTTTCTAAAAAACAGAGTGTTTTTGATTAAGGGTTTCAGTAACAGGTTTGTTACTTGAATAGGAAGTTAGTGGTCTCTAATACTCAACGTGTTGGGTAGAATTCAAGACTAGGAGGAAGTTAATTGCTTAGGCTGGGAACTGGGAGTCAGTGTCTTGAGTCATAAGGATTAATTCCTATAGTGGAATTCCTTCCTGGATTGGTATCCCCCAGAGTAGGAGGTGTTTACTCCGAACTGGGTTAACAAACCTCTGTGCCTTTTTAGCTTTCCTGCACATTTATTTTTCTGCCTGTTAATTGCTTTTATAATTGTGTTAAGTTCTGATCAGAACCTGCTAAGTTTTAATCAGAACCAGAACCTGTTAAGTATCTTATTGCCTGGCCAGAATTTCATTAGCATTTTATAATCTATTCTAAATCTTAGACTTATACTTGACATATACATAACCTTATGCTTAGTGATCGAGGGGAAATCTATGATCACTTGCTGTTGTCTCATGACTACTTTGTCTTAACTCTTAGTACATAATACATATGCGTATTCATTTTCATATTCGTATTCATAATCATCTTTTCATATCATAAAGTTAGAAGTTAGCGTTGAACAAACAATACATTATCTTGGTTCATTTTACGGAGTGCATCCGGGTGGAGTAACCCCGAAGTACATCTCCCATCATACCGGTGAAATTCCTATCATATCAGGCTAACACCGGACTCCTCTTATCTTTGTGTAGGCAACCCTCTCGGTGAAGCCCCATCCGGCATAATCCGGAGCCTGCTGGACACAACTTAACTTTGCATGTAGACAACCCTCTCGGTGAAGTCCCATCCGGCGTATCCCGGAGTCTGCTGAACATGCTTGATCTTTTAACATACGTGTGGACAATCCTCTCGGAGAAGTCCCATCCGGCGTATCCCGGAGTCTGCTGAACACGTTTAACATAGTCTTATAACTTACGTGTGGATAGCCCTTTCGGAGAAATCCCATCCGGCATAATCCGGAGTCTGATGAACACGTTATCATATTCTTTATCATTAAATTCTTAACTTAAGTTCATATATATATATATATCTTATACGTTCATAATCTTGTGCATATCTAATGCATTCTTAAATATCTAACCTATAAATAGGTTCTTAACTTGCTCTTATTCTTTAGGTAATCATTCGTAATTGCTTAACCTATAAAAGGTCCTAGACTTAAATACTACAATATTCTTGACTTGCACAAACTTAATGAGTGTATGAATTTGCTTGGTAAGGGATAATCCCATTACTATCTCCTTTACTTCTCTATATATCTTAGGGGTTTATGTATTCATCTCCCAATGTTGTACCCATTACCCATCTTACCTTAATTCCATACCATTCCTTAAGAACATGAATCTGGGTGGCTGGGAAATCGGGTTCCGATTTTTGCCGTAAATTTCATGAAAACCAAGCCACAAAATCGTAGGCCGAAATCAAGAAATCGGAGTCCGATTTTGGCTTCTGCAGAATTCATAATTTGCTTCCTAGGCTAAACCAAACCCCTCCAATCATCAAAACAGCTTATGGGAATAGATTTCCAAGACATTTAATCAACTTATAACATATGAGTTCATGTAATCACAAGCCAAAAGGATTTAAGGCATATATTTAGCAATCTAGCTCTTAATACTATAACCTCAAAGCTTAATCAAAGTGGGTTTCTAAAACCCTCTAGGAGCTCACCTCAACCATTGCTAGCTTCCTTTCCAAGCTTTCCCTTGCTTCCTTCTCCAACCTTAGCTTTGGTCTTTCTTTCCTTCTTGTTCCATTCTCTTGTTCTAGCTTCACCAACCAAGCTTGCTTGCAAAGTTTCTACCAAGAATTTCTTTAAGAGATGTTGAATTGATGGAGAGGGAGATGAGGGAGAGGAGGGCGTGTGACATGAGAGAGGGAGGGGAGTGAGAGCTGATTGGAAGAGTGTAGAAGTGAAGAGAAAATGGTAAGAAATATCTTACCTCTTGTTTTCAAATAATCTTTCCCTTTTCAAATATTTACCACAAAGCCATTACCACTTATTTACTAAATTGCCATGCTTGTTTCATAAGTTTCTGACACTGTTAACCGTTACATCTAAGCGGGATATTACACTTGCCATATAAATAAACCCATTAACTAACAATTTACCAAATTGTCCTTTGCTTAAAACATTTCTGATACATCGTCTCAATATTAATAAATATTCGAGTCTTAGGCGGGATATTACAATCTACCCCCCTTAAAGAAATTTCGTCCTCGAAATTTAGAATCCACTATCATATATGAATTAATCTCCCATACTACTTTCTTCATTAGCCAAGACTCTCGTTCGTCTTACTTATCGGAATCCCTTAGATTTTCAACTCTATAAGTCGAATGTATTCGACAATTCTTTTGTTATCTGAAACGCTTGATGTGCATTACACTTTTCTTGCGTAGTAGAATATGAGGCTATCCGAACCATCGCATCCAACTTGCTGACCATATCCTTGTTTATACACTTCTCGCAAACCCAAACTAGAGTTATCCAATCCTAACACTTGTGTTGAATCTTATAATCTCGTCATAGTCCGCGTATTCTTACTTTGACGACATTGGACTTTCTTATTATCCTCGACAATTCTATTGATTTCTTATATTCGATCTTTGCCTTATACAACGGCATTCTACATATATGGTTTTACCATAATTATACCATTCTGTAATGGGAGTAAAACTACCGCACTACCTCCATTATACAAATACAAGGAGGAGGCATCCTGGTGTGTCACTTTCCATCATCTTAATTATTGCTTCCACTACGGAATTCCTCAAGGGCTCGCGAAAACTTACTGATTAACCGCGTTCTGCTTCGATTGATCTATAACGTTACTTATCTTAATAACTTAGAAATCATTCTTCATACTAGGAGTTTGCCAATCTTCCATCGTTCTTGTCATAACTTATTCTCGTTTTCTTGTCGTAGCATAAATGTTTTCTACACCGATAATCCCAAACTTATAGGAGTTCAGTCTATGTGATGAGTGGCTTAGGTCGTCTCACATGTCATTATATAATATATTTCATAACATACAACTTACATACATAAGCGAGCACGTGTACACTATACATTACCTCATCTTTGTCCGACTAACGGGACATCATTCTTAACCTTAACATATTTGAGACACTACCACATCAATTGGGAATCTTTTCTTACTCTTAACTCATTTCGTAACATCCGGGATTTGCCTTTCAACTGGCTTGCCAGGTTTGCCCCGCCAATGTTACTCATGTTTATTCTTAAGTATACAACAACCTATAATGTAAATTTATGGTTACAATTCACCGGTATCACAAACTTATTTCTCGTTTTGGACGTCAAATTCAAGATTCTTATTTCCAACGGAAAACTCTACTCGATTGTTACCCAAATAGCACACTCCGTCTTTAATCCTTTAGTCATAACCTGAAATTATGTAGCCCTTTACCATGAACTACGAATAACTTTTAATCTACGTAAAAGTTCTCCGTCCTTTACTGGTGAACATTAAGTTCAAGACTTCCGAAATCTTCGGTTAATATAGGTTAACATGACATGGTTACAACATGGAATTAAACTCACTCGCCACTGCATTGTCGTATCTGGTCAAGGCCTCTATTCAAATATTTCATTCCTCATGGATTTCGAGGTTTAAGGTATTCATCAACTTAACTCCCATAACTTTCCATTAGAGCTCATGATATGTTCAAATCGCTTATACTTACTACTATCCCGTATAATAAGAATTAAGCACTTAACATCTTCTCATACTCTAAGCCTCAGCTTAGCGTTGTTCATTATATCATGCTTGGATTACCACTCCGCTGCGCCACTCTGATTTTAACACTCGAGTTAGCATCGGAGGAAGACTTCACTATTGTCACATAAAATTCCATCGATCAATCCTTTTACTCTATCACTTTGTAATCACCGTAACAAATTTGTCTGACGTTATCATTTCTCTTGTAGGTTAAACCATCTGCTTAACTTATGGATTGGTCATCTCCTAACTTTACCTTTCCTTTCGTACAAGGGCCATATACTTACTTTCATGAAAATATGCAATAACTTGTAAACGGTCTTTAGCAACTATTACGAGTCTAATAATGCTCCGATCAAACGGCTTATACTCTGTTTCCGAATTTACTTTCCATATTCTGAATTCGATAACCATCTCTTGGTCAGCTCTTCATGTATAATCATTAAACATTGCAGAAACCCGACTGGAAGTATGTCTGAGGCAGCTTAAATTCATGTACATCCATTTGTGGCAACTTCTAAAAACACTTATAGCTTCTGAAGGTTCATATCTTTCATTTGAGTCTTGTTACTATTCGCTCTTTCTTTATCCGTAATGATTTCATATCCATAATCTTCCCGGGACAACTTTGGTCTCCTTAGCTCTATCATGTCCCTTAAGTTACCCTCGAGTTTCTACGGAACAATCCGTCCTGAAAAGTTCCAAATTCTTGCCGGTTCTCTAGAACGCCCAACATAGGTTGCGTTTCTTCGAGTGCCCGATTAATCGATCTTAAACTTTTGCACATTACCATGATCTATTGGATTCCTCCAGTAACTCGTTATTGCATTTCACAATTCAAATCTATGCCTTATTACCGCCCTCGGAAACTTATCAACACGAGGTGACCTCTTTCTATTCTATAATATTTGTGGAAGGAACCTCTTCGATGGGGAGCATATAACTCCTTAGCATTAACCTCAATCCTAAACTTTCATGTTCAAGACGATCCTCCGTATAATAAAATCTCAACATAATTTCTCGGCTGAAATCCCGATCATCCTTCAACACTGGTCTACTATAACCTTGTGTTATCTTGAACTTGCCTTCCTTAACCAATCAAGGAAATTCAATACTGTTCATCTAATCAAGAGTGTTCAACTTAATTTGTCCATCAGTATACTAAATTCCAGCAACTTATTATTTATTATCCAACCTGCATTAAGTAAAATTCCAGTCTAGCTTATCTTACTTCTAATCTTCTTACCATTAGGATACATCCAAAAATTTGATTCACGCTTTGACATGCAACGAGTCTTATTGTTACTACTTATTCATCCATCTTAGTTCTTAGGCTGCATATCATCTCCTCTTCTTATTTCACAAATCTGGTTCAGGAGACGTGGCTGATCTGATGGGGTCAAACTTACTTGTGATTCACACTCAATAACCACACTTCACTTTAAATTCTCAAACTGCAGTTCCCGTCAAGGTTCTACGTCATTTCCTAGAGCATTCCATGATTCCTTAATCATTATGTCTTCCGCAAACGAGGCATCGTCCAACGATGCGTCCAACTGGGTTGAGGCACTTCACCTCAATGTTAAATATCCTTTATGTCTCTAAGACCTTGCCACTATCAGGCCTCGTCACTTTACAGTTTGATGGCCACCATTGACATGAATACTTCTTCGCCAATTCCGTCTTAAAATTCTGTCACCTTAATCTTCGCCATTCACACACTTCATTCCTCCTTGGTCACATTCAGCTCTCAGACATTTATCCTAACTGTCATATACTAGATTGAGTTGATCAGGCTCAACTAGATGTGACCTTTAGAACAATATCCGGAACCCAATGGTCCCACTACGTTTATTGAAACTTTAATGACCCAAGGCACGGTCTGAATCGACCTGCTCTGATACCAATTGTAAGACCCATACTAATTTATCTAGAATATTAGCATGCGTATTATCTGATATCGGATACATTAAAATTTACAATAATTAATATATACAAACCACTGAATGAGTACAATTTGCTCGTTTACATAAATATCCAAATATCACAAAATACACTTTCATATACATATAAAATCTGTCGACCTCCTGAGCTTGCCATGACGAGCATCTGCACTCCATCCAGCGTCTTCCTGAAGATCTTCATGAACATCCCTTGCTAACCTATGAACCTGCACCAGAAGGATTGGGGTGAGACATAATGTCTCAGTGAGCTCCAACCCAACCTACTGTTGGCAACCACGGGGGAAACCTAGGGTCGCCGTGCCTACTGTTAGCGATCTTGGGGATACCTACGATCGCTGTCATTCTCTACATAATTCGCGATCAAGGGGAAACCTAGGATCGCTACCTGTCTTATCTTAGCATTTTATAATCTATTCTAAATCTTAGACTTATACTTGACATATACATAACCTTATGCTTAGTGATCGAGGGGAAATCTATGATCACTTGCTGTTGTCTCATGACTACTTTGTCTTAACTCTTAGTACATAATACATATGCGTATTCATTTTCATATTCGTATTCATAATCATCTTTTCATATCATAAAGTTAGAAGTTAGCGTTGAACCGCTAGTTTCCTGGATCCCACTCGGTCTTCCTTTTCCCTTTGCTCCCTGGATAAGTCTCATTCGATGTCGCAACCGATGCTTAAAACATATTATTTACAAACAATACATTATCTTGGTTCATTTTACGGAGTGCATCCGGGTGGAGTAACCCCGAAGTACATCTCCCATCATACCGGTGAAATTCCTATCATATCAGGCTAACACCGGACTCCTCTTATCTTTGTGTAGGCAACCCTCTCGGTGAAGCCCCATCCGGCATAATCCGGAGCCTGCTGGACACAACTTAACTTTGCATGTAGACAACCCTCTCGGTGAAGTCCCATCCGGCGTATCCCGGAGTCTGCTGAACATGCTTGATCTTTTAACATACGTGTGGACAATCCTCTCGGAGAAGTCCCATCCGGCGTATCCCGGAGTCTGCTGAACACGTTTAACATAGTCTTATAACTTACGTGTGGATAGCCCTTTCGGAGAAATCCCATCCGGCATAATCCGGAGTCTGATGAACACGTTATCATATTCTTTATCATTAAATTCTTAACTTAAGTTCATATATATATATATATCTTATACGTTCATAATCTTGTGCATATCTAATGCATTCTTAAATATCTAACCTATAAATAGGTTCTTAACTTGCTCTGATTCTTTAGGTAATCATTCGTAATTGCTTAACCTATAAAAGGTCCTAGACTTAAATACTACAATATTCTTGACTTGCACAAACTTAATGAGTGTATGAATTTGCTTGGTAAGGGATAATCCCATTACTATCTCCTTTACTTCTCTATATATCTTAGGGGTTTATGTATTCATCTCCCAATGTTGTACCCATTACCCATCTTACCTTAATTCCATACCATTCCTTAAGAACATGAATCTGGGTGGCTGGGAAATCGGAGTCCGATTTTTGCCGTAAATTTCATGAAAACCAAGCCACAAAATCGTAGGCCGAAATCAAGAAATCGGAGTCCGATTTTGGCTTCTGCAGAATTCATAATTTGCTTCCTAGGCTAAACCAAACCCCTCCAATCATCAAAACAGCTTATGGGAATAGATTTCCAAGACATTTAATCAACTTATAACATATGAGTTCATGTAATCACAAGCCAAAAGGATTTAAGGCATATATTTAGCAATCTAGCTCTTAATACTATAACCTCAAAGCTTAATCAAAGTGGGTTTCTAAAACCCTCTAGGAGCTCACCTCAACCATTGCTAACTTCCTTTCCAAGCTTTCCCTTGCTTCCTTCTCCAACCTTAGCTTTGGTCTTTCTTTCCTTCTTGTTCAATTCTCTTGTTCTAGCTTCACCAACCAAGCTTGCTTGCAAAGTTTCTACCAAGAATTTCTTTAAGAGATGTTGAATTGATGGAGAGGGAGATGAGGGAGAGGAGGGCGTGTGACATGAGAGAGGGAGGGGAGTGAGAGCTGATTGGAAGAGTGTAGAAGTGAAGAGAAAATGGAAAGAAATATCTTACCTCTTGTTTTCAAATAATCTTTCCCTTTTCAAATATTTACCACAAAGCCATTACCACTTATTTACTAAATTGCCATGCTTGTTTCATAAGTTTCTGACACTGTTAACCGTTACATCTAAGCGGGATATTACACTTGCCATATAAATAAACCCATTAACTAATAATTTACCAAATTGTCCTTTGCTTAAAACATTTCTGATACACCGTCTCAATATTAATAAATATTCGAGTCTTAGGCGGGATATTACAATCTACCCCCCTTAAAGAAATTTCGTCCTCGAAATTTAGAATCCACTATCATATATGAATTAATCTCCCATACTACTTTCTTCATTAGCCAAGACTCCCGTTCGTCTTACTTATCGGAATCCCTTAGATTTTCAACTCTATAAGTCGAATGTATTCGACAATTCTTTTGTTATCTGAAACGCTTGATGTGCATTACACTTTTCTTGCGTAGTAGAATATGAGGCTATCCGAACCATCGCATCCAACTTGCTGACCATATCCTTGTTTATACACTTCTCGCAAACCCAAACTAGAGTTATCCAATCCTAACACTTGTGCTGAATCTTATAATCTCGTCATAGTCCGCGTATTCTTACTTTGACGACATTGGACTTTCTTTTTATCCTCGAAGATTCTATTGATTTCTTATATTCGATCTTTGCCTTATACAACGGCATCCTACATATATGGTTTTACCATAATTATACCATTCTGTAATGGGAGTAAAACTACCGCACTACCTCCATTATACAAATACAAGGAGGAGGCATCCTGGTGTGTCACTTTCCATCATCTTAATTATTGCTTCCACTACGGAATTCCTCAAGGGCTCGCGAAAACTTACTGATTAACCGCGTTCTGCTTCGATTGATCTATAACGTTACTTATCTTAATAACTTAGAAATCATTCTTCATACTAGGAGTTTGCCAATCTTCCATCGTTCTTGTCATACCTTATTCTCATTTTCTTGTCGTAGCATAAATGTTTTCTACACCGATAATCCCAAACTTATAGGAGTTCAGTCTATGTGATGAGTGGCTTAGGTCGTCTCACATGTCATTATATAATATATTTCATAACATACAACTTACATACATAAGCGAGCACGTGTACACTATACATTACCTCATCTTTGTCCGACTAACGGGACATCATTCTTAACCTTAACATATTTGAGACACTACCACATCAATTGGGAATCTTTTCTTACTCTTAACTCATTTCGTAACATCCGGGATTTGCCTTTCAACTGGCTTGCCAGGTTTGCCCCGCCAATGTTACTCATGTTTATTCTTAAGTATACAACAACCTATAATGTAAATTTATGGTTACAATTCACCGGTATCACAAACTTATTTCTCGTTTTGGACGTCAAATTCAAGATTCTTATTTCCAACGGAAAACTCTACTCGATTGCTACCCAAATAGCACACTCAGTCTTTAATCCTTTAGTCATAACCTGAAATTACGTAGCCCTTTACCGTGAACTACGAATACCTTTTAATCTACGTAAAAGTTCTCCGTCCTTTACTGGTGAACATTAAGTTCAAGACTTCCGAAATCTTCGGTTAATATAGGTTAACATGACATGGTTACAACATGGAATTAAACTCACTCGCCACTGCATTGTCGTATCTGGTCAAGGCCTCTATTCAAATATTTCATTCCTCATGGATTTCGAGGTTTAAGGTATTCATCAACTTAACTCCCATAACTTTCCATTAGAACTCATGATATGTTCAAATCGCTTATACTTACTACTATCCCGTATAATAAGAATTAAGCACTTAACATCTTCTCATACTCTAAGCCTCAGCTTAGCGTTGTTCATTATATCATGCTTGGATTACCACTCTGCTGCGCCACTCTGATTTTAACACTCGAGTTAGCATCGGAGGAAGACTTCACTATTGTCACATAAAATTCCATCGATCAATCCTTTTACTCTATCACTTTGTAATCACCGTAACATATTTGTCTGACGTTATCATTTCTCTTGTAGGTTAAACCATCTGCTTAACTTATGGATTGGTCATCTCCTAACTTTACCTTTCCTTTCGTACAAGGGCCATATACTTACTTTCATGAAAATATGCAATAACTTGTAAACGGTCTTTAGCAACTATTACGAGTCTAATAATGCTCCGATCAAACGGCTTATACTCTGTTTCCGACTTTACTTTCCATATTCTGAATTCGATAACCATCTCTTGGTCAGCTCTTCATGTATAATCATTAAACATTGCAGAAACCCGACTGGAAGTATGTCTGAGGCAGCTTAAATTCATGTACATCCATTTGTGGCAACTTCTAAAAACACTTATAGCTTCTGAAGGTTCATATCTTTCATTTGAGTCTTGTTACTATTCGCTCTTTCTTTATCCGTAATGATTTCATATGCATAATCTTCCCGGGACAACTTTGGTCTCCTTAGCTCTATCATGTCCCTTAAGTTACCCTCGAGTTTCTACGGAACAATCCGTCCTGAAAAGTTCCAAATTCTTACCGGTTCTCTAGAACGCCCAACATAGGTTGCGTTTCTTCGAGTGCCCGATTAATCGATCTTAAACTTTTGCACATTACCATGATCTATTGGATTCCTCCAGTAACTCGTTATTGCATTTCACAATTCAAATCTATGCCTTATTACCGCCCTCGGAAACTTATCAACACGAGGTGACCTCTTTCTATTCTATAATATTTGTGGAAGGAACCTCTTCGATGGGGAGCATATAACTCCTTAGCATTAACCTCAATCCTAAACTTTCATGTTCAAGACGATCCTCCGTATAATAAAATCTCAACATAATTTCTCGGCTGAAATCCCGATCATCCTTCAACACTGGTCTACTATAACCTTGTGTTATCTTGAACTTGCCTTCCTTAACCAATCAAGGAAATTCAATACTGTTCATCTAATCAAGAGTGTTCAACTTAATTTGTCCATCAGTATACTAAATTCCAGCAACTTATTATTTATTATCCAACCTGCATTAAGTAAAATTCCAGTCTAGCTTATCTTACTTCTAATCTTCTTACCATTAGGATACATCCAAAAATTTGATTCACGCTTTGACATGCAACGAGTCTTATTGTTACTACTTATTCATCCATCTTAGTTCTTAGGCTGCATATCATCTCCTCTTCTTATTTCACAAATCTGGTTCAGGAGACGTGGCTGATCTGATGAGGTCAAACTTACTTGTGATTCATACTCAATAACCACACTTCACTTTAAATTCTCAAACTGCAGTTCCCGTCAAGGTTCTACGTCATTTCCTAGAGCATTCCATGATTCCTTAATCATTATGTCTTCCGCAAACGAGGCATCGTCCAACGATGCGTCCAACTGGGTTGAGGCACTTCACCTCAATGTTAAATATCCTTTATGTCTCTAAGACCTTGCCACTATCAGGCCTCGTCACTTTACAGTTTGATGGCCACCATTGACATAAATACTTCTTCGCCAATTCCGTCTTAAAATTCTGTCACCTTAATCTTCGCCATTCACACACTTCATTCCTCCTTGGTCACATTCAGCTCTCAGACATTTATCCTAACTGTCATATACTAGATTGAGTTGATCAGGCTCAACTAGATGTGACCTTTAGAACAATATCCGGAACCCAATGGTCCCACTACGTTTATTGAAACTTTAATGACCCAAGGCACGGTCTGAATCGACCTGCTCTGATACCAATTGTAACACCCATACTAATTTATCTAGAATATTAGCATGCGTATTATCTGATATCGGATACATTAAAATTTACAATAATTAATATATACAAACCACTGAATGAGTACAATTTGCTCGTTTACATAAATATCCAAATATCACAAAATACACTTTCATATACATATAAAATCTGTCGACCTCCTGAGCTTGCCATGACGAGCATCTGCACTCCATCCAGCGTCTTCCTGAAGATCTTCATGAACATCCCTTGCTAACCTATGAACCTGCACCAGAAGGATTGGGGTGAGACATAATGTCTCAGTGAGCTCCAACCCAACCTACTGTTGGCAACCACGGGGGAAACCTAGGGTCGCCGTGCCTACTCTTAGCGATCTTGGGGATACCTACGATCGCTGTCATTCTCTACATAATTCGCGATCAAGGGGAAACCTAGGATCGCTACCTGTCTTATCTTAGCATTTTATAATCTATTCTAAATCTTAGACTTATACTTGACATATACATAACCTTATGCTTAGTGATCGAGGGGAAATCTATGATCACTTGCTGTTGTCTCATGACTACTTTGTCTTAACTCTTAGTACATAATACATATGCGTATTCATTTTCATATTCGTATTCATAATCATCTTTTCATATCATAAAGTTAGAAGTTAGCGTTGAACAAACAATACATTATCTTGGTTCATTTTACGGAGTGCATCCGGGTGGAGTAACCCCGAAGTACATCTCCCATCATACCGGTGAAATTCCTATCATATCAGGCTAACACCGGACTCCTCTTATCTTTGTGTAGGCAACCCTCTCGGTGAAGCCCCATCCGGCATAATCCGGAGCCTGCTGGACACAACTTAACTTTGCATGTAGACAACCCTCTCGGTGAAGTCCCATCCGGCGTATCCCGGAGTCTGCTGAACATGCTTGATCTTTTAACATACGTGTGGACAATCCTCTCGGAGAAGTCCCATCCGGCGTATCCCGGAGTCTGCTGAACACGTTTAACATAGTCTTATAACTTACGTGTGGATAGCCCTTTCGGAGAAATCCCATCCGGCATAATCCGGAGTCTGATGAACACGTTATCATATTCTTTATCATTAAATTCTTAACTTAAGTTCATATATATATCTTATACGTTCATAATCTTGTGCATATCTAATGCATTCTTAAATATCTAACCTATAAATAGGTTCTTAACTTGCTCTTATTCTTTAGGTAATCATTCGTAATTGCTTAACCTATAAAAGGTCCTAGACTTAAATACTACAATATTCTTGACTTGCACAAACTTAATGAGTGTATGAATTTGCTTGGTAAGGGATAATCCCATTACTATCTCCTTTACTTCTCTATATATCTTAGGGGTTTATGTATTCATCTCCCAATGTTGTACTCATTACCCATCTTACCTTAATTCCATACCATTCCTTAAGAACATGAATCTGGGTGGCTGGGAAATCGGAGTCCGATTTGCTAAAATCGGAGTCCGATTTTTGCCATAAATTTCATGAAAACCAAGCCACAAAATCGTAGGCCGAAATCAAGAAATCGGAGTCCGATTTTGGCTTCTGCAGAATTCATAATTTGCTTCCTAGGCTAAACCAAACCCCTCCAATCATCAAAACAGCTTATGGGAATAGATTTCCAAGACATTTAATCAACTTATAACATATGAGTTCATGTAATCACAAGCCAAAAGGATTTAAGGCATATATTTAGCAATCTAGCTCTTAATACTATAACCTCAAAGCTTAATCAAAGTGGGTTTCTAAAACCCTCTAGGAGCTCACCTCAACCATTGCTAGCTTCCTTTCCAAACTTTCCCTTGCTTCCTTCTCCAACCTTAGCTTTGGTCTTTCTTTCCTTCTTGTTCCATTCTCTTGTTCTAGCTTCACCAACCAAGCTTGCTTGCAAAGTTTCTACCAAGAATTTCTTTAAGAGATGTTGAATTGATGGAGAGGGAGATGAGGGAGAGGAGGGCGTGTGACATGAGAGAGGGAGGGGAGTGAGAGCTGATTGGAAGAGTGTAGAAGTGAAGAGAAAATGGTAAGAAATATCTTACCTCTTGTTTTCAAATAATCTTTCCCTTTTCAAATATTTACCACAAAGCCATTACCACTTATTTACTAAATTGCCATGCTTGTTTCATAAGTTTCTGACACTGTTAACCGTTACATCTAAGCGGGATATTACACTTGCCATATAAATAAACCCATTAACTGACAATTTACCAAATTGTCCTTTGCTTAAAACATTTCTGATACATCGTCTCAATATTAATAAATATTCGAGTCTTAGGCGGGATATTACAAATGATAATAATAATAATAATAATAATAATAATAATAATAATAATAATAAAATATTGATAAAAGGATAATAATAAAAAACACAAAAGTAATGGTATTAATAAGGATAATGACAATGTTAATAAAGGTGGTAATGCTTATGTAAATAAAATGTAAACAAAATCTAATAACAAAAATGAAATAATAAAAAGTAATAAGTGATGAAATAATATAAGACAAAGAAAAAATATGAGTCAAAAAATGGGGTATGACACTAGGAATGCCTTTTTTAGCTCATTCCATGTCGTTATGGAATTTGACGGCAGAGATTGTAGCCAAGCTATGGCTCTATCTCTTAGGGAGAAAGGAAATAGATGTAAACAAATGGCTTCGGGGTCGATGTCATTCATTTAAGTGTATCAGCGAATTGCACGAAAACGGAGAGGTGAAAATTCGGGTCTTCCGTCGGGTTTTCGGAAAACTGGTTCTGCTGCACGATTTGCAGTAGAGAGGGTTTCAACTCAAAGTTGTTAGCCTGAATCGTCAGGTTAACAATAGTTGAGTGCAGCTCATCCTGAGATGGGATGGCAAATTCCTTAAGAGGAAGGTTTTCGTTGGCCATTTGGGCGTGTATTCGTTCTATTTGGCATCTAACGCGAAAAAGACACTCGATTTCGTTGATTGGTTGCTCTAACTCGTCCTCGGAAGAGCGAGTACTAGGCATACAATCAACGGAATATTAAAGAAAAAAATTTGCCTTAGTCTAGACGGTGTGACAACGAAGTTACGATATTGCCAAAATTGTCCCATGCAGCGGCGCCAAAAACTTGATAGGTCTGCAAGTGCAGAAATATCGGTTTTATTATAAAAGATGTCGAATCCCACAGAGACCAATGTAAAGTACCGATATCTATTGTCACGATGTTTATCTAACGCGATGCTAATTAATTTGGTTGCAAATTTGGAAAAATAATTTTTTTTAATTATTTTTTAATGACAAGAGACCGGAATATAATTTGCGTCGACCTTGAGTACTTTTTAAGTTATATTTTATGATTATAATAGGAAAATATTTTCGCGCGTAAAAAGGATTAAATTAAAAGGGTCGCCAGCTTTCGCGTGTACGACAACAAATTTTTGACTTTGTAATCTATTCAACCCTTTCGCGCGTACGCCTTACAACTTCAAAACTCTGTTTGAAAAATATTCAATTTACGCACGCAAAGTTAATTTTAGTAGAAATTTAATATAAAGGTTCCGTTTGATTTCACACAGCCGGAACCGTATTTTAA
This sequence comes from Medicago ruthenica, assembly GCA_018208015.1. Lineage (NCBI taxonomy): Eukaryota > Viridiplantae > Streptophyta > Magnoliopsida > Fabales > Fabaceae > Medicago > Medicago ruthenica. The sequence continues at coordinate 31,038,192 of CM031376.1, forward strand.
ACTCATAGACGCCCGCTTTAGCGTATCCGACTAGGAGTTTAAAATAGTGTTTTTGAAAATTAGTAATTTCTAAATTAATTATAAAAACGTTGTCGCTGAATTTTAAAATCAATTCCTGACTATTCTACGGTCTGATACAGGTTTCACTCTGTTGAGTATTTTGGTGTTGGCTGCATATTTTGGCAAATCCAATGTGTTGTATAGTAGCATCTCCATGTCTAGAACAAATCTTCAGTTGCAAGTTTTTCATTTTGAAGTCATTCAGAAGCTGAAATCACCATCAGAAGCTGAAAGTTGCTTCAGAAGCACTGTAGCACTTCAGAAGCTGAATAGAGAGTCTGAAGCAAAGTTGACTTTTGTTGACTTCATCAGAAGCTGCACTTTTTCAAGTTGTTTCTGCGTGAATCTTGGCGAGATTTAACAAGGAAATATCCTAGCATATTGCTTCTAGAATGTTGGTTGTTTTGGAGAAGATTTAATGAAGATTTGGTTTGTTTTTATGAAAACGCGTATTTTACTGATGTAATCTTTCAAAGATACATTGCAGAATTATCTTAGCCATTTATAAATCAGTAACAAATCAATTTCAGAAGATTGGAATTTATTTTATGTTGCTAGACTGAAGGTTATATAAGGAGAGCTGTTGCTGCTATTCAGGAGATACGAAGAACAGAGTCTTATTCAGTATATTGAGTCTTTGTGTTTAAAACCTTAGGGTTGTTTGTGCACCACTCTGTTAGAGTTGGTTTAGTGTTTGTTTTGAGTTGTAATTCATTCAAAAGCTTTTAAGCAAGAATGAAGTTTTTGTTTTGAAGAGTGTTCTTCAAAAACTGGGAAATTTGTTCAGAACTAGTTTAGGTTCAAGGTTAGTTCAAGTGACTGGGTTGTTGCTTGGATAGGAAGTTAGTGGATTCTAATACTCATGCGTGGGTAGAAGTCTGACTAGGTGGAGATTGATTGCTTGGGATAGGAACTGGGAGTCAGTGTCTGAGTCTTAAGGATTAATTCCAATAGTGGATTTCCTTCCTGGATTGGTATCCCCCAGAGTAGGAGGTGTTTACTCCGAACTGGGTTAACAAACCTTGTGTTCTTTTTATTTTTTGCACTTTTAAATTCTGCTGCATAACTGTTTTTAATTGTGCTAAGTTTCAAGTTCAGAACCTGTTAGGTTCAGAACCAGTTTTAATCAGAACCAGTTTAACCTCCTTACCAGTTGCTAAGCCAAAAATTTCAATTGGCATCAGAGCAGGCACCCTGCCTGTAATTTGGGTGAGATCCAGAGGTATTTATGTCTGGCTTTATGGAGAGAGAAGGAGGCCCTGTCAACAGACCACCCCTACTTGATGGCACCAATTATGAGTACTGGAAATCCAGGATGTGTGCATTCCTGAAATCCATTGACAGCAGAACTTGGAAGGCTGTGATTAAAGGCTGGGATCATCCTGTGGTTATAGACAAAGATGGAAATAAAACTGCAGTTTTGAAACCTGAAGAAGAATGGACCAAAGCTGAGGATGACCTGTCTCATGGGAACTCAAAGGCCCTGAATGCAATTTTCAATGGTGTGGATCAGAACATGTTCAGACTCATCAAGCAGTGTACTGTGGCAAAAGATGCTTGGGAAATTCTGAAAACCACTCATGAAGGAACCCCTAAGGTTAAGCTATCCAGACTTCAACTTCTCACAACAAAGTTTGAGAACCTGAATATGATGGAAGATGAATCTATTCAGGATTTCTACATGAATGTGCTGGACATGGCCAATTCCTTTGATTCTCTTGGGGAAAAGATGACAGACGAGAAATTAGTCAGAAAAATCCTCAGGTCCTTGCCCAGAAGGTTTGATATGAAGGTTACAGCAATAGAAGAAGCTCATGATATTACCACTATGAAGGTTGAGGAGCTGATTGGATCCCTTTTGAATTTTGAAAGTGCTTTTTGCAAACAGCCTGAGAAGAAAGGGAAAGGAATAGCTCTTGCTGTAAACTCTAAAGCTGATGATCAACAAGAACCAGATGAGGATGATAATGATTTATCAGAAGCACTTGGGTTGCTGGGGAAACAGTTTGATAAGATTCTGAAGCTTGTTGATAGAAAGTCAAAATCCAAGGGTCAGAACATTAGGTTTTACAATAGCAAGCCTCATAATGATTTAAAAAGGGCCAAGACTGAAGAAAATAGTAAACAATCACAAGGTGTTCAGTGCTTTGAGTGTGAGGGCTTTGGACATATCAAGACAGAATGTCCTACTTTTCTTAAAAAGCAGAAGAAGAAGAGCCTAGCTGCTTCATGGTCTGATGATGATTCTGAAGAAGATGCTGAGAGTGAATCTGCTAAGGTTAATACAGGCCTGATGGTAAGGTTAAAACAGAACTCAGGAACTGGTTCAAAGTCTGATGCATTTTCAGAGTCTGAGACATTTTGAGTCTGACTCAGAGTCTGAAGCCTCATCTGTGTCTGAAGTTGCAAAACTCTCATATGATGAACTGGCTGAAAATTACAAGAATATATACATCAGAAGTTTAGAAGTTTGCAAGCAAGTAGTGCATCAGAAGAAGAACATTTGTCAACTGGAGGCTGAGAAAGGTGAACTTTTGGTACAAAACTCTGATTTAAAGGATGAAGTGAGCCAACTGAATTCCCAACTTGATCAGATGAAGAAGCAAGTTAGGATGATGAACTCTGCTACTGATAAGTTGGAGGAAATTCTGGATGTCCAGAAGCAAGGAAAAACTGGGTTAAGTTATGTTGATCAGAGTCTGAAGCTCAAGGAGAAAAATCTTGTTAGTCAGTTTGTTCCTGCTACTCAAACTCATGATTCTATGGTTGGAACACCAAAGAGGAGACCTCAGAAACAAGCACAGATGCAAGGCCAGAAGCCAGCTCAAATGATACCTCATAAGCAAGTTCAGATGCTGCCTCAGAAGCATGCTCAGATGCATTCCCAGAAGTTTAACAGAAACAAAAGAAGGAATCAACCTTGGGTCTGTCATCATTGTGGTGAAAAGGGTCACATTAAACCTTTTTGTTACAAATTGCATGGTTATCCCAAACATTTGCAACACAGAAAAGTTGAACCAGCTGTGAACAAGAGCAAAATCAAGAAAGTTTGGAGACCTAAGAGTGAAGGTGTTGCTCAGAATCTGAACAAAGGAAAAGGAAAGGCTGTTGCTGATGACAGCAAGCCAATTCCCGTAGCACAGAAGAATTCTGGTGCTGGACCATCCAAAATCTGGAGCAAAGTTCCTGTTCCTGATCAGAAGGTACTATTTTCTTGTGAATCTGAAGAGGCTAGGACTTATGTTTAGAAAAGAGTTGCTGGGAGGAATGTTTTTTGTTGTGGTTCTTCAAATGTTTGTCAGCATAAGGATTTATAGCAATTATTGCAAACTGGATGTGAGGAAGATAGAGTACCTGCCAGTTTTGCTAATGCTGAATGTGTGTCTGATCCTGGGTCTGAAGATAATGCTGGGACAGATTCAGATGATGTATGTGCAGTTTTTAAACCCTATGTTAAGTCTGAAGTTTGTCATAATTTTGTGGCTAAAAAGGGGGAGAAAAACCTATGTTTAAGATCAGACATGAGCTGTGTAGAGGGTGAGCTGTCAGATTGTACTTTGTGTAGTTTTGTGGCTGTTGGTCAGAATTCAGATGCAATGCAACATGAGTTGTGCAGTTGTGATTATAGGGGAGTGTGTGTCTCAGGGGGAGTACAAGGTTTTTATTTATCTGAGTGTTTGTGTTCCTGAAGTTTTAAGTTTCAAATGTTACTTGTCTCACAAGTTACTGCAGTTCAGAATTAAGGGGGAGTTTTTAATGCTGAGTTGCAGGGGGAGTGTTGTGGAGCTTCAGGAGTGTTTGTGATGATCAGGAGTTGATCAGTAATTGTGTTTTGTGTGCTTCAAGTGTATCAGAAGCTGCAATGTGTGTATCAGTGTTCAGAAGTTGAAACTGATTGTTTTTTAATGTTTAACATAGCTGAATCCGCTGCCTAATCTGATTGCTATGTTATATTATTGTGAAGTTCTTCATTTTTAAGATTGGTTATGAGAGAATTGAAGAACTTGTGATGTGTGAACATTGGTTTTAGCCAAAAATTTGCCAAAGGGGGAGATTGTTGAGTATTTTGGTGTTGGCTGCATATTTTGGCAAATCCAATGTGTTGTATAGTAGCATCTCCATGTCTAGAACAAATCTTCAGTTGCAAGTTTTTCATTTTGAAGTCATTCAGAAGCTGAAATCACCATCAGAAGCTGAAAGCTGAATTGAGAGTCTGAAGCAAAGTTGACTTTTGTTGACTTCATCAGAAGCTGCACTTTTTCAAGTTGTTTCTGCGCGAATCTTGGCGAGATTTAACAAGGAAATATCCTAGCATATTGCTTCTAGAATGTTGGTTGTTTTGGAGAAGATTTAATGAAGATTTGGTTTGTTTTTATGAAAACGCGTATTTTACTGATGTAATCTTTCAAAGATACATTGCAGAATTATCTTAGCCATTTATAAATCAGTAACAAATCAATTTCAGAAGATTGGAATTTATTTTATGCTGCTGGACTGAAGGCTATATAAGGAGAGCTGCTGCTGCTATTCAGGAGATACGAAGAACAGAGTCTTATTCAGTATATTGAGTCTTTGTGTTTAAAACCTTAGGGTTGTTTGTGCACCACTCTGTTAGAGTTGGTTTAGTGTTTGTTTTGAGTTGTAATTCATTCAAAAGCTTTTAAGCAAGAATGAAGTTTTTGTTTTGAAGAGTGTTCTTCAAAAACTGGGAAATTTGTTCAGAACTAGTTTAGGTTCAACGTTAGTTCAAGTGACTGGGATGTTGCTTGGATAGGAAGTTAGTGGATTCTAATACTCATGCGTGGGTAGAAGTCTGACTAGGTGGAGATTGATTGCTTGGGATAGGAACTGGGAGTCAGTGTCTGTGTCTTAAGGATTAATTCCAATAGTGGATTTCCTTCCTGGATTGGTATCCCCCAGAGTAGGAGGTGTTTACTCCGAACTGGGTTAACAAACCTTGTGTTCTTTTTATTTTCTGCACTTTTAAATTCCGCTGCATAACTGTTTTTAATTGTGCTAAGTTTCAAGTTCAGAACCTTCTTAGGTTCAGAACCAGTTTTAATCAGAACCAGTTTAACCTCCTTACCAGTTGCTAAGCCAAAAATTTCACACTCTTTCGATATGAAACCGGTATCGCGTCATTCCAGCTTTCATTGTAAATATTTATCATTAAAAATCAGAATTTTCAGACTTAAAAATAATTCCTGTTACAATTTCTAAATATACAACTTAACTGAGTACCATTGGTACGACGGTCATCATATTCCAGACTCTATAAAAATCTACTCAGACATAATTAAATTATGCATAAAACATAACATTGATGAACTCATATTGAAAAGTAGCATAAAACTTAATACGGTCAATCAGAGGCAACCAAAAATTCATCCAACGAGCATCACCAATAGGAAACCTGAGATACACATAAGGGATCCGTCCAGTTTTACAATTCATTACTAGAGCTGCCTCTGTCAGCCAAGACTTAGCAACATTCACTTCCACCAACATACTTTTTTGAAAATTATAAACAAAATAAGAACTCTTTCAGAGCTTTAACATTAGCCCAAATTTACTCACCCAATGTTATATCATCTCCAAATTGTAGGTGAGAAATATGAATAGAATCATTCCTCCCAACCCCCCAACCCGATAGCTCTTAAATAAATGTGTGTCTACAGTAGCTTTCATCATAACATTCAACCCTCACCACCAATCATAAAGAGGAAAGGAGATAAATGATCACCTTGCCGCAACCCCCTCTCCAAAACAAATTCATCATTGGGGTTTCCATTTACCAAAACTGAGGTCGTTGCAGAACCAACACACTTCATAATCCATTTGCGCCACAAGGTTGAAACATTCATCTTAACAATAACTGCATTTAGATACTTCCAATTAACTGAATCATACGCTTTTTCGGAGTCCACTTTAAATAACAATAATTCCTTTTTGAACTTGCGCTCTTCATCAACCACCTCATTTGCTATCAGGATCCCATTAGGAATATGTCCCTCTTTAATAAAAGCACACTGAAATTACGGTATCACACACCCAATCACTTTCCTTAATCTATTAGCTAAGAGCTTCGCTAGAACCTCATACAAGTACCCAACAAAAAAAATGGGTCTAAAATTCATCAAACGTTGGGGGTTTTCAACATTTGAAACAAGAGCTAATAAAAGTACAATTTTTACCTTTCACAAGCTTTCCATTACGGTGAAATTCTAAAAGGAAACATATCACATCGTCTTTAATTTTGACCTAAAATTCATTTAAAAGCTCAAAATTTAAACCATCCGGGCCCAGGTTTTTGGAAGCTATCACAATTCTATAGCGCTGGTTTAACATCCTCCAAACGAAATGGTTAATCGATTCCCATTTATACAAAACTAGTTTCTCTTATTTATTTAAATGCATAATATAATTTGGTCACTTGATACAATATGATTCATTCACAAAACAATGTATTGGTCTGGATCGTAAGAGATTTAAGATGCGTAAGAAAATGATCAGATATTCGATGTTTAACTTTTATATATGAAAAAAAATTGGTTGATAGGGGAGACCTCATCTTTTAAACCAGCAAACTCTTCGTACAAGATCAGTCACCATTAAACAGCGATGGAAACTTCATATGACCGATAACATTATACCTCAAATAATTTTGTAAAATTAAAAATTATGAATAATATGATTAATCTACTTGATTGATTAATTTTAAGATAACTAGTTACTAACAATAATACAATTATAATCTCAATCACCTTTTATGACAAAATTTTATGACAAAATTTGGACCTTTTATGACAAAAATTAAAATCTCACTTTGTCAGAACGGTGAGGTATGGGCGGAAGGCACGCTTGGAGTTCTGGTACACTTTGTCAGACAATAATTTTTCAAAGCACCGAGTAAATGAACGGACATGATGATGTATCACATGAAATGATTCTCAATTTTGTTTTTTTTTGCCTCATTGTCATGTTCCTTCACAAACTCTGTGTTTTCCTCATTGTAATACTAATTATTGTTGTCTATAGGAGCCAACTATAGCCACTGATTTAATAGATAATCTTTAAAAACAAATAACCTTCGAAGGTCATCAGACTCTAAGAGACTGAAGACTTTTGAAGACTCTGAAAAGACACGTCTGACTTCATCGTCTTCTGAAGATGTCCCTATTAGACTCGGATAGTATACTTTGTCTTTTTCTGATCACGTGCAGATACAAACAAAGAATTTCAAGGACAAATGAAATTAAACGGATAGTTCCTTTCGAAGCAAAGGAATTTCAAATGTCTTTTCAACGACATTAACTAAATCAATAAACATTCTAACCTCTATGATCAAGCCTCTCAAAGACTCTATTTTATGCGTTGGCATCTTCACAACGTGTCTCATATTCTTCTCTATATAAGGAGCTGAAGACTTCAACAAAGTAACATGACTCTGCAGTTTTTACAAATGTCATTACTCTGATAAGTTAAACAACTAGAAAAAGTTAGAAATAGAAAACACAATTCAACACCCCCTTGTTTTTTTCACCTTTAATACCAAGAGATTTGTAACTCATTGGAAATTCCAAATTGCAAAATAAAAGTTGCAAAGATAAATAAATAAATTGTGCTATTGGAGAAACAAAAATGTACTCCCTCCGTCTAAAAATATAAGCAAAAATTGGTCAACAAAGTTAATGTATTTGGTTCAAAATTTGTATCAAATACATCAACTTATGTTGACTCATTTTTGCTTATATTTTGGGACAGAGTAGTATAATTTAATGGAGTATATGTAATTACACATATATAGATCGAGATGTTAATTCTAATAAACTTTCCTGCGAGTCTCAACCGGATATATTTAAATTAATGGGATTTTTAATAAGCATGAGCCTAATATTCTTTTAAAAAAAATTATGCATAAGTCTAATCTCTTTACTAAATGAAGTGGGCTGAAATACAAACGATCTCACATGTTCCCACCGTAAAGGAGAACTACATCAACTGATTTAATAAATAAGCTTTGAAACCAAATAATCTAACATATTCAACTAAATACTTCATCCGGTCCTTATTATAAGAAACTTTTCAAAAAAATCTTTGGACCTATTTATAAGAAAATGTCACAATTTTTAAGGTGTATTTATTGTGTAAAAGACCTTTTTAACCTTCATTTAATGCTTGTCTTTTTAATGTTAGTGGATATATTTGTGAAAACATTTAAAAAGTTCCAACAATTAATGATTGTCTTGGTTATGAGTAGTACTCCATCCGTCCCAAATTATAAGCAAAAAAAATCATTTCACACTTATTAAGAAAACTAAAACATAGTAATTTGTAGTATAGTTTCTTGTGTTATCCTTGGAATAAGTTTCATAGAAAGATGTAAAAACAATTTTCATTGGTTATTAGTTATAGAGAAAATGAAAGAGAGAGTAAAATGAATGCAATTTGCATTTAATTTCTCTTTGGAAAAAATGATTTTTTGAAATAACATAATTAAATATGATAAAAATTAGTCTTTTTTCTTATAATTTGGGACAAAAAAATGTGTTTTTTTTTTCTTATAATTTGGGACGGAGGAGTATATATCTACAATAATATTTCACTAACAAAATGTACAATAAATAGTATTACTCCGTCCCAAAATATAAGCAAAAATGAGTCAACATAAGTTGATGTATTTGGTACAAATTTTGAATCAAATACATTAACTTTTGTTGACCAATTTTTGCTTATATTTTGGGACGGAGGGAGTATTGTATAAGCTCAATTTATTATTGTCGGTGCAACTTCTCAACCACTTCCCATTGAAATTTAATACAACCTTTAATTTCGAAATGGTGGTTGTATAGGTCTTACTAGAGGCCCCGGTGTATGAGGTCCACCTTTAGGTTAAAAGTATGAAAATTGATGTTTCCATATCAAAGGTTGTTATGAAACACCACGAAATTACCAATATAACTTCATTGACAATTAACTGTTAATGAATTTTAACCGGCAATAATTAACTACTGATAAAATTTAGAGTTAAATTTGTCATTTCATGATGCTTCTTAACCTATGAAAAACAATATTCTAAAAGTATTTATTACAGGCCCCGTGTTTGTGCATGGCTATTCAACCCCTTTACGTTAAATGACAATTTCAATTTTCAACTCTACAATTTTTAAGGGACTGTTTGGCTATTAAACCCGTATATTAGCCTAGTAATTTTGTTTTTTTCCCCTTCATTGCGATGTACCTTCACCACTTGTTTTTTCTCCACTGTCATGTAGTTTTCCTCACTGTCATGCACTAAATATTTTTGACAAGTTGCAGGAGAACTGCAACCACTTATTTAATAGATAACCCTTGAAAACAAATAATTTACCATATTCAACTTCCAAGAGCAAAGTCATCTCCAATCCAAACCTTGCTTCATTTCTATTATCGTACCTGCAAAATGACAGACGCTTTACTTGGAATCGTGATTGAAAACCTCGGATCTTTTGTTCGAGAGGAGCTTGCAAAAAGACACTCGATTTCGTTGATTGGTTGCTCTAACTCGTCCTCGGAAGAGCGAGTACTAGGCATACATTCAACGGAATATTAAAAGAAAAAAATTTGCCTTAGTCTAGACGGTGTGACAATGAAGTTACGATATTGCCAAAATTGTTCTCCTGCAGCGGCGCCAAAAACTTGATAGGTCCGCAAGTGCACATAAATATCGGTTTTATTATAAAAGATGTCGAATTCCACAGAGACCAACATAAAGTACCGATATCGATTGTCACAATGTTTATCTAACACGATGCTAATTAATTTGGTTGCAAATTTGGAAAAATAATTTTTTTAATTATTTTTTAATGACAAGAGACCGGAATATAATTCGCGTCGACCTTGAGTACTTTTTAAGTTATATTTTATGATTATAATAGGAAAATATTTTCGCGCGTAAAAAGGATTAAATTAAAAGGGTCGCCAGCTTTCGCGTGTACGACACCAAATTTTTGACTTTGTAATCTATTCAACCCTTTCGCGCGTACGCCTTACAACTTTAAAACTCTGTTTGAAAAATAATCAATTTACGCACACAAAGTTATTTTTAGTAGAAATTTAATTTAAAGGTTCCGTTTGATTTCGCACAGCCGGAACCGTATTTTAAACTCATAGACGCCCGCTTTAGCGTATCTGACTAGGAGTTTAAAATAGTGTTTTTGAAAATTAGTAATTTCTAAATTAATTATAAAAACGCTGTCACTAAATTTTAAAATCAATTCCTGACTATTCTACGGTCAGATACATGTTTCACTCTTTCGATATGAAACCGGTATCACGTCATTCCAGCTTTCACTGTAAATATTTATCGTTAAAAATCAGAATTTTCAGACTTAAAAATAATTCCTGTTACAATTTCTAATTATACAACTTAACTAAGTATCATTGGTACGACGGTCATCATATTCCAGACTCTATAAAAATCTACTCAGACATAATTAAATTATGCATAAAACATAACATTGATGAACTCATATTGAAAAGTAGCATAAAACTTAATACGGACAATCAGAGGCAACCAAAAATTCATCCAACGAGCATCACCAATAGGAAACCTGAGATACACATAAGGGATCCGTCCAGTTTTACAATTCATTACTAGAGCTGCCTCTGTCAGCCAAGAGTTAGCAACATTCACTTCCACCAACATACTTTTTTGAAAATTATAAACAAAATAAGAACTCTTTCAGAGCTTTAACATTAGCCCAAATTTACTCACCCAATGTTATATCATCTCCAAATTGTAGGTGAGAAATATGAATAGAATCATTCCTCTCAACCCGATAGCTCTTAAATAAATGTGTGTCTACAGTAGCTTTCATCATAACATTCAACCCTCACCACCAATCAAAAAGAGGAAAGGAGATAAATGATCACCTTGCCGCAACCCCCTCTCCAAAACAAATTCATCATTGGGGTTTCCATTTACCAAAACTGAGGTCGTTGCAGAACCAACACACTTCATAATCCATTTGCGCCACAAGGTTGAAACATTCATCTTAACAATAACTGCATTTAGATACTTCCAATTAACTGAATCATACGCTTTTTCGGAGTCCACTTTAAATAACAATAATTCCTTTTTGAACTTGCGCTCTTCATCAACCACCTCATTTGCTATCAGGATCCCATTAGGAATATGTCCCTCTTTAATAAAAGCACACTGAAATTATGGTATCACACACCCAATCACTTTCCTTAATCTATTAGCCAAGAGCTTCGCTAGAACCTCATACAAGTACCCAACAAAAAAAAATGGGTCTAAAATTCATCAAACGTTGGGGGTTTTCAACATTTGAAACAAGAGCTAATAAAAGTACAATTTTTACCTTTCACAAGCTTTCCATTACGGTGAAATTCTAAAAGGAAACATATCACATCGTCTTTAATTTTGACCTAAAATTCATTTGAAAGCTCAAAATTTAAACCATCCGGGCCCAGGTTTTTGGAAGCTATCACAATTCCATAGCACTAGTTTAACATCCTCCAAACGAAATGGTTAATCGATTCCCATTTTTCCAAAACTAGTTTTTCTTATTTATTTAAATGCATAATATAATTTGGTCACTTGATACAATATGATTCATTCACAAAGCAATGTATTGGTCTGGATCATAAGAGATTTAAGATGCGTAAGAAAATGATCAGATATTCGATGTTTAACTTTTATATATGAGAAAAAAAAATGGTTGATAGGGGAGACCTCATCTTTTAAACCAGCAAACTCTTCGTACAAGATCAGTCACCATTAAACAACGATGGAAACTTCATATGACCGATAACATTATACCTCAAATAATTTTGTAAAATTAAAAATTATGAATAATATGATTAATCTACTTGATTAATTAATTTCAAGATAACAAGTTACTAACAATAATACAAGGTAACAACTTGGGTACCCATCAATAAAAGGTGGGTAACACAACCCATGTTGAGTTGGCACCAATCAAAATTATTTGTTTGTTTTCTATTATTTTTAATGTTATATAAATACATTGTTTTGATTGGTCAAACTCAAGATGGGTAGTATTACCCACCTTTTATTAATGGGTAAACAAGAATTTCCTATAATCAATTATAATCTCAATCACCTTTTATGACAAAATTTGGACCACTAGGACGGTGCTTGAATCACTTTGTCAGAACGGTGAGGTATGGGGGGAAGGTACGCTTGCAGTTCTGGTACACTTTGTCAGACAATAATTTTTCCAAGCACCGAGTAAATGAACAGACATAATGATGTATCACATGAAAAGTTTCTCAATTTTGTTTTTTTGCCTCATTGTCATGTTCCTTCACAAACTCTGTGTTTTCCTCATTGTAATACTAATTATTGTTGTCTATAGGAGCCAACTATAGCCACTGATTTAATAGATAATCTTTAAAAACAAATAACCTCTTAATGTCATCAGACTCTAAGAGACAGAAGACTTTTGAAGACTCTGAAAAGACACGTCTGACTTCATTGTCTTCTGAAGATGTCCCTATTAGACTCGGATAGTATACTTTGTCTTTTTCTGATCACGTGCAGATACAAACAAAGAATTTCATGGACAGATGAAATTAAACAGATAGTTCCTTTCGAAGCAAAGGAATTTCGAATGTCTTTTCAACGACATTAACTAAATCAATAAACATTCTAACCTCTATGATCAAGCCTCTCAAAGACTCTATTTTATGCGTTGGCATCTTCACAACGTCTCTCATATTCTTCTCTATATAAGGAGCTGAAGACTTCAACAAAGTAACATGACTCTGCAGTTTTTACAAATGTCATTACTCTCATCAGTTAAACAACTAGAAAAAGTTAGAAATAGAAAACACAATTCAACACCCCCTTGTTTTTCTCACCTTTAATACCAAGAGATTTGTAACTCATTGGAAATTCCAAATTGCAAAATAAAAGTTGCAAAGATAAATAAATAAATTGTGCTATTGGAGAAACAAAAATGTATAATTTAATGGAGTATATGTAATTACACATATATAGATCGAGATGTTAATTCTAATAAACTTTCCTGTGAGTCTCAACCTGATATATTTAAATTAATGGGATTTTTAATAAGCATGAGCCTAATCTTCTTTTAAAAAAAATTATGCATGAGTCTAATCTCTTTACTAAATGAAGTGGGCTGAAATAGACTTTAAGTAAGCTGAGTTATAGACCTCTGACAAACGATCTCACATGTTCCCACTGTAAAGGAGAACTACATCAACTGATTTAATAAATAAGCTTTGAAACCAAATAATCTAACATATTCAACTAAATACTTCATCCGGTCCTTATTATAAGAAACTTTTCAAAAAAATCTTTGGACCTATTTATAAGAAAATGTCACAATTTTTAAGTTGTATTTATTATGTAAAAGACCTTTTTAACCTTCATTTAATGCTTGTCTTTTTAATTTTAGTGGGTATATTTGTAAAAACATTTAAAAAGTTCCAACAATTAATGAATGTCTTGGTTATAAGTAGTACTCCATCCGTCCCAAATTATAAGCAAAAAAAATCATTTCACACTTATTAAGAAAACTAAAACATAATAATTTGTAGTATAGTTTCTGAGTTATCCTTGGAATAAGTTTCATAGAAAGATGTAAAAACAATTTTCATTGGTTATTAGTTATAGAGAAAATGAATGCAATTTGCATTTAATTTCTCTTTGGAAAAATGATTTTTTGAAATAACATAATTAAATATGATAAAAATTGATCTTTTTTCTTATAATTTGGGACAAAGAAAATGTGTTTTTTTTTTCTTATAATTTGGGACGGATGGAGTATATATATGTACAATAATATTTCACCAAAAAAATGTACAATAAATAGTATTATGTAAGCTCAATTTATTATTCTCAGTGCAACTTCTCAACCACTTCCCATTGAAATTTAATACCACCTTTAATTTCGAAATGGTGGTTGTATAGGTCTTACTAGAGATCCCCGGTGTATGAGGTCCACCTTTAGGTTAAAAGTATGAAAATTGATGTTTCCATATCAAAGGTTGTTATGAAACACCACGAAATTACCAATATAACTTCATCGACAATTAATTGTCAATGAATTTTAACCGGCAGTAATTAACTACTGATGAAATTTAGGGTTAAATTTGTCATTTCATGCAGGCCCCGTGTTTGTGCATGGCTATTCAACCCCTTTACGTTAAATGACAATTTCAATTTTCAACTCTACAATTTTTAAGGGACTGTTTGGCTATTAAACCCGTATATTAGCCTAGTAATTTTGTTTTTTCCCCTTCATTGCGATGTACCTTCACCACTTTATTTTCTCCACTGTCATGCAGTTTTCCTCACTGTCATGCACTAAATATTTTTGACAAGTTGCAGGAGAAGTGCAACCACTTATTTAATAGATAACCCTTGAAAACAAATAATTTACCATATTCAACTTCCAAGAGCAAAGTCATCTCCAATCCAAACCTTGGTTCATTTCTATTCTCGTACCTGCAAAATGACAGACGCTTTACTTGGAATCGTGATTGAAAACCTCGGATCTTTTGTTCGAGAGGAGCTTGCTACCTTTTTGGGTGTTGGAGAATTGACCCAAAGCCTATCTAGAAAGCTCACTTTAATCCGTGCTCTCCTTCAAGATGCTGAAAAGAAGCAAATAACAAACAATGCTGTGCAAGTGTGGCTACAACAACTGCGTGATGCTGCTTATGTACTTGATGATATATTGGATGAATGTTCAATAACCTTAAAAGCAAATGGTGACAACAAGTGGATAACCCGTTTCCATCCTATGAAGATTTTGGCTCGTCGCAACATTGGAAAGAGGATGAAGGAGGTTGCTAAAAAGATTGATGATATTGCTGATGACAGGAACAAGTATGGATTACAACCAGTGGGAGTTGCTGAGGAGCGCCAACGAGGAGATGATGAACGGCGCCAACGAGGAGATGATGAAGGGGGCACTATTTCTGCCGTCTCTGAACCGAAAGTATATGGAAGAGACAAAGATAAAGAGCAGATTGTAGAGTTTCTTCTAAGGCAAGCTAGTGATAGTGAAGAACTCTCTGTCTATTCCATTGTTGGCCACGGTGGATATGGAAAAACAACACTTGCTCAAATGGTCTTCAACGATGAAAATGTAAAGACACATTTTGACTTGAAAATATGGGTTTGTGTTTCTGATGATTTCAGTATGATGAAAGTTTTGGACTCCATCATAGAAAACACCATTGGAAAAAATCCAGATCTCAAGTCTTTAGAGGCAATGCGAAAAAAGGTTCAAGAAATTTTGCAAAACCAAAGGTATTTGCTTGTTCTTGATGATGTGTGGAGTGAAGACCAAGAGAAATGGAATAAGTTCAAGTCTGTGTTGCAACATGGAAGGAAAGGTGCATCAGTTTTGGTCACTACCAGACTTGACAATGTTGCATCCATCATGGGAACTTATCATGCTCATCATTTGGTAGGTTTATCTGATGATGACATCTGGTCTTTGTTCAAACAACAAGCTTTCGGAGAAAATGGAGAAGAGCCTGCAGAACTTGTGGCATTAGGTAAGAAGTTGGTGAAAAAATGTGTGGGTTCACCTCTTGCTGCTAAAGTATTAGGAAGCAGTTTGCGCTCTAAAAGCGAACATCAATGGATTTCTGTACTGGAAAGTGAGTTTTGGAATTTACCTGAGTTTGATCGTATCAAGTGTGCTTTGACCCTAAGCTACTTTAACTTGAAATTGTCATTGAGGCCATGTTTTACTTTTTGTGCTGTTTTTCCTAAGGATTTTGAAATGGTGAAGGAACATCTCATTCAACTTTGGATGGCTAATGGACTTGTTACATCTAGAGGAAACTTAAAGATGGAGCATGTGGGTAATGAGGTATGGAATGAATTATACCAAAGGTCATTTTTTCAAGAAGTCAAATTAGATTTAGTAGGTAACATTTCATTCAAAATGCATGATTTAGTCCATGATTTAGCTCAGTCTATTATGGGAGAAGAATGTGTGGCTTCTGAGGCTGAAAGATTCACTAATCTGTCAAGTAGAGTTCACCATATAAGTTGCTTTACTAAAGGGAAATTTGATAACAACATGATTCCCTTCCAAAAAGTTGATTCCTTGCGAACCTTTCTTGAGTACAAACCACCCTCCAAGAATTTAAATGTGCTGCTATCAAGCACTACTCTTCGAGCATTACGTATAAGGTCTTATCGATTCTCGTCATTGAAGAATTTAATACATTTGAGGTACTTGGAACTTTACAAAAGTGACATCACAACCTTACCAGGTTCTGTTTGTAGACTGCAGAAATTGCAAACACTTAAACTTGAAAATTGCTATGATTTCTCTAGTTTTCCCAAACAATTGACAAAATTGAAGGACCTTCGACATCTCGTGATTAAATCTTGCCCATCATTGGTTTCAACTCCTTTTAGAATTGGGGAACTAACGTGTCTGAAATCATTGACCACTTTCATTGTTGGTTCAAAAACTGGGTTTGGTTTAGCAGAGCTACACAACTTACAATTAGGAGGCAAGCTACACATCAAAGGCCTTGAGAATGTGTCAAATGAAGAGGATGCTAGAGAAGCTAATTTGATTGGCAAGAAGGACTTAAATCGCTTATATTTGTCATGGGGTGATTCACGAGTTAGTGGTGTTCATGCTGAGCGAGTACTTGAAGCTCTTGAGCCCCATTCAGGACTTAAGCATGTTGGGGTGAATGGTTATGGGGGAACAGATTTTCCTCATTGGATGAAAAATACTTCTATTCTGAAAGGTCTAGTTAGTATTATTCTCTATGACTGTAAAAACTGCAGGCAGCTTCCTCCATTTGGTAAATTACCATGTTTAACCACTCTTTTTGTATTTGGAATGAGAGATCTAAAGTACATTGATCATGACTTGTATGAACCTGCAACTGAGAAGGCTTTTACATCATTGAAAGAATTGACTTTGCGTGACTTACCAAATTTAGAGAGGATGTTGGAAGTCGAAGGAGTAGAGATGCTACCACAACTTTTTAAGTTAGATATAAAAAATGTCCCCGTATTTACATTGCCATCCCTTCCATCTGTTAAGGTGCTTAAGGCTAGTGGAGGAAATGAGGAGTTATTGAAGTCCATTTTTAACAACATTAATATGTATAATCTGAAGTCACTGTCTATATCAGAATTCGCCGAACTCAAGGAATTACCTGTTGAACTCGGCAGTCTTAGTGCTTTAGAGTCTCTTGAAATTGATTTTTGTCATGAATTGGAGTCATTATCGGAGCAGTTGTTGCAAGGTTTGAGTTCTCTTCGAACTTTGGTTGTTGAAAAGTGCCCTAGATTCAAATCCTTGTCTGACGGTATGAGACACCTAACTTGTCTTGAGACACTAAAAATCTTTGGCTGTCCACAGTTAGTTTTTCCACATAACATGAACAGTCTTACTTCCCTCCGTCGACTGCATCTCATCAAGTGTAATGAAAACATACTAGATGGCATAGAAGGCATACCCTCACTACAATATTTGTGTCTGATTAATTTCCCTTCACTAACATCCTTGCCGGACTGGTTGGGTGCCATGACTTCTCTTCAAATATTAGAAATCCATTATTTTCCAAAGTTAAGTTCACTGCCAGACAGCTTTCAGCAACACCAAAACTTGCAACAGTTGACTATTGTTCGTTGCCCTATGTTGGTGAAGCGATACAAGAGAGGAATAGGTGAAGATTGGCATAAGATAGCTCACATTCCTGATTTTAAATTGTTTGAACCAGTGAAACCAACATTTTGTGGTAATTTAATTTAATTTAACGAAACCCTTTATTTTATTCCTTTCATTTTGTGATTTTATACTTATGTTGAATAATGTGTGCAGCGAATATCATATCAGCATGGAAGCAATTTTGCGACCGCCCTCAACAACGTGACCCTATCTGGAGTGATTTTGAAAGGATGATAGAAGACATGTAACGCTGTTGTCTTCATTCGTCATTCTTATGTGTTGTCGCACCGGTAATTTTATACGTTTTTTAATTTCTAAATATTGCAAAAGGAACATTTTTTTATCAAACAAAGGTAAAACCAACTATACCCTGCAAATTCATATTTTTTATTAGGCTTCAATACATTTTTGGTCCTCTATCTAAAAAACAAATAAAGTTTTTCTCTTCCTGTTATTAATAAGGGTTGTCACGTCATTTGCTACATCACTAAAAATCTGATGTGGCAACTTCCAAAATACTTGTTCCTGACTACTCCCTCATCAATCTTCTACAATATATAAGCGGGCTTATATCTAGTTTTATATATTTTATAGTAAGACACATTGCATTTATTAAGGAAGCTAATAAGGATTTCTACCAATAAGGGTGACACTAACTAGTGTTATGAGACACAAGTTAAGAATGTTAAAAAGTAGAATTTTTTTATTGAAAATGGTAAATTCTTGACCTTATAAAAGTTAAATGTACAACTTTTACACACTTTCTAAAACAAAAAGTATTTGTTTCTTTAACTAGTGCCCTATGAACACTAGATTGAAGTAGAGCATTTCCCATGTAATAATTGCAAAATTGTTAGAGCCTGTATTGAAGTAAAAAATGTTCTTTAATTAATAGGAAGTTGGTGATTTCTACCCATATAGCCCCTAATCCTAAATCCTATTATTTTGATGTAGCAGAAGAAATTCTAGACTCATGGACATCTTTCTCAATCTTCATCATCCGGATGTTCTTCACAACAACACAGCATCTCTTATTGCAAGGAATGAGTAATCGACTTTTTCATGCATTTGACTGTTTCTTTGTAGTTAACAACTTCCTTTATGCTTAGGATGAATCTTTTTAGTTTTAACTGAAACTTTTTAACACACTTATTATTTTGTAAGGTTATTGAATGGTTATTTGGATGGCAGAGAACCAAGCTCTCGAAACTTAGTGAAACTGTGTCTGTTTTCTATGTAATATTTCAATTATGCAGCAGTGTAAATGTTTGTGTTCAATGTCTGTTTGAGACCAATTTCTTTATAGTGTGTTTGGATGAGAGAATGTTTTGAGGTAATGTAATGTTTTGAGGGAATTCAAATACTTTTAGATGAATTCCATTGTTTGGATAATAATATGGAGAATTTTCAAAATGATGGAAATTTATGAAGTATTTTTTTCAAGTTAAATTTAGAGAATTTCAAATGACACCTAAAAGTTAAGAATTTCAAATTTCTTCATTCTTATAATTTTCAAATTTTGCATTTTGGTTCTCAAATTTTACAAAATTTTCAAATTGACCCCAATAAATTTACAAAAATTGCAATTTGACCCCTAATATTTTTTAGAAATTATAAATTTACCCCTCAACTTATTCAAAATTATAAATTGACCCCTCAAATTTTTTGAAATTTACAAATTGACCCCGAATTTCAATTTTCAAATTTGGCCCAAAATTTTTTTTTATAAAAGTTGCCCAAAAATATGACAATGAAATTTTTGATTACTCCATCCAAACAAGAATATTTAGAAATGAAATCAATTTAATTGAATCATTTAAATTGCCTAGAATTCTAAATTCTTCAAAATTTCTTAATTACCTCTTCCAAACACACTCTTAGAGTTTCATCAATAAAATCGTTGTTATTCAGTGAATTTATCATTTTGTAGCAGCAAAGATATTTTTCCCCCACGCGTACGCAATTAGGTTTGTACATGATTCATCTGCACTAACCATCTCAACTTATGATTCTTCTACACTAACCATCTATAAAAACACTTATTTTTCGGGAGTACGTTATATGAATAATATTTTATAATTTTTATAACTGTCTCCCTTCTAAAGTTGACATTGTAATCTCACGGATGGAGAACATTAATGCCTTGAATCTCATTATGAAGCATTGAAATTATTGTGGCTTTGATTGGTTTTTCTCTGACAAGTTCTTGCATACACAGAAATCCAATTTGCACACACCTAAATATATCCTTGGATACATTTGTGGATCTACCAGTGATGTAATGTTGTCACTGTTCCATAACATCAATGCCACAAGAAAAAACATGATATCAGTTAATGTTTAATGTCAAAACATTATAAGTGCTTGTGTTTCTGTAATGTCATTTAAAGTTTAATAATAAAACAAGGAGCCATGATGACTGATGAGGGGCTTACAAATCCTATAATGTCAAAAATACCTGTGCTTCTATTTATTGTGTGTAGTTTAGAATCTCTAGTAGTAATACTCCAAAGCTAAAGACATCACATTCACTATCTCCAAATATTTTAGCCATTCCAAAATATAACATTTTTGGACAAAGAGGAAGGCGTATACTTGCCTTCACGTTTCTATGTATTGTGCGTAGTTTAGATTCTCTATGAAGACATAGCAATCTTCGAGCAATTCCTTCAATTATTTTAAAATGGATGAGAACTAATAGACCGAGATATTTCCTTCTGCTTGGATGCAAAAGCCAAGAAGTCTAATTTCAGGTCTACTGATAAACCAAGATTTTTTTTTGAGTGACAGTTGTTTGTTACTGTGACAAGCTTTCCAAAATCAAACAATGTTAGGTACTCGATTCCGATACACCTTAAGTCTTCAATTTTGCCCTCACTATGAATTTGCATATCTGTTATGGTTAGTGACATTACTGCTGAAACCTGCCTAATTTCTTCCATTACCAAAACAAGTAAAGAAAATTAAATGTGAAAGTTCAACCATGGCATGATCGAAATATGTACCATATTGCTACAATGGTTTGTGGAATTTTCAGGGGTGAAGAATCCCAGGGTGAACTTGTTTCTTTGTTATTATTTGAGGTTCACATGGTTCCCTGGTAAACAGAGATGCTGTTATGATGTCGAAGCAGTGGCAGTAATAGATAAAGACAAGGTGGAGTTAACTGAAAACAACGATGACTAGCCCAAGAAATAGCCGCCCTCGCAAGGGTATGAGCAGCCATATTCACTTGTCTCCTAACAAACTTGACCTCAAAATTTAACTTTGAAGACGTACAAGAAACAATACTAGAAACAAAAACACTAATATCAGACAAGCCTTGGATTTTCGAGTAAATAGCATTCACTCGAATTTGAGAGTCACTCTGAAACACTGCTTCACCTCTAATATTGCCACTGCTTCACCTTCAACAGTAGAGAGTTTAGCCCATTTGCATGACGTTCCTGCAAAAATAAACGGCCCCTGATAATTCCGAAAACAACTTTCAGCAGTTGTTATGCCTTCTAAGTCGAAGAAACCTGCATCAACATTGCACTTGATCAATCCTTCCATTGGTTTCTCCCATCTGTGACTGAACTGATACTGCTGCTGCATGCTTGCCAAACAATCATGGCGCTGGTGCATCTCAACCACTGCTGCCACAGGTTGAAAGCTTGCTGTCCGGTCTGTAAAGGTGTGTTGCTACCATTATTCCACACCAAATCGTTTCAATTCTACCAAACAGCAACATGACCTGCTACACTGCTGTCCTCCTCTCGGCATAGAAACATAACGAGGTCTGCTGCAGTATCAAAGGTCAGACAGAGGTGAAGGGCTTAAGTTCATAAATTATTAGGTTTTAAATTTTGCTTAAGAATGTTAATATATTTGATTGTGTACTTTGAACGGATAATTTACTTTCATCACATAATTTTCAGTGCAAAAATGTCAATTGGCATATTTCCTCTACATGAATAAGCAAAGAGAATAAAAAATATCAGAATTTATGCATTCAAGGCATCACAATTTTAAAACCAGCAAACTTATTATTCTAATGATAGAAATTCACAGTTCCAGCAGATGTTTGTTATCTCATTCTTTATATATGTATTGCATTATACAAAATTAGTTCAAACTAAACAAAAATAATAGCAAAAGTTATATAAATTTGTGGCATATGACAACAAATACAAATGTGTATCAAACCTATAGTTTTGGACTACTTAGTTTATTGCAGTACTAGTACTTGGTTTATATTGCAGAATTGATGGTAAGATTGATCAAGTTTGGTTGAGTGGAATTTGTAGTTTTTGACTTTTTTAATGAATAATTTTTTCATTGTGAATCTTTAAAGAGTGCCCTTAGGGTACTCGTTAGCAAGACCCTTGTTTAAATTAGGCAAGCTATAAAATGTTTCTAAAATTTAATGAAGTATGATTGAATTGTTAAATGATTATATATTATAGTATTTTTGCAAATTTTTAAAATCTCAATTATTTTAAAATATAAGTCTAGTCCTCCAAAATCTTCCTTACAAACAGAACCTTAATGTTTTGGACTGTATTTTTTTTTTTGCCTCTGTTGTTGCCTGTCCCTGGTTTTCATTTGTGAGGTTAGATGGTTTGGCATGACTTGTGCCTGTGAGTTCTGAAGTATACAAATTAACTAATTTTGCATTTGAAAAAAATATTAAATTTTTGATGACAATGTAAAAACTTCTTATAGCTTTTTACTGAAATCTACAGAGGAAATTTTACTCATGGACATCTTTCTCAAAATCGTTACTTTTCAGTTGTAACTGCAACTAAATTTTGTCACAGGACATTCACAACAGTTCGATTTCCTCTTTAGTTTATATACCGGTGGATATTTCAAATTGGACGTTTGAAGTGGATTTGTTGCGCCGTTGTTTTCAGGATCCCCCAATGTTTTTGGCGGATGAGTTTAGCGGGATGGTTGATGCATTTTGAATGAACTTAATGGTATATATGCTGAGAGTACCAAAAATGTTACTTCATTACTATTGTTTCTTTGCATCAAAGTCCTATATATTTCTTCCTTTGAACCTGTAAAGTTGGTAGGTACATAAGAAGTTTGATTGTTTCTGACTGTTGTCATTCGTTAGGAGGAGAAATGTAAATGGAGTACTCCAACATCGTTTGTTATGACATAGTTAAAATGTTCTAACTCTAAAATTGATCTAGTAACACAACTCATAACAAAATTGAAACAAAATTCCTAGGTCCATCCCAAACAGAAACCAACATAATTTGATTTCTCTAAACGTTCTCTATGTGTCTCATCATATCAATTTAAAACTAAAATGTAAGGGTTTATCCCAAGCTGGAACCAAAAATATATATAAGATAATGATTGTAAGTTCTGTCCAAAAGAAAATAACATAAAGTTGGATGAAATATGCAAAACTCATAAAAATAACAACAGAGTAAAATGTAAACTCATGCTGCTGATGAGTTATCCTAGGAATAAAATTCAAGGCAAAGCGAAGAAAAAGAAAACAATTTAAAACGGCATATAACACCCCAAGTGTTGTTAATGGCGGAAGGTCGAAAGTCCACCTTATAAACATGTCACTGCGGCCTACGGCACAACCATTGCGGGCACCGGCATTCCTATTTCTGATGTTAAAAATTTACCATTCTGCCATGACGCTGCCATTTAAGAACACTCCCTCCTTTGTGATATTTTCACAAAGTTCAACTAATAGTTGCAAAAGTCCACAACAATTCTTTGACCATAGGTAGGTGGATACGGTGGCATCATAGGTTGTAGCGGTTTTGGCTTGACCATCCTTTTCTGGATTAAGTAAGGCAAAATTTGACCATAGGGCATAGGCACGGGATCAAACTGCACGCTTTTCCTCTCATAGTTATTCCTTGGGCCTGATTGATTCCTTGGTGGGTACATATTTTGTTGCTGCTGCTGATTTTGCTGAGGTATTATTGCCGGCTGTTGAAGTGGAGTCATGGGGCTTACTTGATACGGATATTGCCCCTGAGCTACTGCTGCCACATAAGGATATTGGTAGTGAGGCATCTAAGTTGAGGGCGCCCGAGGTGGTCCTACCATAACATCATTTGTCTCCCCTTCTTTCTTCTTCTGATGGTTATTGAGGGATCTCTTGGCTCCATTTTGAGCATTGGGAGGGCCTTGAATCTTTCCTCTCTTCAACCCATCTTCCACTCGTTCTCCAATTATGACCAAGTCAGAGAAACCTGATGATGTGCTTCCCACCAATTTATCATAGTACGGGCCTTGCAATGTACTCATGAAGGTGTCAACCAGCTCTCTTTCTAACAGCGGTGGTTGCACACGAGCTGTCAATTCTCTCCATCTCTGAGCGTACTCCTTGAAAGATTCGTTACTCCTTTGAGTAAGGTTTTGTAACGGCATCCGATTGGGAGCCATGTCCAAGTTATACTTGTATTGTTTCAAGAAAGCATCTGCCAGGTCTTTCCATGTTTGGATATGGGTGCGTTCTAACTGCATGTACCAATCCAAAGATGCTCCACTTAAACTGTCCTGGAACACATGGATCATAAGCTTCTCATTTGTTGCGTAAGCAACCCTCTTCCTACAAAACATTCGCAAGTGATTCCTCGGACAGTGAATACCCTTATACTTCTCAAAGTCTGGTACTTTAAACTTTGGAGGAATAACCACGTCGGGAACAGAACACATGTCCAGGGCATTGTACCCGTATGCGCTGAATCCTTCAACAACCTTCAGCCTCTCCTCCAAGGCACGGTACATCTGAGCAGACTCGATGTCCTGGTGAGTATTGTTGGGAGCAGAACGTCTAAGCTGGGCATCTTCCTTAGCATGTTGGGGAGAGACATTCTCATTTTGAGTGATGGGATTCCCTTGGGGATGAGGCTCTTCGTTCCTGATTGGTATGGTAACCTGTGGTGGTGGATGCGGAGCAGGGCTATCACTTTCAGGAGGGGTATAACCGAAAGGAAGACCATATGGGGGCCATGATCCATTCGCCGCTTTTCCCGCTGAGTGAGAGTTATTTTCCTTGTTGGACAATGCTTGCATGAGCTCTAGCAGCTGATCCATTTTTTCCTTCATCGCGTCAACCTCCTCTCTCAGTGCATGCTGATTTTGCTCCAAATTTTCCATGGTCCTCCGATGGTTAGCACGCGTCTCGTGGGGGTGTCGAAGAACGGGCTCTTAGGCCAATTGCTTTCTGGGCTTCCTGGCTATGATGAATTTCCTTCCTGGTGTTTTTGGGGGAATGATATGAGTGTTTTCCTTTAAAATGCATGTATGCGATGTAGATGAAAAAACATGTTTTTTTTGTCATTTTGCTTTGAGAAGGAAATTATAGGCGGACAGTCATTATAAGCAATCAGAAATACTAAAGGTAGAGTAATTAACATTGCTTCAAAATTATCATTGATTACATAGCATTTAAATTAAAGTACAAGGCATAATTAATGAAAATACAAATCAAATGACCCTTCTTTTTTCGGCCTTGTCTATTTCTTCCTTATAGAACTCCACGGTGTCCTTGCAATATTTCATGAATTTTTGGATTTTCTTAGGGATGTCATAGTAAGGCATAATCATTTCGGCTTTTGCCAGCTTCCTCGGGAGTTGGGCAATGACCGCATTTGAGAACGAGACCAATTGGCTTCGAGATATTGGCTTCGAGATGCTCGCACTTGAGAACGAGACCAATTTGCCGGCTTTTCCTGATATTGGCTTCGAGATGCTCGCACTTCAGCTTTCCTTGATGAAAAAGGTTCTCATACTCTTGCCTTTGGATGCTCTCTATTTGTAGCCGCTCTTTATATTCCTTGATGACCTCTTGGAGTTGTTGGGCTTTTTCTTGGTATTTCAACCTCTACTTCCTTTGAGCTTCAGTGGCCAACTCCCCAAACTTTTTCAATTCTTGATTGGAATGCAAGACTTTCTCAAACTCCTCATCTTTGGCTACGAGATTGGCGTCTGAACTGACCAAACAATCCCCGACCCACTCTCTTTTCTTTTTGGAGTCCCTCAACCTTTTTCTGCATCCTTGGAGAGATTTTGTTGTTTCCTCCTGATCTCTCTTCATTCTAGCTATCTCTCCCAAAGCTTGATGATGTTTTGAATCTAACTCCTCAGTTTTGCATTGGAGTTCTAGAATCTTGGCTTTCAGTTCTTCCGCTTCCTCAATAGGAATAGTTGTGATCGGCTCAGGTGACAGAGGCCTAGTAGGTCCCACAACCGCAAAAGGTAGCTTGATTACTTTGACTCTTTCCTTCACCCAATGAGTGTAGGGAGGTTTGGTTGTGCAGTTCTTTTTACCAAGCTTTTTCTTGTGTATTTGACTCCAAACTCTTCGGATCTTTCTTAGCAGCGCTAAGTCCTTATCTCCTTCCTTTAGAATGAAAGCTTCCAACAAAAGATCATCGGGTTTATCTTCCATTGGATAACCCAATTTGCGGAGAGAGAGGACTGGGTTATAGTTGATACATCCCCTAGTGCCCATGAGAGGCACACTAGGGAATTCACCGCAGCTGAGAATGATTTCCGGATCGTCTACCTCTCGAAAGTACCAGTGGATATCCCCTTCGGTGAGAGCCGTCATCCTCTGCGACCACTTGAGTCCAGCTTGGTTTTCCACAAAATCCCGCTTTCTTAGCATGTGGGACATTAACCAGATTTGCACTAAGGGAGCACAGCAGGAAACCGTGCCTCCCCTTCCTTTCTCATGTCTGGTATAAAGAGAGTGATAGAAATCGGCTAGAAGTGTAGGAGCAGGATTTTTAGCCATGAACACCCCTATAGCTGGAAGATATATGAAGTCATCCATATTAGGGAAGAGAACTATCTCATATACCAAGAGAGCCAGTACTGCATTGAACGCCTTCCCATTTTTGTTGGCCAACAAGTCTCGTGCTTTGGCTTTCAAAACCTTTCTTGTGAATCCCTTAGTGTTCCTTTGGTTTCCAAGTATGGTGCTATTTCTTTGACACTAAGATGTAAAGATTCGGCGATTGCTTCTAGGGTAGGGTCTTCTCCCAAACTGTTGGGTTTTTGTAGATTGGCTACATTTTGCAAAAACACCTACTAGCCAGATGCTGGGACAGATGCGGTAGCATATGGAACAGCATTACGTGACTTGTGCTTTTCGCGCCAGCTAGCGCTTTATTTGTGTTCGCAATCTTCCAAAGATTTGCTTGAAGATTTATTTTCCTCTAGCTTGCTGATCAAGGCGCGTGTATCTGATTGAAGATTTGCTTGAAGTTTTATTTGCCTTGCTATATTTTTCCACAAGATATCGTTCTATATTTGGAAGCTTTTTATTATTTCTAGAAGATTTTTTCAGCTGGACCGGACAACGTCCACGTTCTATTTTGAAGCCCAAACTCGTGCTATCTCAGTATTATATATTTGTGAAGACAAACCCTAGTAGGGTAACTAAAAACCGTGTGTGTTAGCAAAGCGTGTGTTTAAGGTTTTTAGGGTTTCTTTTGTTAATTGTGAGCCTGGCTTGTATCTCCCTGATTCAAGCTAAGGACTGAGTTTGTTTGAGTTGTAATTGTAAGCTGCTCCTAAGCTTTTAAGTACGGAGTGAGTATGTGTTATTAGAGTGTGTTTCTCTTGGTGTGTTTTGCGTAGTTGATAACTATACTGTTTGTGTTGTTGGTAGGAATTGAGACGGGGTCTCATATCTAGGAGTTCCTAGATAGAGTTGCCACTGGTAGGGTCTTGGTGTAAAGTCAAGTAGTGTGTCTGCGTTGGTCTTTTCACTAGAACTATAATAGTGGAATCATTCCTGGATTGGTATCCCCCAGAGTAGGAGAGTTGCTCCGAACTGGGTTAACAAACTCACTGTGTACTTTATATTTCTGCTGTGTTCCTTTTAATTTGTGCTTTGTTACGCTGCGTTATTTTAATTGTAGTTCTGAGTAGACAGGTGCTCGGACAGTTGTGCCAACATTGTGCACAGCATCTGTCAGTCAGGTTGCCAGGAATTTCAATTGGCATCAGAGCAGGCACCCTGTTCTGTGTGGGTGAGCTCCAGGGAAAGAATTTTCTGGCTTAATGGATAAAGAAGGAGGACTGGTGAACAGACCACCCCTGTTGGATGGGTCGAACTATGACATTTGGAAATCACGCATGACAGCATTCTTGAAATCTCTAGACAGCAGAGCTTGGAAGGCTGTGATCAAGGCATGGGTCCCTCCTAAAATAAAAGATGCGAATAACGTTGATACTGATGAGTTAAAACCAGAAGAGGAGTGGTCTACAGCAGAAGACACTGCAGCTATTGGAAACTCTAAAGCCCTGAATGCTTTGTTTAATGGGGTAGACAAGAACATGTTCAGGGTGATTAAACAATGTACTGTTGCTAAGGAAGCTTGGGATATCCTAAGAATAGCTCATGAAGGTACTCAAAAGGTCAAGAAGTCAAGGCTACAACTGCTAACAACACAGTTTGAGAATTTGAGAATGAAGGAAGGAGAGAGTGTTCATGACTTTCACATGAATGTGCTAGAATATGCTAACACATTTGAATCCTTGGGGGAAAAGATGTCTGATGAAAAACTGGTAAGCAAAATCCTCAGGTCCCTGCCTAAGAAATTTGATATGAAAGTATGTGCTATTGAGGAGGCCCAAGATATTGGAAATATGAAAGTTGATGAGCTGATTGGATCTCTTCAAACTTTTGAATTGAAGGCTAATGAAAGATCTGAAAAGAAAGACAAGAACATTGCTTTCATCTCCAACACTGATGAAGATGATGTGGAGAGTAATTTAGATATTGATGAGAGCATCTCTGAAGCTATTGTGTTGTTGGGCAAACAATTTAATAAAGTTGTGAAGAGTATGGACAGACGCCCTAGGACAAATGCTCCGGACAACAGTCGCAGCATCTATAAAAATGTCAACAATCAGAGGAAACCTAGAACTGATGACAAAATCAATCAAAGCAAAGGGGTGCAATGCCATGAATGCGAAGGATTTGGTCACATCAGAACTGAGTGTGCAACTTATCTGAAGAAACAAAAGAAGGTGATGACTGTGTCTTGGTCTGATGAGGATGAATCAGAAGAAGAACCTGAAACTGCAAATCATGTGAATGTGTTGACTGGAGTGTGCACATCTGACAATGAATCTAGTGATGAAGAGGTAACATATGATGAATTGGCTGATTCTTACAAGGAGCTATGTCTCAAAAGTGAGGAAGTTTGTAGAACTTTAGAAAAACAAAAGAGGACCATTGCTCTCTTGCAAGCTGAGAAAGACAAACTTCTGAAAATAAACTCAGAACTCAATGATGAGGTTATCTTACTTACTTCCAAGATTGCCAATATGAACAAGCAACTGCAGATGATGAACAAAGGTACTGATGCTTTAGACGAAATTCTGGAAATAGGACAGAAACCTGGAGATTCTAAAGGTATTGGGTTTGACTACAGTTCCTTGCCTCAGCAGAAACAACTACCAGTGAGACAGTTTGTGCCATCTGTTAGTACTCATGATCATACTATGTCAAGACAGATGCCCCAGCATCAGGTGAGACAACAGGCATCTGGATATAGGCCCAGATCAAAAGGAAGGTATTATGGTTGGGTATGTCACCACTGTGGAAGAAAAGGACATATCAGACCTTTCTGTTTCAAATTATATGGTTACCCAGACAGGACCTATTCACCAAGACCTGATCCCAAGGTAAAGATCACCAAGGAGCAGTGGAAGCAAAAAAATGATAATTTCACAAGCAACACTGTGGATCCTAGAAAAATAGAACCAGAAGCTGATGAGATTGCTCAAATTGCTCATACATCTCTGAGAGTGTCATCCAGAAATGATTGGTACTTTGACAGTGGGTGTTCCAGACATATGACTGGTGATAAAAATTACTTAACTGATGTTAAGCCTTATGCTACAAGTTTTGTGACTTTTGGGGATGGAGCCAAAGGAGAAATAAAGGGTGTAGGAAATCTTGTGGAAGAGGGTCTACCCAAACTTGATAAGGTGCTTCTTGTGAAAGGATTAACTGCTAACTTAATTAGTATTAGTCAACTGTGCGATCAAGGAATGAAGGTCAACTTTACAAAGAGTGAATGCTTAGTTGCTAACAGTGAAGGGGACATCCTGATGAAAGGTGTTAGATCAAAGGACAATTGCTACTTGTGGGTCTCTCAAGATAAAGCAAAGTTATCAACTTGTCTAATAACCAAAGAAGATGAAGTTAAGCTATGGCACCAAAAGCTTGGACATCTGAATCTCAGAAGCATGAAGAAAGCTACTACTGAAAGAGCCTATAGAGTATACAACTCCAGAACCAAGACAGTGATGGAATCTATAAATGTTGTTGTAGATGATGAAGGAAATAATGCTGTGCCAGATGATGCTACATTTGCCTCAGCATCTGACCTACAGGAAGAGAAGAAAGAAGATGAAGCAAGTAGTAAGCAAGATTCTGAAGTAACTGGTCCAGAGAAGACTGCTCCCAACAAAGGACCATCTATCAGAGTTCAGAAAAACCATCCCATAGATCAAGTCATTGGCGACCCAAACCAAGGGATAACAACTAGAAGGAACTATGATGAGGTATCAAATTCTTGCTTTATATCTAAACTTGAACCAAAGAATGTTAAGGAAGCTCTAATTGATGAGTTCTGGATAAATGCTATGCAAGAAGAATTGACTCAGTTCAAGAGAAGTAATGTGTGGGACTTAGTCCCTAGACCAGATAATGTGAATGTCATAGGTACCAAGTGGGTTTATAAAAACAAGTCTGATGAAAATGGTACTATCACTAGAAACAAAGCTAGACTGGTTGCACAAGGATATTCTCAAATTGAAGGTGTAGACTTTGATGAGACTTTTGCTCCTGTAGCTAGGTTGGAATCTATTAGATTGTTACTTGGGATTGCATGCATACTAAAATTCAAGCTGTATCAGATGGATGTCAAGAGTGCCTTTCTCAATGGGTACTTAAATGAAGAGGTCTATGTGGAACAGCCTAAAGGCTTCATTGATCCAAGTTTTCCAAACCATGTTTACAAATTGAAGAAAGCTCTATATGGCCTGAAGCAAGCCCCTAGAGCTTGGTATGAGAGACTTGCTGAGTTTCTAATCAACCATGGCTATAGGAAGGGAGGAAATGACAAGACCTTGTTTGTGAAAGATGAAAATGGACAGCTGATGATTGCTCAAATATATGTAGATGACATAGTCTTTGGAGGAATGTCTGACCAGATGATAGAGCATTTTGTTCAGCAAATGCAATCTGAATTTGAGATGAGTCTTGTAGGTGAGTTAAAATTCTTTCTTGGTCTTCAAGTAAAACAGATGGAAGATACTATATTTATCTCTCAAAGTAAGTATGCTAAAAATATAGTCAAGAAATTTGGGATGGAAAATGCTGCTCATAAAAGAACTCCTGCTCCCACACATGTAAAACTATCAAAGGATGAGAAAGGTGTGGATGTTGACCAAAGCATGTATAGGAGCATGATAGGGAGTCTTCTATATCTTACAGCAAGTAGGCCAGATATCACATTTGCAGTTGGAGTGTGTGCCAGG
This sequence comes from Medicago ruthenica, assembly GCA_018208015.1. Classification (NCBI taxonomy): domain Eukaryota; kingdom Viridiplantae; phylum Streptophyta; class Magnoliopsida; order Fabales; family Fabaceae; genus Medicago; species Medicago ruthenica. The sequence goes on from CM031376.1 coordinate 31,069,508, forward strand.
TACCAAGCTGAACCAAAAATAAGCCATCTGACTCAGGTAAAGAGAATTCTGAAGTATGTGAATGGTACTAGTGACTATGGTATGTTGTATTCTCATGGGGAAAGCACTGTGTTGTTTGGATATTGTGATGCTGACTGGGCTGGAAGTGCAGATGATAGAAAGAGTACTTCTGGTGGATGTTTCTTTCTGGGTAACAATCTTATATCCTGGTTCAGTAAGAAGCAAAATTGCGTGTCCTTGTCTACAGCTGAAGCTGAGTACATAGCAGCTGGTAGCAGTTGTTCTCAATTGTTGTGGATGAGACAGATGCTGAGTGAATACAATGTCAAGACAGATGCTATAACATTATATTGTGATAATCTGAGTGCAATTAATATCTCCAAAAATCCTATACAACACAGCAGGACTAAACACATTGACATTAGACATCATTTTATTAGGGATCTTGTTGAAGAAAAAATTGTTACTCTTGAACATGTTGCAACTGAAGAGCAATTAGCAGATATTTTTACCAAAGCTCTTGATGCTAATCAATTTGAAAAATTAAGATGGAAGTTAGGGATATGCTTATTTGAGGAATTGTAGCAATTAATGTGCGAGAGGCGTGCAGCTGAAATTTTCTCCCTCCTCAACTGCTTGATGCACGTCACTCAAGGAGGTTATTTTGAACTTCCCTTTTTTAGACCGCTCACACGCTATCATTGTTATCTGTGTCTTAACTTCTCAAAACCTTTCATCTCCTCTCTTACCGCGCGCATCATCATTCAAAAATCGCCCTCTCTTCATACCTTCAAACACAAAATCATCACCATGGCTGATTCTACCTCTCATCAAACTATGCAAGATCAAGCTCCTGAAGCGGTCATCACCGATGCGCAACCCCTCACTACTATTCTCAGCTCTCCTACTAAGAAGCGACGAACTAGGTCGTCTGCATCACGAAGGAAGACTCCTGCCAAATCTAGCAAAGCTACCTCCTCTACTGCTGTGAACACGAGGTCAAAATCGAAAGGTAAGACTTCTACCACTCCCGCTGTTCAACAAGTAGGGCTTAGCATGGATGATTTGTACCTTAAGGACAATCCATTTATATCAACTATTGTTGAACCAAATGCTGAACCTTCTGTCAACGAATCTGAGAGTATTGCTGTTGAAAGTACTGTAGCTACATCTGAAACCCTAGGTCCTGATAACCCTAAGGTATCTAACAAATTAGTTGATGATTCTTCAAATTCCCCTACTGAGCAAGATGTTACCGCTATTTCTGTTGAAAAGAATGTTGTTAATCCGGATGTTTCTGAGACACCTGCTATTCCCCCTGCCACAACAACGGATGTTGTGACAGATGCTCAAGCATCTTTGTCACAAGCTCATGAGGAGCCTGAAACGGTGGTTCCAAACTCCCCTGACTCTGTGAGTGCTCATAAGAAAGATTCTTCCAAGTCTGAAGATGAAGGTACTGAGACCCAGGATGATGTAGATAATGCTGAGACTGTTATTTTAGACCATGTTGACACTATTGCTGTTGAGGAAGCTGTGCCTGAAGAAAGACCTCAGGATAAGACTGGTGCTATGGGTGTTGCTCGCAGGACTAGGAGCAAATCTGACAAAACTGCTGCTATTGTTAGTGAAGGACAAAAAGAAAGTAAGAAGAAAACTGGTAATGCTGGAAAGAGGCCTGTGTATGGCCCCCCCCAAGGCTGGGAGCAAGAAGGTGGCTCAAAGTGATCCCAAGAAGAAGAGTCTCAAAAGAAAAGACCCTCCCTCTAGTGACTCTGAGTTTGATGTTGATGAGCTTGAAGCTGCCACATCTGGTGGAGCTTCCCGAAAAACATTGAAGGGTATGAAGATTCCTCTAACCATCCCTCCAGCCCCTCTTGATAATGTTTCTTTTCACTTGGAAAATGGGTCCTCTAGATGGAAGTTCATATACCACAGAAGACTGGGTCTTGAAAGAAATTTGATGGAAGAAGTTTTCAAGTGTAAAAAGTTGGTTGATGTGTTGGAATATGCTGGACTGATGAAGACTGTGAGAAATCTGGGTCCATGTTATGATAAGCTGGTCAGGGAATTTCTGGTAAATGTTTCTGATGAGTGTGATGACACAAGAAACCCTGAGTATAGGAAGGTTTTTGTTCGAGGTAAGTGTGTCAACTTCTCTCCTATGGTGGTCAACACATACCTTGAGTGATCTGTTGAGGAGACTCCTGAGCTGGAGGTCACTGAGGACACCATCTGCAAGGCAATCACTGATAACAAGATTAAGCATTGGCCAAAGCATTTGTCTTCTGCTCAACTGTCTCCTATGTATGCTGTTTTGAATAGGATCTGTGCTCAAAACTGGACTCCAACCACTCACTCAAATTCTGTTGCTTCTGGGTTGGCTAAGTTGATTTATGCTGTGGGAACCAAGTCACCCTTTGATTATGGAGCCTACATCTATTATCAAGTTTTGGAGCATGCTAAATCTTTTGCTATTAAGTTTCCCATTGCTTTTCCTACCCTCCTGTGTGGTATTATTCTTCAACAACACCCTGATATTTTGATCAGTAGTGATGAGCCCTTCAAGAGGCCTAGTCCTATGGCTTTGGATTGCAGTTTGCTGTCTGAGACACATGATGCTGATGTAGCTGGTACTTCTGTCCGGACATCTGGTGTGCTCTCCAGAAAGCAAATGATAGCTGACCTCACTGAGACTAGTGTGGCCCTTGGAGCTAGGAAGGTGAAGATTGACAGGATCATTGCAGCTTTGAAGGCTGAAGCTGAAGCTGAGGGTGAGCAGGATGAAGTTGAAAGAGGAGATAAGACTGTTGCTTCTGCTGGTGACTCTGAGGATGACTCTGATGACTCTGATGATTTCTGATTTTGTTGTTTTGTTCTGATTCCTTTTGTGTACTCTTTTTGCTCTTGTTGATGACTGGGCTATGCCCTGAATTTCTTATGCATCTTGTGTGCTTCTGGTCTGTAATATGCACTCTCTATGGTTTCTATGCACTTTCTATGAGTATGCCCTATCTGTTATTTGTCAGAATTTATGGCTAAAAAGGGGGAGTAGATGCAATGTGTGCATGTGCATGTGTGTAGCTTATAGCGTATATTATCTTGGCTGGTTGTGTGCATGATTATGTATGGGTACATGTGTTGAGGGGGAGTGCTGTATAAGTTGAGGGGGAGTACTGGTACATGTTTTGAGGGGGAGCTCTTAAGTTTTTTTTGGTTGTGGAAATTTATTTTTTCCCTTCTCTATGTGAATCCACTATATGAGAGTTTATTTCTCTCTAGTTGTTCCTATGAGGCTAGATGTTTGTGTTATCTGGTGCATGCCTCTGATACTACTTGCAAGTTATCTTTGTCCAAATTGCTCCCTTGGAAGTAATCTCATTATTTGCTACGATATTTTCTTTCCTTGTTGTGTGCCTATGTTGACGTGAAGGAAACTTATCTGTGTATCTCCCAAGGAACTGGCCCTAGAGTGTTTTAGCCAAAATTTTGCCAAAGGGGGAGATTGTTGGGTTTTTGTAGATTGGCTACATTTTGCAAAAACACCTACTAGCCAGATGCTGGGACAGATGCGGTAGCATATGGAACAGCATTACGTGACTTGTGCTTTTCGCGCCAGCTAGCGCTTTATTTGTGTTTGCAATCTTCCAAAGATTTGCTTGAAGATTTATTTTCCTCTAGCTTGCTGATCAAGGCGCGTGTATCTGATTGAAGATTTGCTTGAAGTTTTATTTGCCTTGCTATATTTTTCCACAAGATATCGTTCTATATTTGGAAGCTTTTATTATTTCTAGAAGATTTTTTCAGCTGGACCGGACAACGTCCACGTTCTATTTTGAAGCCCAAACTCGTGCTATCTCAGTATTATATATTTGTGAAGACAAACCCTAGTAGGGTAACTAAAAACCGTGTGTGTTAGCAAAGCGTGTGTTTAAGGTTTTTAGGGTTTCTTTTGTTAATTGTGAGCCTGGCTTGTATCTCCCTGATTCAAGCTAAGGACTGAGTTTGTTTGAGTTGTAATTGTAAGCTGCGCCTAAGCTTTTAAGTACGGAGTGAGTATGTGTTATTAGAGTGTGTTTCTCTTGGTGTGTTTTGCGTAGTTGATAACTATACTGTTTGTGCTGTTGGTAGGAATTGAGACGGGGTCTCATATCTAGGAGTTCCTAGATAGAGTTGCCACTGGTAGGGTCTTGGTGTAAAGTCAAGTAGTGTGTCTGCGTTGGTCTTTTCACTAGAACTATAATAGTGGAATCATTCCTGGATTGGTATCCCCCAGAGTAGGAGAGTTGCTCCGAACTGGGTTAACAAACTCACTGTGTACTTTATATTTCTGCTGTGTTCCTTTTAATTTATGCTTTGTTACGCTGCGTTATTTTAATTGTAGTTCTGAGTAGACAGGTGCTCGGACAGTTGTGCCAACATTGTGCACAGCATCTGTCAGTCAGGTTGCCAGGAATTTCACAAACCAAGGTAAGGCCCATGATTCTTCAAACTACAGCCCAAAATCTTCTCAAATTCTTCTAAGGTTGGGGCTAACTGGAAGTCTTGGAAAGTAAGGCATCTGAGAGGTGGATCATAGAACTGAGCAAGCGTGGTCATAGGAGGTCAAGTATCAACCGTAATTTGCTTGGAAGCTACCTTTGTTGATCGTTGTCAGTTGATTACTCAAAGCGAGAAGACTTTCTACTTTAGGAACCCTGATTTTGAGAGAAAATGTGTTTCTTTTTTCGGAAGCCATATTTCTTTTTGCTGATCACTGATTGCCTGTTTTAGTTCCCTACAAAGCAAAATGTATCTGCAAAAATTATTTTCGTGGATGCAAATGTTATGGCATGCAGAGGTGTGGTTAAAAGAGGTCAAGGCATAAGTTAACAAAGTAGGAACATTCAATACTACCCCCCTATTCTCACACGTGTGTTCTAGATTAAAAAGGTTCCTAGAGTCATTGATCTTATTTGAAAATATTGTTGCCATTGAAAATACTTGCAAGACAACAACACTCTAAAAGATCTCCTCTAGGTGAGGTTTTCATGCCAACCCTACAAGACATACGTCAGGAATGTCAACACTACGCGACCATCGACTCTTGTTCTAAACGGAGGTTCCTAATAACATGTTTATAGGTTCTAGACTGGTTTATAAAGGTCCCCGGAGTCACGGATCCTACAAGAAAGTATCGCCGTCATTGCAAATACTCGGAAGACAACAACACCTCCAAGAGAATCTACTCTAGGCGGGGTTTTCATGCCAACCTTGCAAGACATACGTCAGGAAGGTCAACACTATGCAACCACCATCTTATCTTAAGTTTTTTCTCAAAGCTCGGGTACAGAGCTTCACTCATGCGACAACCCACAGTTGACATATCAATATGAATATAAAGCATCATGAAGCATAGATATAGAGGCGAGAGAGAAAATGAAGATAAAGACATAAGACAAAAACATGCAAGCAAACAAAAAACACTTAACCTAAGAGCTAACTAGGATAGGCTTGACTCGCTAGTGAGAAACAGAAGTCCCCAGCAGAGTCGCCAGCTGTCGCGTCGCTAAAAAACGCTTGAGCGTACTAACGCTCGGAATAACTACAAAGTCGCCACCAGAGTTTTATTTTTAAAGGGAAACGTTGATAAAACCCTTGACGATTTGGAAGGATGGTCATCGCAACCATTGATGGGTTCGGGAGTCAATTATGCAAGGGGAAGGTATTAGCACCCCTCACATCCGTTGTACCCAATGGGAACCTCCTAGTTATTTTAGGGTTAAAAAGTGTTTTAAAGGTTGCTTGCTACGTTTTAATATTTCCAAGAAAAAAGGAAAAGGGGGGAAAAAGTTTTTTTATTAGGGTGTTTGACAAGAGTTGGATCTTGCTCCTACGTATCTCCTGGTGCAATGGAGAATTCAAAGCTACGTAGTTCTTTGGGTAGAAAATATTTGTTTTGTTGGTTGATTTTAAATAACGATGTTTTTGATCGTATTCTAGCGGTTAAACGTAGCTTGTATACTCGCGCGTGGGAGGCTTAAGCGTTTGTTTGTATCGCGTTAGAATTGATAAAACATTGTCCGTTTGTGAAAAGAGATTTGATTTTTATTTGACCACGGGGGGCCGAAAATTAGTTTAGTGTGTTGGATTTGTTTATTTTATATTTTTTTTTGTATTTTTGAAAAGGAATGACGATTGTCCGAACAACGAGACATACGTCAAGTGCTCGTGCAACCGGGGAATGGAAAGATATACGTCGGACCACTCCTTTTTCATTCAAGTTTGTTATCGAAAATGTAACATCCCGCCTAAGACTCGAATATTTATGAATATTGAGACGATGTATCAGAACTGTTTTAAGCGAAGGGCAATTTGGTAAATTGTCAGTTAATGGGCCTATTTATATGGTAAGCATGATATCCCGTTTTTAATCATCAGTTATCAATGTTAGAAGCTTGAGAAGCAAGCAAGACAAATAAGGGATTAAGAGGAATGGCGTTTTTGTAATTATTGTTAAGGGGGAGATTATTTTGAAATGGAACAAGATATTTATCTCTTGTTTGTCCATTTCCTCCCCATTCCTTCCCAAAAATCAGATTTTGCTCTCTCCCCACTTCATCTCACACGCCCCAATCTCACTCACCAACATCCATTCAAACTCCAATCAAGATCCTAGTAGAAACCTTGCAAGGCAAGCTTAAGTTGGAAGCTAGAACAAGGGAAAAGAAAGAGGAACAAGGAAGAACAAGAGAAGGGTTTGATTTGGAGAGACATAAGGTTTGGTAATCAAGCTAACCAGCACCAATTGAAGACTAAGGTGAGCTCCACAGGGTTTTAGAACCCACTTGAGTAAGTTTGAGAGTATTTTACATATTGAGTTAAGTTTAGAAATTTTACCCTAGATTCTCATGCTTGCCAATTCCTTGAAATAACATGTTTAAATCATCAATTAGTATTATAAATTCATTCCTTATACTGTTGGATTGCTTGGGTATCCTTAAATGTGCCAAAATGGTGGAAATTCACACTTTTAGCAGGTTTTTGCACTGAAACTTTCGCCGGGCGAGCTCGGGGCGAACGAGCAGTTACTGTTTGGCAGGTCCTCACTGCCTATTTTCGCCCCCACCTCGCCTCAGGGTCGCCTAGCGAAATTGGACAGGCAGCATTTGTCTGTTCTGTTTCGTTTTAGGTGCTGTGTACGTGCTCGGCGAAGCTTTTTAATAACTGTTTTTCAAGTAAACATTATTTTTCAAGATAAACACCATTCTTGACATATTTAAAGGGTTATTCAACATTTAAGGAATGAATGAACAAATAAGGAATTTGGTTAAAGCATTAGAGATGCAAGATTAGAAGTTATTTATGCTATGGATCATTTCCAACAATTAAGTGATGGCTTATGATAACGATAAGCCTATGATTATAGATCCATATGATATAGATTGGGAGATTAGTTCCCTTAAGAAATACATTAAATATGCATAAGCTCATAGCCAATTATTATTAGACGTACTTTCAAGTACATAAGTTAAGAAATTATGGGAATGAGAATGCACCTAGTGTACCAATTTTAGATGCACTCAATTAAGCGTGCTTATGCACAAAGAATGATTTAATGTTCTAAGTTAAGAACCTTTTTAGGTTATGTATTCAAGACTTATTTCAAAGAATTATTAAGATATTAAGCCGTGGCCTTCGTCGTTCACGCTAGTGGGACACGAATGGTTCACGTAAAGTAAAGACTAAGATTAATATTATTTAAGTCGTGACTTTCATTGTTCACGCTAGTGGGACATGAAAGGTTCATGCATAAGTTTAAAGAATAATAATAATTCGCGTCTTCCGTCGTTCACGCTAGTGGGACACGGGGGGTATACGCGTAAGTTAAGATTATTAAGTCGTGTCTTCTGTTGTTCACGCTAGTGGGACACAGGAGGTTCACGCTAGTGGGACGTGTTATTCCGCAAGGATGACCGCACGACGACAAGAGGAGTCCGGTGTTAGCCTGATATGATAGGAATTTTCACCGGTTAGAAGGGAGATGTACTTCGGGGTTACTCCACCCGGATGCACTCCGTAAAACGAACCAAGATAATTATTGTTTGTTCAACGCTAACCTCTAACTTAAAGATATAAAGATTAATACATTTATGTGTATAAGTATTGAGAAATAGGACGATTAGTTCCTAGTAATAAGAAGTGGTCATAGTTATTTCCCCCTGATCACTAAGTAAGTCAAGTTAGCCTATGACGAGATAAGATTAAGATATGCAGCGATCCTAGTTCTTCCCCTTGATCGCGGAATAAGTAAAAAATAAGACTTGGCGATCGTAGATATCCCCAAGATTGCCGAGGTAGGCACGGCGACCCTAGGTTCCCCGAGGTTGCCAACAGTAGGTGGGGTAGGAGCTCACTGAGACATTATGTCTCATCCCTATCCTTCTGGTGCAGGTTTTCAGGTAAGCTAGTGTTGTTCATGAAGATTTTCACCAGGAAGACGCTGGATGGAGTGCAGTTGCTTGTCGCGGAGAGGCTCAGAAGGTTATCAGGACATGTTTATGTATTTATAGATGATGTTTGGATAAATGTATTAACGAGACAACTTGTACTCATTCAGATGTATTTATTATTATTATTGAAAATTTTAATGTACCCAGTATCAGATTAATACACATGCTAAATATTCTAGATAATTTAGTATGGGTGTTACAATTGGTATCAGAGCCTGGTTGATTCAGACCGTGCCTTGGGTCATTAAAGTTTCAATAAAAGTAGTGGGACCATTGGGTTCCGGATATTGTTCTAAAGGTCACATCTAGTTGAGCCTGATCAACTCAACCTAGTATATGACAGTTAGGATAAATGTCTGAGAGCTGAATGTGACCAAGGAGGAATGAAGTGTATGAAGGGCGAAGATTAAGGTGTCGGATTCTAAGACGGATTTAGCGAAGAAGTAATCAACGCCAAATGGTGGCCATCGAACAGTGAAGTGACTAAGTCTGTTTAGGGCAGAGTTTCAGGAAGGTCAGAAATATTTAAGGATAAGGTGAAGAGCCTTAACCTAGTTGGACGCATCATTGGACGATGCCTCGTCTGCGGAAGACATAAGGATTAAGGAATCATGGAATGCTCTAGGATATGATGTGGAACCTTGACGGAAACGGTAGCTTGAGAAGTTAAAGTGAAGTGTGGACTAAGTAACAATTCTAAGTACAGAGTTGAAGGAACGAATTTGAATCGGATGAGATTTTAATGTCCGGACAGTTAAGAGAATTAATTATGGATTACAAGAGTTATTTGAATAGATGAAACTACCACTCAAGTGTGGTTATTGAGTATGAACCACAAGTAAGTTTGACCCCCATCAGATCAGCCACGTTTACTAAATCAGATTTGTGAAATAAGAAGAGGAGATGATATACAGCCTAAGGACTAAGAAGGATGAATAAGTGGTAACAATAAGACTCGTTGCATGTCCTGGTGTGAATCAGATATTCGGATGTGTCCTAATAGTAAGAAGATTAGAGTAAGTTAAGCGAGATTGGGATTTTTCTTAATGAAGGTTGGGAAAATAAATGATAAGTTGCTGGAATTTAATATACTGACGGACGAATTGAGTTGAACACTCTTGATTAGACGAACAGTATTGGATTTCACTGATTGGTTAAAGAAGGTAAGTTCGAGATAACACAAGGTTATAGTAGACCAGTGTTGAGGGATGATCGGGAATTCAGCCGAGAAATTATGTCGAGATTTTATTATACGGAGGATCGTCTTGAATATGAATGTTTAGGATTGAGGTTAATGCTAAGGAGTTATATGCTCCCCATCGAAGAGGTTCCTTTCACGAATATCCTAGTATGGAAAGAGGTCACCTCGTGTTGATAAGTTTCCGAGGGCGGTAATAAGGCATAGATTTGAATTGTGAATATAGTAACAAGTTACTAAAGGAATCCAATAGATCATGATAAGTGCAAAGGTTTAAGATCGATTAATTGGGCACTCGAAGAAACGCAACCGATGTTGGGCGTTCTAGAGAACCGGTAAGAGTTTGGATCTTTTCAGGACGGATTGTTCCGTAGAAACTCAAGAGTAACTTAAGGAACATGATAGAGCTAAGGAGACCAAGGTTGTCCCGGGAAGATTATGGAAATGAAATCATTACGGATAAAGAAAGAGAGAATAGTAACAAGACTCAAATGAAAGGTATGAACCGTCAGAAGCTATAAGTGTTTTTAGAAGTTGCCACAAATGGATGTACATGAATTTAAGCTGCCTCAGATATAATTCCAATCGGGTTTCTGCAATGTTTAATGATTCTACATGAAGAGCTGACCAAGAGAAATGGTAATGTCAGACAAATTTGTTACAGTGATTACAAAGTGTTGGAGTAAAAGGATTGATCGATGAAATTTTATGTGACAATAGTGAAGTCTTTCCCCGATGCTAACTCGAGTGTTAAAAATCAGAGTGGCGCAGCGGAGTGGTAATCCAAGAATGATATAATGAACAACGTTAAGCTGAGGCTTAGAGTACGAGAAGATGTTAAGTGCTTAATTCCTATTATACGGGATAGTAGTAAGTATAAGCGAATTGAACATATCATGAGTTCTAATGGAAAGTTATGGAAGTTGAGTTGATGAATGCTTTAAACCTCGAAATCCATGAGGAATGAAATATTTGAATTTGAGGCTTTGATTAGAAACGACAATGCAGTGGCGAGTAAGTTTAATTCCATGTTGTAACCATGTCATGTTAACCTATATTAGCCGAAGATTTCGGAAGTTTTGAACTTAATGTTCACCAGTAAAGGAAGGAGGGCTTTTACGTAGATTAAAAGTTATTCGTAGTCCATGGTAAAGGGCTGCGTAATTTTATGTTATGACTAAAGGATTAAAGACTGAGTGTGCTTTTGGGTAGCAATCGAGTAGAGTTTTTCCATTGGAATTGAGGATTTTGAATTCGACGTCCTGGACGAGAAATAAGTTTGTGAAACTGGTGAATCGTAACCATAAATTTACATTATGGGTTGTTGTATACTTAAGAATAAACATGAGTAACATTGGCGGGGCAAACCTGGCAAGCCAGTTGAAAGGCAAATCCCGGATGTTACGAAATGAGTTAAGAGTAAGAAAGATTTCTCCAATTGATGTGGTAGTGTCTCAAATATATTAAGATTAAGAATGATGTCCCGTTAGTTGGACAAAGATGAGGTAATGTAAAGTGTACACGTGCTCGCATATGTATGTAAGATATATGCTATGAGATATATTATATAATGATATGAAAGACGACTTAAGCCACTTTTCATTTGGACTAAACTCCCATGAGTTTGGAATTATCGGTGTAGAAAACATTTATGCTACGACAAGAAAACGAGAATAAGTTGTGACAAGAACGATGGGAGATTGGCAAACTCCTAGTATGAAGAATGATTTCTAAGTTATTAAGATGAGTAACGTCGTAGATCAATTGAAGCAGAACGCGAATAATCAGTAAGAATTCGCGAGTCCTTGAGGAATTCCGTAGTGGAAGCAATGATTAAGATTGTGGAAAGTAATACACCAAGATGCCTCCTCCTTGTAATAGTATAAAGGAGGTAGTGCGGTAATTTTATTCTCATTAAGGAATGGTATAATAATGGAAAAACCATGTATGTAGGATGCCGTTGTATAAGGCAAAGATTGAATATAAGAATTCAATGGAATCGTCGAGGATAATAAGAACGATCAATGTTGTCAAGGTAAGATTATGCGGACTATGATGAGATTATAATATTCAGCACAAGTGTTAAGATCGGATAGCGCTAGTTTGGGTTTACAAGAAGTGTATAAACAAGGGTACGATCAACAAGTTGGATGCGATGGTCCGGATAACCTCATATTCTGCTATGCAAGGATTGTGTGATGCACATCAAGTATTTCAGTTAACGAAGAGATTGTTGGATACATTCGACTTATAGAGTTGGAATCTAAGGGATTCCGATAAGTAAGATGAACTCGAGTCTTGACCAATGAAGAAAGTAATACGGGAGATTAATTTGTATGATAGTGGATTCTAAATTTCGAGGACGAAATTTCTTTAAGGGGGGTAGATTGTAACATCCCGCCTAAGACTCGAATATTTATGAATATTGAGACGATGTATCAGAACTGTTTTAAGCGAAGGGCAATTTGGTAAATTGTCAGTTAATGGGCCTATTTATATGGTAAGCATGATATCCCGTTTTTAATCATCAGTTATCAATGTTAGAAGCTTGAGAAGCAAGCAAGACAAATAAGGGATTAAGAGGAATGGCGTTTTTGTAATTATTGTTAAGGGGGAGATTATTTTGAAATGGAACAAGATATTTATCTCTTGTTTGTCCATTTCCTCCCCATTCCTTCCCAAAAATCAGATTTTGCTCTCTCCCCACTTCATCTCACACGCCCCAATCTCACTCACCAACATCCATTCAAACTCCAATCAAGATCCTAGTAGAAACCTTGCAAGGCAAGCTTAAGTTGGAAGCTAGAACAAGGGAAAAGAAAGAGGAACAAGGAAGAACAAGAGAAGGGTTTGATTTGGAGAGACATAAGGTTTGGTAATCAAGCTAACCAGCACCAATTGAAGACTAAGGTGAGCTCCACAGGGTTTTAGAACCCACTTGAGTAAGTTTGAGAGTATTTTACATATTGAGTTAAGTTTAGAAATTTTACCCTAGATTCTCATGCTTGCCAATTCCTTGAAATAACATGTTTAAATCATCAATTAGTATTATAAATTCATTCCTTATACTGTTGGATTGCTTGGGTATCCTTAAATGTGCCAAAATGGTGGAAATTCACACTTTTAGCAGGTTTTTGCACTGAAACTTTCGCCGGGCGAGCTCGGGGCGAACGAGCAGTTACTGTTTGGCAGGTCCTCACTGCCTATTTTCGCCCCCACCTCGCCTCAGGGTCGCCTAGCGAAATTGGACAGGCAGCATTTGTCTGTTCTGTTTCGTTTTAGGTGCTGTGTACGTGCTCGGCGAAGCTTTTTAATAACTGTTTTTCAAGTAAACATTATTTTTCAAGATAAACACCATTCTTGACATATTTAAAGGGTTATTCAACATTTAAGGAATGAATGAACAAATAAGGAATTTGGTTAAAGCATTAGAGATGCAAGATTAGAAGTTATTTATGCTATGGATCATTTCCAACAATTAAGTGATGGCTTATGATAACGATAAGCCTATGATTATAGATCCATATGATATAGATTGGGAGATTAGTTCCCTTAAGAAATACATTAAATATGCATAAGCTCATAGCCAATTATTATTAGACGTACTTTCAAGTACATAAGTTAAGAAATTATGGGAATGAGAATGCACCTAGTGTACCAATTTTAGATGCACTCAATTAAGCGTGCTTATGCACAAAGAATGATTTAATGTTCTAAGTTAAGAACCTTTTTAGGTTATGTATTCAAGACTTATTTCAAAGAATTATTAAGATATTAAGCCGTGGCCTTCGTCGTTCACGCTAGTGGGACACGAATGGTTCACGTAAAGTAAAGACTAAGATTAATATTATTTAAGTCGTGACTTTCATTGTTCACGCTAGTGGGACATGAAAGGTTCATGCATAAGTTTAAAGAATAATAATAATTCGCGTCTTCCGTCGTTCACGCTAGTGGGACACGGGGGGTATACGCGTAAGTTAAGATTATTAAGTCGTGTCTTCTGTTGTTCACGCTAGTGGGACACAGGAGGTTCACGCTAGTGGGACGTGTTATTCCGCAAGGATGACCGCACGACGACAAGAGGAGTCCGGTGTTAGCCTGATATGATAGGAATTTTCACCGGTTAGAAGGGAGATGTACTTCGGGGTTACTCCACCCGGATGCACTCCGTAAAACGAACCAAGATAATTATTGTTTGTTCAACGCTAACCTCTAACTTAAAGATATAAAGATTAATACATTTATGTGTATAAGTATTGAGAAATAGGACGATTAGTTCCTAGTAATAAGAAGTGGTCATAGTTATTTCCCCCTGATCACTAAGTAAGTCAAGTTAGCCTATGACGAGATAAGATTAAGATATGCAGCGATCCTAGTTCTTCCCCTTGATCGCGGAATAAGTAAAAAATAAGACTTGGCGATCGTAGATATCCCCAAGATTGCCGAGGTAGGCACGGCGACCCTAGGTTCCCCGAGGTTGCCAACAGTAGGTGGGGTAGGAGCTCACTGAGACATTATGTCTCATCCCTATCCTTCTGGTGCAGGTTTTCAGGTAAGCTAGTGTTGTTCATGAAGATTTTCACCAGGAAGACGCTGGATGGAGTGCAGTTGCTTGTCGCGGAGAGGCTCAGAAGGTTATCAGGACATGTTTATGTATTTATAGATGATGTTTGGATAAATGTATTAACGAGACAACTTGTACTCATTCAGATGTATTTATTATTATTATTGAAAATTTTAATGTACCCAGTATCAGATTAATACACATGCTAAATATTCTAGATAATTTAGTATGGGTGTTACAGAAAATAAATGATGAACTACAATTAAAAGCAAAAACACTTGTTATATCTTTTTATCTTTGAATAAAAAATGAGTTTCAGCTCCTTCAGAAATAGTTCAACCCAGATTCTGAACCTTCAGACGCAGAAACTTCGGACTCAGAACCTAAGACTCTGGATCCCAGAATCTAAATCCCAGACTCTGAATCTTCAGACTCAAAACCTTCAGACTCAGAAGCTCACTTCAGAAGCTGACCTTTAGAAGCTGACCTTCAGAAGCTGACTTCAGACTCACTGTTCAGACTCTGACTTCAGACTCACTGTTCAGACTCTGACTTCAGACTCACTGTTCAGACTCTGACTTTAAAAGCTGACCTTCAGAAGCAGACTTCAGAAGCTCACATCAGAAGCTCACTTCAGAAGCTGACTTTAGAAGCGCACTTCAGAAGCTCATTTATGACTCTGGCTTCAGAACCTAAACTCCTAGCAAAGCTTCAGATGCACGAAAAAATGTGAGGGTTTTTGAGTGGTTGTGGTTTTTTTTTTAAGGTGGAAGTGATGGAGAAGATGAACAGTAACAAAATGGTGTTTTGCTACTATTCTCCTCTCTTTGTGTGATGTTTCTTGTGATGTTTTTGTGTGATGTAATGATTCTGTTTGTGTGAGGTTTTGTGATGATGGCTTAGATAGTTTTTTTTGATTTGTTCTGGTTGTTTGTTGGTGGTTTGTAAAGAAAAAATGACAGTTTTTATGTGGAGGTTTTGTTATAGGATTTTGCTGTTTTTGTGATTTTTGATTCTGCTGAAATCCTCCTCCCCTCCTCTGATTTTTGTCCCTGTTATATAGGCTTTCTTGGAATTGAATGCTGGATTTTCTTTGGCAAGAGTTTGGTTAACATTTATGGAGGAAGTGATTGTGATCTTTCTTGAAGATTTTGTGGCTAGTTCTGGACAGGAAATGATGAAAGAAGACAGGGAGAAAGGGGACGCCCCCTGCAATCTGTAGTGCTTTTGGGGTTGATTTTCTGGACAAAGGATGAAAGAAAGCGGGAAACAAGGGGGGCACTGCAGTCTGGCTACAGTGAACAGTGACTCCTTCTTCCTCTTTTTTACTTTATTATATATATATATATATATATATATATATATATATATTTTGTAATTTTTTTTGGGATATAAAATTGAAATTCCTAGCAGGACCTGATTCTGAATCGTAAAACAGAGTATGCAAAACAGCAGTTCAGAAGCAGAATAAAACAGACAGAAATTAAAATGCACAGTTGATTTGTTAACCCAGGTCGGTGACAAACACACCTACGTCTGGAAGCTACCAAGCCAGGAAGGAAATCCACCATAATAGTATCAATTCGAAGTCCTATGTGAACAGCCCCTGTTTCATAGCCTTCTCACTTAATCACTACCCGTGGTATTTCTACCTAGGAACTCCTAGATATAAGACCCCTCTTACTTCCCTCAGTCAATCATTGCCCCAGTGATTATCACACTCTAACAAATCAAAGATGAAGACACTCTTCAAAACATAATCAGTCACTCTTGCTTAAAAGCTTCAAGTGATTACAACTCAATAAAACAACCAACTCTAAACACTTGAGTGGTGTACAGAAAAACAGAGCATACAACTCACAACTAACAGACTCAAAACCTAAGACTCTTTGAATGATAGCTTTGGTTGAGATTATTTTCTTCAATGACGGCGTCCTCTATTTATAGCTTCAGCAGCAACATAAACTTGAGCCAAATCCTTCAAAGATATATTTCCAAAATACTTTAGAAACATATAGAAGCAATTTACTTTCCAGAAATATATTTTCCAAAGATTTCTTTGAAAATATATTCACAAATAATTGAATCCAATATTCACAAAATATCTTGTGAAATTCTTCTTCCTTCTAGAAACTCAGCTTGGAGAATTCTTCAATTAAATCTTCAACAAATCACATGAGAAAATAATCACTCTAAGGTGCGAACACAGGAACACAGAAAACCAGCTTCTGAAGGTACTTATGAAGAAGTGCTTCTGAAGGTCTGCTTCTGAACATACAGCTTCTGAAGGTTGCTTCTGAAGGTCAGCTTCTGAAGTACTGTTCAGCGTCTGAACATCAGCTTCTGAAGGTTCAGCGTCTGAAGTACTGTTCAGCGTCTGAACATCAGCTTCTGAAGGTTCAGCGTCTGAAGCACTGTTCAGCTTCTAAAGACGCACTTTGCTTGTATATTTGATTTTAGCAAACATGAAGCCAACAACCAAATATCCAACAATCTCCCCCTTTGGCAAATTTTTGGCTAAAATCAATTTGAGCACAGAGAGATACATAAACCAAATTCTTCACACATTAAATTCTTCACACATCAAAATATGCAACCATGAAGAACAACACAAACGTAGCAACAACAGAGTTAGCAGTGGATGATTCACTACATTTCACACATATACTCCCCCTAAACGGATCATTCAGTAGCAGCAACTTTTGAAATAGATCAGCTGCCAGTTCTGAGCATATAAATCAGCATCTGATAGGACATAGGAACAGGAAACACTCATTCCCCCTGAAACATGACATTCAGGAACCAACAAAGACTCCCACTCCCCCTGAACTACTGAAACAGATACACAAGAACAACTCCCCCTGAACACAGAGACTCCCCCTGATCAACTGCACTGCTTCTGAAACAACCATACTTTTCTCCCTCTTTTTAGCCAAACAATTTTGACAAAAATAACCATGTAATCACCAAGAGCAAAAAAAACAAAGAAATAGTAGATACAGACCATATGCACTCAAACAGATGAAAAGCATGCCCAGAAATCAAAGACAACAGAGGAAACAAACTACCAGCACAACACCATACACATCAGTAACAACAGTGACACTTCTCAGACCAGCAGAATCACACAAACATGGTACCCACACAGAAGAAACAAAAAATGACTAAGCATCAGAAGGCAAATTTGTCATCAGACTCTGCATCAGACACAGCAGACTCTGCAAAGTCTTCAAAAAAGACAAATGCCCAGTTGGCCCCTCAAATTTTCAAATTGCTCGACATTTAAGGCTTTCGTAAATATATCAGTAACATCTTCATCATCCTCAGCACATTGATCATAGGGCATGATGTCTTGAACATCTTGCTCAACATTATCCTCAGACTCACTAGGATCCACTTCCTTTATTTTTAGTGCCTTAGGGACAGGGACCACTACCTTGCTCCAGACTTTAGATGATCTAACACCTGCACTCTTCTTAGCAACAGGAGTAGGCCTGCTGGCAGCAGCAAGAGCCTTTCCTTTCCTATTCTTCAGCCTCTTGTCAACATTTTCACATTTTGGTCTCCATACCTTCTTGACATTGACTACAACAGGTTCAGATTTTCTTTGCTGAAAGTGCTTGGGGTATCTATGCAGCTTGTAACAGAATGGCTTTATGTGCCTCTTTTTACCACAATAATGACATACCCAAGGATGAGATGCCCTCTTGCTCTTAGATCCCTGAGGTTGGTTCTGGTGTTCCAACTTAGGTTTATTCATCATTGGATCACATGTTTTAACATCAACAATGAACCTTTTAGCTGGATTTTGTTGTTTGTTGTTCAAGGTCCTATCATCAAATCCTATACCATTTGGTTTCCCTTGGTTCTGACTCTCCAATATTTCTTCAAGCATATCGGTACCAGTGTTCAACATTCTGACTTGCTTCTTCATGTGTTCAAGTTGAGAGTTCAGCTGGGTTACCTCATCTTTGAGATCAGAGATTTGTGCTAGATGTTCACTTCTTTCAGTAAGCAGTTGACTGATAGTCTTCTTCTGATTTTCTAATAACTTGCAAACTTCTTCATTTATGAGGTATAGTTCTTCATAAGAGGTGGCTGGTTCTTCAAAAGACAATTCTTCATCACTGGATTTAGAATCAAATGGTGCTTCAGAACCTGATGGTGTTTCAGAACCTGATAGTGCTTCTGACCCCATAACTTTATCATCAGACAAGCATCTACCAGTGAAAGCATTGACATACTTAGCAGACTTATTCTCCACTTCTCATTCTGAGTCATCTTCATCAGACCAATACACAGACAAACTTTTCTTCTTTTTCTTGAGGTATGTGGCACATTCTGTCCTGATGTGTCCATATCCTTCACACTCATGACACTGTACATTTTGCTTGGGTCTCCTATCAGCCTGCTTCAGAATCATGTTAAATTGTTTACTAAGCATCACAAGAGCTTATGATGTGCTTTCATCATCCACAGTATCAGCATCTGCTACAAAAGCAACACCTTTCCCCTTCTTATCAGTTCTGGCTATTTCAAAATTCTGAAGAGATACTATCAATTCCTCAACCTTCAACTGGAGATGTCATGTGCTTCCTCAATGGCAGTCACTTTCATGTTAAATCTCTTGGGAAGAGACCTGAGGATTTTCCTCACAAGTTTCTCATCAGATATTTTTTCTCCAAGAGAATCAAATGAGTTAGCCATGTCCAGAACATTCATATAAAAATCTTGTATTTTCTCATCCTCCAACATTTTGAGATTTTCAAACTTGGTGGTGAGAAGTTGAACTCTGGACAATTTTACCTTTGATGTGCCTTCATGAATAGTTTTGAGAATCTCCTAGGCATCCTTAGCTACAGTGCACTGCTTGATCAGTCTGAACATATTTGTCGTACCCCAATTTTTGACCCAATTTTGACTCGTTTTAATCGTCTTTTAAAGCCGAGAATTTTCGTCGTTTCAGACGAAATTTCGGTAGGGAGGTATTTTAAAATACCTCATTTAGGGTTTCAAAAGCGATAGTTTTAGTTTTATTATTATTTTATTTTATTTTTACTTTAGTTTTTTTTTATTATTTTATTAATTTCGTTTTTTATTTTTTGTTATTAATTATATTCTGTTTTTATTTTATTTTTTATTTTTATGCTCTTGCTTTATCATTTATTTTATTTACTTAATTGATTAAAAAATAATAGGGGAGTCCAATTTCAATGGTTTTGGATCAGAGTTCCATCATCCATCACTTTCTCCATCTGTTTTTTTTGTCCCTTTTGCTTGGTTTCTTGCCTTGTTTCTGATTAAACCAAAGATCCAATCTCAACAGCTCTGTGCACATCCTCTTTTGTACATCCAATTTCAATAAAAACACTTCAGAACCAAGGGAAAAAGAGGATTTTACAGAACAGAAAAAAAACACAATACACAACATAACCCAGCAAACAACACAAACTCAGCCTTATACACTACACAAAAACCACTTCCTCCCCCCACACACCCACACATTCGGCCAGCAAAAATACCCACACAAAACAGCAGCACTTCCACACGCCCAGCAACATAAACCATCACACAGCCACTATACAAACACCCCTCTCCCACAACAACCACACAAACCGCGACCATACAGCCCAGCAAACACAAAACCGCGCCCCACACACACAAACACGACCCTCACAGCACCCACACGACCCAGCAGCAACCCATCACAAAAACCACAACACCACACAAAACAAAACACCACACACGCGGCAACCACTCCACACACACACGACCCACACGCCCTAAACACACACACACACCCAGCACGGCAGCTCACAACACAGCAAGACAAAGCCAAAAAAGCCAGCCAAAACCGAACCAAAAAAAAGGAAAAAGAGGTAATTTTTTCTAAAACTTTAAACTTAGATCTAGGATTTTTGAAGAGATTTTTGAAAAAACTAACTTTGGATTTGAAAAGAGGGTGAGAAAGGAAGTAAGAAAAACTAATTTTTTTTAAAAAAACGGAGTTTTAAAACTCCGGCGCGGTGGCGCCGCCGTCTAGGCCGACGGCCACCGCGCCGGAAAACCCACCACCGGCCACCGAATTGATGAGAGAGGGGAGAGAAGAAGGAGAACACGGTTAGACAGAAGGAGGGGAGAGAGAAAGAAAGTGAAAAATGAAAAATTAGTAAAGGGATTGGGTATTTATACCCCTCCCTGATTCAGTGCGCGTGGGTGTATGCGTTAGCATGCACCCTCGCCCCTCTGGCCCTCTGATTTTAAATCAGACAGATTTGGTTATTTCCCCTTGTGATCAGATCAGGGCCCTCTGATTAATCAGACGGTCCAGATCAAATCACGCTGGCCTAATGCATTTTGGGCCTGTTTGTTTTAAATCTGATTATTTTCTCACTTCCTGCACCCCCCATTTTATTTTTTACACCTCCCTGTTTATTTCTTTTATTTTTCTTTGCATTTTTACTATTTCTTTTTTTTTGTTGTTCTTTTATTTCTTATTATCTTATTTGCTCATATTTAACATCATCTCATGCATTTTATTTTATTTGTCATTTTACTTTGCATTTGTCATTTTATTTATTTATATATGTCATTAGAATGTATTTTAGGAACAATGTAATATAAATGAAAATAAATATTAAGGGTTCAATCGACCGGAAAAAGGAAAACTTGGGTAGACACCCGACGCTTCCCCAAATGCGGAACGCGAGATCCCCGTCTCGGTCACGTTCAAAGTATTCGTCTTTCGATTAAACTTTTAATAAAACAAAAATAATCAAACATTTTGTTTCTTTTTCTTTTTGTGAGTGAAAAAGGAAAACTTGGGTAGACAACCGACGCTTCCCCGAATCTCCGGAAACGAGGTGAACACTTCGCTTTTCGGATATTCGTCCTCCGCTTAAAATCAATCTCAACCCACTAAACTTTATTTCGTTCACGCCCATGTGTGTTTTCAAATGGATATCATCGCCCAAGTGTGGATCCCTCTTTTTTCTAAAGCAAACTTTTTCGCCCAAGTGCGACTAAACCATTTTCATAAATAAAATCAATCAACACACAAACATTTTCTACAAAGAACAACGTAGCTTTGAATTCTCCATCGCACCAGGAGATACGTAGGAGCAAGATCAAACTCTTGTCAAGCACCCTAATAAAAAACTCATTTTTAGTCTTTAAATCATTTTTCATTATCTTCCATTCTTTACAAACATTTTTTTTATGAAACTAACACATTTTGAAAGCTAATTAATTAATGGTTCCCGTTGAGTACAACGGATGTGAGGGGTGCTAATACCTTCCCCTCGCATAACCGATTCCCGAACCCGAATTTGGTTGCGATGACCTTATTCTCGTTCTCAAAGGGGTTTATCGACGTTCCCCTTTTCAAAAATAAAACTTCGGTGGCGACTTTACTGTCTAGCGAGCGTTTTCCGCCCGCGCGATTTTTCCCGCCGCTTCAGCTGGCGACTTCACTGGGGAAGTTCTGTTAAAGAATCAAACCTAGTTAGTTAGTTAACTTTTAGTGTTAGTTTCTTTCCTTCATGTTTGTTTATCTTTGGTCTTATTTTCTTTATTTGTTCCGCTTTATTTATTTTTTCGCTTTAATATTATTGTGTTATTGTATCGGGGTTTGTGCTGTTCAAAACACTTTTGAGTGGAGCTCTGCACCCGAGCTTGAAAAAACCTAGGTTTAGGATGGTGGTTGCGTAGTATTGGCTTTCGAGATAGACATCTCGTTTAGTCAATATGAAGACCCCGTTTAGAGATGGTCCTCTTCGCGAAAGGTCTTCCGTATAATGGTTAACCCGTTATTATGGCGAAATTCCGAATTGGACCCCTAACTCTAAGGACCTTCTTCTTAGAACCTCTTCAAATTTTGGTGTTTGCATTAACTTTCGAGGTAGACACTTCGTTTTGGTTAATGCAAACCCCACCTAGAGGAGACGCATTCGCGAGAGGTTGTCATATAATGGTTAACCCGTTATTATGGCAAAATTCCGAGATGTTTCTATGACTCTAGGTACCCCTCAAAACAAAAACTTTAGAGCTACCCTCGGTGAGAACCTTGATATAGAAAGCACATAGAACTGAGCCCTCCTAGGGAGCCATCCCTTTAAGTTTATTTTCCAATTGCCCATACCCGCACAAAGCATACATGCATTGCATCCACATGCATAAAATCATTTTCTTAATGCACAAGTTTTGTTTCAGGGAATTGCAAAGGCTAAAATTGTGTTGCAAATGTCTAACATAATCTCTTGCAGTCCCCTAAAACTAATCATAAAAAAAAAAATTTCACGCATTTGCATTAGCATCATCCAAACATGCATACATCTGTTTTCATACCCAAAACTCATCCCCTTTTTATCACCAGGAATCCCTACAACCCAAACTGATTCGTCGGCACTCGCACTACACTCGAAACAACGCAAGAAGGATCATGGACGAGATCGAGCAAAACCAAGAAGTCATGAGACAAGATATCAATCAGTTGAATGGGAAGTTGGACCGCTTGATGGACACTCTTCAGGAACTAGCAAATAGGGAGCAGAACCCACAACCTCAAGTAGTGGAAAATGTTACCCCCGAGCCACAACCAGCCCCTGCAGCAGCTGTCGTTTGGCCTCCATATGGTCTTCCTCAAGGCTATACACCTCCGCAGTTGGAGAACCATAATGAAAGTGGTCCGTCTCAGCCTCGCCCGGCTCAAGCATCAGTGCCTCGTCCCAATGAAATTCATGTGATGCAAGAGAACGCCGATGTTGCCACAGGATTTCCAATGCCTCAAGGTACGGCAGAAAACCCATTGCTGGTGTACCACTCCCCCAACCTGTCAGGCCCTCATAAGGAGCATGCTGAACCTTCGGAAGGCGAGAACGAAGAGGCTAAAGGAAAAATTCTTGCTTTGGAAGAACGAGTCAAAGCAATGGAGGGAAATAGTGAATTCGGGTTAGACGCACTTGACATGTGTTTGGTCTCGAATGTGGTGATTCCTCCAAAGTTCTAAACTCCGGATTTCGAGAAGTACAAGGGATTGACTTGTCCTCGCAATCATTTAATCATGTATTGCAGGAAGATGGGTGTAGCTGCGCAAGATGATAAGCTCCTCATCCATTTCTTTCAAGACAATCTCAGTGGAGCTTCCTTGAACTGGTATATGCATCTAGAGAAAAGTCGGATCCGAACTTGGAAGGATTTAGCCGAAGCTTTCGTCAAGTAGTACAAGTACAACATGGGCATGGCCCCAGATAGAATGCAACTACAAGATTTGACCAACAAGGGGACGGAAACGTTCAAGGAATACGCACAAAGGTGGAGGGAGTTGGCATCACAAGTTGAGCCTCCCTCAGAAAGAGAAATGACAAGGATTTTCATAGGCACCCTGCAAGCTCCGTATTATGAGAGGGTGATTGGAAGCGCCTCGTCCGGTTTCGCCGACTTGGTCATTATTGGAGAAATGGTGGAGGTGGGCTTGAAAAACGAAAAAATCCAAGGTGCTCCAAGTAGTCAAGTGGCTGCAAAGAAGTTTCCAACCTCTTTCCCTAAAATGAAGGAAGGAGAAACCAATGCAGTAATAACCAGTTTTCCAAATTCCTACCGACCACCTGTGAATGCTTATCATCCCCCTGTCCTTCAAGTACCATACCAAGGTCAGCACTATGTTGCCGCCGCAACACCTATACAATATCAACAACCAGCACCCCAAAGACCTCATTATCAACCTGCTCGTCCCAATCATTGGGATCAAACCTCAAGTCAGAATCAATACCGACCTCCCAACAATCAGCGACCAAGGCAGATTGACCCGATCCCCATCCCAAACAGTCAACTTTGGCCTCTTCTAATAAAGAACTCCTTAGTGGTACCTCGAAGTGTCAGGCCTTTGGAACCACCATATCCGCATTGGTATAACCCAAACGCCAAATGTGAGTTTCATTCTGGGGCCATTGGTCACTCCATTGAAGACTGTAGAGCACTTAAAGAGACGGTGCAAGAGTTAGTCAACAACAAGAGCCTTTCCTTCAAAGAAAAGGGGCCCGACGTGAAGAATAATCCTTTGCCGGGTTATAACGGCCCAAATGTCAATGCTGTGGACGAGGATGCGGATTTCGACGAGATCAAGAGAGTTGAGGAAATAAGTACTCCTTTGTTGATGCTCCATGCTAAGCTAGCCAAATGCGGTTTGATCAAAGGAATCCATGACAATTGTGAAGAATGCGCCTTAAGTCCCAAAGGTTGTCAGTTGGTCAAAGAACAAGTGCAAGAAATGATAGATCAAGGCGTTTTGCAAGTGGGTCGGGCAATGAAGGTGGGGGACGTGTCGGTTATCGAGCCACATCTCGGAAGCAAGAAAGAAGTCCCCAAACCAGTTGAGATCCTCTACCAAAAAGGAGACGCTCAACCGTCAATGAACCATAGGCAGCCTGTGGTCATATGTGTTCCATCACCATTTCCTTACAAAAGTTCCAAAACAGTGCCTTGGATTTATGATGCAAAAGCTGTCGTTTATGAACCAGAGGGGAGGTCGGAAAGAGAACCTACAAAGGTGATGGGTGGTGTTACCCATATTTCTGAAGCTAGCGGCATGACCCGAAGTGGTCGGATCTTTGCTCCCAAACAGCTTAGAGGAGAAGGTAATGAGGAAGTCCAAAAAAGGAAAGAACTGCCCAGTCAAGACAAGGGGCAAGAATGCGGTGATCACCTAGCATCAAAGGAGGACGATGAGTTCTTAAAAATCGTCAAAAGGAACGAATACAAAATAGTGGACCAGTTGAATCAAACTCCTTCCAAGATATCTATCCTCTCACTGCTGCTGAATTCCGAGGCACATAGAAAGGCATTGTTGAAAGTGTTGAATCAGGCGCATGTAACCCAGGATGTTCTAGTAGATCATTTTGGTGGGATAGTTGCTAATATTACCGCTAGTAGCTGTCTAAGCTTTAATGATGAGGACTTACCTGTGGAAGGAAGAGCTCACAATAAGGCTTTACACATCTCCACAATGTGTCATGACACCGTCCTTGCAAGAGTGTTGGTTGATACGGGTTCGTCATTGAATGTGCTGCCGAAGTCCACTCTCAATAAGATGTCTATTGACGGGGTATGCTTGAAGCCTAGCTCTTTGATTGTGAAAGCTTTTGATGGGTCCAGGAGGTCTGTCATCGGGGAGGTATGCCTACCGATCCAAGTAGGTCCTCACACCTTTGATCTCACTTTTCAAGTGATGGATATCAACCCAGCCTATAGCTGCTTATTGGGACGCCCATGGATCCATGCGGCTGGAGCTGTGACATCCACCTTGCACCAAAACCTAAAATTTGTGGCAAATGACAAGTTGATCACCGTGGCTGGGGAAGAAGACATACTTGTAAGCCATCTGTCTTCCTTTCAGTATGTGGAAGTGGGTGAAGGATCTTTGGAAACTGCTTTCCAAGCCTTAGAGGTCGCCAATGCTGTGGCAGGGTATAAGGAAGTTTGCGTTAAAGAAGATAAAGCCCCAACTACCTTTTGGAAGAATGATGCGCTATTGGCTAAAGGAGGGAGCTCCAAAGGCTGTGAGTACTTGTGGGATATGCCCGTGAATAGAGATAGGTATGGATTGGGCTACAAACCATCCATGGGAAAGAGTGATGCTGCAAAGATACCCATTGGTAACATTCAAGACACTTTCCATAGTGCGGGTTTTGCTAGTAAAGATCAAGTAGCTGTCGTTGGAGATGATCCAGAAGAGGGGGAGACACCTTGTTTGGTCTACCAGGGCTCTCTGAATGCAAGCCTCAACAACTGGACTGCCGTTGAAATTCCCGAGATAGTTTCTTTTTCAAAGTAATTTTTATCATGTTTTCAAATCCTTTTGCTCTGCCCAAGGCTTAAGGATAACTTTGCAGGGCACCCTTTATTTCAAATGTTGAATCATCAATAAAAAGCATTTCGTTTTCCACTATTCTCTATTCTTCCATTTCTGCATTTATTTTTCTTAAAAAAATGATAATCCTTTCCGTTCTTTTGTTTATTTTTGTTTTGTTCATCCTTCTAAAAATAAAAATCATCATAAAAACACATGCATATACCTGAACAAACCCATTGAATGTGATACTGCTACAATCCCGCGTAACCTTGAACTCCCCATTAACCAAGCTGAAGAGGATGGTGGGAGCGATTGCGAGCTTCCCGAAGAATTGGCAAGAGTGCTAGAGCGTGAATCTAAAGAGATACAGCCGAATCAAGAGCCTGTGGAGGTAATCAACTTGGGAACTGAGCATGATATAAAAGAGGTCAAGATCGGTTTCGTCTTTAAAGGCAAAAGAGCACGAGAAGTTGGTCGAACTTTTGAGGGAATATGTAGATGTGTTTGCGTGGTCATACCAAGACATGCCAGGGTTGGATACTGAGATAGTTGAGCACAAGCTACCACTCCGGCCAGAATGTCCGCCGATAAAGCAGAAGTTGAGAAGGACAAGACCGAACATGTCACTTAAGATCAGGCAAGAGGTCAAAAGACAATTTGATGCAGGATTCCTAGCCGAGGCAAAATATCCACAATGGGTTGCTAACATAGTACCGGTACCAAAGAAAGATGGTAAAGTGCGAATGTGTGTCGATTACCGAGATCTGAACAAGGCGAGTCCCAAGGATGATTTCCCATTACCTCACATCGACGTGTTGGTAGACAATACAGCCCGATTCGCGGTTTTCTCATTCATGGACGGATTCTCCGGCTATAATCAAATTAAGATGGCTCCGGAAGACATGGAGAAAACTACCTTCATCACCCCATGGGGAACATATTGCTACAAGGTAATGCCTTTCGGTTTGAAGAACGCTGGGGCAACCTATCAAAGAGCAATGATGGCTCTCTTCCACGACATGATGCACAAGGAACTAGAGGTCTATGTGGACGACATGATTGCCAAATCCGAAACTGAAGAAGACCATGTCCTTCACTTGCAAAAGCTATTCGTACGTTTAAGGAAATACAAACTGCGACTCAATCCAGCTAAGTGCACCTTTGGTGTCAGGTCCGGAAAGCTACTTGGTTTCATCGTTAGTCAACGAGGGATCGAGTTCGACCCTGACAAGGTACGTGCGATCCAAGATATGCCAGCTCCTCGCACTGAAAAAGAAGTCCGTGGTTTTCTAGGGAGATTGAGCTACATCTCTAGGTTCATTTCTCATCTCACCGCTACTTGCGAGCCAATCTTCAAATTGCTACGTAAGGATCAAGCCGTCATATGGAATGAGAATTGCCAAAGGGCATTTGAAAAGATCAAACAATACTTGCAAGAACCACCTATCTTGATACCGCCCGTTCCTGGAAGACCTCTTATTATGTACTTAACAGTATTGGAGGAATCCATGGGATGTGTGCTGGGGCAACATGATGAAACTGGTAGGAAGGAGCACGCCATTTATTTTTTGAGCAAGAAATTCACTGATGTCGAAACCAGATACACCCTGCTGGAAAGAACTTGTTGTGCTTTGGCATGGGCTGCGCGCCGGTTGAGACAGTACATGATCTGTCACACGACATGGTTGGTATCAAAGATGGATCCAATCAAATACATCTTCGAGAAACCCGCTTTGACCGGAAGAATTGCCCGTTGGCAAATGTTGTTATCCGAGTATGACATCTTGCATGTGACTCAAAAAGCTATCAAAGGAAGTGTGCTAGTGTAACATCCCGCCTAAGACTCGAATATTTATTGATATTGAGACGATGTATCAGAGTGTTTTAAGCAAAGGACAATTTGGAAAATTGTCAGTTAATGGGTTATTTATGTGGCAAGGGTAATATTCCGCTTGGATGTAACGGTTAACAGTGTTAGAAACTTGTGAAGCAAGCGTGGCAATTTAGTAAATAAGTGATTATGGCATTTTGGTAATATTGGTGGTTTGGGAGGGAAAGATTTATAAAAAGGAAATGAGATATTTCCTTCTCATTTTCCTCTCATCTTTCTCCCTCTCCCTCTCCCAAAAATCGGTCCCCCTTCTCTCTTCTCTACTCTCCACGCCACCTCCTCCTTTCTCCTCCAAGATTTATCAATCTTCATCCATGATTCTCAAGCTTTATGCTAGCCCACAAATTTGGGAAGATTGGAGCAAAGGAAAGCAAGTAAAGATCAAGAATCAAGCTTGAGTTTGAGGAGAGATCAAGCTAGGGAAATGGAAAGGTCTTGGCAAGGAAGCAAGCTAATGATTGAGGTGAGCTCTTAGAGGGTTTAGAAACCCACTTTGTTTAAGTTTTGAAGTTATGTTGCTAAGAGTTTAATTGAATGAATTATGCCTTAATCCTTTGTTGGCTTGTGATTACATGAGTTACTATGTGATAAGTTGTTCATATGTCATGGAAAATCTATTCCCATAAGCTATTTTGAAGATTGGGGATGTTTGGTTTAGCCTAGGAAGTGGAATTTTATGTGCTGCTGAAGCCAAAATCGTGCTCCGATTTCTGGGCATCGGGCTACGATTTTATGCCCTGATTTTCAAGAAACTCTCGAAAAATATCGTGCTCCGATCCTGGCATATCGTGCTACGATTTTTGGCTTTTCCAGCTTTTTGTTTGTGAGCTTTGGCTTGGAATTAAGGTAGGATGAGGGATAGGCATGGCCTTAGGAGATGTATACTTATACTCCTAAGTTATATAGATAAGTATAGGGCTTGGTAATGGGATCACCTCTTTGTAAGTGAGATTCCCACATTCATTTAAGTACATGTAAGTCAAGATTATTTCAGATTCCAAGCTTAGAACCTTTTATAGGTTAAGTAATTAAGAGTGCATTAGTTACGTACAAGAATAAGAATTAATGAGAACAAGAATGAGCATATGTTCAAAGTGTAGAAACCTAATATAGGTTAAAGAGAATTAAGATGGTACTTATCATGTACCAAGCACAAGAATGATACCATATATAGTTAAGAACCTCTAGTAGGTTAAGTTTTAAAGAATGCAATAGATATGCACAAGAAAGACGAAACGTAATAGATATGCCTATGATTGAAAGTAAGAATTTAATGATAAGAATATGATAACGTGTTCATCAGACTCCGGGTTACGCCGGATGGGATTTCTCCGAAAGGGCTATCCACACGTAATTTATAAGACGATATTAAACGTGTTCATCAGACTCCGGGTTTCGCCGGATGGGACTCTTCCGAGAGGATTGTCCACACGTATGTTAAAAGACTTAAGCATGTCCAGCAGGCTCCGGGATTCGCCGGATGGGACTTCTCCGAGAGGGTTGTCTACATGCAAGATGTGTCCAGCAGGCTCCGGATTATGCCAGATGGGGCTTCACCGAGAGGGTTGCCTACACAAAGATAAGAGGAGTCCGGTGTTAGCCTGATATGATAGGAATTTCACCGGTATGATGGGAGATGTACTTCGGGGTTACTCCACCCGGATGCACTCTGTAAAATGAACCAAGATAATAATTGTTTGTTCAACGCTAACTTCTAACTTATGATATGAAAAAGATGAATACGAATATGAAATGAATACGTATATTTTATATGTAATACGAGCCATGATGATTAGTTCCTAGTGAACACGATGTGATCATAGGATGTCCCCAAGATTGCCGAGAGTAGGCACGGCGACCCTAGGTTTCCCCCGTGGTTGCCAACAGTAGGTAGGGTAGGAGCTCACTGAGACATTATGTCTCATCCCTATCCTTCTGGTGCAGGTTCATAAGTTAGCAGAGATGTTCATGAAGATCTTCAGGAAGACGCTGGATGGAGTGCAAGCTCGTCAAGGCAAGCTCAGGAGGTTGACAGATTTTATATTTGTATATGAACATGTTTTGTATGATATTTGGACATTTATGTAAACGAGCAAATTGTACTCATTCAGTGGCTTGTATATGTATTTATTATTGAAAATTTTAAATGTATCCAGTATCAGTTTAACGCACATGCTAATATACTAGTTAAAGTTAGTATGGGTGTTACAATTGGTATCAGAGCAGGTCGATTCAGACCGTGCCTTGGGTCATTAAAGTTTCAATTAAAGTAGTGGGACCATTGGGTTCCGGATATTGTTCTAAAGGTCACATCTAGTTGAGCCTGATCAACTCAATCTAGTATATGACAGTTAGGATAAATGTCTGAGAGCTGAATGTAACCAAGGAGGAATGAAGTGTATGAAGGGCGAAGATTAAGGTGACAGAATTCTAAGACGGATTTAGCGAGGAAGTAATCAACGCCAAATGGTGGCCATCAAACTATAAAGTGACGAAGCCTGATAGTGGCAAGGTCTCAGAGACCTAAGGGATATTTAACGGTGAGGTGAAGCGCCTCAACCCAGTTGGACGCATCGTTGGACGATGCCTCGTCTGCGGAAGACATAAGGATTAAGGAATCATGAAATGCTCTAGGGAATGACGTGGAACCTTGACGAGAACCGCAGTTTGAGAAGTTAAGTGAAGTGTGGACTAAGTAACAATTCTGAGTACAGAGTTGAAGAATCGAACTTGAATGGGATGAGATTTGAATGTCCGGACAGTTAAGAGAATTAATTATGGACTAAGTGAGTTATGTGGACAGATGAAGCTAACCACTCAAGTGTGGTCTTTGAGCATGAATCACAAGTAAATTTAACCTCATCAGATCAGCCGCACCTCCCGAACCATAGATGCTAGATTTGGGAATAAGAAGAGAAGATGGTATGCAACCTAAGAACTAAGATGGATGAATAAGTGGCAACAATAAGACTCATTGCATGTCAAAGCGTGAATCAAATTTTTGGATGTATCCTAATGGTAAGAAGATTAGAAGTAAGAGAAGCTAGACTGGGATTTTACTTAATGAAGGTTGGACAATAATTAATAAGTTGCTGGAATTTAGTATACTGATGGACGAATTAAGTTGAATACTTTTGGTTAGACGAACAGTATTGAATTTCCTCTATTGGTTAAGGAATGCAAGATCAAGATAACACAAGGATTTAGTAGACCAGTGTTGAAGGATGATCGGGTTTTCAGCCGAGAAATTATGTTGAGATTTTATTATACGGAGGATCGTCTTGAACATGAAAGTTTAGGATTGAGGTTAATGCTAAGGAGTTATATGCTCCCCATCGAAGAGGTTTCTTCCACAAATATTATCGAGTAGAAAGAGGTCACCTCGTGATGATAAGTTTCCGAGGGCGGTAATAAGGCATAGATTTGAATTGTAAATACAATGACGAGTTACTGGAGGAATCCAGTGGATTATGATAATGTGCAAAAGTTTAAGATCGATTAATCGGGCACTCGAAGAAACGCAACCTATGTTGGGCGTTCTAGAGAACCGGTAAGAATTTGGAACTTTTCAGGACGAATTGTTCTGTAGGAACTCAAGGGTAACTTAAGGAACATGATAGAGCTAAGGAGACCAAAGTTGTCCCGGAAAGATTATGGATATGAAATCATTACGGATAAAGAAAGAGCGAATAGTAACAAGACTCAAATGAAAGGTAGGGACCGTCAGAAGCTATAAGTGTTTTTAGAAGTTGCTACAAAGGGGTGTACATGAATTTAAACTGCCTCAGATATATTTCCAGACGGGTTTCTGCAATGTTTAATGATTCTACATGAAGAGCTGACCTAGAGTAATGGTAACGTCAGACAATTTGCTACAGTGATTACAAAGAGTTAGAGTAAAATGATTGATCGATGGAATTTTAAGTGACGAAAGTGAAGTCTTCCTCCGATGCTAACTCTAGTGTTAAAAATCAGAGTGGCGCAGCGGAGTGGTAATCCAAGAATGATATAATGAACAACGCTAAGCTGAGGCTTAAAGTATGAGAAGATGTTAAGTGCTTAATTCCTATTATACGGGATAGTAGTAAGTATAAGCGATTTGAACATATCATGAGTTCTAATGGAAAGTTATGGAAGTTAAGTCAATGAATGCTTTAAACCTCGAAATCCATGAGGAATGAAATATTTGAATTTGAGACTTTGATCAGAAACGACAATGCAGTGACGAATGAGTTTAATTCCATGTTGTAACCATGTCATGATAACCTATATTAGCCGAAGATTTCGGAAGTCTTGAACTTAATGTTCACTAGTAAAGGACGGAGAACTTTTGCGCAGATTAAAAGTTATTCGTAGTCATGGTAAAGGGCTACGTGATTTCAGGTTATGACTAAAGGATTAGAGACTGAGTGTGCTATTTGGGTAGCAATCGAGTAGAGCTTTCCGTTGGAAATAAGAATCTTGAATTTGACACTCAAACGAGAAATAAGTTTGTGATGCTGGTGAATTGTAACCATAAATTTACATTATAGGTTGTTGTATACTTAAGAATAAACATGAGTAACATTGGCGGGGCAAACCTGGCAAGCCAGTTGAAAGGCAAATCCCGGATGTTACGAAATGAATTAAGAGTAAGAAAAGATTTCCAATTGATGTGGTAGTGTCCCAAATATGTTGAGGTTAAGAATGATGTCCCGTTAGTCGGACAAAGATGAGATAATGTATAGTGTACACGTGCTTGCTTATGTATGTAAGTTATATGCTATGATATATATTGTATAATGATATGTGAGACGACTTAAGCCACTCATCACTTGGACTAAACTCCTATGAGTTTGGGATTATCGATGTAGGAAACATTTATGCTACGACAAGAAAACGAGAATAAGTTGTGACGTAAATTGTGGGAGATTGGCAAACTCCTAGTATGAAGAATGATTTTTGAGTTATTAAGATAAGTAACGTCGTAGATTAATCGAAGCAGAACGCGGGTAATCAGTAAGATTTCGCGAGTCCTTGAGGAATTCCGTGATGGAAGCAATGATTAAGATTATGGAAAGTAATACACCAAGGTGCCTCCTCCTTGTGTTTGTCTAACGAAGGTAGTGCGGTAATTTTATTCTCAATGAAGAATGGTATAATTACGGTAAAACCATATATGTAGGATGCCGTTGTATAAGGCAAGGATCGAATGTAAGAATTCAATGGAATCGCCGAGGATAATAAGGAAGTCCAATGTCGTTAAGGTAAGATTACGCGGACTATGATGAGATTATAAGAATTCAGCACAAGTGTTAGGATTGGATAACTCTAGTTTGGGTTACAAGAAGTGTATGAACAAGGATATAGTCAACAAGTTGGATGCGATGGTTCGGATAACCTCATATTCGGCTACGCAAGAAAAGTGTATTGTACATCAAGCGTTTCAGATAACGAAGAGATTGTCGAATACATTCGACTTATAGAATTGGAATCTAAGGGATTCCGATAAGTAAGATGAACTGGAGTCTTAGCTAATGAAGGAAGTAGTATGTGAGATTAATTCATGTATGATAGCGGATTCTAAATTTCGAGGACGAAATTTCTTTAAGGGGGGTAGATTGTAACATCCCGCCTAAGACTCGAATATTTATTGATATTGAGACGATGTATCAGAGTGTTTTAAGCAAAGGACAATTTGATAAATTGTCAGTTAATGGGTTATTTATGTGGCAAGGGTAATATTCCGCTTGGATGTAACGGTTAACAGTGTTAGAAACTTGTGAAGCAAGCGTGGCAATTTAGTAAATAAGTGATTATGGCATTTTGGTAATATTGGTGGTTTGGGAGGGAAAGATTTATAAAAAGGAAATGAGATATTTCCTTCTCATTTTCCTCTCATCTTTCTCCCTCTCCCTCTCCCAAAAATCGGTCCCCCTTCTCTCTTCTCTACTCTCCACGCCACCTCCTCCTTTCTCCTCCAAGATTTATCAATCTTCATCCATGATTCTCAAGCTTTATGCTAGCCCACAAATTTGGGAAGATTGGAGCAAAGGAAAGCAAGTAAAGATCAAGAATCAAGCTTGAGTTTGAGGAGAGATCAAGCTAGGGAAATGGAAAGGTCTTGGCAAGGAAGCAAGCTAATGATTGAGGTGAGCTCTTAGAGGGTTTAGAAACCCACTTTGTTTAAGTTTTGAAGTTATGTTGCTAAGAGTTTAATTGAATGAATTATGCCTTAATCCTTTGTTGGCTTGTGATTACATGAGTTACTATGTGATAAGTTGTTCATATGTCATGGAAAATCTATTCCCATAAGCTATTTTGAAGATTGGGGATGTTTGGTTTAGCCTAGGAAGTGGAATTTTATGTGCTGCTGAAGCCAAAATCGTGCTCCGATTTCTGGGCATCGGGCTACGATTTTATGCCCTGATTTTCAAGAAACTCTCGAAAAATATCGTGCTCCGATCCTTGCATATCGTGCTACGATTTTTGGCTTTTCCAGCTTTTTGTTTGTGAGCTTTGGCTTGGAATTAAGGTAGGATGAGGGATAGGCATGGCCTTAGGAGATGTATACTTATACTCCTAAGTTATATAGATAAGTATAGGGCTTGGTAATGGGATCACCTCTTTGTAAGTGAGATTCCCACATTCATTTAAGTACATGTAAGTCAAGATTATTTCAGAATCCAAGCTTAGAACCTTTTATAGGTTAAGTAATTAAGAGTGCATTAGTTACGCACAAGAATAAGAATTAATGAGAACAAGAATGAGCATATGTTCAAAGTTTAGAAACCTAATATAGGTTTGTCATACCCCATTTTTGACCCGTTTTTATTTCATTTTTCTCGTCTTTTAGGCCGGAAATTTTCGTCGTTTCAGACGAAATTTCGGCAGGGAGGTATTTTAAAATACCTCATTTTTGTTCCGTAGGCAACCGTTTTATTTTATTATTTTATCATTTATTATTATTCTTATTATTTTTAGTTTTTTTGTTCTTTTTATTTTCTTTTTATTTTTATTTTATTTTAGTGTTTTCTTTTTTTTCATTTTCTTTATTTTCGTTTTTACTGTTCATATTGTTTTATTTTTACTGTCAGTTTTTTAATTTAGTCATTTTGGTCCTTTATTCAGTCCAGGCCCAGAGGGGCGTTTTGGTCCTTTTTGTCCAGTCCTTTACTATAAATAGTACCATTAATGGTACTGTTCAGGAGGGCAGAAACAGTCAGAAAAGTACACATCATCAGTGAGCCCAACCACCACAAACCACCAACTCGGCCACTCTCAGGCCACCACCAACCACCAACACAAAAATGGCCCAAATCATATTTCCTTTCCTCCTACTTTAAAAAACCGTAAAACTCAAGCAAAGCAAAAAGGAAAACTCAAACAAATCGTGAATCACAATAACCACCACACAACCAACAGCATACACACACACAAAGATCAACACCAAACCCAAATCTGTAGCCACACAAATCGACCACCATATAACCGAACCCAAACCACCATAATCAAAACTAACCCAAACGCAATCAACATAAGCCGAAGCCACAAACAGAAATCGGAACGAAATCGAAACTGAAAAAGGTGTTCATCTCTTTTTTTTCGTTTCTTTTAAACTTAGATCTACTCTTCCTAAGGATGATTTGAAAATTTTTAAGCTTAGATTCGGAAAGTAGACGAAAAAGGATTTCCAAAAGTGTAAAAAGTTTTAAAAACAAACGAGTTTGAGGTACTCCGGCACGGTGGCGCCGCCGGCGGCCACCGCGCCGGAGGAAGTTGCTGGCCGTGTAGAAAGAGAGAAAGAAGAGAGTTCTTTGGTTTCTGAAAGTAAGAGAGAGAAAAGAATAAGTTTATGAAGGATTTGAGGGTTAAAACCCTTTTATAATACTGCCTTGCTTTTTCTTTCCTCTATGCGCGCGCGAACTGTGTTCCTATGGACTGTCAGGGAATGACCGTCGGATCCAAGATCTAACGGTCATTTTTATCCCCTGTTTATTATCAGACGCGCTGCACCCTTTAATTTTACCATGTTCTTCTCTCTCTCTGACCTTCAGATTTAAATCTAACGGCCAGAACAGTGTCTTCTCATGATTAAATCTGGACGCTCTGTTCAATCAGACGGTCCAGATTTAATCTGTTTGGGCCCATTTCATTTTCTTTTTTCTCTACTCATTTATTTTCTGCACCTCCCCTTTTAATTCTGCACCCCCCTTCTTCTTTTCTATTCTTTTATTTTTATTTCTTTTTCTTGCACTTTTACTTTTTTATTTTCTTTTATTTTTTTATGCAATTTATTTATTGCTTTTAATTTCTAGTACTCATGCATTTTTTTTATTTTTATTTTTATGCATCATATTTATTTTATGTCTTGCATTTTATTTTCTTTTTATTTTATGCATCATATTTAATTTTATGCCCCTGCATTTTTTTCATTTTCTTTATTTTCCAGCACCATATTTAATTTTCAGTCTTGCATTTTATTTTCCAGCTCCATATTTATTTTTTGCCTTGTATTTTTATTTTCTTTTATTTTATGCATCATATTTATTTTATTGTCTTGCATTTTTATTCTCTTTTAGTATCATGTTTATTTTTATGTCTTGCATTTTTATTTTATTTTCAGCATCATATTTATTTTATGCCTTGCATTTTTATTTTTTTTTATTTACTTTAAGCACCATATTTATTTATTGTTTTGCATTTCATGCATTTTTTTATTTCTTTTTAGCATATTTACTTTAATGCAATTGCAATTCTATTTCATTTTATTATTTTTGTCATTTCTTTCCTTGCCATTAGAATGTATCTAGGTCCAATGTAAATAAAAATATAAATGAGAATATGCACCGACACCACATTTATTTTTTTATGCTTTATGTCGAGGACGATTATGTAATTTGGACCGTATCCGAGGAAAAGGACCCTCATTTGATCCATCGTCATTTTGAGGGATCCGGTGCGTTTAGATATCTCAGCATAACTTAGTCTCTGGACCTTAGGACTTAATCAAAATTTTCATAAAAAAAGTCAAAAATCCAAAAACATTTTATAATCAAAAATTTTCAAAAAAATATCAATCTTCTCTTTTTCTTTTCTTAATCAAATTTCAATCAACTTTAAATCAATCAAAACTTGTTTTCTTCAAATTAAAACCAATCAAACTCACTTCTTTTTTATTCTTCTACGCCTTTACGGCCTCTCATCTTTCTTAAAACTTTTTTTCAAACTTTAAAATCAACCAAAACAAATCACTCAGCTTTTTACCCCGAACTACGAGATTTTGATCCCGCTCGGGTACGTAGGCAAAAGACTCTGTCTTTCCAAATCAATAAAAATAACAAAAATATTTTCTTTCTTTCTTTTTCATCACTTTAGTCCTTTTACACTTAAGCTTTCATTTTACAAATAAATAAATAATTTAGCATAAAGATAAAAATAAGCAAGAGGTTCCTATAGAGTACTATAGACGTTTAGGGTGCTAATACCTTCCCTTTGCGTAACCAACCCCCGGACCTTTGATCTCTCTAAAAATAGGTTTTTTCGAACTTTCTCCCTTTTCCTCGGAAAAATAAAAGATCGGTGGTGAAATTAAAATTGCGAGTCAACGCTAATCAAATAGCTTGATATCCAAAAATCACCGCGACAAGGTTAAAGAGAATTAAGATGGTACTTATCATGTACCAAGCACAAGAATGATACCATATATAGTTAAGAACCTCTAGTAGGTTAAGTTTTAAAGAATGCAATAGATATGCACAAGAAAGACGAAACGTAATAGATATGCCTATGATTGAAAGTAAGAATTTAATGATAAGAATATGATAACGTGTTCATCAGACTCCGGGTTACGCCGGATGGGATTTCTCCGAAAGGGCTATCCACACGTAATTTATAAGACGATATTAAACGTGTTCATCAGACTCCGGGTTTCGCCGGATGGGACTCTTCCGAGAGGATTGTCCACACGTATGTTAAAAGACTTAAGCATGTCCAGCAGGCTCCGGGATTCGCCGGATGGGACTTCTCCGAGAGGGTTGTCTACATGCAAGATGTGTCCAGCAGGCTCCGGATTATG
Source organism: Medicago ruthenica (assembly GCA_018208015.1). NCBI lineage: Eukaryota > Viridiplantae > Streptophyta > Magnoliopsida > Fabales > Fabaceae > Medicago > Medicago ruthenica. The sequence continues at coordinate 31,107,558 of CM031376.1, forward strand.
CCGGATGGGGCTTCACCGAGAGGGTTGCCTACACAAAGATAAGAGGAGTCCGGTGTTAGCCTGATATGATAGGAATTTCACCGGTATGATGGGAGATGTACTTCGGGGTTACTCCACCCGGATGCACTCCGTAAAATGAACCAAGATAATAATTGTTTGTTCAACGCTAACTTCTAACTTATGATATGAAAAAGATGAATACGAATATGAAATGAATACGTATATTTTATATGTAATACGAGCCATGATGATTAGTTCCTAGTGAACGCGATGTGATCATAGGATGTCCCCAAGATTGCCGAGAGTACGCACGGCGACCCTAGGTTTCCCCCGTGGTTGCCAACAGTAGGTAGGGTAGGAGCTCACTGAGACATTATGTCTCATCCCTATCCTTCTGGTGCAGGTTCATAAGTTAGCAGAGATGTTCATGAAGATCTTCAGGAAGACGCTGGATGGAGTGCAAGCTCGTCAAGGCAAGCTCAGGAGGTTGACAGATTTTATATTTGTATATGAACATGTTTTGTATGATATTTGGACATTTATGTAAACGAGCAAATTGTACTCATTCAGTGGCTTGTATATGTATTTATTATTGAAAATTTTAAATGTATCCAGTATCAGTTTAACGCACATGCTAATATACTAGTTAAAGTTAGTATGGGTGTTACAGCTAGCAGACCACTTGGCTCATCAACCGGTGGAAGACTATCAGCCCATACCATTCGATTTCCCAGATGAAGATATTATGGCTTTGAAGGAAGATGAGGTCATAGGAGATGATGAAGGACCCGAACCACGGGCTCGATGGAAGCTTGCATTCGATGGTGCATCTAACGCCATGGGGCATGGAATTGGAGCCGTTCTAATATCTCCACTGGGTGGTTATACCCCCTTCACAGCAAGACTATGTTTTGACTGCACGAATAATGTGGCGGAATATGAGGCATGCATTTTGGGCCTTGAGGCTGCCATCGATCTAAGAATCAAGATTTTGGAGGTGTATGGAGATTCGGCCCTAGTCATTTACCAAGTAAAAGGAGAATGGGAAACCCGTCATCCCAAGCTGATCCTGTACCATGCTCATGTCTCGAAGCTAATAGAGTTCTTTGATGAAATCGCCTTCCATCATATCCCAAGAGAAGAAAATCAAGTAGCAGATGCCTTGGCTACGTTATCCTCAATGTACAAAGTAAAGTTTCACAATGAAGCGTCGCTTATAAAGGTGGAGCACCGAGACGAGCTTGCATTCTGTTTGTCAGTCGAAGAGGCGTCTGACGGCAAGCCATGGTACCATGACATCAAAGTCTACCTCAGAAATCAAGAATATCCTGCAAACATCTCAAGTAGAGATAAAAAGACTCTGAGACGACTATCAGTTAAATTCTTCCTGAATGGTGATGTGCTCTACAAAAGAAACCATGATCTGGTTCTTCTCAGATGTGTAGACAAACATGAGGCAAACTTGCTCATCAAAGAAATCCATGAAGGGTCCTTCGGTAGCCATGCCAATGGACATACAATGGCTAGAAAAATCCTAAGGGCAGGTTACTATTGGCTGACCATGGAATCTGATTGTTTCAGCTACGCCAGGAAGTGCCACAAGTGCCAAATCTACGCGGATAAGGTGCACGTGCCTCCAGTCCCTTTGAACGTGATGGCGTCACCTTGGCCGTTCTCCATGTGGGGCATCGACATGATCGGGCCCATTGAACCTAAAGCTTCAAATGGACACCGGTTCATCCTAGTCGCCATCGACTACTTCACCAAATGGGTTGAAGCTACCTCATACGCCAATGTAACAAAGCAAGTGGTGGTTCAATTCATCAAAAAGGAGATAATATGTCGCTACGAACTCCCCAACAAAATCATCACTGACAATGGCACCAACTTGAACAACAAAATGATGAAAGATTTGTGTGAAAGTTTCAAGATCGAACACCATAACTCTTCGCCATACCGGCCAAAGAGGAATTGAGCCGTAGAAGCAGCAAACAAAAACATCAAGAAAATCCTTCAAAAGATGGTGAAAACTTACAAAGATTGGCATGAAATGCTTCCCTTTGCCCTACATGGCTATAGGACTTCGGTTCGCACCTCGACAGGGGCAACCCCGTTCTCCCTGGTGTATGGCATGGAGGCAGTCCTCCCCATTGAGGTGGAAATTCCCTCAATGAGAGTCTTGATGGAGACAAAACTAGAAGAAGCAGAATGGATTCAAGCAAGGTTTGACCAGCTGAACCTGATCGATGAGAAGCGGATGATAGCCTTATGTCATGGTCAGTTATATCAAAGCAGGCTCAAGAAGGTGCTCGACAAGAAGATCCGTCCTCGAGAGTTCCAAGTAGGCGACCTAGTGCTCAAAAGGATCCTACCTATACAAAAGGATTCGCGTGGAAAATGGACTCCGAACTACGAAGGCCCTTATATAGTGAAGAAAGCTTTCTCTGGAGGAGCCTTGATTCTCACAACAATGGACGGCGAGGACTTCCCGCGTCCTGTGAATTCCGATGTAGTCAAGAAATACTATGCCTAATAACAAAAAGAACGCCTGCTAAGTTGAAAACCTGAAAGGGCAACTTAGGCAAAAAGGGGCATCCCGGTGGACTGAAAACTCGAAAGAGCGGTCCAGGCAAAAGTTAGGGATATAAAAAACAAAAGAAAACCCGCTAAGTCGAAAACCTGAAAAGGCGACTTAGGCAAAAGTTGGGAAAAGAAAAAGGCATGTAACTACATTGGGGCAGTCTACTCCTAGCACCGGCTGAAGAACCAATCCTTTCGCCATTCTCCGAAGCAGGGTGTTGTGGGTTTAGGGTTATTAAGAAAGTAGCAGTCGTCATGACTCAATGGGAACTTCCAATGTTTTCCCTCTTCCCATCTTCATTTCTCTTATTTATCTTATGGAGTTACGCCTTTAGTGTGCTACCATTCCATGTACTAAATCTTGTTTGACCGTCAATAAAGCGCATCCTTTTATTTACCTTTTGTCATTCCCTATCGCTAAATGCTATTTTGATGATACAATTTTGAAATAAAAATAATAACATAAAATCTGTTGAAATCATGATTACTTTGATTTGAAAATATCATAAAGGAAATTAACGACTTCCGGCGAGGTGTTGTACCTCTCAAAATTCTCAGAGCAACCACAAGTGATTCCCGTCTATAGTAGAGTCGGCATCTACATAGCATACAAACTGCCCATGCAGGCACGAAATGTCAAAAGCTCCGTCAGCAGCCATCCATTTGAAACTTCAATAGCGATGAGTTTTTGCGAATGCCGAAGGATCGAAAACCCCAAACATTGTACCTTAACCATTTTATCCCATAAAATCCCAAAACCAATTCTCATTGGCACTCCCTGCAATTCCCAACCAAAAGTCCAACCATGCTTGGCGTCCGATCACAACCAAAGCTCAACATGCCATTTGCTTCCCCCACATGTCAGCATAGTACATGCATCATATCAAATTCATTCAGTAGCATGCATCTCGTATTCATATCATACTTCTCCTCACAATTTCTCATGTTCCCCAATGAACCTCAATCAAATACTCCCCAATGAGTCATCCTAGTGTTCCCCAGTGAACCTCATTCAAGAACTTCTCCAGTAAGTTTTTCTAAAAATCCCCCAGCGGATTTCTTCCCAAACTGTCCCATTCCCCAGTGGACTAACTCACAGCCACTAAGGTTCCCCAGTTAAAACTCCCCCAGCGAGTCAACCACCATAACATATCATTATCATGTCACCAGCGTCAGACTGGCGACAATCATATCATATCATTATCATTTCACCAGCGTCAGACTAGCAATGATCATATCACCCTTTACCATTCCACCAAGACCCACTTGGCGGTAATCGGTCAAGCATCACTTTCCCCTAGAGATCGACTCTCAGCGTAAGCGGCTGAGTAAGACCACCTTTCCCCAGAGAATCGACCTTCAGCATAAACGGCTGAATAAGATCACTCTTATAGATATGATCAATCTTCCCCAGTGAAACCACGTTATCCCCAGTGGAGTCGGATCCTTTTTCTTTAACGAACTCGAGTAACCTTTTGTTTTGTTTTGTCCCCAGTCAGGTCATCTTCGTCGTTTTGCATTCATACCTGCATCGCGAGCATTCACAGCATTGCATGCATAGCATTGCGTCCATAGCATTTTCCCGTCAAAATTGGTCAAAAAATAATGTACTCTGTATTTAAGTCTCTTCGACCCGTCGAATTAAAAACTTCACTTTTAAATCTCCGTAACGAAGAAACTTAAATAGGGGCAGCTGTCGTACCCCAATTTTTGACCCAATTTTGACTCGTTTTAATCGTCTTTTAAAGCCGAGAATTTTCGTCATTTCAGACGAAATTTCGGCAGGGAGGTATTTTAAAATACCTCATTTAGGGTTTAAAAAGCGATAGTTTTAGTTTTATTATTATTTTATTTTTACTTTAGTTTTTTTTATTATTATTTTATTAATTTCGTTTTTTATTTTTTGTTATTAATTATATTCTGTTTTTATTTTATTTTTTATTTTTATGCTTTTGCTTTATCATTTATTTTATTTACTTAATTGATTAAAAAATAATAGGGGAGTCCAATGTCAATGGTTTTGGATCAGAGTTCCATCATCCATCACTTTCTCCATCTGTTTTTTTTGTCCCTTTTGCTTGGTTTCTTGCCTTGTTTCTGATTAAACCAAAGATCCAATCTCAACAGCTTTGTCCACATCCTCTTTTGTACATCCAATTTCAATAAAAACACTTCAGAACCAAGGGAAAAGGAGGATTTTACAGAACAGAAAAAAAACACAATACACAACATAACCCAGCAAACAACACAAACTCAGCCTTATACACTACACAAAAACCACTTCCTCCCCCCACACACCCACACATTCGGCCAGCAAAAATACCCACACAAAACAGCAGCACTTCCACACGCCAAGCAACATAAACCATCACACAGCCACTATACAAACACCCCTCTCCCACAACAACCACACAAACCGTGGCCATACAGCCCAGCAAACACAAAACCGCGCCCCACACACACAAACACGACCCTCACAGCACCCACACGACCCAGCAGCAACCCATCACAAAAACCACAACACCACACAAAACAAAACACCACACACGCGGCCACCACTCCCCACACACACGACCCACACGCCCTAAACACACACACACACCCAGCACGGCAGCTCACAACACAGCAAGACAAAGCCAAAAAAGCCAGCCAAAACCGAACCAAAAAAAAGGAAAAAGAGGTAGTTTTTTCTAAAACTTTAAACTTAGATCTAGGATTTTTGAAGAGATTTTTGAAAAAACTAACTTTGGATTTGAAAAGAGGGTGAGAAAGGAAGTAAGAAAAACTAATTTTTTTGAAAAAAACGGAGTTTTAAAACTCCGGCGCGGTGGCGCCGCCGGCCTAGACGGCGGCCACCGCGCCGGAAAATCCACCACCGGCCACCGAATTGATGAGAAAGGGGAGAGAAGAAGGAGAACACGGTTAGAGAGAAGGAGGGGAGAGAAAGAAAGTGAAAAATGAAAAATTAGTAAAGGGATTGGGTATTTATACCCCTCCCTGATTCAGTGCGCGTGGGTGTATGCGTTAGCATGCACCCTCGCCCCTCTGGCCCTCTGAATTTAAATCAGACGGATTTGGTTATTTCCCCTTGTGATCAGATCAGAGCCCTCTAATTAATCAGACGGTCCAGATCAAATCACGCTGGCCTAATGCATTTTGGGCCTGTTTGTTTTAAATCTGATTATTTTCTCACTTCCTGCACCCCCCATTTTATTTTTTACACCTCCCTGTTTATTTCTTTTATTTTTCTTTGCATTTTTACTATTTCTTTTTTTTTTTGTTGTTCTTTTATTTCTTATTATCTTATTTGCTCATATTTAACATCATCTCATGCATTTTATTTTATTTGTCATTTTACTTTGCATTTGTCATTTTATATATTTATATATGTCATTAGAATGTATTTTAGGAACAATGTAATATAAATGAAAATAAATATTAAGGGTTCAATCGACCGGAAAAAGGAAAACTTGGGTAGACACTCGACGCTTCCCCGAATGCGGAACGCGAGATCCCCGTCTCGGTCACGTTCAAAGTATTCGTCTTTCGATTAAACTTTTAATAAAACAAAAATAATCAAACATTTTGTTTCTTTTTCATTTTGTGAGTGAAAAAGGAAAACTTGGGTAGACACCCGACGCTTCCCCGAATCTCCGGAAACGAGGTGAACACTTCGCTTTTCGGATATTCGTCCTCCGTTTAAAATCAATCTCAACCCACTAAACTTTATTTCGTTCACGCCCATGTGCGTTTTCAAATGGATATCATCGCCTAAGTGCGGATCCGTCTTTTTTCTAAGGCAAACTTTTTCGCCCAAGTGCGACTAAACCATTTTCATAAATAAAATCAATCAACACACAAACATTTTCTACAAAGAACTACGTAGCTTTGAATTCTCCATCGCACCAGGAGATACGTAGGAGCAAGATCAAACTCTTGTCAAGCACCCTAATAAAAAACTCATTTTTAGTCTTTAAATCATTTTTCTTTCTCTTCCATTCTTTACAAACATTTTTTATGAAACTAACACATTTTGAAAGCTAATTAATTAATGGTTCCCGTCGAGTACAACGGATGTGAGGGGTGCTAATACCTTCCCCTCGCATAACCGATTCTCGAACCCGAATTTGGTTGCGATGACCTTATTCTCGTTCTCAAAGGGGTTTATCGACGTTTCCCTTTTCAAAAATAAAACTTCGGTGGCGACTTTACTGTCTAGCGAGCGTTTTCCGCCCGCGCATTTTCCCCGCCGCTTCAATATTCTAGTCCACTCCATTGAATATAGCATTCAAGGCTTTGGAGTTTGCAAGAGCTAATTCATCTTCAACCTTGGACCACTCTTCCTCTGGTTTTAATTCAGCTGTCTTCTTACCATCTTTGTCAAGCACAACAGGATGTTCCCAACCCTTCAGAACTGCTTTCCGGGTCTTACTATCTATGGATTTAAAGAAAGCCTCATGCGTGATTTCCAATATTCATAGTTGGAACCATCCAATAGAGGTGGTATGTTTACAAATCCTCCTTCTTTCTCCATAATGCCAGAAAATACCTTCCCTGGAGCTCACCCTAAAACAGGCAGGGTGCCTGCTCTGATGCCAATTGAAATTCCTGACAGGACTTGATTCTGAACCGTAAAACAGAGTATGCAAAACAGCAGTTCAGAACCAGAATAAAACAGACAGAATGTAACAGATAGAAATTAAAATGCATAGTTGATTTGTTAACCCAGTATGGTGACAAATGCACCTACGTCTGGAGGCTACCAAGCCAGGAAGGAAATCCACTATAATAGTATCAATTCGAAGTCCTATATGAACAGCCCTTTTTCACAGCCTTCTCACTTAATCACTACCCTTGGTATTTCTACCTAGGAACTCCTAGATATAAGACCCCTCTTACTTCCCTCAGTGAATCACTGCCCCAGTGATTATCAGACTCTAACAAATCAAAGATGAAGACACTCTTCAAAACATAATCAGTCACTCTTGCTTAAAAGCTTCAAGTGATTACAACTCAATAAAACAACCAACTCTAAACACTTGAGTAGTGTACAGAAAAACAAAGCATACAGCTCACAACTAACAGACTCAAAACCTAAGAATCTTTCAATGTTAACTTTGGTTGAGATTATTTTCTTCAATGACGGCGTCCTCTATTTATAGCTTCAGCAGCAACATAAACTTGAGCCAAATCCTTCAAAGATATATTTCCAAAATATTTTAGAAACATATAGAAGCAATTTATTTTCCAGAAATATATTTTCCAAAGATTTCTTTGAAAATATATTCACAAATAATTGAATCCAATCTTCACAAAACATCTTGCGAAATTCTTCTTCCTTCTAGAAACTCAGCTTGGAGAATTCTTCAATTAAATCTTCAACAAATCACATGAGAAAATAATCACTCTATGGCGCTAACACAGGAACATAGAAAACCAGCTTCTGAAGGTACTTTTGAAGAAGTGTTTCTGAAGGTCTGCTTCTGAACATACAACTTCTTAAGGTTGCTTTTAAAGGTCAGCTTCTGAAGTACTGTTCAGCGTCTGAACATCAGCTTCTGAAGGTTCAGCGTCTGAAGCATTGTTCAGCTTCTGAAGATGCACATTGCTTGTATATTTGATTTTAGCAAACATGAAGCCAACAACCAAATATCCAACAAAATTGAACAATTGATCATTGGATTTGTCTAAATTAATTGACTCAAATAAATTAAATTCATCTAAGTCTTTTGTAAAAAGAAATTAAAATATTATCACTCATTATACTTTTTTAAAAGACTTTTAATTTGTCTGGAGAAAATTAGGGTACAACAATACTCAGCAAAACAATCGGTAAAGTCAGCATCTAGACCTTTGACAATTCCACCATAGGAAGCCATATTTTGTGTACAAGTTGAGGAACCATATACGTAACACTTTAGGTGAATATACCCAAATGAGCTAGTCTTGAAGCTTGTTTTGAAGAGGAGACACTGGAAGCGTGATTTCAATGATGTTGGCAGCCACAACCATATTTAGCAAAATATTAGAGGGAAGACTCCATTGACCAACCATCAGATTAAGCGACTATTCCTAATAATTGTCATAAAGAAGAAAGTTAAAAGGGACAGAAGAATTTCTTGAGTTTATTAATCATGGCTTCATATAACTAAATGTTTATGTTTCCCTGTTTTAAAATACAATACACTTCATCTATGAAAGAGGAACACCCATATACAACTGTTATAAACAAGTCAGCTTTTTAATTAAAAAAAGTGGTATTTTTAGTGAAATCTAGAAGGAGCAAATAAAAAAAGCCACCTGCAAAATAGGTTTATATTAGATGCCCTTTTATATGAGTCCAACTTTTCTAGGCCCAATTTCAAGCTTATATTTAGTCATTTTAGTTAAATCGAGTTTGCTAAGCCCAAACCCATACCAAGTCATAACCCTAAAGTCACCCTCACCTCTTGTTTCTCATTATAGACGCCGCTGAATCTCATTTTCTCCAATTCCTTCTTCGAATTTTCTCATCCTTTATTTCTTCTCTATTTTCTTTATATTTTTTTTCTTCTTCTTCTTGATATATTTGGTTTTCTATTTCTTGTTATGACGAGTATTCTTTGTTTTTTTAAGAAGTCTTGCAACATCTAATTTGCTCAGTGACTCCAATCTAATTGGCTTATGATACTCTCGATCTGATGATTTGACCAATCTAACTATGTGTTTGATTTCTAGTCAAGCAAATTTGATCTCTCGATCAATCTTGGTTTTTATACCAGTTGATGAAGATGAAAGTGAGTATGACAGTGACGGTGATTTTTTGAAAACAAGCATACATTTCTATTATCAAATCAACGAAATACCAAAGGTATGTCATCAATACTAAATCTCCAATCTGATTTATATTTATTTTTTCATTATATAAACTGATATGCATATCGTGTTTTTTTACCTTGGTGTTTTGGATCATTTAAGTTAATTTTTTATGTTGTTCATACTTATATTCTACGAATATATATATATATATATATATATATATATATATATATTGTGAATCTTGAGTTTTAACAAACTAGAATATGACTCATCTTAAAAAATAAATATAGATTTTGAACTTTTAATTTAGAGGATGTTTGTAACACATTTTGTAAAAAATAAATTACTTTTTTTTAAGATAAAATAATCAACTTCAAGAGTATAGTTAATTAAGTAAATGACCCCTATAAATATTCAGAATTTATTTTTTGTCCTTAAAAAAATTGCAACTTTAGTCCCTGTCAAAAATAATATTATTTATGTAGGGTCTATAAATGAAATGTTGGATATTTATATGGACCATTTACTTAATTAACCATTAAGATAATGACATATGTTTGTTACGTTTTTTTAAAAAGAATTAATATTTATAACAATGACGATAGCTGCACATTGGTTACAACAATAATATTTATAAATGTTTGAATTAATATTTCATGCAGGAAACATCAACAATGAAGAAAAGCAATTCAGCTAGTAGAATCTCCATTCAATAATATTTCATTCCGCTGGTATCGGTACAAGGGTTTTTAATGACTGGTTGGAAGTGTTTAGATCTATGGAGACTGGTTGGGGAGTTAGGTCATTGGACCTTATTCAAGCTGGTGCATTTATATGCGAGTAAACAGGGGTTGTTCTAACAAGGGAGCAAGCAAAAATTATGTCCACGAGTGGTGATTCATTAATATATCCGAATCGTTTTCCATATAGGTGGAAGGAATGGGGTAATTTACCTCTGATACAAGATGGTTATGTGCCTCCGTTGTATCCATCAATTCCTCTTTGAATTTTGCTCCTTTCAATAATATTTATAAATGTCTGAATTAATATTTGATGTACGAAACATTAACAATGAAGAAAAGCAATTCAACTAGTAGAATCTCCATTGAAGATATGTTCTATGATATCCTGATTAGAATTTTCAGTTGCCTCCAAGGTTTGCAAATCATGGAATGCAATTTGTCGCAACCCCTTGCTCTGGGGTAAGCTCGACCTATCTCGACTTAAAGTGCCAGGAGCTTGGAGGGATGATTTAATTTCAAAAAATAAATTGATCACATGCTTGAAGTATGCTCTACGTTTGAGCAATTATAATACAAGTTGCTTAGTGTTCAATTTCTTCTTATACTTGACTGACGCATAATTAATCACCACTGATGTTATGTATGACTATATTTTTCTCCTTTTCCTATCTCATTTTGTTCATCTCCTGAATTTTTTGGAATTGATGATAACAGAATAATTCTCAAAATTTATTTTTGATGATTTTTTTTCATAACCAATGAATATATAATCCATTATTTTTTAGTTTAAAATTTAATTAAACTCTTTTTTTTTATGAAAAAATAGAAAAAGATATATAGAAAAATGGAGTACAGGAGTACTCCAACCTATTACCGCCATGGTCAACCTGTTACGAAAAATACGAGCATTACGGTCTTTCCAAATAGTCCAGATAGAAGCAATCCAAATTACGTGAAGACAACAAACAATTATTTTTTTTCTGAACACATGAAAACCACAAAATTGCAAAGCTAGCATGCTCGCCAACATCAGTGGGATTAACCGTAGAAATTTCTAACCACCTCAAATAAAGAAGCTTAATGCCTCCGAAGAATATTTTTCTGTTATAATTGTAATGAGATATAAAAAGTTGACACTATTTCAAAGATTAGTATTGCTGTTCAAAGGTAAACTGTACAAGAATGCCATGAAATTGCGATGAAATCATCGGAAGGCCTTGAGTCACATTTTTCTGCCATTAGTATCACTTGAATACAATTACTCAAAAAGAGGTGCCTACAAATAAATGACGATAGCTGCACATTGATCAAGCCATTGTTTTTGTTTTGGGAGATTTCACTTGGATCTATCATGGGTTTCAAAGAATTATTCTTTCTCATGATTGTATTCTTGTTTATTAATAAAATGGTTGTCATACCCCATTTTTGACCCACTTTCAATTCGTTTTTTCTCGTATTTTAAGCCAGAACTCTTCGTCGTTTCAGACGGAATTTCGGCAGGGAGGTATTTTAAAATACCTCATATTTTGTTCCGAAGGCAACCGTTTTTTTATTTTATTTTATTATTATTATTTTTTTTTTTTTATTATTTATTTACTTTCCTTGTTAAAATCTCTTTTATTAGTGTTTTCTTTTATTTCTTTTATTATTTTCGTTTTTTACTGTTTTCATTTATTTCTGCAGTCTTTTTGGTCCAACTTCAGTCCAGGGGCAATTTTGTCCAGATTTTTTCATCAAACCCTAGTTTTGGTCCTTTAAATAGTGCAGTTAATGCACAGTGTTCGAGAGAGGAGAACAGTGAAACAAACAGTGAAAATTCAGCCACCACCAAAATCATCCAAAAACCCTATTTTCTTCTTTCCTTCAAAAATCAAACAAAATCAACACAAAGGCCAATCACAATTTCGGCCCAAACCAAACAGCCACCACTAAAAATAAATCCGGCCACCACAACATACAAACCAAAATCGTAAACCATCATTCATAGATCCATAACCAAGAATCAACAAGGCCGAAGCCAACACAACAACAACACAGAAACCGAACAGGAACCGAAGCCAACACAACAACCAGCCACGTGAATCATCACGCAACCAGCCCTAACCTTCTTTCTTTTTCTTCTCTCTTTCACAAGCTTAGACCGAACCCAAAAGCAAGCCAAAGCCGAGGCAAGAGAACCTAAACCGAACCAAAAAATAAAAAAAAGGTAGTTTTGTTTTCGATTTTAAATCCTAGATCTAAGGAGTTTGGTTTTGATTTTGGTTTTTTTGAGTAGATATTTAGAAAGAGGGAGAAAAAGGATATTAGAAAAGTGAAAAATTTTTAAAAAAAAAAAAAGGATTTTTTTTCCGGCGCGGTGGTGCCGCCGGCCGGCACCGGAATCCCTCCGGCCAGAAAAACCAGAGGAGAGAAGAGGGGAGAGAAAAGAGAAGGAGGAGAGGATTTAGAGAGAAGAGAAAGAAGAGAGAGGAAGGGAAGTAAAAATGAACAAAAATCTGAAAATTGCCTTTTATAAGCCTAAGCCCAGCAGCCCAGCCGCAGGCCCATTCTTCCTCTTTTCTGATCTCTACTCATTTGCTTCCTGCACCCCCCATGTTTGCTCCTGCACCCCCTTCTTTTATTTTATTTTCTTTTGTTTATTTCTTGCATTTTCTTTCCTTTTATTTTTTCTTTTTATTACTTGTTGGCTTTTATATTTTCATGTCATCTTACTTTTGCTCTATTTATTTATTTTTATTTTGCTTTCTTTATTTATTTATTTTTATGTCATTTTTTCTTTATAACTTAGATTTATTTTAATGCATTTTTCTTTTCTTTTGTAGTATAGTTTATTTTCATTATTTATTTTTGCACTTTTATCTTATGTCTTGCATTTCATGCATTTTTTTTATTTTCTATATTTATTTTATGCCTTGCATCTCTTGCACTTTTATTCTTTTATTTATTTATGCAACATATTTATTTAATGTCTCGCATATCATGCATTTTTTTATTTATTTATTCCAATGCAACATATTTATTTTTATGTCCAACATTTCATGCATTTTTATTTTCTTTTTTTATTTTATGTAGCATGTTTACTTAATGTAAAGTCCATTTCATGCATTTTTATTTTTATTTATTTTTTGTTTATTTTGCATACTTATTTATTTATGCACTTGCAATTTATTTTTCTTTATTTAATGCTTTATTATTTTTACTTTATTATTGATAATTAGAATGTATCTAGGTCCAATGTAATAAATAAATGAGAATATTGCACCGACACCCACATTTATTTATTCCGCTTTATGTTTAAAACGCAAAAGTAACGAACGTATCCGAGGAAAAGGGGGATCTCACTTTGATTCAACGTCATTGTGAGAAAACCCTCGCGCTTTTTTTTTTTTTTCTTTCTTTCGACTATCACTTAGTTTTTTTGTTAATTAACTTAATCAAAAAAATCAAAAACATTTCAAAAATAACAAAAAGCCAAAAAAATCTTTTCTCAATCAAATTTCATTTTCAAGTCAATTAATCCCTACATTTTCTTCATAAACAATTTCAATCAATTTTAATTATTTCAAACATTTTTTTTTCAATTTAAAATCAATCAAACTCACTTCTTTTTATTCTTCTATGCCTTTCGGCCTCTTATCTTTCTTAAACTTTTTTTTTTTTTCAAAACTTTAAAATCAACCAAAACCAATCACTCGGCTTTTTACTCCGAACTACATCGGTTTTGATCCCATTTGGGTATGTAGGCAAAGGACTTTGTCCTTCCAAACCAACTAAACAAAAATCAATAAAAAAACAAAAACATTTTCTTTTCTTTTAAACTCATCACTTTAAACCTTTCTCACACTTAAGCTTTCATTTACAAACAAATAACCAATTTAGCATAAAGATAAATAAAAAACAAGAGGTTCCTATAGAGTACTATAGACGTTTAGGGTGCTAACACCTTCCCTTTGCGTAACCAACCCCCGGACCTTTGATCTCTTAAAAATAGGGTTTTTCGAACTTTCTCCCTTTTCCTCGGAAAAATAAAAGATCGGTGGTGAAATTATTTTGTGAGTCAATGCTAATTAATAGCTTGATATCCTAAAATCACCGCGACAAAAATGGCGACTTCACTGGGGACCAAAATCCTAAGTGGGTTAAACCTATCTTGCTTTTCTTTATCTTTATGCTTTATTATTATTTGTAATTGTAAATATGTGCTTAAGTGTTTATCTCTTTTCGTGAGTGGTGAGATAAGTCCTACACCCGGACTTGAGGGAAACATGAGATAGGACGGTGGTATAATCAAAGTGTCTTTCCGAGGGTAAATTTCGGATGTGGCACATGTGATAACCCCACTCAATGGAGGAATCTTGGAAGTATTACTATGTTGGCATGAGTAAGTCGTGTTCGGCATTGGTATTTTCAAGTGACCTATGAAGTTGAGGACCTTTAGTTACCTTTAACCCATCTTGGCCTTTTAGGACGTAGTGCGGTGGCTAACCAAGAGTAATCTTGAATTAGTTGATACGCGATACTACACTCAGACGAGACTTTCTTACGAATATTATTGGATCGGGAGTCAATCTCGCAACCCGACGATATTTGGAAGGGGTTGAGGACTTTGGGAACTTGGTAGAACCCGTGATACAGGTACATATGAAACCATAGTCCTTACCAAATGGCGTGTTTACCCTTGACTCCAACTTTTTGGACCTTAACCTCACCATGTTTTCTCCGTTCTTTAGCATTATCATGCATACATGCATTCATTCATAAACATTTTTTTTCATTAAGTATCGAAGGACTTAGACAAGTTTTGTTGTAAACATCGTGGGAATGAACTTCACAAAGAGAAACACTCAGAAATACAATTTCAAAAGCCCAGATTTGACAAACTTAAGGAAGCTAGGGTCTTTAGTGACTAGTCCAGAGGATTTTCCCGAGCTCGTTATGAGAAATCACTTGGCATCCTCAGGTTTGAAATATCGGGACTTTTTAAGATTTCTACTGATGAATTTCTGAGCATATCCTTTGGCTTTGATCCTAAAAAAGGGGATAGTTTGTAATATTTTAAATGAAACGTTCAAACTACGATGTTTACAATTACTTCGACAAGTCCTTCGATAACAAAACTTTTTTGCATAAGCATAATCATGCATCATCCTGCATTCATAGTTTCCAATCGAGTCTTACATTTTGTTCACCAATAAAAGGTCAATCTGCCGCAGTCAAAGGAAGTGGTCCGGCGTATTCATTCCAAGCCTACTCGCAGTCACAACACTCAAGCACATAAGAGAAAAAGAATGGATCTGTTAGAGCAAGAAAATCAGAACCTCCGGGAAGAGGTGGCCAATCTCCGGGAAGGGATGGAGAAGTTGACCTCCATGATGAATGCTCTGTTGGCTTCCCAAGCCCAGACGTCAGTTCCTCAACCTGCTGTCATTACTCTTGAGCAGCCAATCTTATTTGTTTTACCAACTTCTACCATACTTACTCCACCGCCCGGCACGTCTAGAGCTTACCCATGGGGATGCCATTTCTATCAGACGAAGGTTTTCATCCCACCTCTTTTGGAACCCCAACTCCGGCTATCCAGAAATCAGCTCCAGCCCCAACAAAGGCCTCGACAACAACCTCGACAACAGAATCGGGTTCAGCGGATATCCCATTTTGATCCAATCCCCATGGCATATGCAGAGTTGCTCCCTGTTTTGCTTGGTAAAAATCTTGTTCAAACTAGGGCACCTCCAAAGGTACCTGAAAGGTTGCCACATGGGTATAGACCTGATCTCTCTTGTGCTTTCCATCAAGGGGCACCCGGTCATGACGTTGAGCATTGTTATGCCTTGAAAGCCAAAGTCCAGAAGTTGATCCAGGCCAACATCCTATCCTTCAAAGGGTCGAGTCCCGATGTGCAAGCTAATCCACTACCGGATCATGAGACCTCATCTGTTAATTTGGTGCAAGATTGTCCAAAAGCTTATCCTGTTGAAGACAATCTTGAAGAAGGTGCCAGTTAATTTTGTGACACATGGCAGAATTTACCGCAATTGGATCGCTGTAGACGTTCCTTTTCGCTTTTCTTTTTTTTTTCCGAATAACAGTTTGTTGTTTTCGCTTTTAGTTTTTATAAGAAAAAAAAATCCTTTCGTTTCGCCCGAGACGAAAGTGAACTTTTAGGGTTTTTTTTGTTTCATGCATTCCCATCATTAAATAAAAAGTCGTATTGTCCTCGACTTTGTCTTTTTATATTTTGTTCTTTTTCTGGAAAATGGTAACACAAAAAACCAAAAAAAAGTTAATTATTTTTCTTTTATTTGTTTTCTTTTTAATCATTTTCAAATGTATGCATCAACTCATTTTCTCAAATCGATCAATCATCAATCATCTAAAAAGCTTAAACACCAATAAACCCGTTGAACACTGTAACTCTATGCTCTCTCCCGACTTTGAGTTCCCTGTTTACGAAGCTGAAGAGGAGAAGGATGAACAGATTCCCGAAAAGATCTCTCTGTTACTAGAATATGAAAAGAACATCACTCGATCTCATGAAGAAGCACTAAACTTGGGTTCCGAGGGACTGCTGCTACGGTATTCCTGATAAAAAATTCAGATGAATGGTGCCATCGAGGCTGCAAAAAAAATAGCAAAAGCAAAAAAAGAATCAAAAGCAAAAAATCAAACAAAAAAAACAAAAAGCAAAAAAAGAAAACATATATCAAAAGATGGTGCAGAAGATGGTAACCACCTACAAGGACTTACATGAGATGTTACCGTATGCTTTACATGGATATCGTACTTCAGTGCGTACCTCAACAGGGGCAACCCCTTTTCTCCTTGGTATACGGTATGAAAGTTCTAATGGAAGCCAAATTATCAGAGGCTGAATGATGTCCAAACAAATATGATCAGTTCAAACTTGATTGAAGAGAAACGCATGAATGCTTTGTGTCACGAGCAGTCCTCGTGTGCTCCGAGAAGGAGGTCTTGTGCTCAGGAAGATCCAATCTTTTCAACCCGATTCCAGGGGCAAGTGGACGCCTAACTAGGAAGGTCCATATGTCGTCAAGAGAGCTTTCTCCGGTGGCGCATTAATTCTCGCAACCATGGACGGTGATGAGCTTCCCCGTCCTGTAAACACCGATGCAGTCAAGAAATACTTTGTCTAAAAAATAAAAAGAACAGCTCGGTAAGTCGAAAACCCGAAAGGGCGGCTTAGGCAAAAATGAGCGTCTCGGTGGGCTGAAAACCCGAAAGGGCGGTCCAGGCAAAAATTAGAGACATGAAACAGAAAATAATCATCCTGATAGGTCGAAAACCCGAAAGGGCGATCTATGCAAAAGTTAAGGATCAAAAGACAAAGTAACTGCATTGGTCTGATCTTTACTCAATTGGGGCACAATTAAATGTCAAAAAGACTCTGAATCTGAAGCATCCAAACAGTGAAATTCAAAGTTGTCAGGGAGAATAGCGGTTATTGTGTTCAATGTACCTTCCCCTTATATTTACCATTTTCCAAACTTTGCAAGATCTGTGGAGCCATGTCATTGGCGCGTCACCACTCTTTTAAATAAATTTAGGCCTATTGCCTTTCATTTGGAATTCTCATTTATTCAGTTTATAAAAACTTCTTCTATTTTTGATGGTAGTCCTTGAAACAAAATCTTTTTCAAAATCATAAATATTTTTTTTCATGTCTTTTTGAAAAGCACAAACAACAAACACATTTTTTTTGAACTCCTGAATAAGTGAAGGGTGTGTCAACAGCTATCCTGAGAACGGATAAACTCTGCAGTGCTGAACATGGTCAATTGCTTAAAAAAAAAAAAAGAAATATATGAAAAGAGAAAAAGAAAGAGCTCGGTAAGTCGAAAACCCGAAAGGGCGGCTTAGGCAAAAATGAGCGTCCCGGTGGATCGAAAACCCGAAAGGGCGATCCAGGCAAAAATTAGGGGCATACAAAAGAATACATTCCCGGTGGATCGAAAACCTGAAAGGGCGGTCCAGGCAAAAATTAGGGATTCAAAAAAGGCAAAACAAAAATAAGCATGACCACAGAAGCACCAGTTCTTCTACCATGGTTTTTGGATTGGCACGCTCTCCCCAGGAAGTGTCTACTCCCCATCAGTTGTTGCATATGTCGGGCTTTACCTCATCATTTTTTTGATATGCCCCAGTGGTATCATCCCCATTGAAGATTACCAAGTGTTTGTGATGCGACGTCGGGTCACTTTCCATTTTATCCGTCCAATCTTGTCTCATCAAGCTTATCAGTCTTACAATCATGCAAGTCAATCCTTCATACAATCACAAGTTAATCAGTCATCCAGTCACATAATTCAATCCTCTATCCAATCATACAAATTCGTGTCGTCATTCACGCATTCATACATTCATGCATATACACATTCATGTATATACAGCATATAGGCAACATCATTTATACATGGTTGCATTAACCACCCTGAGTTTTGCTTTAATCATCTTTTCATGCCAATCAATCGTGAATAATTTGTAACCGTCTCTCCCCAAGTGTCACCCCCAGTGTGTCACCCTCTTTTCGCCAAGTGGCAGTTCTTTAATGAACAGCTTGCATCTTCTTATCCAGTCTTTTGTCGTCAGTGGCAAGTTCGGCATCATCCGGACAGCTGACATTTATCTTTTTATCCTGTCGTCAATGGCAAGTTCGGCATCATCCGGACAGCTGACATTTATCTTTTCATCCTGTCGTCAGTGGCAAGTTCGGCCTCATCCGGACAGCTGACATTTTATCTTTTCATCAGGTCGTCAGTGGCAAGTTCGGCCTCATCCGGACAGCTGGCATTTTATCTTTTCATCCTGTCGTCAGTGGCAAGTTCGGTAGCAACCCGAACAGCTGACATTTACTTTTGTTACCCGTCGTCAGTGGCAAGTTCGGCAACAATCCGAGCAGCTGACATTTACCTTTTTATCCTGTCGTCAGTGGCAAGTTCGGCAACAACCCGAACAGCTGACATTTATCCTTTTATCTTGTCGCCAGTGGCAAGTTCGGCAGCATCCGAACAGCTGACATTTATCTTTTATCATGTCGTCAGTGGCAAGTTCGGCAACAACCCGAACAGCTGACATTTATCCTTTTATCATGTCGTCAGTGGCAAGTTCGGCAACAACCCGAACAACTGACATTTATCCTTTTATCTTGTCGTCAGTGGCAAGTTCGGCAACAACCCGAACAGCTGACATTTATCCTTTTATCATGTCGTCAGTGGCAAGTTCGGCATCATCCGAACAGCTGACATTTATCTTTTATCATGTCGTCAGTGGCAAGTTCGGCAACGACCCGAACAGCTGACATTTATCCTTTTATCTTGTCGTCAGTGGCAAGTTCGGCCTCATCCGGACAGCTGACATTTTATCTTTTCATCATGTCGTCAGTGGCAAGTTCGGCATCATCCGAACAGCTGACATTTATCTTTTATCTTGTTGTCAGTGGCAGGTTCGGCAACAACCCGAACAGCTGACATTTATCCTTTTATCATGTCGTCAGTGGCAAGTTCGGCATCATCCGAACAGCTAACATTTATCTTTTATCATGTCGTCAGTGGCAAGTTCGACAACAACCCGAACAGCTGACATTTATCCTTTTATCATGTCGTCAGTGGCAAGTTCGGCAACAACCCGAACAGCTGACATTTATCCTTTTATCTTGTCGTCAGTGGCAAGTTCGGCAACAACCCGAACAGCTGACATTTATCCTTTTATCATGTCGTCAGTGGCAAGTTCGGCATCATCCGAACAGCTGACATTTATCTTTTATCATGTCGTCAGTGGCAAGTTCGGCAACGACCCGAACAGCTGACATTTATCCTTTTATCTTGTCGTCAGTGGCAAGTTCGGCAACAACCCGAACAGCTGACATTTATCCTTTTATCATGTCGTCAGTGGCAAGTTCGGCAACAACCCGAACAGCTGACATTTATCCTTTTATCATGTCGTCAGTGGCAAGTTCGGCAACAACCCGAGCAGCTGGCATTTACCTTTTTTATCCTGTCGTCAGTGGCAAGTTCGGCAACAATCCGAACAGCTGACATTTATCCTTTTATCCTGTCGTCAGTGGCAAGTTCGGCAACAACCCGAGCAGCTGGCATTTATCTTTTTGTTTCCTGTCGTCAGTGGCAAGTTCGGCAACAATCCGAGCAGCTGACATTTACCTTTTCATCCTGTCGTCAGTGGCAAGTTCGGCAACAATCCGAACAGCTGACATTTATCCTTTTATCCTGTCGTCAGTGGCAAGTCTAGCAACAACCCAAACAGCTGACATGTATCCCCAGTGAAACCATGCTATCCCCAGTGGAGTCGGACCCCATTTCTTTAACAGACTCGGGTATCCTTTTGGTTCGTTATCCCCAGTCGAGCCATCCTCGCCGTCTTGCATTCATACTTGCATCGCGAGCATCCACAACATTACATGCATGGCATCACATGCATAGCATCCATGCATAGTATTGCATTCATAGCATTTTGCAGTTGAAATTGGTCAAAAATGGTGTACTCTGTATTTAAGTCTCTTCGACCCGTCGATTTTAAATTTCACTTTTAAATCTCCGTATCGAAGAAACTTAAATAGGGGCATCTGTCATACCCCATTTTTGACCCACTTTCAATTCGTTTTTTCTCGTATTTTAAGCCAGAAATCTTCGTCGTTTCAGACGGAATTTCGGCAGGGAGGTATTTTAAAATACCTCATATTTTGTTCCGAAGGCAACCGTTTTTTTATTTTATTTTATTATTATTATTATTATTATTTTTTTTTTATTATTTATTTACTTTCCTTGTTAAAATCTCTTTTATTAGTGTTTTCTTTTATTTCTTTTATTATTTTCGTTTTTTACTGTTTTCATTTATTTCTGCAGTCTTTTTGGTCCAACTTCAGTCCAGGGGCAATTTTGTCCAGATTTTTTCATCAAACCCTAGTTTTGGTCCTTTAAATAGTGCAGTTAATGCACAGTGTTCGAGAGAGGAGAACAGTGAAACAAACAGTGAAAATTCGGCCACCACCAAAATCATCCAAAAACCCTATTTTCTTCTTTCCTTCAAAAATCAAACAAAATCAACACAAAGGCCAATCACAATTTCGGCCCAAACCAAACAGCCACCACTAAAAATAAATCCGGCCACCACAACATACAAACCAAAATCGTAAACCATCATTCATAGATCCATAACCAAGAATCAACAAGGCCGAAGCCAACACAACAACAACACAGAAACCGAACAGGAACCGAAGCCAACACAACAACCAGCCACGTGAATCATCACGCAACCAGCCCTAACCTTCTTTCTTTTTCTTCTCTCTTTCACAAGCTTAGACCGAACCCAAAAGCAAGCCAAAGCCGAGGCAAGAGAACCTAAACCGAACCAAAAAATAAAAAAAAGGTAGTTTTGTTTTCGATTTTAAATCCTAGATCTAAGGAGTTTGGTTTTGATTTTGGTTTTTTTGAGTAGATATTTAGAAAGAGGGAGAAAAAGGATATTAGAAAAGTGAAAAATTTAAAAAAAAAAAAAGGATTTTTTTTCCGGCGCGGTGGTGCCGCCGCCGGCCACCGCCGGCCGGCACCGGAATCCCTCCGGCCAGAAAAACCAGAGGAGAGAAGAGGGGAGAGAAAAGAGAAGGAGGAGAGGATTTAGAGAGAAGAGAAAGAAGAGAGAGGAAGGGAAGTAAAAATGAACAAAAATCTGAAAATTGCCTTTTATAAGCCTAAGCCCAGCAGCCCAGCCGCAGGCCCATTCTTCCTCTTTTCTGATCTCTACTCATTTGCTTCCTGCACCCCCCATGTTTGCTCCTGCACCCCCTTCTTTTATTTTATTTTCTTTTGTTTATTTCTTGCATTTTCTTTCCTTTTATTTTTTCTTTTTATTACTTGTTGGCTTTTATATTTTCATGTCATCTTACTTTTGCTCTATTTATTTATTTTTATTTTGCTTTCTTTATTTATTTATTTTTATGTCATTTTTTCTTTATAACTTAGATTTATTTTAATGCATTTTTCTTTTCTTTTGTAGTATAGTTTATTTTCATTATTTATTTTTGCACTTTTATCTTATGTCTTGCATTTCATGCATTTTTTTTATTTTCTATATTTATTTTATGCCTTGCATCTCTTGCACTTTTATTCTTTTATTTATTTATGCAACATATTTATTTAATGTCTCGCATATCATGCATTTTTTTATTTATTTATTCCAATGCAACATATTTATTTTTATGTCCAACATTTCATGCATTTTTATTTTCTTTTTTTATTTTATGTAGCATGTTTACTTAATGTAAAGTCCATTTCATGCATTTTTATTTTTATTTATTTTTTGTTTATTTTGCATACTTATTTATTTATGCACTTGCAATTTATTTTTCTTTATTTAATGCTTTATTATTTTTACTTTATTATTGATAATTAGAATGTATCTAGGTCCAATGTAATAAATAAATGAGAATATTGCACCGACACCCACATTTATTTATTCCGCTTTATGTTTAAAACGCAAAAGTAACGAACGTATCCGAGGAAAAGGGGGATCTCACTTTGATTCAACGTCATTGTGAGAAAACCCTCGCGCTTTTTTTTTTTTTTTTTTCTTGCTTTCGACTATCACTTAGTTTTTTTGTTAATTAACTTAATCAAAAAAATCAAAAACATTTCAAAAATAACAAAAAGCCAAAAAAATCTTTTCTCAATCAAATTTCATTTTCAAGTCAATTAATCCCTACATTTTCTTCATAAACAATTTCAATCAATTTTAATTATTTCAAACATTTTTTTTTCAATTTAAAATCAATCAAACTCACTTCTTTTTATTCTTCTATGCCTTTCGGCCTCTTATCTTTCTTAAACTTTTTTTTTTTTCAAAACTTTAAAATCAACCAAAACCAATCACTCGGCTTTTTACTCCGAACTACATCGGTTTTGATCCCATTTGGGTATGTAGGCAAAGGACTTTGTCCTTCCAAACCAACTAAACAAAATCAATAAAAAACAAAAACATTTTCTTTTCTTTTAAACTCATCACTTTAAACCTTTCTCACACTTAAGCTTTCATTTACAAACAAATAACCAATTTAGCATAAAGATAAATAAAAAACAAGAGGTTCCTATAGAGTACTATAGACGTTTAGGGTGCTAACACCTTCCCTTTGCGTAACCAACCCCCGGACCTTTGATCTCTTAAAAATAGGGTTTTTCGAACTTTCTCCCTTTTCCTCGGAAAAATAAAAGATCGGTGGTGAAATTATTTTGTGAGTCAATGCTAATTAATAGCTTGATATCCTAAAATCACCGCGACAATGGTTAAATAATATTATCCCACCAGCTATTTAGGCGAATTTTGATTAATCCCCATGTAAATTTTTTTTTAGAAAACCCCCTGTTAGCGTATAATTTTAATTTTCTTATTTCGACCAACTATATGGTTGTAGAAGCCATGAAATTTTCTGTGTAGGAAAGGGATGCAGATTTCGACTGGAAGAAGATTCAAGAATGTAAGTTCTCCAAATCCAAGAGCACAAGATTTGCCTAAGTTCAAAAGAAAGCTTGTAGAGTTCGACTAAAGGGATTTCAAAAGAGAGGAAAAGATCTCTCTTTGATTTGAGTTACTTCGATAGAAGGGAAGATGACTTCGACCAGTTTCTCTTTAAAGAGGCGAATTTGAAAGTTCCAACACGTGGAAATCATACTGAAGCTGTCGAAATAATGTAGTTTCTAGCCGTTAGGTTTGCAGTTATTTTTCTATGTATATATACTAGTTTTTCATAGGAAAAACGGGTCACAAATCATTATAAAAAATTTTATACACTGGATGTACCAGCGTCCAGCGAAAAGAGTAAACTTAATGTATGTAACATGATCTTGTGAACCATCTTTTACATTCAATGCAATGCAATTTACATTTCTTTAAGTTTTGTTTTCGTTAAAACTTTAAGCATTTCTTTTTGTTCATTTTAGCAACCTTTAAACAATCAATTGTTGGTTTATGTAAAAATTAGACAGCTATTTTCATGCAAAAACAGTTTTTTTCATCTTTGTGTAAGCAAACTCATTAAAGATGATGAACATTCATGCTTTTCTGGAAATAATAATGCACAACCATGTTCTAGGATTTCTAGTTTGCTCCTGCTTGTAATAAACAAAACTAGACTCGTCGTTTACCAAAAACACAGGTAAACAAATTGGCATGCCCAGTCGGACTCTGTGTTGTGCATTTTGGAAGAAATTTCGGTAAATTTATATTTTTTCCCAGTTGTTCTTGTGAAAAAAAACGTTTCTGGAAAGTTTCAAATCTTTCTGATAAGTTTTTCTGGAAAATCTTATTTGTGCATGCATTTAAGGAGTGGTAAAGCTCTTAAAGAAATGGTTTGTTCCAGTACTTCTACATCATCTTTCCATATAAATGCACAATCTTCACAAGCACAATCTGCCCAGGCATCTATTCCTACAATGGATGCCAATGTGTCAACTGCTATGGGAGCAACTGCTCCTATACCGGTTTCGACGGTTATGGGGAAAACTTCCCCTATATCTGTGTCATCCACTGTTGCATTGACACAATCTGATTATGTGGCTTCGGTGCCACCACCAATAACTTTTCCTTTGGCCCCTAGAGATCAGAATTATCAAGTGAGAACTTCGTTGGATAATAGATTTCTTTCTATGCAACGATTCACAAGGGATTTTCCCTATTGTATGCCAACAACAATGATGGCTGGCCTGCACACAAGTGCGTCTACATATGCAGATAATGCTGCTGTGTTGATGTAACGCCTTAATTTACATTGAATTAATTCTGTTGAGTTTTATGGGTGAAGCTTGGTGAATATTAATATTGATGCTGTTTTATTTGAATGTGATGTAAATGTTGAGAGGGTTGAATTATATCGGTGAATTAATTTATAGTACGAGATTTTAAATAAAATAGAAAGAGAATTGAAAAACAAGTAGAAAAGAGTAGGAGGTGTAGAAAATAGGTTTTTAATAAGTGGAGGAGGGGAAAAGCAGAAGAATAGTGAATAGAAGAGGAAAAGTTTATGATGAGTGGCTAGCCCAAATATAAATATGGGTTTTGAGGAATTAGAAGTCAGTTTTGCTGAATGTAGAAATAGAGAGAAGAGCAACAGTCAGAGAAAGGAAAACCTAGCTGCAACGAAATCAAGCCAAACAGGAGATTTCAGAAGATTCGAGGTAAGGGGGAGAATCTCTTCATCTGTAGGGTATTTGATTCTAATTATGGGTTGTGTAGTGGACTGAATTGCGTGTGTGCTGCAATGAAAATAGTGATGATGATGGTACAACTGAAATTATGAATGAGGTGGTAACATACAATTAGACTTGAAGAAATCATTATAGGAAAAAGTGAGTTATGAGAATTAACAATGAAAAATAGTGAATAATCAGATATATTAATAGGAATTTAGAGTGTGATTGATAGGATAAGTTTAGGGTGAAGATTGGAGTGGAAATTGGTGAGTTATAGGTCGAAAACGGAGTCGGAGTAGGTTCATTAAAACAAAATCGCAGGAAAACTACGAATATCCCTTCCTGTTAAATTGTGTTGACTTTTTCTTCTTTAAAAATGACTAAGACAAAGATCAGGTTCTGATGGAGTTCAGAGTCTGAGTCTGAGGTTCTAAGTCAAAAACAGAGTTTCAGAGTCTGAACGAAAACTTCAAAGTCTGATGCAGCAGATAAAGGTTAAAGAGATAGAGAATAGAAAGACACAAGCAATTATCCTGGTTCTTTCCACAATTCGGAAGTATTCCAGTCCCCTTGTCACTTACAAGAGATTTTTCACTATAATCCAATGATTACAAATTGCTTAAGCACAAAGCAAGAGACTTCATATGCTCAAACACAAAGTAAGAGACTTCTCAACAAACCAATATACAAATAAAGATGTTTGGTTTGAACACTTGATATACAATCAGTGGTGTTCACAAAATACAACACAAAGATGAGACTCTAGACTTATGAATTTCTAAGATAAGAAATTTTGTAAGAAATTCTAAGTGTTTGATGCGTTTTTGAATTTGACAGAGCTATGGCACTTGTGAAAATATTCAGTCTTATTTTTTGTTCTTCAAGTCTTCATTCCTTTATATAGAGGTAAGGAATAGAGACGTTGGAATAATGCCAACACATCAAATAAAGTCGTTTGAAGAAGCTTGATCAATTCCATTGATTTGTTGCTTGATTTGGTTCACGTACTAGGAGGAATAAGATTTGAAACCTTTCCTGAATATGGAATGAATCCGTTGTTCAGCAGGGGACAAGGTTTCAGAGTACGGGAAGACATGTGCAAGTAGTGGAGAACGTGGTTGTACAATTTGTCCTTTCTTGACAATGACAGCAGTTGACTCCTTAAAACCTTAAGAACTTCCATCGTATGAATCTTTAAGTAATTCAGAGTGTAGATTCTTCAGTTGCGCAGGCTATCCTTCTATTTTTGAATTCCTAGCAAAATGTTCCACTCCTTTAGAGTCTGAAAGGTCTTCATAGTCTAGACCATCAACTTCTGATGTCCCTTCAGGATCTGACTTGCTTTCAGAGTTTGACTTGCAACAAGCTTCTCCTTGAATTTTCTTGCTCTTCATTTGTTCTTTCAGAATCCATGTATGATTAATTCCATGTAAATTTTTATCTATGGTCCTACATACTTAATAAGTTGACTTCAGGGTCTGAGGTTTGTAAGCTCCCCGTAAGTCTGATAGTCCAAAAGGTGAGTTTTTGAGACTCCCCCTAAGTTCTATACAAGTTAATTAAATTCATTTTAATCATTATCAAAAAAGAATTTCATGAAACGTCACTCAGAAGTATATCACATGAAATAACTCATAGGCCAAGAGATGAGAAGATGATTCCTATGTCAATTTTAATTAACTTATTTAAGGACTCAGAGCCTAAGAACTATTAATCTTACTCCCCCTATTGTCTTCAACAAAAAAATTGAAATGAAAAAGAGAGAAAAACATAAGAATAATAATCAAATAAACATACTTCAGATGCAAGATTAATCAGAAGCACAAGAATAAATCATAAGCATAAACAGTCAGACTAATAACATTAATCAGAAATAAGGAGATATGTTCATAAACAAATAAAGAAAATGGCGTGCATTCTAAGGTTTGTTCTGCTTCTGTAGAATCTCCAATATTGCATTGATTCCTGTGTTCATTAAGTCTTTCTTCTGGGCCATTTCAGCTTGAGTCTTGGCTAGCTCAGACTGTTGTTTCAACATGTTATCTTATTTCTGTGCGGACTCTGCTTGAGTACCAATGACTTCCTGAATCTTGGCTTCCAAAGCATCTTGTTTCAGCTTCTGTTCCAGTATGTCAGCTTGCAGGGTGTCCAGGATATGAACTGTTGCAGGTTCTTCCAAGTCTAACGTTTTGACAACAACTGTCTCAGGTTTGACAAAGAACTTAGACATCCAGGAAGCTGAAGTCCATACTTAACAACTTCAGGCACTTCAGTAGTAGCTTCCTTGAACTCTGAGTCTGACAGTTGTCTTGTCACATCCTTCTTCAGTTCAACTTCCTACATACTCTTGACAACTTCCTTAAACCAATTTTGTAATGCCTCTTGCTGGGTAGCTATTGACAAGTCTTGAAGATCATCTAGAGTCTGATTTACCAGATTTCTCATGTTTATCCATTTGTCAGCATAATTCACCAAATGGATAGCCTTGTTTCTAGATTCTACTAACTTTTCCAAACTGTCAAAGATGATTCTACATACTTCTTGCAATACCAAGTTTGATGTAAGGGTTGGAGGTGGTCTAATGGTTATATGAGTTAAGGATGAAGGGGTTTCTGTGACAACTGATGGAAGAGTTTTAGAAACAGGTTCCGAGATCTCCTTAATTTGATTTATGTTGTCATTAGAGGCTAGAAGCACAAGTTCTGGTTCAGTTTCAAGCATGAGTGAGTCAGAAGCTTCATACTGTGCGTCTGACTCAGGTTTGGCAAAGTGAAGGGATTCAGCTTTGATGGGTTTGTCTTCTGATACTGAAGGTGCACCACAAACAGTGTTGGTTTGGATAGGAGGAATATCCACACACTCTACAATTACTGATGAGGGTTTAGGAATTGGTTGAGTCTGAGGTAGTTCATCACCTAGATGCTGAAATAGGGCATCAATAGAGGATGAACAGGTTTGAAAGGAGGAGTGTTCTTGGGCAAGTTTCTGAAGATAAGCTTTACTGCTGGCTAATCCAAATTTATCTTCAATAGCTTTCTTGCCACGGGCTAGCTATTCCTCAATACATTAGCTTCTGGGAATCAGTAAAGGTGAATCACCAGGCAAACGAGTCTGCACTGGTGACACATTTAGAGTTTCCTCAAAGTTTGGTAGTAAATCAGAAGAGTTTGGTTTAGGGGGTAGGAGAACAGATGCATGCATATGTATTTTCTTGGAAGTTTTGGTTGTGATAGATGTTTGTTTTGGTTTGGGGGATGGCTTCAGATTAAAATAATGTTTGGAAAGGGGAACCTTATCATCATCAGATGCTAAGGGGTCTAGGTTAATGGGATTGGTAAAAGAAGTAGGAACATCATAATTACCTTTGAGAGCTTCAGACTTACCAGCTTCTGAAACTCAAGACTCTATCTTCACTTCCTTTAGATGCTCACCCATTATCTTCTGAGCTTGCTCTGCTGATGCTTTCTTTAGCTTCTCAAACAGTTCTATTGCCCTTCTCTCTTTGATTTCAGTTACTTCGACAGAAGGGAAGATGACTTCGACCAGTTTCTCTTTGAAGAGACGAGTTTAAAGGTTCCAACACGTGGAAATCATATTGAAGCTGCCGAAATAATATAGTTTCTAGCCATTAGGTTTGGAGTTATTTTTCTATGTATATATACTAGTTTTTCATAGGAAAAACGGATCACAAATTATTATTAAAAGTTCTATACACTCGAAGTACCAGCGTCCAGAGAAAAGAGTAAACACAATGTATGTAACATGATCTTGTGAACCATCTTTTACATTCAATGCAATGCAATTTACATTTCTTTAAGTTTTGTTTTCTTTAAAACTTTAAGCCTTTCTTGTAACATCCCGCTTAGATGCAATTACTATCAGTATTAGACGCGATTGAGAAGCATGGTAATTTAGTAAAGCTTGGAGTGGCATTATTGTAAATAAGTTAAAGAAGGGAGAAAGTTTTAAAACAAAGAGGTAGAAAGATTTTTCTACACTCTTCTACTTCCTTTCCTTTCCCAAAATTCTCAGCTCACTCTCCCCTTTCTCTTCCCACTCTCACGTCCTCACTCCCTCTCCATAGCCTCATCATTTCATCATCCAATTCCTAGAGAAACTTCACAAGCAAGTTTTGGGTAGTAAAGCTAGAACAAGTGGAAGAAATAAGGAGAAACAAGGAAGTTTTGAGAGAAGTAGTAGAGTGAAAGCCAAAGCTTTGGGGAATCAGTAATAACAAGCACCATTAGGCGGATTAAGGTGAGCTCCACAGGGTTTTATAACCCGATTAAGTAAGTTTATGAGTTTTAGCTTTTTAAGCAAGATATGAGCTTTGAACCCTAAGTTAATTTAGATAACAATTCTTGATCATTGTGTGTTGTTTCCTGTTGATATGTCTTTGATTTTATCATTTAAGTTGCTATGATGTCTGGGTATGTTTGAATAAGCTGAATTTGGTGAAAATCACGTTTTGAACTTGCCAAAAACTGTCCAACTGCAGGTAAAATCGTGTCACGATTTACCAACCGTGTCACGATTTCACAGGCAGTGCCAAACACGATTTCTGGGTAAGAAATCGTGACACGATTGCCCAATCGTGTCACGATTTTGGGCTGGGCAGGATCATCAAATTTTTCATCTTTTCTAGCTCCGTTTCGGCTATTCAAAACTACTTCGGACTTAAGGATCGACATGTAATGATCAAGCATTGTTAAAGAACATAAAAAGACCTATCCTTGAGATGTGTAACCAACATTATAGGGTGAGGATAGGCATAAGCTTGAGAGGATAAATAACTTAATCCTCAAGACATTATAGAAATTACAAGAACTAGTTTTGGGAATTTTCCCTTACAAAGCAGTTTATCATACACAATTAAGTAGAAGCAAACTCAAGAATGATATAGGCTTAATGTCTAGAACCTCATATAGGTTAAGAGCACAAGAATTAGCAAGTTAAGCCGTGGCCTTCGGTGTTCACGCCAGTGGGACACGAATGGTACACGTAGAGTTCAGATTAAGATTATTGCCCTTAAGTCGTGACTTTCATCGTTCACGCCAGTGGAACATGGAAGGTTCATGCATAAGATTAAGAATATTATTTGCGTCTTCCGTCGTTCACGCCAGTGGGACACGGGAGGTATACGCATCAGTTAAGATTATTAAGTCGTGTCTTCTGCTGTTCACGCCAGTGGGACACAGGAGGTTCACGCCAGTGGGACGTGTTATTCCGCAAGGATAACCGCACGACGACAAGAGGAGTCCGGTGTTAGCCTGATATGATAGGAATTTTCACCGGTTATCAGGGGAATGTGCTTCGGGGTTACTCCACCCGGGGGCATTCCGTAAAATGAACTCAGATAACATTGTTTGTTCAACGCTAACAGCTAACATAAAGATCAATTAATACTATATTACCTTATCAGTCAGAAACATTTATTCAGACAGTTATCAGATGTCAGTTAGCAGCTATCAGACGGTGATCCTAGGTTTCCCCTTGATCACCAGATTATCAGAAAACAGACAGATAGCCCTCTATGGGTAAGATTGAGACTTGGCGATCATAGGCATCCCCGAGTTCGCCGAGGTAGGCACGGCAACCCTAGGTTCCCCGAGGTTGCCAAACAGTAGGTAGGGTAGGAGCTCACTGAGACGTTATGTCTCATCCCTTTCCTTCTGGTGCAGGTTCTTCGCAGGTAGCACGAAGAAAAGGTAAAGAGAAAGCTACGGACTGATCGTGCTGCTCATGTTTTCTTGTAGTTGTATAACATTGTATCATGATGTACATGGATATTATGGAGAATATTTAGTATCAGATTATGGATTGTATCAAAGACTTATGTTTTGTATAATTATCAAACAATTTTCTGTATTGTATTTAAATGTATCCAGTATCAGTTTAACACTCCTGCTAATATACTAGTTAAAATTAGTATGGGTGTTACAATTGGTATCAGAGCAGGTCGATTCAGACCGTGCCATGGGTCATTAAAGTACAATCCAAGTTTCCGGACCTCTTGGATCCAGGACATTATTCTAGATGTTATGTTCAGTTAAAACTGATCACTTTGACTTGTATATGACAGCTAGGATAAGATGTCTGGGAGAAGAAGAGGTAGACCTCGTACCAATCAAGCTAGTGATGAAAGTGGAGGACCCAGTCTTAATTCATGGGAACAGATGATGCAACAACAGCAGGCCTGGCAGCAGCAATACCAAGAGCAGCAAGCTCAGAATGCATTACAGTATCAGCAAATGATGCTGATGATGCAACAGCAGTCTCAGCAACAGGCCCAAACTCAACAGCAATGGATGGAGATGATGCAGCAGGGACAAGGTTTCCATCCACAGCCACCACCTCCCCCAGTGATTGGTAACCCCGTGTTCCGGGAGTATAACAGGCATCACCCTCCGGAATTCAATGGAGAAGGTGAACCGCAAGAAGCCAGGAAATGGATTAAACAGATGGAGAAGATTTTTAGAATGGCAGAATGTTCTGAAGAGGACAAAGTGGTTTATGCCACGAACCAACTCAGAGGCGCAGCAGAAGACTGGTGGGAATCTGCTCAGCGCAGAATGGAAGCCAATGGTGTAGAAGTGAATTGGGAGAACTTCAAAGGAGTAATGCTGGAGAAGTATTTACCTTTGTCTTACAAGGTAAAGAAAGAGCAAGAGTTCTTGGAATTGAAACAAGGTAGTATGTCGGTTGCGGAGTTTACAAAGAAGTTTGAAGAGTTGTCCTATTATTCCACACACAACGAGTATGCTGAGAATGAAGTGTGGAAGATGAATCAGTATAAGCGAGGTTTAAGAGGCGAGATTGACACTGCAGTGAGTCTCCAAAGAACTGCAAGTTATGATGAGCTAGTTCATGACAGTCTGGTGGTTGAGGCAGGACTTGCTAAGACCTCTAAAGAAAGATCAGCAGCTTATGAGAAGAAGAAAAGCAGGATGTCAGACAAGTATCACGATAAACTCAAGCCAAAAGGATCTCCACAGAGAGGGAAGCAGACATACTCTCCACAACATAATCCTTTGCGGACTAATCCTACTTGCAAGACATGTGGTAGGATGCATAAAGGAGAGTGTTTGATAGGTGCTGGTATTTGTTATGGATGTAAACAACCAGGGCATTTCATATCAGAGTGTCCCAACAGACGTGGTAAAGGATCAGCTGAAGGAACAACTACTAGTAGGGGCAGAGTGTACTCCCTTGACGGTGCAAAGGCTGTAGCCAATGAAGATTTAATTGCCGGTATGTGTTATTTGGGTACTAATCCAGTGAAAGTTCTTTTTGATTGCGGCGCTACATGTTCTTTTATTTCATATAAATGTGTGGAGACGCTGCAATTACCTTTGTCTCCGTTGAACCCTCCAATGTTAGTATCTACCGCTACTGAAGGCGGAATTGAGGCAAAGTATGTTTGTGAAAACTGTCCTATCACTGTGTCTAGTAAGACCTACTATGTTGATTTAGTTTGTCTCCCGATGGAGCAATTGGATGTGATTCTAGGCATGGATTGGCTTTCTGCTAACCATGTGTATATTGGTTGTTCAGAGAAGAGTATTTATATGCCGACCAGTGATACGGCGGAAGGTGTGGCTCTGTCTGAGTTGATAAACCGCACCCATCAGTTAATTCAATTCATTTGTGCTCAAGATAAGGGATTCTATGTGATGCTCACTGTGGCTTCAGAATCAGAGTTAAGCCCCAGTGATATTCCTATTGTGAATGAATACTTAGATATCTTCCCTTCAGAAGTATCTAGTCTGCCTCCAGAGCGTGAGGTAGAGTTTTCAATTGATTTGATTCCAGGAGCGGAGCCAGTATCTGTGGCACCGTACAGAATGTCACCAACAGAGCTGAAAGAGCTGAAGTCTCAACTTGAGGAATTGATTCAGAAGCATTTTATTCGACCCAGTGTATCACCTTGGGGTGCTCCGGTCTTGTTGGTCAAGAAGAAAGATGGTAGCATGAGATTGTGTATTGACTATCGTCAACTTAATAAGGTGACTATCAAGAATAAGTATCCACTCCCCAGGATTGACGACCTACTAGACCAGCTTAAAGGAGCAACAGTATTTTCCAAAATTGATCTTCGGTCAGGTTATCATCAAATTCGTATAAAGTCTTCAGATGTGTCTAAGACGGCGTTTCGAACACGTTATGGGCACTACGAATTTCTGGTTATGCCATTCGGTGTAACTAATGCTCCAGCAGTATTCATGGACTATATGAACAGAATATTTCAGCCTTACCTTGATCAATTTGTGGTGATTTTCATTGATGACATTTTGATCTATTCTAAAGATCCTCAGGAGCATGCTCAGCATTTAAGAATTGTATTGGATGTCCTTAGAGACAAGCAGCTGTATGCCAAGTTTAGCAAGTGTGAATTCTGGTTATCCGAGATTAAGTTTTTGGGTCACGTTATTTCTCAAGGAGGAGTAGCTGTTGATCCATCCAAAGTTGAAGCTGTACTCAGTTGGGAAAGACCCAAAAATGTAGCAGAAGTCAGGAGTTTTCTAGGCTTGGCAGGTTATTATCGAAGGTTTATCATGAAGTTTTCTCAGATTGCCTTGCCTTTGTCACGCCTCACCCGAAAAGATGTGCCCTTTATTTGGGACGAAGAATGTGAAAAGAGTTTCAGAGTTTTGAAAAAGAAGTTGACTAAGGCGCCAGTATTGGCAATACCAGATCCTGAAAAGAGATACACCGTTTTCTGCGATGCATCCTCAAAAGGACTGGGAAGTGTTCTTATGCAAGGGGAAAATGTCATAGCATATGCGTCTAGACAACTCAAGACACATGAAGAGAATTATCCTACCCATGACCTTGAGTTAGCAGCAATAGTTTTCGCATTGAAGATCTGGAGACATCATTTGTATGGTGCACAATTCGATTTGTTTAGTGACCATAAGAGTTTGAAATATCTGTTTGATCAAAGGGATCTTAATATGAGACAAAGACGATGGATGGAATATTTGAAGGACTTTGATTTTGATCTGAAGTACCATCCAGGAAAGGCTAATGTGGTAGCAGACGCCTTGAGTCGGAAGGCTTTAGTCAAAGCTGAGGTGATGATGCACACGTGTGGACTGTATGAGAAGTTTAGAGACCTTAACCTCCAAGTTACTGATTTGGATGGTGGTATTTTGTTGAACAAGTTAGATATTTCATGTGACCTACGATCTAGGATTGCACAAGCGCAAAGCATGGATATGGACCTTCAAAGGAAAATTAGCCAGCCGGAGTTTTCTTTTGCACCTGATGGAACATTATTGTTTGAGGGAAGGGTTTATGTCCCGAACGATGAAGAATTGAAAAGGTTAATTCTAGAAGAGGCGCATAAGAGCAGTTTCAGCATTCATCCAGGAACCACCAAGATGTATCAAGACTTGAGAAGAGATTATTGGTGGCCTAGCATGAAAGGAGATGTTGCAGAGTTTGTGTCGAGATGCATTGTTTGTCAGCAAGTGAAGATTGAGCACCAAAGGCCTGCAGGGATGTTAGTGCCTTTGGAAATTCCGCAATGGAAATGGGAAGATATAACCATGGATTTTGTGAGTGGATTACCTCGAACACAGCGAGGACATGATTCTATATGGGTAATAGTGGACCGGTTAACCAAGTCAGCTCATTTCTTGCCGGTTAAGACTACGTACCGAGCCTCACAGTATGCGGAATTGTTTATTTCTGAGATAGTGAAACTCCATGGTGTACCAGCTAGTATAGTGTCTGATAGAGATCCCATTTTCACATCCCACTTTTGGAAAGCTTTTCAGAAGGCGTTGGGGACAAGATTAAAGATGAGCACGTCCCATCATCCTCAAACGGACGGACAATCAGAAAGGACTATTCAGACGCTAGAAGATATGCTACGTGCATGTATTCTAGAAGATGGGGGAAGTTGGAACAATCATCTACCGTTGATTGAATTCTCTTACAACAACAGTTACCATTCTAGTATTGGAATGGCACCATATGAAGCTCTATATGGTAGAAAGTGTAGAACCCCGCTTTGTTGGGCTGAGGTTGGAGATAAAAGCATTTTGGGTCCAGAGATCATTCAGGAGACGACTCTAAAGATTAAGTCTATTCAAGATAAGATGAGAACGGCACAGAGTCGCCAGAAAAGTTATGCTGATAGGAGGCGAAGACCTTTAGAGTTTGAAGAAGGAGACCATGTATTTCTTAAAGTTACTCCTAAGTTGGGCTTAAGAGGAGCTTTCAGGACCAAGAAGCTTTGTCCGAGATATGTTGGACCGTTTCAGATACTTCGACGCGTTGGTCCGGCAGCTTATCAGTTGGCGCTGCCACCAGCCATGTCAGGATTACATGATGTCTTTCACGTCTCGCAATTGAGGAAATTCATTCCTGATCCTTTCCAACCAGTGGAGCTGGATAGTATAGATTTGAGATCGGACTTGACCTTTCAACCTGAGCCAGAACAGATAATTGATCGCGATGTTAAGACTTTGCGGAACAAAGAGATTCCTATAGTTAAAGTTGTATGGAAAGGTTCTCCCGACGGTGAAGCAACGTGGGAGCTAGAGTCAGATATGCAAGCAACCTATCCTCATTTATTTTCAGGTAACTTCTAAATTTCGAGGACGAAATTTCTTTAAGGGGGGTAGATTGTAACATCCCGCTTAGATGCAATTACTATCAGTATTAGACGCGATTGAGAAGCATGGTAATTTAGTAAAGCTTGGAGTGGCATTATTGTAAATAAGTTAAAGAAGGGAGAAAGTTTTAAAACAAAGAGGTAGAAAGATTTTTCTACACTCTTCTATTTCCTTTCCTTTCCCAAAATTCTCAGCTCACTCTCCCCTTTCTCTTCCCACTCTCACGTCCTCACTCCCTCTCCATAGCCTCATCATTTCATCATCCAATTCCTAGAGAAACTTCACAAGCAAGTTTTGGGTAGTAAAGCTAGAACAAGTGGAAGAAATAAGGAGAAACAAGGAAGTTTTGAGAGAAGTAGTAGAGTGAAAGCCAAAGCTTTGGGGAATCAGTAATAACAAGCACCATTAGGCGGATTAAGGTGAGCTCCACAGGGTTTTATAACCCGATTAAGTAAGTTTATGAGTTTTAGCTTTTTAAGCAAGATATGAGCTTTGAACCCTAAGTTAATTTAGATAACAATTCTTGATCATTGTGTGTTGTTTCCTGTTGATATGTCTTTGATTTTATCATTTAAGTTGCTATGATGTCTGGGTATGTTTGAATAAGCTGAATTTGGTGAAAATCACGTTTTGAACTTGCCAAAAACTGTCCAACTGCAGGTAAAATCGTGTCACGATTTACCAACCGTGTCACGATTTCACAGGCAGTGCCAAACACGATTTCTGGGTAAGAAATCGTGACACGATTGCCCAATCGTGTCACGATTTTGGGCTGGGCAGGATCATCAAATTTTTCATCTTTTCTAGCTCCGTTTCGGCTATTCAAAACTACTTCGGACTTAAGGATCGACATGTAATGATCAAGCATTGTTAAAGAACATAAAAAGACCTATCCTTGAGATGTGTAACCAACATTATAGGGTGAGGATAGGCATAAGCTTGAGAGGATAAATAACTTAATCCTCAAGACATTATAGAAATTACAAGAACTAGTTTTGGGAATTTTCCCTTACAAAGCAGTTTATCATACACAATTAAGTAGAAGCAAACTCAAGAATGATATAGGCTTAATGTCTAGAACCTCATATAGGTTAAGAGCACAAGAATTAGCAAGTTAAGCCGTGGCCTTCGGTGTTCACGCCAGTGGGACACGAATGGTACACGTAGAGTTCAGATTAAGATTATTGCCCTTAAGTCGTGACTTTCATCGTTCACGCCAGTGGAACATGGAAGGTTCATGCATAAGATTAAGAATATTATTTGCGTCTTCCGTCGTTCACGCCAGTGGGACACGGGAGGTATACGCATCAGTTAAGATTATTAAGTCGTGTCTTCTGCTGTTCACGCCAGTGGGACACAGGAGGTTCACGCCAGTGGGACGTGTTATTCCGCAAGGATAACCGCACGACGACAAGAGGAGTCCGGTGTTAGCCTGATATGATAGGAATTTTCACCGGTTATCAGGGGAATGTGCTTCGGGGTTACTCCACCCGGGGGCATTCCGTAAAATGAACTCAGATAACATTGTTTGTTCAACGCTAACAGCTAACATAAAGATCAATTAATACTATATTACCTTATCAGTCAGAAACATTTATTCAGACAGTTATCAGATGTCAGTTAGCAGCTATCAGACGGTGATCCTAGGTTTCCCCTTGATCACCAGATTATCAGAAAACAGACAGATAGCCCTCTATGGGTAAGATTGAGACTTGGCGATCATAGGCATCCCCGAGTTCGCCGAGGTAGGCACGGCAACCCTAGGTTCCCCGAGGTTGCCAAACAGTAGGTAGGGTAGGAGCTCACTGAGACGTTATGTCTCATCCCTTTCCTTCTGGTGCAGGTTCTTCGCAGGTAGCACGAAGAAAAGGTAAAGAGAAAGCTACGGACTGATCGTGCTGCTCATGTTTTCTTGTAGTTGTATAACATTGTATCATGATGTACATGGATATTATGGAGAATATTTAGTATCAGATTATGGATTGTATCAAAGACTTATGTTTTGTATAATTATCAAACAATTTTCTGTATTGTATTTAAATGTATCCAGTATCAGTTTAACACTCCTGCTAATATACTAGTTAAAATTAGTATGGGTGTTACATTTCTTTTAGTTCATTTTAACAAGCTTTAAACAATCAATTGTTGGTTTCCGTCAAAATTAGACAGTTATTTTCATGCAAAAACAGTTTTCTTCATCTTTGTGTAAGCAAACTCATTAAAGATGATGAACATTCATGCTTTTCTGGAGATAATAATGCACAACCATGTTCTAGGATTTCTAGTTTGATCCTGCTTGTAATAAACAAAATTAGACTCGTCGTTTACCAAAAACACAAGTAAACACCCCGTTGTCATTCAAAGATTCTATCAAAATCAACCCTCATGTATCTGTCTGTGCAACTTACGTGACGTGGCATGCTGATTGGATAAAATCTTTTATTTTTTATTCACGTGTATTAACCATTTCCACCTCACAATTTTGAAATTTAAAAAAAAAGAAAAAAATCACAAATGAATGTAAATTGGGGAGAAAACCCGGTCCTTCATAGCTTCTTCATCATCCTCCTCCATCCTCCTTCCATCTCCTTCAATTTCTCTATCTCCTTTTTCAACTTGATATCACCAAATTCATCATGTTCTTCATATTTATCTTCTTCAAAAACCTGAACTCAAACCTTCAAATTTGAAATCCCATAATTTAACAACAAATAAATCCAAACCCATAAATAAAAACGCAGTAATATTGAAATCATCATATTTGGATTATATTTATCCTGAAAATGAAGTTTGTACCAAAATTTGAAAAACTATCTCTTCAATTTTCAATTTTTCGTTTTTATGAATAGAAAAGGACAACCTAAATAATAAATTACGATTACAATTACATATTCCGTGAATGTTGTTTATATAGTGGCTTTTCCTTCTTTGAACATTTCTTCTTCATCGCATTGTACATGTCCAATATATGGAGGATAATAACGCAGGAGAAATGCCAGCACAAGGTAGAGCAAGAGAGGATCCAGTTCAAGTTTTTATTGGTTTCTATGAGTTTGGGTTTGTGTTGCTGAGTTTGTGTTTCTAATGGTTTTTTCTGGAATTTTTTGTGGTTTTGTGTTTATTGATGAAGAAGTTGAATAAGAGAGAGGAATACAAGATGATGATGGTGTTAAATTTGTTTTTGTGTTTTGTTTTTTTACCTATGTGAACACAAAAAAATGAAAAAAAAATTATAATTTGACTATCTAAATAAACATGTCACGTAAGCAATTTTGTTCAGTCAGTTGTCTCGAGGGTCTAAAATCAAAGAATTTTTAAATGACAAGCTTGAATCTAATTTTTTTTTTTACAGGGGGACTAAATCAAAACACGCCCAAATGACAGGGGAACAAACATTATTTAACCCTTAACAAAATTAACCAATCAAACGTAAATTAATTTTATAAGAATCCCTACTAAGATTATGGAACAAGCTCCACAATATCATTGAATTTGTTAAAGTGTGGTTATGGAACAAGCATCACAAATTACCTCTAACAACTAAGTTCAATCGAACCTATAACTAAGTATTCTACATCCTTTCCATCTTTATTCGAAATAAATTAAAGTGTTCAGTCTATTTTGAATAATACCAAATCAAATTTACTAATGAATTTGATATGATTGAGAATCAATAAATGAACGAATTTGCAATCAAATATAAAAGAGAAGAATGATTGAAAACAATAAAAATAATTATAAAAATGAATTGAAAAAAAAATCTCAAACCACAAAATCCTTACAAAAACTCCTTAACCAATGGATTAATCTAATGTTTGACCTTCCATGATCAGTTTTCACAAACGGAAACACATGAAAGAAACGATGGTAACAACCTTGTTTATATCCTAAAATCATAACCAATTATGAAGAAGAATTGGACGAAAATGCTAATCGACCCCGTTACAAAACTCATCGCCGAAATCTATAATCAACATTAGTGCTTCATAGAATTGAGATTTTGACCAAGAGGACGTCCAAACTGGGCTTTGTCTTCAACATGAAGTTGGATTTATGTTCCTTAGCTTTCCAATTCATATTTTCGTGCCGTAATCGGATAAACTCAACCTAAGATATGTCATGCACACTGGGCAAGGGTCATTATGCAATTAAATATGAAAATGAATCAGAGAAATGTATTATCATTTAAATCATACCCAATGTGTAGAAACATGCTAAAAATATGGTATTAGGAGATAAAAGCTTTCAAAAGGTCAAATAACAAAGCCATAAAGTATGTTCCAAAATGCACTACAATCCGCCAGAGACATAATTTATTTCAAATTTCTCTTGATGTAGTATTAAGAAGAGGACTTTGAAGGTTGTAATTGGGCCTTTGGAACCTGCCAAGGATGTAATTGGAGGTTGTAAAACATTTTCACTCTTGAGTGGAGGACTTTCAAGTGACGACTACTGGGGGGGCCTTCCTACAATGTGTAGATATTTCTAGTATGAGCCATGATAGAAAATATATCTTCCCAAAAACTAACCATTTGGTGATGATTCTCGAGATTCCTTCTCTTCTCTCAATACCTCAATGTTCTCGACTATGAATCTACAATTAGGAGGAGGCGACCTATGGCGGGGATTTCGATCTCCGGACCCACATTTTTTTTATGCTTGAAATCTTCTAAACTTTCATTTCTAGATGAGGTCTTCAATTGCGTCCTCAAACTGGATGCAATCTTTTGCGAAATGTCTGTAGCACCAATGCAATCGACTCCATTTGCCATTGTAAGCCCCATAGCACTCTTGATACTTTTAGGGATATTTAATACCCTTTTCTTTGAAGTTTGCATTAGAATATTCCTTCAATATGCGATTTCGAGCAGCGTTGAGAGGAATTTATTCTTCGTAAGCTTGGACCTTACATCTTGAGTATTCTCGAGAACTTTGTTTGGGTTTTAATTTATAACTATGTTGGCTTCCAACATTTCTTCATACAAAATGTCTACCATCGTCAACAAATGTTTAAAATATTGGGGGCTTTTGACCCCGATACTTTCACATAACTTTGTTACTTTCTCCACATCTTTCCTTAACAAATATAAGTTTACATGTTGTCATCGACCCATTACACTATAA
The DNA here is from genome assembly GCA_018208015.1 of Medicago ruthenica. NCBI lineage: Eukaryota > Viridiplantae > Streptophyta > Magnoliopsida > Fabales > Fabaceae > Medicago > Medicago ruthenica. The sequence continues at coordinate 31,148,640 of CM031376.1, forward strand.
TGGTTTCTTCGTTGAATATCTCAAGGTAACTACGAGAAGGCTCTTCATTTCTATGATGGATGGCTCCAAGACTTTCTAGTAACTTATATTATACCCATGATGTAGTTAAGTTGGGGAGGAAATGCCCATAAATTTCTGTCAAGGAGTCTTTGGACATGGGTATCATCGCCTTCAAACCAAGTCATGGCGGCTTTACGCAGCATCAGGACACAAAACTTGCAATTCATCGGGATCAAAATTCATTTATAGGTAAGAAAAACTAGTCTATAATTTGTTTCTAACCATAAATTTTGCCAAACTTTAACTACTTATATAGCTCCTATTACTCCAGAGTTTTCAGCAAAGAAAAAAATTCCTCTACCAATATACTTGTCGCGGTGATTTTTGGATATCAAGCTATTAATTAGCGTTGACTCGCAATTTTAATTTCACCACCGATCTTTTATTTTTCCGAGGAAAAGGGGGAAAGCTCGAAAAACCCTATTTTTAAGAGATCAAGGTCCGGGGGTTGGTTACGCAAAGGGAAGGTATTAGCACCCTAAACGTCTATAGTACTCTATAGGAACCTCTTGCTTATATTATCTTTATGCTAAATTAATTACTTGTTTGTAAAATAAATGCTTAAGTGTGAAAAAAGATTAAAAGGATGAGATTTAAAAAGGGAAAATGTTTTTGTTATTTTGTTGATTTGGAAAGACAAAGTCTTTTGCCTACGTACCCGAGCGGGATCAAAATCACGTAGTTCGGGGTAAAAAGATGAGTGATTGGTTTTGGTTGATTTTAAAGTTTGAAAACAAAAGTTTAAGAGAGATAGGAGGCCGTAAAGGCATAGAAGAATAAAAAGAGAAGTGAGTTTGATTGATTTTAAATTGAAGAAGAATGTTTCGATTGATTTAAAGTTGATTGAAATTTGATTAAGAAAAGAAAAAGAAAAGATTGATTTTTTTGAAAATTTTGGTTATAAAATATTTTTGGATTTTGACTTTTTGACTTTTTTTATGAAAATTTGATTAGGTCCTAAGGTCCTGAGACTAAATTATGCTGAGAAAATCTAAACGCGCCGGATCCCTCAAAATGACGTTGGATCAAGTGAGGGTCCTTTTCCTCGGATACGGTCCAAATTACATAATCGTCCTCGACATAAAGCATAAAAAATAAATGTGGTGTCGGTGCATATTCTCATTTATATTTTTATTTACATTGGACCTAGATACATTCTATTGGCAATAAAATAAATGACAAAAATAATAAAAATTACATTAAAGTAAATATGCTAAAAAGAAATAAAAAAAAATGCATGAAATGCAAAACAATAAGTAAATATGGTGCGTAAAATAAATAAAGAAAATAAAAATGCAAGACATAAAATAAATATGATGCTAAAAATAAAATAAAAAGAAAATAAAAATGCAAGGCATAAAATAAACATGATGCTGAAGAAAATAAAAAATGCAAGACGATAAAATAAATATGATGCATAAAATAAAAAAAAAGGTAAAATACGAGACAAGAAATAAATATGGAGCTGGAAAATAAAATGCAAGACAGAAAATTAAATATGGAGCTGGAAAATAAATAAAGAAAATAAAAATGCAAGGCATAAAAATTAGATATGGTGCATAAGATAAATATGAAAAAAATAAAAGAAATGCATAAAATAAAAGAAAAATAGCAATAATAATAAAATGCATGCAGTACTGAAAATTAAAATGCGGTAATATAAAATGCATGAAATAAATAAATACTGAAAAAAATGCAAGAAAGAAAAGAAATAAAAAAGAAAGTAAAGAGAAAAAAGAAATAAAAAGAAGAAAGGGTGTAGGAGAAGAAGGGGGGGGGGGGGGGGGGGGGGGGAGAAGAAACCAGAGAAAGCAAAGAAAGAAACAGTTATGGGCTTAGTTAAGTCCGATGGGCTGCAAGGGAAAGAAAACCGGACCGGTTCGGTCCGGAAGAACCGGTCCGGTCTAATTGCTTATTTAAACAAATCAGGTCCGGTTTAATTCATTTTTCCTTATTCTTTCTCTTTCCTTTCTCATTTTCTCTCTTCTCTCTCTTTCTTTCTCAAGTCTGACCGTATAGGAACATGCTTCCGGCGCGGCGGCCGGCCGGCGGCGCCACCGCGCCGGAACGAAATCTCACCCTTTTTAAAAACAAATTACTTCTTTTAACCTCTTTTTTCTTACTCTCTCCGTATCCGAACTTGATTCTTTCGAAAACTGGTTAGAAAAGAGTAGATCTAGGTTCGTATTTACTACCTTTGTGAAAACGGATCTGAGCTTGTTTGGGCTTGGTCTTGTCTCTGTCTGGACTTATTTCTTAATGACGAGGTTCGGATTTGAACGAATGGTTTGGGTTTGGAAGGTTGGTTCGGATTCGAGCTAGCTTTGATGAACTTTGAGTTCGGTTTAGGCCGAATTGATGAATTTGGGTTTTCTGGTTCTTTGATTCTGTTTGGATTTTGTGATTTGTGGTTTATTTTGTGGTGGTGTTTGAACTCGGAAGAGAAAAGAGAAGGAAAATTTTTTTAAGTTTTTTTTTGTGGTGGTTGTATGGTGGCCGATGGCTTTTTGTTGGTGGCTTGTGGTGGATTGTGTTCTGACTAGGTTGGTACTGTGTACTGACTTGGGTACTGTGCTAGCTGACTCTTCTCTGCCTCGTGAACAGTACTATTAATGCTATTTATAGTAAAACATCAGGGTAAAAAGGAAAATGACAAATATGCCCCTCTGGGCCTTGGACAGAAAATGGACCAAAATGACTTAAAATAAATAAAATCAAAACAATAAAAAACACTAATGAAAAAACGAAAATAACAAAATAAAATAAAAAACTTAATAAAAAGGAATAAAATAAAGAGAAAAGAAATAAATAATAGTAAAAAAAAAATAATAATAATGAAATAACAGAAAATAAAAATAATAAAAAACGGTTGCCTTCGGAACAAAAAAAATGAGGTATTTTAAAATACCTCCCTGCCGAAATTTCGTCTGACACGACGAAAATTTCTGGCCTAAAAGGCGAGAGAAATGAAATAAAAACGGGTCAAAAATGGGGTATGACAATACTCAACAAAACAACCGGTAAAGTCATCATCTAGACCTTTGACAATTCCACCATAGGAAGCCATATTTTGTGTACCAGTTGAGGAACCATATACATAACACTTTTGGTGAATCGACCCAAACGAGCTTGTCTTGAAGCTTGTCTTGAAGAGGAGACACTAGGAGCGTGATTTCAATAATGTTGGCAGCCACTACCATATTTAGCAAAATATTAGAGGGAAGACTTCTTTGACCAACCATCCGATTAAGCGACTATTTCTAATAATTGTCATAAAGAAGAAAGTTAAAAGGGACAAAAGAATTTCTTGAGTTTATTACTCATGGCTTCATATAACTAAATGTTTATGTTTCCCTATTTTAAAATACAATACACTTCATCTATGAAAGAGGGGCACCCATATACAACTGTTATAAACAATTCAGCTTTTCAATTAAAAAAAGTAGTATTTTTAATGAAATCTAGAAGGAGCAAATAAAAAAAGCCCCCTACAAAATAGGTTTATATTAGATGCCCTTTTATATAAGTCCAAATTTTCTAGGCCCAATTTCAAGCTCAAATATTTAGTCATTTAAGTTAAATCGAGTTTGCTAAGCCCAAGCCCATACCAAGTCCTAACCCTAAAGTCACCCTCACCTCTTGTTTCTCATTATATATATTAGACGCCGCTGAATCTCATTTTCTCCAATTCCTTCTTCGACTTTTCTCATCCTTTATTTCTGCTCTATTTTCTTTATATTTTTTTTCTTCTTCTTCTTCTTCTTCTTCTTCTTCTTCTTCTTCTTCTTCTTCTTCTTCTTCTTCTTCTTCTTCTTCTTCTTCTTCTTCTTGATATATTTGGTTTTCTATGTCTTGTTATGACGAGTATACTTTGTTTTTTTAAGAAGTCTTGCAACATCTAATTTGCTTAGTGACTCCAATCTAATTGGCTTATGATACTCTCGATCTGATGATTTGATCAATCTAACTATGTGTTTGATTTCTAGTCATGCAAATTTGAACTCTCGATCAATCTTGGTTTTTATAACAGTTGATGAAGATGAAAGTGAGCATGACACTGACGGTGATTTTTTGAAAACAAGCATACATTTCTATTATCAAATCAACGAAATACCAAAGGTATGCAATCAATACTAAATCTCCAATCTGATTTATATTTATTTTTCATTATATAAATTGATATGCATATCATATTTTTTTCCTTTGTGTTTTGGATAATTTAAGTTAATTTTTTATGTTGTTCATACTTATATTCTACGAATACGAATATATATATATATATATATTGTGAAGACTGAGTTTTAACAAACTAGAATATGACTCATCTTAAAAAATAAATATAGATTTTGAACTTTTAATTTAGAGGATGTTTGTTACACATTTTGTAAAAAATAAATTACTTTTTTTTTAAGAAAAAATAATCAACTTCAAGAGTATAGTTAATTAAGTAAATGGCCCCTATAAATATTCAGAATTTGTTTTTTGTCCTTATAAAAATTGCAATTTTAGTCCCTGTCAAAAATAATTTTATTATGTAGATTCTATAAATGAAATGTTGGATATTTATATGGACCATTTACTTAAATAACCATTAAGATAATGACATATGTTTGTTACATTTTCAGTTGCCTTCATGGTTTGCAAATCATGGAATTCAATTTGTCGTAACCCCTTGCTCTGGGATAACCTCGACCTATCTCGTCTCAAAGTGCCTGGGAGTATGAGTTCGATTATTATTTCCAACGAGATGGAGCGTATCGGTATAAGGGTTTTTAATGACATTGATGGATGTAAAAATCTGATGTATTTTGAGTATCGGCCTTTGTGTTTCATCAAACTGGGTATGAGTATGAGACAGGTTGTAAATGTGTGGGCAGTTGCGGTGAAGGATGCATTTGATGCATGAAAAATGGTAACAACTTTCCTTATAGTCAAAGCGGGCAACAAGGGCTTAATCATAGGTTGGAAGTGTTTAGATCTATGAAGACTGGTTGGGGAGTTTGGTCATTGGAGCTTATTCAAGCTGGCGCATTTATATGCGAGTACACTAGGGTTGTTCTAACAAGGGAGCAAGCAAAAATTATTTCCATGAGTGGTGATTCATTAATATATCCGAATCGTTTTCCGTATAGGTGGAAGGAATGGGGTAATTTATCTCTGATACAAGATGGTTATGTGCCTCCGTCGTATCCATCAATTCCTCCTTTGAATTTTGCTCCTTTCAATAATATTTATAAATGTCTGAATTAATATTTCATGTACGAAACATTAACAATGAAGAAAAGCAATTCAACTAGTAGAATCTCCATTGAAGATATGTTCTATGATATCCTGATTAGAATTTTCAGTTGCCTCCATGGTTTGCAAATCATGGAATGCAATTTGTCGTAACCCCTTGCTCTGGGCTAAGCTCGACTTAGCTCCGATGCTTTTAATATACCCTTCGTGCCAGGAGCTTGGAAGGATGATTTAATTTCAAAAAATAAATTGATCACATGCTTGAAGTATGCTCTACGTTTGAGCACTTATAATACAAGTTGCTTAGTGTTCAATTTCTTCTTATACTTGACAGATGCATAATTAATCACCACTGATGAAAGGTATCATTTTTTAGATACAATTGTACACAATTTGTATGTTATGTATGACTATATATTTCTGCTTTTCCTATCTCATTTGTCCATCTCCTTAATTTTTTTGGAATTCATGATAACAAAATAATTCTCAGAATTTATTTTTGAAGATTTTTTTATAACCAATGAATATATAATCCATTATTTTTTTGCATAAAAATCTCTCACTTCTATTAAAATTTAATTACACTCTTTTTTTTTATGAAAAAATAGCAAAAGATATATAGAAAAATGGAGTACAAGGGCACTCCAACCTATTACAACACTAGTCGAAGTGTTTATTTTTTTTTAAGTAGAAGATATTGCTTATTTAAGAATGTATTGTATCGATTGCATCATTTTACAACAACACTTGAATACAATTACTCAAAAAGAGGTGCCTACAAAACAATGACGATAGCTGCACATTGGTTACAACAATAACATGCCTTGTTCACCGTTACCATAGCCACTCATAAATGTGAGATTCAATAGGTTTGTTCATCTTCAGCCACCATCAAGAGTAAAGTTGAATACAATCGAGAAGCTGCACCAACGTTAACCGTTTCAAAGAAGCTTAATGCCTCCGAAGAATATTTTTCTGTTATAATTGTAATGATATATAAAAATTGACACTATTTCAATGAATATTAATTTTTGAGTTTAATTAGTATATTCTGTCAATGAACAAATTATTTTTCACATGCATTCAATAATGTATGGTCACGTCAATTAATGACTATGACAATTTATGTATTTTCATGATATTCATTAATTGACATTAAAACACATCATTGGATAAAATAATTGTACACGAGCATATTAATTAAATACAAATTTTTTCAAACTAGTCTTTTGCAAGCTCCACCACTTGGCACATATACTTATTCGATTGCATGTCCGACAGAAATAAAATTGGCTACTAATTATTAGAGATCCCTGACAAAAGTGCCAATTTGATCATGTCGTGTGTGGTCAAAATAATTTATAACAATTAATGTAGTAGGAAGGTAACTCGACCTTGGTTGTGGATCTTTAATTAGCAATAACCAAATAAGAACTTAAAGAAATAAAATTAAAGGGGTTTAGTTGATGATAAACAAGTTGCATTAAAAAAATATATTTAAATAACTAAAAATGATCAAGCCATTGTTTGGGAGATTTCACTTGGATCTATCATGGGTTTCAAAGAATTATTCTCTCTCATTATTCTATTCTTGTTTATTAATAAAAGGGTTAAATAATATTTCCTCCAGCCATTTAGACGAATTTTGATTTATCCCCCTGTAAAATTATTGTTTTTAGAAACCCCCTTGTCATTCAAAGATTCTATCAAAATCAACCCTCATGTTATTTGCCGGTGCAACTTACGTGATGTGGCGTGCTGATTGGATAAATTTTTTTAATTTGTTTTTAATTTTTATCCACGTGTATTAACCAATTCCACCTCACAATTTTGAAATAGAAAAAAAAAAGAAAAAAATCATGAATAAATGTAAATTGGTGATAAAACCCGGTCCTTCATAGCTTCTCCATCCTCCTTCCATCTCCCTCGATTTCTCTATCTCCTTTTTCAACTTGATATCACCAAATTCATCATGTTCCTCATATTTGAACTCAAAGCTTCAAATCCGAAAACACATAATTTAACACCAAATGAATCCAAACTCATAAATAAAAATGCAGCAATATCAAAATCATCATATTTGGATTATATTTATCCTGAAAATGAAGTTTGTACAAAAATTTGAAAAACTATCTCTTCAATTCTCAATTTTTCATTTGTATGAATAGAAAAGGACAACCTAAATAATAAATTACAATTACAATTACATATTCCGTGAATGTTGTTTCCTTCTTTGAACAGTTCTTCTTCATCGCATTCTACATGTCCTTTGTGTTGTAGTTGTTGCATTAATCCAATATATGGAGGATAATAACGCAGGAGAGATGGCAGCACAAGGTAGAGCAGGAGAGGATCCAGTTGAAGTTGTTATTGGTTTCTATGAGTTTGGGTTTGTGTTGCTGAGTTTGTGTTTCTATTGGTTTTTTCTTGAATTTTTTTTGGGTTTTTGTTTATTGATGAAGAAGTTGAATAAGAGAGAGGAATACAAGATGATGATGGTGTTAAGTTTGTTTTTGTGTTTTGTTTTTTACCTAAGTGAACATAAAAAAAATGAAAAAAATTATAATTTGTCAAGGCAGCATGTCACATATGCAATTTTAAATAGTCAGATCTAAATAAGCATGCCACTTAAGCAATTTTGTACAGTCAGTTGTCTCGATGGTCTAAAATCAAATAATTTTTAAATAACAAGGGAGAATCTAAAAAAAATTTCTTTTATATGGGGCTAAATCAAAACACGCCCAAATGACAAGGGAACAAACATTATTTAACCCTTAATAAAATTAACCAATCAAACGTAAATTAATTTTATAAGAATCCCTACTAAGATTATGGAACAAGCTCCACAATATCATTGAATTTGTTAAAGTGTGGTTATGGAACAAGCATCACAATACCACAATTACCTCTAACAACTAAGTTCAATCGAACCTATAACTAAAGTGTTCTACATCCTTTCCATCTTTATTCGAAATAAATTAAAGTAAAGTGTTCAGTCTATTTTGAATAATACCAAATCAAATTTACTAATGAATTTGATATGATTGAGAATCAGTACATGAACGAATTTGCAATCAAATATAAAAGAGAAGAATGATTGAAAACAATAAAAATAATTATAAAAATGAATTGGAAAAAAACTCAAACCACAAAATCCTTCCAAAAACTTCTTAACCAATGGATTAATCTAATGTTTTAACCTTCCATGATCAGTTTTCACAAACGGAAACACATGAAAGAAACGATTGCAAGAAGATCCTTGTGCTAGATGGTAACAACCTTGTTTATATCATAAAATCATAACCAATTATGAACAAGAATTGGGCGAAAATGTTAATCGACCCGTTACAAAACTCATCGCCGAAATCTATAATCAACATAAGTGCTTCATAGAATTGAGATTTTGACCAAGAGGACGTCCAAACTGGGCTTTGTCTTCAACATGAAGTTGGATTTATGTTCCTTAGCTTTCCAATTCATATTTTCGAGCCGTAATCGGATAAACTCAACCTAAGATATGTCATGCACACTGGGCAAGGGTCATTATGCAATTAAATATGAAAATGAATCAGAGAAATGTATTATCATTTAAATCATACCCAATGTGTAGAAACATGCTAAAAATATGGTATTAGGAGATAAAAGCTTTCAAAAGGTCAAATAACAAAGCCATAAAGTATGTTCCAAAATGCACTACAATCCGCCAGAGACATAATTTATTTCAAATTTCTCTTGATGTAGTATTAAGAAGATCTCTCGGGCCTTTGGAACCTGCCAAGGATGTAATTGGAGGTTGTAAAACATTTTCACTCTTGAGTGGAGGACTTTGAAGTGACGACTATTGGGGGGGCCTTCCTACAATGTGTAGATATTTCTAGTATGAGCCATGATAGAAAATACATCTTCCCAAAAACTAACCATTTGGTGATGATTCTCGAGATTCCTTCTCTTCTCTCAATACCTCAATGTTCTCGACTATGAATCTACAATTAAGAGGAGGTGACTGTTGGAACAAAATGTATGAACAACTCTCTTTTGAATAAAGGGGGAGATTGTTGAAACAATTTGTATGAACATCTCTCTTTAAGGTTTTGATGATAACAAAGTGTTAAAAAGAAAATTGTTATTTGCTAATGCTTTGTTCTAGTATGCAGAACCATGTCTTTAAATGATTGGTATTTGATAATGGTTATGGAAGAACAAGCTTAGAGCAAGAAAGGAAAGCTTAGAAGCAATGTTGCAAATTTGGAAGAAAACTGGGTCTGAAGGGTGAGTCTGAAGGCTGAGTCTGAAGAGTGCGTCTGAAGGCAGCTTCTGAAGGCTGAGTCTGAGGGTCAACGAAAGTCAACGTCTGAAGCGAGCGTCTGATGAACAGTACGTCTGATGAACAGTGCTTCTGAAGGTCAACAAAAGTCAACGTCTGAAGAAGTGCGTCTGATGAACAGTGCGTCTGATGAACAGTGCTTCTGAAGAAGTGCTTCTGAAGAGAGCTTCTGAAGTACTGTTCACGCAGAAGCTTCTGAAGTCTGATGTGGCAAGAAAAGCAACTGTTACTGTGCGCATTTATTGCCTGCAATGTCAGAACAACTCCAATGGAACAGTTGTCTCCCTGACCTGAACTTTCCCCAGCTTTTAAGGAAAGCAAAATTCAAAAATGGTTGCTGCTCTGTTATCTGTTAGTTTTAGCTCACAAATTCAGCCTGGCCTAGTTCTCTACTTGCAACAGCTCTTTGCTTAATTCCTGCAAATCTTCAACAGCTCTAATTTCCTCTATATAAGGAAGAAGAATTGAAGAAGAAATTTGCTAAGACTCTTGAATCAAAAACTGTCTGAAACTTGCTCTGTTTTGTTGTAAAAATACGAGTGTCACCAAAACTCTTAAGATTTCTTACAAACTTGTAATCTTAGAAATTCTTAAGTCTAGAGTCTTAATCATGAGTTGTATTAAGTGAACACCTCTGATATTTGATCAAGTGTTCAACCCAAACTTACTTTCTTTGTAATTCAGTTTGGTCTCAAGTCTCAGTCTGCGCACTGAGCATTTTCAGTCTCATTACTTAGTGTTCTGAGCAATTAAAGTCTCATTCCTTTGTGGTCTGAGCAAGGGAGTCTCATTCCTTTGTGGTCTGAGCAAGGTAGCTTCATTCCTTTGTGGTCTGAACATTAGAAGTCTCTTCCTTTGTGGTTGAGCAACTGGAAATCTCATTCCTTTGTGGTCTGAGTAATTGTAATCAGTTTGATTATAGTTAAAATTTCTTGTTAGTAACAAGGGGACTAGACTACTTCCAACTTGTGGAAGGAACTAGTATAAAAACATTGTGTGTCTCTCTTCCCTTCTCTTTTTACATTTAAATCCGCTGCATAAACACTTTGATAAAAGTTCAGAACCTGATTCTGAACTTGTCTTAAGTTTTGAGAAGAAAAGAAACCAGTTTTTGAGTCCACACAATTCAACCCCCCCTTCTTGTGTGTTCAGTGACCTATGGCGGGGATTTCGATCTCGGGACCCGCATTTTTTTTATGCTTGAAATCTTCTAAACTTTCATTTCTAGATAAGGTCTTCAATTGCGTCCTCAAACTGGATGCAATCTTTTGCGAAATGTCTGTAGCACCAATGCAATCGACTCAATTTGCCATTGTAAGCCCCATAGCACTCTTGATACTTTTAGGGATATTTAATACCCTTTTCTTTGAAGTTTTCATTAGAATATTCCTTCAATATGCGATTTTGGGCAGCGTTGAGAGGAATTTATTCTTCGTAAGCTTGGACCTTACTTCTTGAGTATTCTCGAGAACTTTTTTTGGGTTTTAATTTATAACTATGTTGGCTTCCAACATTTCTTCATACAAAATGTCTACCATCGTCAACAAATATTTAAAATATTGGGGGCTTTTGACCCCGATACTTTCACATAACTTTGTTACTTTCTCCACATCTTTCCTTAACAAATATAAGTTTACATGTTGTTATCGACCCATTACACTATAATGGTTTCTTCGTTGAATATCTCAAGGTAACTACGAGAAGGCTCTTCATTTCTATGATGGATGGCTCCAAGACTTTCTAGTAACTTATATTATACCCACGATGTAGTTAAGTTGGGGAGAAAATGCCCATAAATTTCTGTCAAGGAGTCTTTGGACATGGGTATCATCGCCTTCAAACCAAGTCATGGCGCTTTTACGCAGCATCAGGACACAAAACTTGTAATTCATCGGGATCAAAATTCATTTATAGGTAAGAAAAACTAGTCTATAATTTGTTTCTAACCATAAATTTTGCCAAACTTTAACTACTTATATAGCTCCTATTACTCCATAGTTTTCAGCAAAGAAAAAAATTCCTCTACCAATATACTCAACAAAACAACTGGTAAAGTCATCATCTAGACCTTTGACAATTCCACCATAGGAAGCCATAGTTTGTGTACCAGTTGAGGAACCATATACATAACACTTTTGGTGAATCGACCCAAACGAGCTTATCTTGAAGCTTGTCTTGAAGAGGAGACACTAGGAGCGTGATTTCAATGATGTTGGCAGCCACTACCATATTTAGCAAAATATTAGAGGGAAGACTTCTTTGACCAACCATCAGATTAAGCGACTATTTCTAATAATTGTCATAAAGAAGAAAGTTAAAAGTGACAAAAAAATTTCTTGAGTTTATTACTCATGGCTTCATATAACTTGTACTGGCAGTGAGTACAATACTTCTAGAAACTAGGGTTTCTGTGCTGTGTTTAGGTCATGCCTCGGGAATGGTCCCAAGGTTACTATTTGTAGCCTTTTCTGGGCCTACCCGGTCATAGTTTTGGGCCTAAATCGTAAAGGGCCAAAACCATGACTTGGGCGCCCTCGTAAGCTGCTGAGGGCGCCCCCAAAGGGTTATTTGTGATTGTCAAGTGGGCTTTCTGCCCTCTTGGAGGACGTCCAGCCCTATTTTAAGGGTTCACACCCTTGGCTTTGGGGTCTTAATTCCTAGATAGTGAGATCTACGGTCCACAGCCCAACAAGCACGAGTCTTGGTACAAGGCGAAGTGATTAAATTGTTTATAAGGGGTTTGTCTATGATCCTTTGCCCGGCAAGTGGGGCTTACTAGTCACGAAGCCATGAAAAAATTTTATGAATACTAGCCCAACGTGGGTGTTTAAACCCTGCGTGGGTACTAGCCCAACACGGATACTAGCCCAACGTGGGTATTAGTTCCATGTTTTGCTTTGAGTACCTTAGTGGGCGGCACTAGCTCTACGAGAGTGTTGGGCGCCAGCCCAACAGGAGTATTTATGCTAGCCCAACAAGCACAAGTCTTGGTACAAGGCGAAGTGATTAAACTGTGTGTAGCTCGCCGCGCCTTTTGGACCGCGTGTTGAGGATGCCTCTTATTGGGATCCGACGGCTGGCGTGAGGCGACCGTTCGCTCTCGTTGACGTGTCGTAATCTTAGCGGTTCTCGGAAATCGTGCCAACTTAAGTGACGTCATCTGCGCGTTTTCCCAGGCTTTTCACTTTAAACTGAACGCGGATCTAATCAGTTCCTTTCTTTGTCTTTTCACTTTCCTTCTCCTTTCTTTGTCCGAAACGCACGTCCCTCGCCAATTGCAAACAGTTCTTAGAATCAACGTTTTCCTCCAGGATCAAATCAGTCCCTCTCCTCGTCCAGCTTTTCTTCATTCGAAACAGGTAATCCCTTTTTTATAATTCATCATTTTGATCGTTAGCGCTTCGTTTTTGTAATTCAAACTAGGACATGGTAGTTATCCGGGAGTGTGATGGGAAGGGAAACGTGCTATCTCCGGCTAACTCGGAGGAAAGGGATGCGTTATTGAGAGAGGCGGTTAGGCTTGCGAAACGATCGGACGGGACCACCGATTAGGTTGCCTTTGAGAATGCCTACTATGGCCATTCCCTTTTAGGGGAGTTTTCGAGCGACTCGAGTGATAGCGAGGATAAAGACGATAGCGGGAATTCATCTGATTGTGTTATTCTTTCTGTTCGTCCAGGTCCCTTGAAAGAAAATCACGGTATGGCGTCCGCTAGTGATTTGGGGCTAGGGGGTTCTACTAGTGAAATGATGCGCTTGGAGTCCGTGTTTATGGATCCTGAACGAGTGGGGCTGTTCCGAAGCAAGGTTAATGTTTCTTCGACAGGATGCGAAGATGATGTGGTCCTGGAGCCCTGCCGTCCTGGTGAGAAAGTATACTTACGGATGCCAAGGAGTAGGGCCCACGAGTTCTTCTATATGTATGCGGCGGTCTTTGAAGATTTGGGCGTGAAGTATCCATTCATGCCCTTCTCCGAAACTGTTCTGAGGTGGTTGAATGTGGCGCCCTCGCAGCTTCAGCCCAACAGTTGGGCGTTCATCCGGGCCTTTGAGATAGCTTGCGAGGGATTAGGCTTTGAGCCCTCCGCCGGGTGCTTCTTTAGCTTCTACGGTACTCGGGGGGTGGACAAATCGTCTTGGGTTTCTGTTGGCGCGCACCCTGGGAAACGGTTGTTTCCACCTTACGCCTCTCATTACAAGAACTGGAGACGGACATTCCTTAGGGTGAGGGGAGGAGGGCGCGTACACAATGAATTAAAATTTCCCATTTGCTGGACGAGTTCCCCAGCTTCCATTACGGGGTTTGCTTTCGAACAGTTGAGTGCGTATGAACAAGGTGTCGTTTCCTTCCTGGATAAAATGCTGCCCATGGATATCCGGGAGTTGCTGAATAGAGAGGGAGATGTCGATAGCTTAGAGACCTATTTGCGTGAGTTGATTTCATAACTTTGCTTGTCTAGCTTTTTGCCTTTCTCTTTATTAATTATTTGTGTAATGGCGCTGGCCTTTTGACTTGCAGAATCAATGGCGCCACTAACAGCTGCAGAGAGGAAGCAGTATTTGGCGGAGCTGAAGGCCAAGAGGTCGGGCGGGGTGGCTGACACTGGCGACTCTTCTGGGCTCATCCTTCGTAAGTCCAAAAAGAAAGCCGAGATTGCTCTTGACGCTCAACCTGAGTGTACTGTGGACGTGGCGCAGGAGAAGACTCAGGAGGAGAAGAAAAGGAAGGCGGCGGATCGGGAGGAGGGGGTGATAAAAGAGAGGAGGTCTAAGCGGGCGCATTCTCATCCCGCCATTGAACTTACTGGCCCCAGCCGGGATGTTCGGTCTTTCTGGGATAAGGATTTTGATTTCGAAGCCTACGTGAAAGAAAAGATGGTTTGCAATCCTGATGATGTGACAGCTGGGATGCAGAACCCTGTTCCTTTTGCGACGAGGGATATTGGCGTGAACTGTTTGCGGTCAATTATGCTTTTGATGTCCGTTGATTGCAAATATGCGGAGTCAGTTCGTAATGGAGAAACGTTGCTGGAAAGGGTGAAGCTGCTGGAGAAGGAATTACAAGAGGTTCAAGAGGGCAAGGAGAAAGAGGTCAAGGAGGCGGCGGAGGCGCTGAGGGCCGAGTTCGACGAAAAAATCAGTGACCTGAAGGTTGGTCATGACGCTGACTTAGCTGGGAAGGACGCGGTGATCATTCGTTTGAGGAAAGAGGTCGCCTCGGGGGTTGATAGGGAGACGGCGTTACAGGCTGAGGTTGCGGAAGCCAAAGGAGAACTGGCGCTGTCTTTTGAGACTGGGTTTGAGCGTGCGAAGGAGCAGGCCGCCTTCCTCCATCCTGAAGCTGATCTTTCATCTATGGATTCTTTCAAGATAATTGTAGATGGCGTCCTTGTGGACGAACAATAGTCTTTGTTGTAACTTTAATTTATTTTGAACTTTCTTGAATTTGTATTGATGCGTGATTTGTACTATATTTCCTTGGTTTCTTGTTCAATGATGGCGATGATAATGCTTCTTGGGTGGTAGTTATTACTTGTACGTTTTCTCGATTTATTTAAGATTGTCAAACCGTTGAGCTTTCCGGTGTTATTGCTCTATTGAGGCATCTTCTGTATGAATTCTTTTATTCTCGCGACGTGTTCGTTTTCTTCTTGCGACGCCTTAGGGTTAAGGACTTAAGTGGCGATTTTGTTTTTCGGCTCGCGACGTCTTAGAGCCCTCTTGGGGGTTAAGGAATTAGGCGGCGATCTTATTTTCGTCTCGCGACGTCTTAGAGCCCTCTTGGGGGTTAAGGAATTAGGCGGCGATCTTGTTTTTCGGCTCGCGACGTCTTAGAGCCCTCTTGGGGGTTAAGGAATTAGGCGGCGATCTTATTTTCGTCTCGCGACGTCTTAGAGCCCTCTTGGGGGTTAAGGAATTAGGCGGCGATCTTGTTTTTCGGCTCGCGACGTCTTAGAGCCCTCTTGGGGGTTAAGGAATTAGGCGGCGATCTTATTTTCGTCTCGCGACGTCTTAGAGCCCTCTTGGGGGTTAAGGAATTAGGCGGCGATCTTATTTTTCGGCTCGCGACGTCTTAGAGCCCTCTTGGGGGTTAAGGAATTAGGCGGCGACTTTATTTTAAGCTCACGACGTCTTAGAGCCCTGTCTTTTAGGGTTAAGGAATTAGGTGACATTTTCATTTTATGCACACGACGTCTTAGAGCCCTGTCTTTTAGGGTTAAGGAATTAGGTGGCATTTTCATTTTAAGCACACGACGTCTTAGAGCCCTGTCTTTTAGGGTTAAGGAATTAGGTGGCAACCCCTTTGGGGTTAGGCGCGCCCTTTGTGAGTTGATGCTAACCCGCTTGTTTTGGCGATATCTGTGATACTGGAGTCAAACAGAGATAAGAGTAAACGGAAATTGGTGCCTCATTAAAAACCCAGCTTTCGCGGGGAAAAGAGTGCTCCCTTATTCCTCTTTGTTAATTGACATCGAAATACAAAAAATTCAAAAGAAAATGCAAGCAAGACTTTACAGCAGTTCGACCTTGTTTGGCTTGTTTGTAGGAATGGTGAAGTATTCAGCTGTAGTAATGGCGTAGGTTGGCGGCATTCCAGGTTCGTGGTATCGTGTCTCCATTCAGCTCCTCCAACTTGTATGCTCCGTGTGCTAGCTTTTCCCTGACTCGGTATGGTCCTTCCCAGTTGGGAAGTAACTTTCCAATTCGGGTGGGCGCGACGACCTGTCTTAAGACCAAATCTCCTTCTTTCATGTCTCTTGGTATTACTTTTGAATTGTACCGGCGGACTGCTCTTTGTTTGGCGGCGAATTCCCGGATGTGGGCGGCCTCCCGTACCTCGTCCATCATGTCTATCCCGCATAGTAAGCTCGCCTCATTAGCTTCCTCTGAGAAGTTCTCCCGGCGCCACGTTGGTGTGTCAATTTCTACGGGCAACATAGCGTCGGCGCCGTATACCATGGTGAACGGGGTTTCCTTGGTTGTGGAATGAGGCGTCGTGTGATATGACCAGAGCACTTCATGCAATTGGTCAGCCCAAAGTCCTTTGGCGTCGTCAAGCTTCTTTTTATGCCGTTCAAGATCACCTTGTTTGCAGATTCGGCTTGCCCGTTTGCTTGGGGATGGATGACTGAAACAAACTTCGTCTGGATTCCGAGTTGATTGCAGAATTCTACTACCTTGGAACTGGCGAACTGGGTCCCGTTGTCAGATACTATAACTTTGGGAAGCCCAAACCTGCATATTATTTTCTTCCAGTAGAAGCGTATTACTCTGTCCGCCGTGATTTTGGCGACCGCTTCGGCCTCGACCCACTTCGTGAAGTAATCCACTCCGACTATGAGAAATTTCAGTTGTCCTGGTGCCAACGGGAATGGGCCTACAATATCCACTGCCCACTTATGAAAAGGCCATGGGGAAAAGACCGAGGTGAGTTCGCAAGCAGGGGCGTGCTTCTTATCAGAAAACCTTTGACACTTGTCACACTTTCGTACAAAGTCTGCGCTCTCTTGGATCATTGTTGGCCAGTAATAACCTGCTCTCAACAGCTTCGCGGCCAAGGATCGTCCGCCGATGTGGCTCCCACACACGCCTTCGTGCACTTCTAAGAGGACGAGGTGGGTCTCGTTTTCACCTAAGCATCTGAGCAGAGGCGACGCCTTGCCTCTCTTGTATAATTTGCCAGCGACCATGCAATACTTCGAAGCCTTTTTTCGTATCTGCAGTTCTTCCTCCTCGCTTTTGGGATTAAACGCTCCTGTGAGGTATTTGATGAGAGGCGTCATCCACCCCTCCTCCTCATTCTCCACGGCGCCTACTTCCATGATCTCTGTGCTGGGGGCCGCCAGCACCTCCTGGATGACCGTTCTGTTGTTCCCCGGGCGTTTGGTGCTGGCCAGTTTAGACAAAAGGTCGGCTCTTGAATTCTGCTCTCTTGGAACGTAGATTGCTTCGAAGAACTTGAAGGTGGAGGCTAAACTGTTGACCTTTGCTAAGTATTTGGTAAGTTGACTGTCCTTCGCTTGGTATTCCCCGGTAATTTGGCTCGTCACCAACTGGGAGTCGCTCTTCGCCCTCAAGTTTTCCGCTCCCATCTCTTGTGTCAGCTTCATGCCCGCTACCAGGGCTTCATACTCTGCTTGGTTGTTGCTCGCCTTGAACTCAAATCTCAGCGACTGCTCTATGATTAGGCCCCCTGGACCCTCCAACACTATGCCGGCTCCACTACCTTTGAGGTTTGATGATCCGTCGACCGATAACAACCATACGAAAGGGGCGACTTCTTCCACCGGGGATGAGAATTCTACTAGGAAGTCAGCCAGGACCTGTGACTTTATGCTGCCTCTAGGAAGATATTGAATGTCATATTCGGACAATTCCACTGCCCAGGATACCATTCTTCCCGCCAGGTCTGGTTTCCCCAACACTTGCTTGATGGGGTAGTTGGATTTGACAACAACTCTATGTCCTTGAAAATATGGTCGCAGCTTCCTCGCTGTTGCTACTACTGCTAGAGCCAGGCGTTCTATTTTCTGATATCTCAGCTCGGCTCCCTTGAATACCTTGCTCACAAAATACACTGGTTTTTCACCTTCGTCAGAATCTTGCACAAGGACGGAACTCATAGCATTTTCCGATATAGATAGGTAGAGGAAAAGGACGGCGCCTGCGTCTGGACGATGCAGAACGGGCGGGCTGGAAAGGAACGTCTTAATCTTTGCGAACGCATCTTCGCACTCTTCCGTCCATTGGAAGAGTTCCTTCTTCTTTATTGAGGCAAAGAAAGAGAAAGCTTTATCGCCGGCGCATGATAAAAACCTGGAGAGCGCTGCGAGCCTACCCGTCAACTGCTGCACCTCCTTGATGCTAGAGGGGCTTCTCATGTTGATTATCGCCTGACACTTGTCAGGGTTTGCCTCGATACCGCGCCGGGTCAGCATGAAGCCTAGGAATTTCCCTGCGTGAACCCCAAAAGAGCATTTGGCCGGGTTGAGACGCATGTTATACGCGCGAACTTGATCGAAGATCTCTTCCAGGTCCTTTGCATGGCTTTTGTCGTGTTTTGTTTTTACTACCAGATCGTCGATGTAGACCTCCAAATTCTTTCCGATTTGTTCTGCAAAGGCGGTGTCCATTAACCTTTGAAAGGTGGCGCCGGCGTTCTTTAAGCCAAAAGGCATAACTTCGTAGTGGTAGTTGTGGTGATTAGTCATGAAGGCCGTTTTTGGGGCGTCGAGAGGATCCATCTTTATTTGGTTGTAACCGGAGTATGCGTCCATGAAACTCAGGGTTTGGTACCCTGATGCGTTGTCGATGAGGTGGTCAATGTTTGGGAGGGGATATGGGTCTTTTGGGCAAGCGGTGTTCAGATCGGTGTAGTCGACGCACATGTGCCATTTTCCGTTAGCTTTCTTTACGAGGACGACGTTCGCCAGCCAGGTAGGATACTTGATTTCACTTATGAAACGGGCGTCTCTTAACTTGGCCACCTCTTCATCTACTGCTTTCCTCCTTTCTTCGCCTAATTTCCTTTTGCGCTGAGCCACTGGCTTCACTCCTGGGCGTAGGGCGAGGTGGTGGCATACGATGGTAGGGTCGATGCCGGGCATGTCTGATGGTTGCCAGGCGAACAGGTCTAAGTTTCTTCTCAGGAGATCCACTAGATTTTGCTCTTCGGCGGGATCCAAAGAGGTCCCCACCTTGGTGGTTTGATGTGGCTCCGGGCCTATTGTGACTTCCTTCAGATCCTCCGTGGGTTCAAGACGTTCGTTCTGGAATTCTTCCCTTGGATCCAAGTCGATGACGTTAACTTGCAACGTTTTGCTGTGGCTGTGAAGTTGCTGGATCTGTTGCCGTACTGCTTTCGCCGCCTCCGGGTCCATGAACAACGATGGCGACGGTGGTCGTTTTCGGTTCGGTTGTCAAAGTTCAAAAAACTGCGATTGAAGGCTCCCGGTCGGGACTGCGAATTTCGGAGGGACTAACTGACGTTTTGAACAAGAAACGGGGCGTTTGATTGGAGTTAGAGGTAGGTCTAGGGTTGAATCACGGCGGATTCAAAGGCTTTGAGGTTACTTCTGGGAGGTATGGTGGATACACGGCGCTCTGATGGCTCTCAGGGGCCGTGGATCGATCGTTTTTCTCTGGGAGACGGTGGCTAGGTCAGTTTTACCGTAGCCCCACGGTGGGCGCCAACTGTACTGGCAGTGAGTACAATACTTCTAGAAACTAGGGTTTCTGTGCTGTGTTTAGGTCATGCCTCGGGAATGGTCCCAAGGTTACTATTTGTAGCCTTTTCTGGGCCTACCCGGTCATAGTTTTGGGCCTAAATCGTAAAGGGCCAAAACCATGACTTGGGCGCCCTCGTAAGCTGCTGAGGGCGCCCCCAAAGGGTTATTTGTGATTGTCAAGTGGGCTTCCTGCCCTCTTGGAGGACGTCCAGCCCTATTTTAAGGGTTCACACCCTTGGCTTTGGGGTCTTAATTCCTAGATAGTGAGATCTACGGTCCATAACTAAATGTTTATGTTTCCCTATTTTAAAATACAATACACTTCATCTATGAAAGAGGGGCACCCATATACAACTGTTATAAACAATTCAACTTTTTAATTAAAAAAAGTGGTATTTTTAATGAAATCTAGGAGGAGCAAATAAAAAAAGCCCCCTACAAAATAGGTTTATATTAGATGCCCTTTTACATAAGTCCAAATTTTCTAGGCCCAATTTCAAGCTCATATATTTAGTCATTTAAGCTAAATCGAGTTTGCTAAGCCCAAGCCCATACCAAGTCCTAACCCTAAAGTCACCCTCACCTCTTGTTTCTCATTATATATATTAGACGCCGTTGAATCTCATTTTCTCCAATTCCTTCTTCGACTTTTCTCATCCTTTATTTCTGCTCTATTTTCTTCTTTTTTTTTCTTCTTCTTCTTCTTGATATATTTGGTTTTCTATGTCTGGTTATGACGAGTATACTTTGTTTTTTTAAGAAGTCTTGCAACATCTAATTTGCTCAGTGACTCCAATTAATTGGCTTATGATACTCTCGATCTGATGATTTGATCAATCTAACTATGTGTTTGATTTCTAGTCAAGCAAATTTGAACTCTCGATCAATCTTGGTTTTTATAACATTTGATGAAGATGAAAGTGAGCATGACACTGACGGTGATTTTTTGAAAACAAGCATACATTTCTATTATCAAATCAACGAAATACCAAAGGTATGCAATCAATACTAAATCTCCAATCTGGTTTATATTTATTTTTCATTATATAAATTGATATGCATATCATATTTTTTTCCTTTGTGTTTTGGATAATTTAAGTTAATTTTTTATGTTGTTCATACTTATATTCTACGAATACGAACATATATATATATTGTGAAGACTGAGTTTTAACAAACTAGAATATGACTTATCTAAAAAAATAAATATAGATTTTGAACTTTTAATTTAGAGGATGCTTGTTACACATTTTGTAAAAAATAAATTACTTTTTTTTTAAGAAAAAATAATCAACTTCAAGAGTATAGTTAATTAAGTAAATGGCCCCTATAAATATTCAGAATTTGTTTTTTGTCCTTAAAAAAATTGCAATTTTAGTCCCTGTCAAAAATAATTTTATTTATGTAGATTCTATAAATGAAATGTTGGATATTTATATGGACCATTTACTTAAATAACCATTAAGATAATGACATATGTTTGTTACATTTTCAGTTGCCTTCATGGTTTGCATATCATGGAATTCAATTTGTCGTAACCCCTTGCTCTGGGATAAGCTCGACCTATCTCGTCTTAAAGTGCCTGGGAGTATGAGTTCGATTATTATTTCCAACGGGATGGAGCGTATCGGTATAAGGGTTTTTAATGAGATTGATGGATGTAAAAATCTGATGTATTTTGAGTATCTGCCTTTGTGTTTCATCAAACTGGGTATGAGTATGAGACAGGTTATAAATGTGTGGGCAGTTGCGGTGAAGGATGCATTTAATGCATGAAAAATGGTAACAGCTTTCCTTATAGTCAAAGTGGGCAACAAGGGCTTAATCATAGGTTGGAAGTGTTTAGATCTATGAAAACTAGTTGGGGAGTTTGGTCATTGGAGCTTATTCAAGCTGGCGCATTTATATGCGAGTACACTAGGGTTGTTCTAACAAGGGAGCAAGCAAAAATTATGTCCATGAGTGGTGATTCATTAATATATCCGAATCGTTTTCCGTATAGGTGGAAGGAATGGGGTAATTTATCTCTGATACAAGATGGTTATGTGCCTCCGTCGTATCCATCAATTCCTCCTTTGAATTTTGCTCCTTTCAATAATATTTATAAATGTCTGAATTAATATTTCATGTACGAAACATTAACAATGAAGAAAAGCAATTCAACTAGTAGAATCTCCATTGAAGATATGTTCTATGATATCCTGATTAGAATTTTCAGTTGCCTCCATGGTTTGCAAATCATGGAATGCAATTTGTCGTAACCCCTTGCTCTGGGCTAAGCTCGACTTAGCTCCGATGCTTTTAATATACCCTTCGTGCCAGGAGCTTGGAAGGATGATTTAATTTCAAAAAATAAATTGATCACATGCTTGAAGTATGCTCTACGTTTGAGCAATTATAATACAAGTTGCTTAGTGTTCAATTTCTTCTTATACTTGACAGATGCATAATTAATCACCACTGATGAAAGGTATCATTTTTTACATACAATTGTACACAATTTGTATGTTATGTATGACTATATATTTCTCCTTTTCCTATCTCATTTTGTCCATCTCCTTAATTTTTTTGGAATTCATGATAACAAAATAATTCTCAGAATTTATTTTTGAAGATTTTTTTTATAACCAATGAATATATAATCCATTATTTTTTTGCATAAAAATCTCTCACTTCTATTAAAATTTAATTACACTCTTTTTTTTTATGAAAAAATAGCAAAAGAAATATAGAAAAATGGAGTACAAGGGTACTCCAACCTATTACAACACTAGTCGAACTGTTTATTTTTTTTTGAAGTAGAAGATATTGCTTATTTAAGAATGTATTGTATCGATTGCATCATTTTACAACAACACTTGAATACAATTACTCAAAAAGAGGTGCCTACAAAACAATGACGATAGCTGCACATTGGTTACAACAATAACATGCCTTGTTCGCCGTTACCATAGCCACTCATAAATGTGAGATTCAATAGGTTTGTGCATCTTCAGCCACCATCAAGAGTAAAGTTGAATACAATCGAGAAGCTGCACCAACGTTAACTGTTTCAAAGAAGCTTAATGCCTCCGAAGAATATTTTTCTGTTATAATTGTAATGATATATAAAAATTGACACTATTTCAGTGAATATTAATTTTTGAGTTTAATTAGTATATTCTGTCAATGAACAAATTATTTTTCACATGCATTCAATAATGTGTGGTCACGTCAATTAATGACTATGACAATTTATGTGTTTTCATGATATTCATTAATTGACATTAAAACACATCATTGGATAAAATAATTGTACACGAGCATATTAATTAAATACAAATTTTTTCAAACTAGTCTTTTGCAAGCTCCACCACTTGGCACATATACTTATTCGATTGCATGTCCGACAGAAATAAAATTGGCTACTACTCCCTCCGTTTCAAAATACATGTCCATTTTGGAGAAATTTTTTGTTTCAAAATACATGTCCATTTGATAGTTTAAGGATACATTTTGTCTATTTTACCCTTGCCTACCAATTAATTAGATTCTAGATTTTCTCCACAATAATTATTTTCTACTAATAAATGTTGACTCAATTTTAAGTGAATTTACTTATGCACTCTCCCAAGAAATGACTATTGGACTCTCCCAAGAAATGACCAATGGTGTTTAAATGATGGACTAATTTGTTTAATTAATTTTGGTATTGGTATTGGGAGTAATTATGAGATGGGGTAAATAAATGTAAAATGGAGGAAATCAAAGACAAGGGTATAATAGGAACTTTTGTGTCAAACTAGCTTGTTCTTGGTTACTGCAATTTCTCTAAAATGGACATGTATTTTGAAACGGAGGGAGTAATTATTAGAGATCCCGGACAAAAGTGCCAATTTGATAAATTTTTTTAATTTGTTTTTAATTTTTATCCACGTGTATTAACCATTGCCACCTCACAATTTTGAAATAGAAAAAAAAAAGAAAAAAATCATGAATAAATGTAAATTGGTGATAAAACCCGGTCCTTCATAGCTTCTCCATCCTCCTTCCATCTCCCTCGATTTCTCTATCTCCTTTTTCAACTTGATATCACTAAATTCATCATGTTCCTCATATTTGAACTCAAACCTTCAAATCCGAAAACACATAATTTAACACCAAATGAATCCAAACTCATAAATAAAAATGCAGCAATATCAAAATCATCATATTTGGATTATATTTATCCTGAAAATGAAGTTTGTACCAAAATTTGAAAAACAATCTCTTCAATTCTCAATTTTTCATTTGTATGAATAAAAAAAGACAACCTAAATAATAAATTACAATTGCAATTACATATTCCGTGAATGTTGTTTGCCCATTGAAGAAATTTAATTTAATAGCAACAACTAATGATTCAATGGTAAAGGCAATTTATATAGTGGCTTTTCCTTCTTTGAACAGTTCTTCTTCATTGCATTCTACATGTCCTTTGTGTTGTAGTTGTTGGATTAATCCAATATATGGAGGATAATAACCCAGGAGAGATGGCAGCACAAGGTAGAGCAGGAGAGGATCTTGTTCAAGTTTTTATTGGTTTCTATGAGTTTGGATTTGTGTTGCTGAGTTTGTGTTTCTATTGGTTTTTTCTGGAATTTTATTTTGGGTTTGTGTTTATTGATGAAGAAGTTTAATAAGAGAGAGGAATACAAGATGATGACGGTGTTAAGTTAGTTTTTGTGTTTTGTTTTTTACCTAGGTGAACACAAAAAAATTGAAAAAAATATAATCTGTCAAGGCAGCACACCACATATGCAATTTTAAATAGTTAGATCCAAATAAGCATGTCACGTAAGCAATTTTGTACAGTCAGTTGTTTGGAGTGTCTAAAATCAAATAATTTTTAAATGACAAGGGAGAAACTAAAAACATTTCTTTTACAAGGGGCTAAATCAAAACACGCCCAAATGAAAGGGGGACAAACATTATTTAACCCTTAATAAAATTAACCAATCAAGTGTAAATTAATTTTATAAGAATCCCTACTAAGATTATGGAACAAGCGCCACAATATCATTGAATTTGTTTAAGTGTGGTTATGGAACAAGAATCACAATACCACAATTACCTCTAACAACTAAGTTCAATCGAACCTATAACTAAGTGTTTTACATCCTTTCCATCTCTATTCGAAATAAAATAAAGTAATGTGTTCAAAATATTTTGAATAGGAAAATGATAATGTGCACGACACCAACTGTCGTTCAAATCCCACAAATACATTTCCACACTATTTTGCTTCATTCTCTGTTCTCTTGCATGCCACCCACCATCCAACTCGCTTCCTCAATTATGGTTTACATATGATTTTATTCGACAATGACAGTCACTAATTTTACTAGTTTTTTACACCTTGTGGCCAGTGGTGGAATGCTGATAGACAGAGATTATAGTGGCAGAGAGCTGTAGTACCCCAATTTTGTCCTAAGCCTTTTGAAACAAAAATCAAAAAAAAAATCAAAGAGGGAGAAAAAGTCAAAGTCAACAAAAGTCAACAGAAAAGTCAACATTTCAAAAATGATGACTTCGCACTGCGAAGCTCACTTCGCACTGCGAAGTCTGCGATTTTTCTGCAGATTTTTGGTTTCTTTGATTTAATTCCAGATTTTGTTGCATATCATTTTCATATTTATTTTAATCAGCATTCATGGCTGATTGGGCCAAGCAAAACCTGAAATGAGAGACTTGCCATTAATGCCAAGGTTGGAAGCTTTTTCTTCCAACCTAGCATGTGACAAGCAAGTGGGCTTGCCCTTGGGCAGCTCTTGTCCCTCCCAAGTGACCTGTTAACCACCCCAAGGTTGCCAGCCACCTGCTTGATGACTTTCCTCCTGCTTGCTCCCCCAAAACCAGTCAAACCAGCTGGATTTTTCACTTGAAAAAGCCATGAGTGCCTACCCTGTTTTGCAACAGCTTTTCACCCTCTCACACCTGCCAATTATAGCCTTTTGCATCCCCCAATCTCTGCACATCACAGTGCACGTTTTTATTGATCAACCATTGAGATTGCAAGGATTGATCCCCAAGCTTGGCCAATTGCAATCCAGCCCTATTTCATCATCATTTCTATCCAAAAACCTTTGAATTTGTGGCTGAAATCAGGCTGAGTCTTGACCCTTGGCACAAGGCAAGGTTACCTCTATCCATTAGCATTTAATGCAAAGGGATTCAGCCTGATCCTAGCCCACAAATCAGCTGGATTTTGGGGATTTCTAATGATGAAATTGATTTGGTTTTGGCCTATAAATAGAGATGCAAGGTAAGGGCAAATGCATCAGTCAATACAGCATTCAAGAGCATTATTCTAACCAGAAAACACTACTCACAAGCACTTGAAACACTTACAAACAACCAGAAAACTAGCAAAGCACTAGCAAAACCAATTCCAATACAAAGCCTCACAAAGTTCATTGCTCATTACCAACATTCAAAACCTTTTGCAAGAACCTTCAACCAATTCAAATCCATTGCAGCTGGAGCTTTGCTAAGGATCTCTGTAAGTATTCCAAGTACTGATCCTGCATTTACAATTGTGTTTGCATCTTAATTTTGGTCAAAAACCTTTTGGTTCTAAAAAACCCCTTTTGAATTTCAAAGTGTAACACCCACACTAAATTATCTAGAATATTTAGTATGTGTATTAATCTGATACTGGGTACATTAATATTTTCAATAATAAATACAATATAAAACTACTGAATGAGTACAAATAGCTCGTTAATACAAACATCCAAATATCTTTTACAATTACACTCTCATATACATAGGTAATCTGTCAACCTTCTGAGCTTGTCCTTGACGAGCATCTGCACTCCATCCAGCGTCTTCCTGAAGATCTTCATGAACATCTCTTGCTAACCTGTAAACCTGCACCAGAAGGATTGGGATGAGACATAATGTCTCAGTGAGCTCCAGCCCAACCTACTGTTGGCAACCACGGGGGAAACCTAGGGTCGCCGTGCCTACTCTCGGCAATCTTGGGGATACCTATGATCGCCAAGTCTTTCTCTACATATTTCGCGATCGAGGGGAAAGCTTAGGATCGCTACTTGTCTTATCTCATACATTCATAATCTATTCTTAAGCTTTAACTTATACTTAGTGATCTGGGGACATCCTATGATCACTTTCTTTCTCTACTGACTACTTGTCGTATTCTCATCATAATTCATAATCATCAGTATATATGTATATATATTTATATCATTCTTAATCATTAAGTTAGTAAGTCAGCGTTGAACAAACAATAATTATCTTGGTTCATTTTACGGAGTGCATCCGGGTGGAGTAACCCCGAAGTACATCTCCCATCATACCGGTGAAAATTCCTATCATATCAGGCTAACACCGGACTCCTCTTATCATTGTGTGGACAACTCTCTCGATGAAGTCCCATCCGGCGAATCCCGGAGTCTGCTGAACACAATTTAACTTTGCATGTAGACCACCCTCTCGGAGAAGTCCCATCCGGCGAATCCCGGAGCCTGCTGGACATGCTTAATCTTTTAACATACGTGTGGACAATCCTCTCGGAGAAGTCCCATCCGGCGTACCCCGGAGCCTGCTGGACACGTTAAACATATTCTTATAACTTACGTGTGGATAGCCCTTTCGGAGAAATCCCATCCGGCATAATCCGGAGTCTGATGAACACGTTTAATCTTTAACATATAATTCTTGACTTATAGTTCATATACATATATTATTCGTTCTTAATCTTGTGCATATCTAATGCATTCTTATGTAATCATTCTTGAAAGCTTAACCTATAAATAGGCTCTTAACTTGATCATTGGATCATTCTTATTCTCATTAATTCTTAACTTTCGTACTTAAAAGTACGTCTAATAATTGCTATAAGCTTTTACATACTTAATGCATTTCTTGAGGGAACTAATCTTCGAAATCATAACCTATATGTATAGGATCATAGGCTTATCGTTATCATAAGCCACTACATAGTTGCTAGATCATTTGCATATTCGTCTAGACTTTACCCTCTTAATTCAAACTATTTTAAGTCAATGCACAATCCTTGTTCCATACCTTTTCATCCTCTTTGGGAGCCTCTTGAATGTGTTAAAATGGTGGAGAATGTTTCTAAAATGTTTGTAGAGAAAACGGATGCGGAGAACCATGCCTACACGCCCCAGAACACCCAAAACAGCAAAGCTGTCAAGTGCTGTCTGGGCCTGCGCGCTTGTAGCGACAAGCCTGCGCTTGTAGCGACAAGCCTGTGCTTGAAGCGACAAGCCTGCGCTTGTAGCGACAGTAGGCAGAATAAAATTCTGCCTGGTCGCTGTAGCGAGCTCCAGCTCGCTGTAGCGACCATGACAGGTCCAAAAATATCAAAATTGATATTTTTCATCATTCCAGCCCATCCCAACACACCCAAGCTTCCCAAATGGCATGAAAAGGATTTTCTTAAGCTTATAAATCATTTAAACATGGCTGGAACAATGAATTAACAATTTACATAATCTAGGGCACTTTTATAAAAATTGCTCTAAGAGTAAACAACTCTCAAATGGGTTATAAAACCCTAGGGAGCTCACCTTGAACCTTGATTGGTGCTTATTATGCTTATTCCAAAACCCTAGCTTGATTTCTCCTTGATTCTTCTTGTTCTAAACCTCCAAAGCTTAAGCTTGCTTGCATAAAACACATAAAGATTGCATGAAGTTTGATGGGTGTTGGCATAGAGTGATGGTGAGGGCGTGAGAGAGGGAGAAAGAGGGAGAGAATCAGATTTGAGAGAGAAGGGTGAGGAGAAATGAATGAAAAATATCTTCCCCCTCCTTTTTTAAATAATCTTCCTTGTGCCAAGTATTATCATAACGCCATTGCCACTTATTTACAAAATTGCCATGCTTGCTTAGCAAGTTTCTAACGCTGATAACTGTTACATTTGAGCGGGATATTACAATCTACCCCCCTTAAAGAAATTTCGTCCTCGAAATTTAGAATCCTCTCAAACTACTTCCTTTACTAATCATAATTCCTTGATTTTCCAACTCTATATGTCGAATATACTCGACAACTTTTCCTTTAACTGAAATGCTCGTGGTGAATTTGCATAACTCTTACGTAGTAGGATGCGAGGTTATCTGAACCATCGTATCCAACTCGATTGACCACGTTCTTTGTTCATACACCTTTTTACAAATCCAATTTGGAGTTGTCCAATTCTGACACTTGTACTAATTCTTATAATTCTTATAAATACCTTCTTAGTCCATGTATCCTTACTTTGACGACATTAGATCATTCTTGTCACAACTTATTCTCGTTTTCTTGCTGTAGCATTTATACTGACAATTCCAAAACTCATAAGAGTTTAGTCCAAGTGATGAGTGTTATAAATTATCTCACATATCACCATATGGTACATTTCATAGCACTTAATTTACATATATGATAGAGTACATGTACACTACGAATGGGTACATAACACGTCACATCATCGTTGTTTAACTAACGGGACATCATTCCTAATCTTAACATATTTGAGACATTACCACATCAATTGGGAATCTGTTCTTACTCTTAACTCATTTTGTAACATTCGGGATTTGCCTTTCGACTGGCTTGCCAGGTTTGCCCCGCCAATGTTACCCATATTTAACTCTTGAGTATACAACAACCCATAACATAGATTATGGTTACATTCTCTCAGCATCGTAAACTTATTTCTCATTTTGGACATCAAGTTCAAGATCCTTGTTTCCAATAGAAAACTCTACTTGATTTCTACTAGAAATAGCACTCTAAATCTTTAATCCTTTAATCATGACCTGAACTCACGTAGCCCTTTTTACTGCAGACTACGAATGACTTTTAGTCTACTTAGAAAGTCCTTCTTTCTTTACTGGTGAACCTTAAGTTCAAGAATTTCTGAACACTTCAGCTATGATATGTTTTATATCAATAAATCTGTTCTGATCAAAACCTTCCTACTTTAACATTTCTGACTACGTACCACAATTACCAAAACATGTCACAACACTGAAAATCTGCTACACTACTATCTGAGTAGTTTAAGCACTGCCTGATAAGTATATATATAATACTAAACATAACCTGATGCATGTGACATGTTGCCAGATTGTAGGTACATCATGGATTAAACTCATATGTCACCGCATTGTTGTTTCTGATCAACGCTTTAATTTCGAATATATTATCTTGCAAGCACAACCTGTACCGTTGTTGGCTCATGCTTAATTCTCTTTAGACTAACTTACTCTTCAAGCATACTTGATGTTGTTGAGCTAAAATAGCTAAACTACCGTTTTAGCGTTAACTCCCATTGATTCAGACTTATTATGCTGGAATTACATCCTTCTTATTCCTTACCATATATTCTTAAACTATTCCAATATTCCATTTCTCATGGGTTCGAAGTTTGAAGTATCCGTCAACTTAATCTCCAAAAATTCTATTAGAACTTGTAATAAGTTCAAGTCGTCTATACTTACTGCTATTCCATATAATAAGAATTAAGCACTTATCACCTTCTCGTTCTTTTAAGCTTCAGCTTAGTATTGTTCTTTAATTTACTCTTGGATTACTACTCCGCTGCGCAACTCTGATTCTTAACAAGTTGAGTTAGAATTAGAGCAATACACCACTATTGTCACATAAATTTCATCGACCAATCCTTTTACTTTATCACTTTGTAGTTACCGTAACAAACCATCTGATGTTATCATTTCTCTTGTGGCTTAACCATCTGCTTAATTTACGGATTGGTCATCCCCTGACTTTGCGTTTCCTTTCGTACATGGACCATATACTTACTTTCACGATATTACACCAGAACCTGTAAACGGTTTTCAGCAACTGTTACGAGCCCAACAACGCTCCTGTTAGACAGCTTAAACATTGGTTCTAACTTTGCTTTCCATATCCTGAATTCTGTAACCATCTCTTGGTCAGCTCATCATATATAGTCGTTAAACATTGCGGAAACCTGATTGAAAGCATTGCTTGAGGCAACTTAAATTCACACACAATCATTTGTAGCAACTTCTAAAACGACTTATGGTTTCTGGAGGTTCACATCTTTTATATATATTGATTCCCGTTACTAGTTGTTCTATCCTTATCCGTAAGGATGTCATATCCATAATCTTTCCGAGACAACCTCAGTCTCCATAACTCTATTATATCTCTTAAGTTACCCTTGAGTTTCTACGGAACAATCCGTCCTGGAATATATTCAAACTCTTACCGGTTCTCTTGTACGCCCAAAATGGTTACATCTCTTCGAGCACCCGATTATTCGATCTTAAACTTCTGCACTTATCATTATCTATTGGATTCCTCCAATAACTGTTTATTGTATTTACAATTCAAATCTGGATCTTATTACTACCCTCGAAAATTAATCGACACGAGGTGATTTCTTTCAGCTTCTATAATATTTGTGGAAGGAAACTTTTCGGTTAAGAATATATATCTCCTTAACATTAACCCCAATTCTAACCTTTCATATTCAAGACGATCCTTCGTATCTTAAAATTTCAACATATATTCTCGGCTGAAATTCCGATAATTTCTCAAGGTACCGGTCTACTTTAATCTTGTGTTGGCGTAACCTTGTCTTCTTTTTCCAATCAAGGTGGTTCAACTTTGTTCGTCCATCAGTTTCGCTAAATTCCAACGACTAATTATTCAATATCCACCTTTCATTGAGTAATATTCCGGTTAAGCTTAACTTATTTCCAATCTTCTTACTAATAAGCAATATCTGAAAATCTGATTCACGCTCTGATATGCAACAAGTCTTATTATCACCTCTTAATCATCCATCTTAGTCCTTAGGTTTCTTAGCAACTTCTTTTCTTAATTCCCAAATCTAGCATTTATGGTTCGGGAGGTGCGGCTGATCTGATGGGGTTAAACTTACTTGCGCTTCATGCTCGATGACCACTTTTGAGGGGTAAACTTAGTCTGCCCAAGTACTTCACTTAATCCATAATTAATTCCCTTAACTGTCTGGACATTAAAATCTCATCCGATTGGAGTTTGATTCTCAGCACTCTATCTTTGCTGGGAGTCTAGAGGTTTCAAAACTGACCGATAATTCCTCATTTTGAGTCTCTAGGTTTGGCACCGCAATTCCTTAACTCTGTACACCGAATTGCTACATAGTCCACACTTCACTTTAACTTCTCGAACTGCGGTTCCCGTTAAAGTTCCACGTCATTCCTTAGAGTATTCCATAATTCCTTACTCCGTATGTCTTCCGCAGATGAGGTATCGTCCAACGTCGAGTCCAACTGGGTTGAGGTGCTTCACCTTATCCTTAAATATTTCTGACATTCCTAAACTCTGCCATAAATAGGCTTAGTCACTTTACGGTTTGATGGCCACCATTTGGCGTTGAATACTTCTTTGCCAACTCCGTCTTAAAATTCTATCACCTTAATCTTCGCCCTTCATACACTTCATTCCTCCTTGGTCACATTCAGCTCTCGGATATTTATCCTAACTGTCATATACTAGATTGAGTTGATCAGGCTCAACTAGATGTGACCTTTAGAACAATATCCGGAACCCAATGGTCCCGCTACTTTTATTGAAACTTTAATGACCCAAGGCACGGTCTGAATCGACCTGCTCTGATACCAATTGTAACACCCACACTAAATTATCTAGAATATTTAGTATGTGTATTAATCTGATACTGGGTACATTAATATTTTCAATAATAAATACAATATAAAACTACTGAATGAGTACAAATAGCTCGTTAATACAAACATCCAAATATCTTTTACAATTGCACTCTCATATACATAGGTAATCTGTCAACCTTCTGAGCTTGTCCTTGACGAGCATCTGCACTCCATCCAGCGTCTTCCTGAAGATCTTCATGAACATCTCTTGCTAACCTGTAAACCTGCACCAGAAGGATTGGAATGAGACATAATGTCTCAGTGAGCTCCAGCCCAACCTACTGTTGACAACCACGGGGGAAACCTAGGGTCGCCGTGCCTACTCTCGGCAATCATGGGGATACCTATGATCGCCAAGTCTTTCTCTACATATTTCGCGATCGAGGGGAAAGCTTAGGATCGCTACTTGTCTTATCTCATACATTCATAATCTATTCTTAAGCTTTAACTTATACTTAGTGATCTGGGGACATCCTATGATCACTTTCTTTCTCTGCTGACTACTTGTCGTATTCTCATCATAATTCATAATCATCAGTATATATGTATATATATTTATATCATTCTTAATCATTAAGTTAGTAAGTCAGCGTTGAACAAACAATAATTATCTTGGTTCATTTTACGGAGTGCATCCGGGTGGAGTAACCCCGAAGTACATCTCCCATCATACCGGTGAAAATTCCTATCATATCAGGCTAACACCGGACTCCTCTTATCATTGTGTGGACAACTCTCTCGATGAAGTCCCATCCGGCGAATCCCGGAGTCTGCTGAACACAATTTAACTTTGCATGTAGACCACCCTCTCGGAGAAGTCCCATCCGGCGAATCCCGGAGCCTGCTGGACATGCTTAATCTTTTAACAGACGTGTGGACAATCCTCTCGGAGAAGTCCCATCCGGCGTACCCCGGAGCCTGCTGGACACGTTAAACATATTCTTATAACTTACGTGTGGATAGCCCTTTCGGAGAAATCCCATCCGGCATAATCCGGAGTCTGATGAACACGTTTAATCTTTAACATATAATTCTTGACTTATAGTTCATATACATATATTATTCGTTCATAATCTTGTGCATATCTAATGCATTCTTATGTAATCATTCTTGAAAGCTTAACCTATAAATAGGCTCTTAACTTGATCATTGGATCATTCTTATTCTCATTAATTCTTAACTTTCGTACTTAAAAGTACGTCTAATAATTGCTATAAGCTTTTACATACTTAATGCATTTCTTGAGGGAACTAATCTTCGAAATCATAACCTATATGTATAGGATCATAGGCTTATCGTTATCATAAGCCACTACATAGTTGCTAGATCATTTGCATATTCGTCTAGACTTTACCCTCTTAATTCAAACTATTTTAAGTCAATGCACAATCCTTGTTCCATACCTTTTCATCCTCTTTGGGAGCCTCTTGAATGTGTTAAAATGGTGGAGAATGTTTCTAAAATGTTTGTAGAGAAAACGGATGCGGAGAACCATGCCTACACGCCCCAGAACACCCAAAACAGCAAAGCTGTCAAGTGCTGTCTGGGCCTGCGCGCTTGTAGCGACAAGCCTGCGCTTGTAGCGACAAGCCTGTGCTTGAAGCGACAAGCCTGCGCTTGTAGCGACAGTAGGCAGAATAAAATTCTGCCTGGTCGCTGTAGCGAGCTCCAGCTCGCTGTAGCGACCATGACAGGTCCAAAAATATCAAAATTGATATTTTTCATCATTCCAGCCCATCCCAACACACCCAAGCTTCCCAAATGGCATGAAAAGGATTTTCTTAAGCTTATAAATCATTTAAACATGGCTGGAACAATGAATTAACAATTTACATAATCTAGGGCAGTTTTATAAAAATTGCTCTAAGAGTAAACAACTCTCAAATGGGTTATAAAACCCTAGGGAGCTCACCTTGAACCTTGATTGGTGCTTATTATGCTTATTCCAAAACCCTAGCTTGATTTCTCCTTGATTCTTCTTGTTCTAAACCTCCAAAGCTTAAGCTTGCTTGCATAAAACACATAAAGATTGCATGAAGTTTGATCGGTGTTGGCATAGAGTGATGGTGAGGGCGTGAGAGAGGGAGAAAGAGGGAGAGAATCAGATTTGAGAGAGAAGGGTGAGGAGAAATGAATGAAAAATATCTTCCCCCTCCTTTTTTAAATAATCTTCCTTGTGCCAAGTATTACCATAACGCCATTGCCACTTATTTACAAAATTGCCATGCTTGCTTAGCAAGTTTCTAACGCTGATAACTGTTACATTTGAGCGGGATATTACACAAAGAAATCCCAAGGTTTTCAAAACATCAAAACTGGTTTGTCCAAGCCTTTTCATCCCAAGAACTCAAAGCTTTTCACTCTCCTAAAAGGTCCTGAGTGTGTTCAGAAGTTGTTTCTGAACAAAAGTTCAGAAACAGCTTTTGAACTCAAAAATTCGCATTGTTCGCAGTGCGAAGCCATGGTCGCAGTGCGACCATGACAGAACTCAGAATATGAGTTTAGGTGCCCAAATGGCCAATTTTTGAGGTTCCCGCACAAGAGCTCAGAACCTAGGAGTTTTAAAACTCATGTTCTTCAAACCAGTTCAAGGATTTTGCATAATATTGGAAAATTCGCAAGTTCGGGTGACATTTTGTGGATAACTTGTAAAACAAGTTATGTTCCCAATCTTTCAAAACAGCATGAACAAACCAGCTATGTTCATCATTTTCAATCCAAACTTGAACAATAAACATTGTTCATGATTTTCAAAACTCAAACGTGAACATACGCCAAATTTGTTCGCTTTTCAAAACAATTCACAAAATGAGCCGAACTCGTGCGTTTTCTACCTAAAATTTGAATGAAAAAGGGATGGTGTGACGTATGTCTCTCCATTGCCCCGATTGTACGAATGCGTGACGTATGTCTCGTCGTTCGGACAATCGTCATTCCTTTTTCAACGTATCCAACCATAACCAAACCAAATCTTGGCCCCTTGTGGTCAATCCGAACCTTTTGGTCCCCCGTGGCCACTAGATTCGATCCCTCGACTTGTTTAAGTCACTCGGTCAATGTTCGACTCGTCCGAGTCCATTGTACCCGTTCTTGATCCCAGTGGATCAATCGAACAACCCCCCGACTCGTTGGAGTCCCCTCGGTCAATGATTGACTCGATTGAGTCCATTGCACCTCTTTTGGTCCCATAGCGACCAACTCAACCCTTTTACCCCACCGGACGTACCTTTTAACATTCTAGCGCGATTCGGGAACAAACGCTTAATAAGTCTCCCAAGCGCGAGCATACAAGCTATACGCTTAATAAGTCTCCCGAGCGCGAGCATACAAGCTACGTTGAATCGCAAGAATTCGGTTAAAACATCGTCCATTTAAAATTAACCAACACATATACGTTTTTCTACCAAAGAACTACGTACGCTTTGAGTTCTCCGACTACCGGGAGATACGTAGGAGCAAGATCGACATCTTGTCAAGCGCAATAATTAAAAAAAACCTTTTTTTTCTCTTTCTCTTTCGTTTGTTTTCATCTCTTTTCCCCCCTTTTAGTATATTTTCTTTTGACATAGATAAGCATGCGCGCAAAACATTTAAAAATAATTTAAGCTTTAGCCGAATAGAAGGTTCCCGTTGAGTACAGCGGACGTGAGGGGTGCTAATACCTTCCCCTTGCGTAATCGACTCCCGAACCCGACAATGGTTGCGATGACCATCCTTTTCCTCATCGTCAAAGGGTTTTATTATCGTTTCCCTTTCAAATAAAAAACTTAAGGGTTTATCAACGTTCCCTTTACACAAAAACTTTGGTGGCGACTTCACAAGGCCCTCCGAGCGTTTACGAACGACCCCGGAGGATTTGCGCGTTTTTTTAAAAAAAAAACGAGGTGCGCACAAGAACCACGCGAGATAGGCAGAGGTGTTTGTGGAGAGAGAGAGAGAGAGAGGGAGAGAGAGATAGTGAGAAAGAGAGAGAGAGAGAGAGAGAGAGAGAGAGAGAGAGAGAGAGAGAGAATTGGTTACGACGACGAGAGGCAACAATGGAGACGATGACCATGACCAGAGGAAACAATGAAGATGGCGATGACGGCGACTTTAACAGCCCGATTTTTAGTATTAGAATTGATTGTTATTGTTTATTATTAATTGTTTGATTATTATATATGTTAATTGTTTATTTCGGGGGATTAGTGAATTTGGATGATTAAAGGTATTTTGGTCATTTGAGAGTTAGTGACATTTTTGTAATATGTTAAAAGTTTGAAATTTGAATTTTAGAGAGTTGTGGTAAAATAGAAAAAGTGGAGGTTTAAGTATAGTAAAAGTGTAGTGTTTTATTTATGAGAGTTGGATATAATTAAGCCCATGAGTGTCAATGACCCATACCCATTATATTTAAAGAGAAGTGATAGTGTTAGTGAACTAGGTCATTTCATTTTGCAAAACTTTTGAGAAGAAGCTAAGGAGAGAGAATAGAAAAAGTAAGAACTTGGGAAGATAGAAGAGGGGAGAACTCTAGAAGTGAAGAATTGAAGCTAGAAAGCAGTTTTGGGGAAGAATTAAGGTAAGGGGGAAGATTATTTTCATCATTTGGGTATTAAGAAACAAATGGGTTGTTTAGGATGTTTTTAGCTTATGCTTAAATTCATGAACTAGTGATTAATTGTGTTAAATTCGTGTTCCTTTTTTATGGTTGAATTGAAACATGTATAAGTTGCTATATTGATGTTGTTGTTTCCTCAAAACTCATGTTTGATTATGTTGTTTTGTAACTTTGTGAAATTTGATGAATTTGATGAAATTGATGAGAAACATGATAATTGGTGTTGATTATGCTGAATTGAGTTATTATGAACATAAGTATGTGGTTAGTTTATGAATTCATGAGATTAAGAAAAGTGGTATTTTTAGTGAAATCTAGAAGGAGCAAATAAAAAAGCCCCCTACAAAATAGGTTTATATTAGAAGCCCTTTTATATAAGTCCAAATTTTCTAGGCCCAATTTCAAGCTTATATGTTTAGTCATTTTAGTTAAATCGAGTTTGCTAAGCCCAAGCCCATACCAAGTCCTAACCCTAAAGTCACCCTCACCTCTTGTTTCTCATTATATATATTAGACGCCGCTGAATCTCATTTTCTCCAATTCCTTCTTCAACTTTTCTCATCCTTTATTTCTTCTCTATTATCTTTATATATTTTTTTTTCTTCTTCCTCTTCTTGATATATATGGTTTTCTATTTCTTGTTATGACGGGTATTCTTTGTTTTTTTAAGAAGTCTTGCAACATCTAATTTGCTCAGTGACTCCAATCTAATTGGCTTATGATACTCTCGATTTGATGATTTGACCAATCTAACTATGTGTTTGATTTCTAGTCAAGCAAATTTCATCTCTTGATCAATCTTCGTTTTTATAATAGCTGATGAAGATGAAAGTGAACATGAGTGAACATGACAGTGACAGTGATTTTTTGAAAACAAGCATAAATTTCTATTATCAAATCAACGAAGTACCAAAGGTATGCCATCAATACTAAATCTCCAATCTGATTGATATTTATTTTTCATTATATAAATTGATATGCATATCGTATTTTTTTTCCTTGGTGTTTTGGATCATTTAAGTTTATTTTTTATGTTGTTCATACTTATATTCTACGAAGGAGCAAATAAATTGATATGTGTGTGTGTGTGTGTATATATATATATATATATATATTATGAAGATTGAGTTTTAACAAACTAGAATATGACTCATCTTAAAAAATAAATATAGATTTTTAACTTTTTAATTTAGAGGATGTTTGTCACACATTTTGTAAAAAATAAATTACTTTTTTTGTAAAAAAATAATCAACTTCAAGAGTATAGTTATTTAAGTAAATGGCCCCTATAAATATTCAGAATTCGTTTTTTCTCCTTAAAAAAATTGCAATTTTAGTCCTTGTCAAAAATAATATTATTTATGTAGGGTCTATAAAACAAGAAACGTTATAGCTGCACATTGGTTATAACAATAATATTTATTAATGTCTGAATTAATATTTCATGCAGGAAACATTAACAATGAAGAAAAGCAATTCAGCTGAAGATCCATTGAAGATCTGTCCTATGATATCCTGATTAGAATTTTCTTTAAACTTTCAGCTGCCTCCATGGTTTGCAACTCATGGAATGCAATTTGTCGTAACCCCATGATTTTAATTTTAAAAAATAAATTGATCACATGCTTGAAGTATAATACAAGTTTGATCACATTACCCCATTAATTAATATTTCAAGGGATCGATTATTTCCAACGGGATGGAGCGTATCGGTATAAGGCTTTTTAATGACATTGATGGATGTAAGATCTGATGTATTTTGAGTATCTGCCTTTGTGTTTCATCAAACAAGGTATGAGTATGAGACAAGTTGTAAATGTGTGGGCAGTTGCGGTGAAGGATGCATTTGTTGCATGAAAAATGGTAACAACTTTCCTTATAGTCAATGTGGGCAACAAGGGCTTAATCATTGGTTGGAAGTGTTTAGATCTATGGAGACTGGTTGGGGAATTAGTTTTCTTAGTATAAATAAGAGTTTTCCATGAGAAAAACGGGGTCACAAATCACATGCAAAAACTTAGAAACTCGGAATATCCTTGCTAAAGAGAGAAATGAGTAACAAGTCAATGTATGACTCATGTGAACACTTTTACATTCAAATCAATGCAATTTAAGTTCATTCTTTAAGTTTTTTTGCATTCTACTTGTTTTCTGCAAACTTACATCCAAGTCATACTTACAAGAAATTCCTTTCGACAATTTCAATTTAATTGAACTTGAAAATATTTTTCTTCTTCTTTCATAAAAATACCCCTAAGAACACCATGAATACACATACTTTTCTGGAAAAGTTTAACACGCATATGTCCTGAGATTTCTGGTTGATCTCGCAAGTAACAATTTTTTGTAACCAGCGTATGTTTACCAAAAACCAATGTAAACAGCAGGCACTACCATATTTAGCAAAATATAAGAGGGAAGACTCCTTTGACCAACCATCAGATTAAGCGACTATTCTTAATAATTGTCATAAAGAAGAAAGTTAAAAGGGACAAAAGAATTTCTTGAGTTTATTACTCATGGCTTCATATAACTAAATGTTTATGTTTCCCTGTTTTAAAATACAATACACTTCATCTATGAAAGAGGGACACCCATATACAACTGTTATAAACAATTCAGTTTTTTAATTAAAAAAAGTCGTATTTTTAGGGAAATCTAGAAGGAGCAAATAAAAAAAGTCCCCTGCAAAATAGGTTTATATTAGATGCCCTTTTATGGAGAAAGAAGGAGGTTTTGTTAGCAGGCCACCCCTGCTGGATGGAACAAACTATGATTATTGGAAATCACGCATGAGTGCTTTCCTTAAATCAATGGATAGCAGAACCTGGAAAGCTGTTCTGAAGAGTTGGGAACATCCAGTTGTGACTGACAAAGATGGGAAGAAGACAACTGTTTTAAAACCAGAAGAAGATTGGACCTGTAATATCCCGCTTGTAAGTATCAGTTATCAGTGTTAGAAGTAATTAATAATCGTGGCAATTTAGTAATTCATGGCAATGGCAATTTTGTGAATATTTGAAAAGGGAGTAACAATTTAAATGGAAAAGGAAAGATATTTTTCCATTATGTTTTTCTTCTCTTCCACTCTCTCAAAAATCAGCCTCTCTCCCTCTTTTCCCTCACTCTCACACCACTCACTCTCACCCAAATCATCAAGCTTTCACCCATAAATCCTTGAGGAGTTTGCTAGCAAGTGGATTGGTGAAAATATAGAACAAATAGAGAAGGAATAAGGAAGAAACAAGGAAAGGAACAAGCTAGGGTTTCTGGAATCAAGCATAACCAGCACCAATTAAGGTTTAGGTGAGCTCATTTCAGATTTTAGAACCCATCTAGAGTGAATTCTATGAGTTTTGCAAGCTTATGCAAGTTATAGAAAGTTTTAGAGTTTTACCCTAAATTCCTTGATTGCTAGATCCTTGCTCATATGTGTTTATAATTGTTAATTTATGAAGGAAAATCATTTTTAGCATATTTAGGAAGCTTGGGTATCATTGAATGGGCAAAAATGGTGCAAAAATGCATTTTTACACATGACTGTGCTGTCATGGTCGCTGTAGCGACGAGCTGTCGCTTGTAGCGACCAGGCAGGATTTCTCCCTGCCTACCTGCGCTTGTAGCGACCAGCCTGGCGCTTGTAGCGACCAGTGGCGCTTGTAGCGACCAGTGGCGCTTGTAGCGACCAGATGGGCGCTTGTAGCGACCAAGCCAGGACAGCACAACCTAGTTGAGCTGTTCTGGGGGTTCTGGAGCGCGTGGGCATGGCTTTTGCAAATGTTTTTCTCCTAATACATTTTAGAAACTTAAACAACCATTTTAGTTCATTCTAAAGGGTTCCATTGGTTGAGAAATCATATGAGCAAAGATTATGCAAGGCATGGAAAATTCATGAATTAAAGTTAAAAGCTTAAGTAAGCCCTAGGAATGTCTCATGAGAACGATGAGTCAAGAACCTTGATAGGTTAATGAGAATGTTACCATGTTTCAAGCCTGGAACCTTTTATAGGTTAAGTACTTAAGAATTAATCAGATATTAAGTCGTGGCCTTCGATGTTCACGCCAGTGGGACACGAATGGTTCACGCAAAGTAAAGACTAAGATTAATACTATTTAAGTCGTGACTTTCATCGTTCACACCAGTGGAACACGGGAGGTATACGCATAAATTAAGACTATTATTATTAAGTCGTGTCTTCTGTTGTTCACGCCAGTGGGACACAGGAGGTTCACGCCAGTGGGACGCGTTATTCCGCAAGGATGACCGCACGACGACAAGAGGAGTCCGGTGTTAGCCTGATATGATAGGAATTTTCACCGGTTATCAGAGGAGTGTGCTTCGGGGTTACTCCACCCGGGGGCATTCCGTAAAATGAACTCAGATAATATTGCTTGTTCAACGCTAACAGCTAACATAAAGTATCAGTTAATATTCTATTACATTATCAGTCAGGAAATATTTAATCAGACAATTATCAGATATTAGTTAGCAGTTATCAGACGGTGATCCTAGGTCTCCCCTTGATCACCAGTTTAGCAGGATCAGTCAGATGACCCTCTATGGGTAAAGTTAAGACTTGGCGATCATAGGTATCCCCAAGATCGCCGAGGTAGGCACGGCGACCCTAGGTTCCCTGAGGTTGCCAAACAGTAGGTAGGGTAGGAGCTCACTGAGACGTTATGTCTCATCCCTTTCCTTCTGGTGCAGGTTCTTCGCAGGTAGCACGACGTAAAGGTAAAGAGAAAGCTACGGATTGATCGTGCTGCTTATGTTTTATCTGGATGTTGTATAATGATGATGTATTATGATGTGTATTATTGAAGATGTTATGTATCAGATTTTCAGATTGTATCAGAACTCTTGTATTGTATAATTAATAAGCAAATTTTCTGTATTGTATTTAATGTATCCAGTACGAAATTTTAATACTCGTAAGAGATCCTAGGCAATCTCTATATGGGTGTTACAGGACCAATGATGAAGATGCTTTGTCACATGCTAATTCCAAAGCTCTGAATGCTATATTCAATGGAGCGGACAAGAATGTTTTCAGGATGATCAAGCAGTGTACAATTGCCAAGGATGCCTGGGAGATACTCAAGATTGCTCATGAAGGCACCTCAAAAGTAAAGCTGTCCAGACTTCACCTTCTAACAACTAAGTTTGAAAATCTCAGACTGCTGGAGGATGAGAACATACAAAGCTTTTACATGAACATTCTGGACATGGCTAATTCTTTTGAATCCCTTGGAGAAAAAGTTTCAGATGAGAAACTTGTTAGAAAAATTCTCAGATCCCTACCCAAGAGGTTTGATATGAAAGTGACTGCTATAGAAGAAGCACATGATATATCTAGCATGAAGGTTGAAGAATTGATAGGTTCACTTTAGAACTTTGAATTAAGCAGAACTGATAAGAAGGGTAAAGGTGTTGCATTTGTTGCTGATTCTGAATGTGTGGATGATGATAGCTCATCAGAAGCTCTTGTGCTGCTGAGTAAACAATTCAAGAAGTTCCTGATGTAGAAGACAAGAACTGATGACAAGAGCAATCAGTCAAAGAGAGTTCAGTGCTATGAGTGTGAGGGATTTGGGCATGTCAAGTCAGAATGTCCTAATTATCTCAAGAAACAGAAGAAGAGTCTGACCGTTTCCTGGTCTGATGATGACTCAGAAGGAGAAGATAATAAGCCTGTCACTGCTTTAACTGGTAAATTCTGGGCTGATGATCAAGTAATGGGTTCAGAAACTTCATCAGAATTAGAATCAAGTGATGAAGAATCATCCTTTGAAGTTCTGGCTACCTATCACAAAAATCCTGCTGAGTTTTGCAAGAAGATGCAATGTCAATTTGATGAAGTGTGCATGCAGATGGAAGAACAGAAGAAAATTAATACTCAACTTCAGATTGAGAGGGGTGAACACTTAGAGAAGATTTTTGTTCTCAGTAATGAGGTAATCCAACTCAATTCACAGCTTGATCAAATGAAGAAGCAAGTTAGAATGTTAAATTCTGCTACTGATGTGTTGGAAGAGATTCTGGAGAATCAGAATCAGGGAAAACCAAATGGAATTGGGTTTAATAATCAGAATCTGAACATCAAACAACAAAAACCTGCTAAAAGGTTTACACCAGCTGCTGCTCATGTTCCACTGATAAGGAAACCTAAGAACCAGACTCAGGGATCCAAAGACAAGAAGGCTACTCATCCTTGGGTTTGTCTTCATTTTGGTAAAAAGGGTCACATTAAACCTTTTTGTTACAAGTTGCATGGTTATCCCAAGCATTTTCAACACAGAAAAACTGAACCAGCTGTGAACAAAAGCAAGATCAAGAAAGTTTGGAGACCAAAGTGTGAAGGTGTTGCTCAGAGTCTGAACAAAGGAAAAGGAAAGGCTGTTGCTGATGACAACAAGCCTATTTCTGTAGCACAGAAGAATTCTAGGGCTGGACCATCCAAAATCTGGAGCAAAGTTCCTGTTCCTAATCAGAAGGCTTTTGTTTCTTGTGAGTCTAAAGATGGTGTGACATGTGTTCAGAAAAGAGTTGCTGAATTTGAGAAGCAAATTGCTGGGAAGAAGGTTTTAAATGTGCCTGAGGCACATATCAATTGAGCAACATCTGTTGTTTGTGTCTGATGAAGACTAAGCAATTTCTGGTGCTGAGTCTGAAGTCTGGCTTGTTTGTAACTGATGTCTGATTTTCTACTTTGTGTTTCTGGGTTTCAAGTATGCTGTACTCTGCTGTGTTTCTGTAACTGTCTGTATGAAGTTCTTTGTATGGTGTTCTGGGTTGTGCTGGATTTCTGGGTTGGTCTGAGATGTGCTTATGCTGTTCTGTGTGTTACTTGTGTTTCTTCTCCTGTTGTTTGGCTGGTGCTTTG
Source organism: Medicago ruthenica (assembly GCA_018208015.1). NCBI lineage: Eukaryota > Viridiplantae > Streptophyta > Magnoliopsida > Fabales > Fabaceae > Medicago > Medicago ruthenica. Next base: position 31,192,682 of record CM031376.1, read on the forward strand.
TCAAACTTGTTTAGCTAAAAAGGGGGAGAAGTATGTGTGATTGGTGATTGCTGATCTGTTTGTTCAGGGGGAGTGTTCCTGAGTTTGTGTGCTTCTTGTCAGAAGCTGAGCTGTTCAGGGGTGTACCTGAGTGCTGTGTTTCAGGGGGAGAAGAGATGTTCCTCAGAAACTGATATTGTGTGTTGCAGGGGGAGTATTTTGAAGTTGTTTGTGTTTCTAATCCGCTACTAATGCTGACTCTGCTACATTATGCGGAGTTCTTCATGGTTAATTAACTTGTGATGAATGAAGGACTTGTGTTTATGAAGCATTTGATTTTAGCCAAAAATTTGCCAAAGGGGGAGATTGTTGGTTATGTAAATGTTGGCTTCATTGTTTGGTAAAATCAAAATGCAAGCAATACATTTTCCATATGTTAAAGATGACTTTAGAAGCAAGGAACTGATTTTAAAGAGGTTCAGAAGCTGAAAATTGCATTTCTGGGCCTTCAGAAGCTGAAATGGACCTTCAGACTCTGAATGGACCTTCAGACTCTGAAACAGTGCTTCAGACGCTGAAAGTGCCTTCAGACGCACTACAGTGCTTCAGACGCTGAACAGTACTTCAGACGCACTGTTCAGACGTTGACCAGCGTTGACTTCTTCAGACGCACTACAGTACTTCAGACGCACTATTCACTTGTTGACCAGCGTTGACCTTCAGAAGCTGGACTTCAGAAGCTGATTTCAGAAGCTGGGTTTTTATGCATTAATGTTGTGCGTATCTTATGGAGATTTGCTGAAGATTAATTATGGCTGAAGTATTTCTAGAAGGCTGAATTAATTTGTTGAAGATCTTATGAAGATGCGCTTCGTGTTTTATGATTGATTTAATTGCTGAAGGATCTTTGCTTGATTTGTTTCAGAATTATATGTTTCCTTTTTGAGCATCAAAGTATTTCAGAACTATATCAATTGAAGATTGTGTTCAAAATTATGAGAAGCTGCTGAAGCCTATATAAAGGAAGACATGCTGCTGCAATTTGTAGAGTTTTTAATTGAGTCAATATTCAGAATTAAGAGTCTTTGTGTAACCTTTAAGCTTTGTATTGTACACCACTCATCTGTTTGAGTTGGTTTAGACTGTTTGAGTTGTAAATCATTCAAAACTTTTAAGTACGAATGATGTTTTTGTTTTGAAGAATGTCTTCATTGTTTTGAGTTGTTTGTTTGAGTGTTACTGATCACTGGGTTGTGATTAAGTAATTGGGAAGTTAGTAGTTTTCTAATACTTAGGTGGGTTCCTGAGTAGAAGTCTAGACTAAGTGGAGATTGATTGCTAAGGCTGGAACAGGGGGGTCTGTGTCTGAGTCTTTGAGTTGATTCCTTTAGTAGATTTCCTTCCTGGATTGGTATCCCCCAGAATAGGTGAAGTTTGCACCGAACTGGGTTAACAAACTCATTGTGTTCTTTAGCTTTCTGCATTTTATTTTCTGCTTCTGAACTGTGATTTTTCATACTCTATTTTAGTTCAGAACCAGTTTAATTGCCAGGAATTTCACAAATAGTAACCTTGGGATCATTTCCAAGGCATGACCTAAACAGACCCTGAAAACCCTAGTTTTCCTGGATTGTACTCACAGCCAGTACAGTACCAAAATTTGAAAAACTATCTCTTCAATTCTCAATTTTTCATTAGTGGACAACCTAAATATAAAATTACAATTACAATTACATATTCCATGAATGTTGTTTGCCCATTGAAGAAATTTAATTTAATAGCAACAACTAATGATTCATTGGTGAGGCAATTTATATAGTGGCCTTTCCTTCTTTGAACAGTTTTTCTTCATCGCATTCTACATGTCCTTTGTGTTGTAGTTGTTGGATTAATCCAATATATGGAGGATAATAACGCAGGAGAGATGGCAGCACAAGGTAGAGCAGGAGAGGATCCAGTTCAAGTTTTTATTGGTTTCTATGAGTTTGGGTTTGTGTTGCTGAGTTTGTGTTTATATTGGTTTTTTCTTGAATTTTTTTTGGGTTTTTGTTTATTGATGAAGAAGTTGAATAAGAGAGAGGAATACAAGATGATGATGGTGTTAAGTTTGTTTTTGTGTTTTGTTTTTTACCTAAGTGAACATAAAAAAAATGAAAAAAATTATAATTTGTCAAGGCAGCATGTCACATATGCAATTTTAAATAGTCAGATCTAAATAAGTATGCCACTTAAGCAATTTTGTACAGTCAGTTGTCTCGATGGTCTAAAATCAAAGAATTTTTAAATAACAAGGGAGAACCTAAAAAAATTTCTTTTATAGGGGGCTAAATCAAAACAAGTCCAAATGACAAGGGAACAAACATTATTTAACCCTTAATAAAATTAACCAATCAAACGTAAATTAATTTTATAAGAATCCCTACTAAGATTATGGAACAAGCTCCACAATATCATTGAATTTGTTAAAGTGTGGTTATGGAACAAGCATCACAATACCACAATTACCTCTAACAACTAAGTTCAATCGAACCTATAACTAAGTGTTCTACATTCTTTCCATCTTTATTCGAAATAAATTAAAGTGTTCAATCTATTTTGAATCATACCAAATCAAATTTACTAATGAATTTGATATGATTGAGAATCAATACATGAACGAATTTGCAATCAAATATAAAAGAGATGAACGATTGAAAACAATAAAAATAATTATAAAAATGAATTCTAAATAAAACTCAAACCACAAAAACTCCTTAACCAATGGATTAATCTAAGGTTTTAACCTTCCATGATCAGTTTTCACAAACGGAAACACATGAAAGAAGCGGTTGCAAGAAGATCCTTGTGCTAGATGCTAACAACCTTGTCTAGATCCTTGGGGGGGCCTTCCTACAGGTGCCATTTAACATGGGAAAGGGGAAGACTTTCCCACCATGGGAAAGTTGCTTTAAGCCATTAGATTAAATGAAGAACATAGTTTTATCGTAGACACTCAACACACTATCTCATACCATTCTTCTCTCTTCTCCATCCCTACTCACCCTCTACCAATAACACCATCAAAAAATTTCACGGGCATGTGTTTCTCTCCATAGTCACAAAAAAATAAACATAAATAAAAATTAAAACAAAACATCATAGAAGAAATTTCAATTAGAATTTAAAAAAGTTACAAGTTTTGTTAATGGGGCATGTGCTTCTCTTTAACCCTTGAACGCAATTCCCCCAAACTAAAAAAACCAAACCCAAATTCAATCTAAGGTTTTTTTTTTCTTTATTTCGCAATTCGTTCTTGGGATTTTTTATGTTAGTTTTATTATTTGATTTTTCTGGATCTGTGAAATTTTTATCAATTTAAATTTGAAAGATGATGTTAAGCAAGCATAAGAGGCTGTGGATCAGCTTCGATGTCTTTAAACAACAAGGAGACTCTTGGTTTGTTTTGAAGAGAAGCAATATTTGGCTTTTTGTGTTTGATAGCTTCATAGAGCTTCTGAGAAAAGAACCATATTTTTTGTTTCACGAGTAGGAGAGGAAGAAAGAGAGTTGAGACAGTTGGTGGTGATTGGTGAGTGTGAATAAATATTTGGTGTTGAGTGTCTATGATAAAACCATGTTCTCTACTTTATTTAATGGTCAATATTTACTTTCCTATGGTGGGAAACTTTTTCCCTTTCCCATGTTAAACCCCACCCTTCCTACAATGTGTAGATATTTCTAGTATGAGCCATGATAGAAAATACATCTTCCCAAAAACTAACCATTTGGTGATGATTCTCGAGATTCCTTCTCTTCTCTCAATACCTCAATGTTCTCTACTATGAATTTACAATTAGGAGGAGGCGACCTATGGTGGGGATTTCGATCTCGGGACCCGCATTTATTTTATGCTTGAAATCTTCTAAACTTTGATTTCTAGATAAGGTCTTCGATTGCGTCCTCAAACTGGATGCAATCTTTTTCGAAATGTCTGTAGCACCAATGCAATCGACTCCATTTGCCATTGTAAGCCCCATAGCACTCTTGATACTTTTAGGGATATTTAATACCCTTTTCTTTGAAGTTTTCATTAGAATATTCCTTCAATATGCGATTTCGGGCAGCGTTGAGAGGAATTTATTCTTCGTAAGCTTGGACCTTACTTCTTGCGTATTCTCGAGAACTTTGTTTGGGTTTTAATTTATAACTATGTTGGCTTCCAACATTTCTTCATACAAAATGTCTACCATCGTCAACAAATGTTTAAAATATTGGGGGCTTTTGACCCCGATACTTTCACATAACTTTGTTATTTCTCCACATCTTTCCTTAACAAATATAAGTTTACATGTTGTCATCGACCCATTACACTATAATGATTTCTTCGTTGAATATCTCAAGGTAACTACGAGAAGGCTCTTAATTTCTATGATGGATGGCTCCAAGACTTTCTAGTAACTTATATTATACCCATGATGTAGTTAAGTTGGGGAGGAAATGCCCATAAATTTCTGTCAAGGAGTCTTTGGACTTGGGTATCATCGCCTTCAAACCAAGTCATGGCACCTTTACGCAACATCAGGACACAAAACTTGCAATTCATCGGGATCAAAATTCATTTATAGGTAAGAAAAACTAGTCTATAATTTGTTTCTAACCATAAATTTTGCCAAACTTTAACTACTTATATAGCTCCTATTACTCCAGAGTTTTCAGCAAAGAAAAAAATTCCTAGACCAATATACTCAACAAAACAACCGGTAAAGTCATCATCTAGACCTTTGACAATTCCACCATAGGAAGCCATATTTTGTGTACCAGTTGAGGAACCATATACATAACACTTTTGGTGAATCGACCCAAACGAGCTTGTCTTGAAGCTTGTCTTGAAGAGGAGACACTAGGAGCGTGATTTCAATGATGTTGGCAGCCACTACCATATTTAGCAAAATATTAGAGGGAAGACTTCTTTGACCAACCATCAGATTAAGCGACTATTTCTAATAATTGTCATAAAAAAGAAAGTTAAAAGGGACAAAAGAATTTCTTGAGTTTATTACTCATGGCTTCACTAAATGTTTATGTTTCCCTATTTTAAAATACAATACACTTCATCTATGAAAGAGGGGCACCCATATACAACTGTTATAAACAATTCAGCTTTTTAATTAAAGAAAGTGGTATTTTTAATGAAATCTAGAAGGAGCAAATAAAAAAAGCCCCCTACAAAATAGGTTTATATTAGATGCCCTTTTATATAAGTGCAAATTTTCTAGGCCCAATTTCAAGCTCATATATTTAGTCATTTAAGTTAAATCGAGTTTGCTAAGCCCAAGCCCATACCAAGTCCTAACCCTAAAGTCACCCTCACCTCTTGTTTCTCATTATATATATTAGACGCCGCTGAATCTCATTTTCTCCAATTCCTTCTTCGACTTTTCTCATCCTTTATTTCTGCTCTATATTTCTTCTTCTTCTTCTTCTTCTTCTTCTTCTTCTTCTTCTTCTTCTTGATATATTTGGTTTTCTATGTCTTGTTATGACGAGTATACTTTGTTTTTTTTAAGAAGTCTTGCAACATCTAATTTGCTCAGTGACTCCAATCTAATTGGCTTATGATACTCTCGATCTGATGATTTGATCAATCTAACTATGTGTTTGATTTCTAGTCAAGCAAATTTGAACTCTCGATCAATCTTGGTTTTTATAACAGTTGATGAAGATGAAAGTGAGCATGACACTGACGGTGATTTTTTGAAAACAAGCATACATTTCTATTATCAAATCAACGAAATACCAAAGGTATGCAATCAATATTAAATCTCCAATCTGATTTATATTTATTTTTCATTATATAAATTGATATGCATATCATATTTTTTTCCTTTGTGTTTTGGATAATTTAAGTTAATTTTTTATGTTGTTCATACTTATATTCTACGAATACGAATATATATATATATATATATATATATATATATATATATATTGTGAAGACTGAGTTTTAACAAACTAGAATATGACTGATCTTAAAAAATAAATATAGATTTTGAACTTTTAATTTAGAGGATGTTTGTTACACATTTTGTAAAAAATAAATTACTTTTTTTTTTTAAGAAAAAATAATCAACTTCAAGAGTATAGTTAATTAAGTAAATGGCCCCTATAAATATTCAGAATTTGTTTTTTGTCCTTAAAAAAATTGCAATTTTAGTCCCTGTCAAAAATAATTTTATTTATGTAGATTCTATAAATGAAATGTTGGATATTTATATGGACCATTTACTTAAATAACCATTAAGATAATGACATATGTTTGTTACATTTTCAGTTGCCTTCATGGTTTGCAAATCATTGAATTCAATTTGTCGTAACCCCTTGCTCTGGGATAAGCTCGACCTATCTCGTCTTAAAGTGCCTGGGAGTATGAGTTCGATTATTATTTCCAACGGGATGGAGCGTATCGGTATAAGGGTTTTTAATGACATTTAATGCATGAAAAATGTATGAGTATGAGACAGGGCTTAATCATAGGTTGTAAATGTGTGGGCAGTTGCGGTGAAGGATGCATTTAATGCATGAAAAATGGTAACAGCTTTCCTTATAGTCAAAGTGGGCAACAAGGGCTTAATCATAGGTTGGAAGTGTTTAGATCTATGAAGACTGGTTGGGGAGTTTGGTCATTGGAGCTTATTTAAGCTGGCGCGTTTATATGCGAGTACACTAGGGTTGTTCTAACAAGGGAGCAAGCAAAAATTATGTCCATGAGTGGTGATTCATTAATATATTCGAATCGTTTTCCATATTGGTGGAAGGAATGGGGTAATTTATCTCTGATACAAGATGGTTATGTGCCTCCGTCGTATCCATCAATTCCTCCTTTGAATTTTGCTCCTTTCAATAATATTTATAAATGTCTGAATTAATATTTCATGTACGAAACATTAACAATGAAGAAAAGTAATTCAACTAGTAGAATCTCCATTGAAGATATGTTCTATGATATCCTGATTAGAATTTTCAGTTGCCTCCATGGTTTGCAAATCATGGAATGCAATTTGTCGTAACCCCTTGCTCTGGGCTAAGCTCGACTTAGCTCCGATGCTTTTAATATACCCTTCGTGCCAGGAGCTTGGAATGATGATTTAATTTCAAAAAATAAATTGATCACATGCTTGAAGTATGCTCTACGTTTCAGCAATTATAATACAAGTTGCTTAGTGTTCAATTTCTTCTTATACTTGACAGATGCATAATTAATCACCACTGATGAAAGGTTTCATTTGTTACATACAATTGTACACAATTTGTATGTTATGTATGACTATATATTTCTCCTTTTCCTATCTCATTTTGTCCATCTCCTTAATTTTTTTGGAATTCATGATAACAAAATAATTCTCAGAATTTATTTTTGAAGATTTTTTTATAACCAATGAATATATAATCCATTATTTTTTTGCATAAAAATCTCTCACTTCTATTAAAATTTAATTACACTCTTTTTTTTTATGAAAAAATAGCAAAAGATATATAGAAAAATGGAGTACAAGGGCACTCCAACCTATTACAACACTAGTCGAAGTGTTTATTTTTTTTAAGTAGAAGATATTGCTTATTTAAGAATGTATTGTATCGATTGCATCATTTTACAACAACACTTGAATACAATTACTCAAAAAGAGGTGCCTACAAAACAATGACGATAGCTGCACATTGGTTACAACAATAACATGCCTTGTTCACCGTTACCATAGCCACTCATAAATGTGAGATTCAATAGGTTTGTGCATCTTCAGCCACCATCAAGAGTAAAGTTGAATACAATCGAGAAGCTGCACCAACGTTAACTGTTTCAAAGAAGCTTAATGCCTCCGAAGAATATTTTTCTGTTATAATTGTAATGATATATAAAAATTGACACTATTTCAATGAATATTAATTTTTGAGTTTAATTAGTATATTATGTCAATGAACAAATTATTTTTCACATACATTCAATAATGTGTGGTCACGTCAATTAATGACTATGACAATTTATGTATTTTCATGATATTCATTAATTGACATTAAAACACATCATTGGATAAAATAATTGTACACGAGCATATTAATTAAATACAATTTTTTTCAAACTAGTCTTTTGCAAGCTCCACCACTTGGCACATATACTTATTCGATTGCATGTCCGACAGAAATAAAATTGGCTACTAATTATTAGAGATCCCTGAGTGCCAATTTGATAAATTTTTTTAATTTGTTTTTAATTTTTATCCACGTGTATTAACCATTGCCACCTCACAATTTTGAAATAGAAAAAAAAAAGAAAAAAATAATGAATAAATGTAAATTGGTGATAAAACCCGGTCCTTCATAGCTTCTCCATCCTCCTTCCATCTCCCTCGATTTCTCTATCTCCTTTTTCAACTTGATATCACTAAATTCATCATGTTCCTCATATTTGAACTCAAACCTTCAAATCCGAAAACACATAATTTAACACCAAATGAATCCAAACTCATAAATAAAAATGCAGCAATATCAAAATCATCATATTTGGATTATATTTATCCTGAAAATGAAGTTTGTACCAAAATTTGAAAAACAATCTCTTCAATTCTCAATTTTTCATTTGTATGAATAAAAAAAGACAACCTAAATAATAAATTACAATTGCAATTACATATTCCGTGAATGTTGTTTGCCCATTGAAGAAATTTAATTTAATAGCAACAACTAATGATTCAATGGTGAGGCAATTTATATAGTGGCTTTTCCTTCTTTGAACAGTTCTTCTTCATTGCATTCTACATGTCCTTTGTGTTGTAGTTGTTGGATTAATCCAATATATGGAGGATAATAACGCAGGAGAGATGGCAGCACAAGGTAGAGCAGGAGAGGATCCTGTTCAAGTTTTTATTGGTTTCTATGAGTTTGGATTTGTGTTGCTGAGTTTGTGTTTCTATTGGTTTTTTCTGGAATTTTATTTTGGGTTTCTGTTTATTGATGAAGAAGTTTAATAAGAGAGAGGAATACAAGATGATGACGGTGTTAAGTTAGTTTTTGTGTTTTGTTTTTTACCTAGGTGAACACAAAAAAATTGAAAAAAATATAATCTGTCAAGGCAGCACACCACATATGCAATTTTAAATAGTCAGATCCAAATAAGCATGCCACGTAAGCAATTTTGTACAGTCAGTTGTTTGAAGTGTCTAAAATCAAATAATTTTTAAATGACAAGGGAGAAACTAAAAACATTTCTTTTACAAGGGGCTAAATCAAAACACGCCCAAATGAAAGGGGGACAAACATTATTTAACCCTTAATAAAATTAACCAATCAAGTGTAAATTAATTTTATAAGAATCCCTACTAAGATTATGGAACAAGCGCCACAATATCATTGAATTTGTTTAAGTGTGGTTATGGAACAAGAATCACAATACCACAATTACCTCTAACAACTAAGTTCAATCGAACCTATAACTAAGTGTTTTACATCCTTTCCATCTCTATTCGAAATAAAATAAAGTAATGTGTTCAAAATATTTTGAATAGGAAAATGATAATGTGCACGACACCAACTGTCGTTCAAATCCCACAAATACATTTCCACACTATTTTGCTTCATTCTCTGTTCTCTTGCATGCCACCCACCATCCAACTCGCTTCCTCAATTATGGTTTACATATGATTTTATTCGACAATGACAGTCACTAATTTTACTAGTTTTTTACACCTTGTGGCCAGTGGTGGAATGCTGATAGACAGAGATTATAGTGGCAGAGAACCACGCGAGATAGGCAGAGGTGTTTGTGGAGAGAGAGAGAGAGGGAGAGAGAGATAGTGAGAAAGAGAGAGAGAGAGAGAGAGAGAGAGAGAGAGAGAGAGAGAGAGAATTGGTTACGACGACGAGAGGCAACAATGGAGACGATGACCATGACCAGAGGAAACAACGAAGATGGCGATGACGGCGACTTTAACAGCCCGATTTTTAGTATTAGAATTGATTGTTATTGTTTATTATTAATTGTTTGATTATTATATATGTTAATTGTTTATTTCGGGGGATTAGTGAATTTTGGATGATTAAAGGTATTTTGGTCATTTGAGAGTTAGTGACATTTTTGTAATATGTTAAAAGTTTGAAATTTGAATTTTAGAGAGTTGTGGTAAAATAGAAAAAGTGGAGGTTTAAGTATAATAAAAGTGTAGTGTTTTATTTATGAGAGTTGGATATAACTAAGCCCATGAGTGTCAATGACCCATACCCATTTTATTTAAAGAGAAGTGATAGTGTTAGTGAACTAGGTCATTTCATTTTGCAAAACTTTTGAGAAGAAGCTAAGGAGAGAGAATAGAAAAAGTAAGAACTTGGGAAGATAGAAGAGGGGAGAACTCTAGAAGTGAAGAATTGAAGCTAGAAAGCAGTTTTGGGGAAGAATTAAGGTAAGGGGGAAGATTATTTTCATCATTTGGGTATTAAGAAACAAATGGGTTGTTTAGGATGTTTTTAGCTTATGCTTAAATTCATGAACTAGTGATTAATTGTGTTAAATTCGTGTTCCTTTTTTATGGTTGAATTGAAACATGTATAAGTTGCTATATTGATGTTGTTGTTTCCTCAAAACTCATGTTTGATTATGTTGTTTTGTAACTTTGTGAAATTTGATGAATTTGATGAAATTGATGAGAAACATGATAATTGGTGTTGATTATGCTGAATTGAGTTATTATGAACATAAGTATGTGGTTAGTTTATGAATTCATGAGATTAAGAAAAGTGGTATTTTTAGTGAAATCTAGAAGGAGCAAATAAAAAAAGCCCCCTACAAAATAGGTTTATATTAGAAGCCCTTTTATATAAGTCCAAATTTTCTAGGCCCAATTTCAAGCTTATATGTTTAGTCATTTTAGTTAAATCGAGTTTGCTAAGCCCAAGCCCATACCAAGTCCTAACCCTAAAGTCACCCTCACCTCTTGTTTCTCATTATATATATTAGACGCCGCTGAATCTCATTTTCTCCAATTCCTTCTTCAACTTTTCTCATCCTTTATTTCTTCTCTATTATCTTTATATATTTTTTTTTCTTCTTCCTCTTCTTGATATATATGGTTTTCTATTTCTTGTTATGACGGGTATTTTTTGTTTTTTTAAGAAGTCTTGCAACATCTAATTTGCTCAGTGACTCCAATCTAATTGGCTTATGATACTCTCGATTTGATGATTTGACCAATCTAACTATGTGTTTGATTTCTAGTCAAGCAAATTTCATCTCTTGATCAATCTTCGTTTTTATAATAGCTGATGAAGATGAAAGTGAACATGAGTGAACATTGTTGGAACAAAATGTGTTTAACAAGTCTCTTACAAATAAGGGGGAGATTGTTGAAACATTTATGTGTAAACATATCTCTCTTTATGGTTTTGATGATAACAAAGTATTAAAGAGAAAATTGGTTATTTGCTAATGCCTTGTTCAAGTGTTTCAGAACCACATGCTTAATAAGTATTGATTGATAATGGTTATGAAGAACAAAGCTAAAGAGCAAGAAGGAAAGCCAAGAAGCAAAGTTGCAAAGCTAAGAAGAAACTGGTCCTGAAGAAGTGCTCCTGAAGTGAAGCCTCTGAAGTGGTCCTGAAGAAATGCTCCTGAAGTGCAGCTTCTGAAGACTGAGTGCTTCTGATGAAGTCAACGCAAAGTCAGCATCTGAAGACCAGCTTCTGATCCGTACAACTAAAGCAGCTTCTGATCACTGTTCACTGAGAAGCTTCTGAAGCTGATATGGCATGGATTTTGACCAGTACTGTGCGCATTTAATGCCTGGAGATGTCAGAACAACTCAATGGAACAATTGTCTCCCTGACCCAAACATTCTCCAGTTTTTAAGGTGGGCCAATTCAAAAATGGCACCTGCCCTGTTCTTACAGATAAAGTGCAGCACACAATTGCAGCAACCTAGTCCATTTGCAACGGCTAATTTCCTCAATTCCAGCAAATCTTCAACAGCTCTATTTTCATCTATAAAAGGAGGAAGATTTGAAGAAGAAAACGTTGAAGACTCTTGAAAACAAAGAACTGAACTCTTGCTCTGTTTTGCTGTCAAAAATACGCAAGTCATTCAACCTCTTAGAAATTCTCTCATCTTTGTAACTTAGAATTTCTTAAGGTTAAGAGTCTTAACCTGAGTTGTATTAAGAGAACACCTCTGATATTTGATCAAGTGTTCATTCCAAACTATTTCATTTGTAAACCAGTTTGGTCCCTTAAGTCTTAGTCTGTATACTAAGCAATTGTAACCTCACTCCTTTGTGGTCTGAGTCAGAAGCCTCTTGTCTTAGTGACTTGAGCATTGGGAAGTCTCTTGTCTTAGTGACTTGAGCATTGGAAGCCTCTTCCTTAGTGGTTGAGCATAGAAGCCTCTTTCTTTGTGATTGAGCAACTGGAAGTCTCTTCCTTAGTGGTTGAGCAAATTGTAATCTTTGGATTATAGTGAACTCTCTTGTTGGGTACAAGGGGACAGGACTACTTCTCACATTGAGAAGGAACCTGTATAATTTCTGTGTGTCTCTCTATTCCCTTACTCCTTAACTTGTTTAAATCCGCTGCATTTAACTTCTGATATTTGTTCAGAACTGATCACATCAGCTTCTGAACTGAACCTTAAGTTTTGAAAAGAAAAAGAACAAGTTTTTAGAGTCACACAATTCAACCCCCCCTTCTTGTGTGTTTGTTTTTCTCACCTTCAGTTGGTATCAGAGCTCCGGTTCTGATATTAACACTTAACAGTGTGTCAGTAGGATCCTGAGAAAAACATGGCCTCAACTAGTGGTTCACCTCCACCATCTCCCAGAAATCAAAGAAATGTCCAATATGACTATAGTACTGAAGAAAAGAAGTCTAGGTCACACAATAAACCTCCTATGTTTACTGGTGACCCAGAAAAATTCTCTTGGTGGAAGAGCAAAATGTATAGTCACATTATTGGGATTGATGATACTCTATGGGATATTATTGAAGATGGAATCACTATCCCAGTAGATGAAGAAGGTGTTGCTGTCAACAGAAGAACTCTGAGTGATGCAGAAAGAAAGATCTATAGGAAGCATCATCATGTGAGAGGAATCATTGTAGATTCATTACCTCATACTGAGTATCAGAAGCTGAGTGACAAGTCAACAGCCAAAGCAATATTCACATCTCTCTGCTCTAACTATGAAGGTAATCAGAAAGTTAGAGAAGCTAAGGCAAACATACTTGTTCAGCAATATGAACTGTTCAGAATGAAAGAGGATGAAAATATTGAGACTATGTTCTCAAGATTTCAGACTCTGGTTTCTGGACTTCAGATTCTGAAGAAGAGTTATACCACAGCTGACCATGTGAATAAAGTCCTTAGAAGTCTGCCATCCAAATGGAGACCTAAAGTGACTGCCATTGAGGAAGCTAAGGATCTGAATACTTTAAGTATTGAGTATCTTATAAGCTCCCTCAAAGTGCATGAACTGGGACTCAATGAGGATGAGTCTGTTAGAGAGCCAAAAACATTAGCTCTGAAGTCTAAAAGAAAACCTGCTAAAGCTTTGAAAGCTATTGAATCTGAAGAAGAGTTTCCTGAAGGGAATTCTGATGAAGATTCAGATGCTGATGAGCTTGCAATGATTTCTAAAAGACTTCAGTATCTGATGAATAGAAAGAAAAAGTTCTCTAGCAGAAGCAGTAACTTCAGAGGATCTGGTTCTGGTTCAAAGAAGGATATCCAGAAGGAAAGCTGCTACAATTGCAAAAAGCCTGGACACTTCATTGCTGATTGCCCTGATCTTCAGAAGGAAAAATCAAAGGAAAAAGCAAAGAAGTCCAGCTCAAAGTCCAGCAATTTCAGAAATAAGCTTAAGAAGAGTCTCATGGCTACATGGGATGATCTGGACAATGAGTCAGAATCTGATGAGGAAGAAGCAAACCTGGCCCTGATGGCAATTGCATCTTCTGATGCAGAATCATGTTCAGATTCTGATGAAGAAGATGAGGTATATTCTGAACTCTCAAGATCTGATTTAATTGAAACAGTTAATGATCTTATGAGTCATCTTAAAAGCAAGTTAAAAGAAATTAAGTCTTTGAAAAATCAAACAAACTTGCTGTCTGAGGAAAACCTTAAACTTCAGAATCAAATTTTTGAATATGATGAGGAAGTTGAGGAACTCAGAAAAGAGGCTCATAAGAAATCTGAAGAGGCTCCTAATGATCAGGAAATAGCTCTTCAGGATTTCATGTTAACTGGATTCAATAGAACTAAAATTGCCTCCATGATGTATAATATGATCAGAAACAAAGGTGAAGGCATTGGCTATGATTTATTCAAACCTTCAAATGATTTAAACTCACCTTCATGTTCTGAAGATATTTTAAAAGGCAATAGTGTATGCTTTGTGTCTGCTTCTGATAATTCTGAGAAGTTGAAAGTATCAGAATCTGAGACTAAGTCAGAAGTTCTGAACAACTCAGACTCTGAAGCTTCTGAACCTAAGGGTAAGATAAAGGCAACTGTTAAAACCTTGCCTAAATCTAACTCAAAAGGTCCTAAGCCTAAGAGTAAGAGGAAATCAGACTCTGAATCTGAAAAGGTTCAGAATCTGAAATGTTCAGAACCTGAAACTAGCAAGTCTCAGAATCTGAATAAATCTGATTCAAATTTTTCTAAGACTGGGCTTATTAAAACTTCAAAATCTGTTAAACCAGTCAATGCTAAAAATTTTCAAACTCTGAATGTTAGGCAAAGCATGCCAAAGCAAACCAATCAGTTTTCTGCTTCAAACTGTTTTAAGAAAGGCAAAACTGAAGCTTGCCTTGTGCCTGAAGTAAACAAAGTCAGAATTCTGAGGAGATCAGAACCAAAGTACTCAATGGTTCAGATTCTGAACAAATCAGAACCAAAGACCTCTAAGTCTCAGGTTCTGAAGAAGTCTGAGTCCAAACCTTTGAGAACTCAGGTTCTGAAGCACTCAGGTTCTGAAAGTCAGAATTATTCAAGATATAAGGATGCATATCCTAAGTATCAGAACAAGTCTGAATATCATAACTTCAGACACAAGAAGCCAAAACCTTTCGGGACTAACCCCAAAGGACCCATGAAAATCTGGGTACCTAAGTCTGAAATTATTTCTGAAATTCTGGCCAGGCAATACTTAAGAGATTTCAGGTTCTGAACCAGTCAGGTTCTGAACTATACGCAGGGCACAATAGTTTGCTTAAAACAGAGCACACCAAAACACAATGCAAAGCAAGAAAAATAAAGTGCAGGAAAGCTAAAAACACACAAGGTTTGTTAACCCAGTTCGGAGTAAACACCTCCTACTCTGGGGGATACCAATCCAGGAAGGAAATCCACTATTGGATTTAATCCTTAAGACTCAGACACTGACTCCCAGTTCTTATCCCAAGCAATTAACCTCCACCTAGTAAGACTTCTACCCAACTCTGAGTAATAGACTCCACTATCTTCCTATTCAAGTAACTAAACCCAGTTACTGAAACCCTTAATCAAAGACACTCTGTTTTTCAGAAAAACTTCAAAAACATAAAGACTTCATTCGTACCTAAAGGCTTAGAATGAATCACAACACTATAAAACTCTAAACCAACTCAAAACATATGAGTGGTGCACAATAAACTCTAAGTTAAAACACAGACTCAATTTTCTGATTTTCTAACTCTCTAAATCGTAAGTCTTCAATAGCCAAGCTCCTCCTTTTATAATCTTCAGCAAGCCTCTTAATTATGCTCCAAATCTTCTGAATTGATTTGTTACTAGAATAAGATTGTTCCAATAAAGTAACAAATAAAACTGCATCAAATCTTTGAAAGATTTAAAACAGAAAATACAAATTTTCATAACTTTAAAACAAATCTTCAAAGATATCTTCTCCAATAAAACCAGCCTTCTAGAAGTAATTATACAAAGATAATTCCTTGCTAAATCTCCCAAGATACGCGCAAAAACAATCCAGCAAACCCAGCTTCTGATGTGGTCAACAGAAGTCAACGCTGGCTTCAGAACCTGAAACTGCTACTGAACTGCTACAGTGCTTCTGAAGAGCATTTCAGCTTCTGATGTAGATTTTAGCTTCTGAATGGCTTCAAATGAGAAAACTTGTAACTGAAGAAAAGTTCATCATAAGGAAAAGCTTCTATCCCATACTTTGGTTTTGCCAAACAATGCAGCCAACACTTAAAGACTCAACAATCTCCCCCTTTGGCAAATTTTTGGCTAAAACCAACCAAAACAATCTCCCTTATAATCAACTCAGCAATGAAGAACTCCACAAAAATATATCACAGCATAAACATAAGCAGCGGACACAGCTATGAAAAACACAAACCAGCTTCAGTTCTACATAACAGCTACTGAAGCACACATAACCAAGTACTGATCAACTTCTGATCACAACCATGGTATCAGAGCTACTCCAAGGTATCAGAGCTACTGATCAACTCTTGATCATCACAAACACTCCCCCTTACTTCTGAATCTCCACAACACTCCCCCTGCAACTCAGCTTCTCACACAAACTCCCCCTTACTACTGAACTTATGGTATCAGAGCATATCAGAGCCAACACTTCAGGAGCTGAACATATTTGTTCTTCAGGACCACAAACACTCAGGATCATAGCAACCTTATACTCCCCCTGAGACATATACTCCCCCTCAATGACATCTTGACAGCTCTTGTTATATTTGTTCTGAACTCTGAGCTTCACAAATAACTTCTGAACCATACTGAAAACTGAACATCTGAAATTTGAACTTCTGAGCAGCAACACTTTGCATAAGACTTTTGGTATCAGATCCAATACATTACATAAGATTTTCTCCCCCTTTTTAGCCACAAAATTCTGACAAAACATAGTCTTCATATAGGGAATAAAATCAAAACAAGTAACACAGATTCTGGAAAAACTATCAGATTCAGACACAGGATCACACTTAGCATAGGCACAACTGGCAGGTACTCTATCTTCCTCACATCCAGTTTGCAGTAATTGCTATAACTCTTCATGCAAACACACACCCAACTTGCTTCTCAGATTCTCAAACTGTTTAGCATCCAAGGCCTTTGTGAATATGTCAGCAATTTGTTCTTCAGTGTCCACATGTTCCAGTTGAATAATCTTGTCCTCCACAAGGTTTCTGATAAAATGGTGTCTGATGTCTATGTGTTTGGTTCTGCTGTGCTGAATTGGATTCTTAGAGATGTTGATGGCACTCAAATTGTCACAAAACAATGTCATAGTTCGTTGTTTCATATTGTACTCCTCCAGCATCTGTTTCATCCAAACCAGTTGTGAGCAACTACTCCCAGCAGCAATGTACTCAGCTTCAGCAGTTGACAATGACACACAGTTTTGCTTCTTGCTAAACCATGAAATTAAGTTATTTCCCAAAAAGAAACAACCTCCTGAAGTGCTCTTCCTGTCATCAGCACTTCCAGCCCAGTCAGCATCACAAAACCCCACCAGTTCAGAACTTGAACTATGTGAATACATGATTCCATAGTCACTTGTGCTATTCACATACTTCAGGATCCTTTTAACTTGTGTCAGATGACTCATCTTAGGATCAGCTTGGTATCTTGCACAAACTCCTACAGCAAATGTTATGTCTGGTCTGCTTGCAGTCAGGTACAACAGACTCCCAATCATGCTTCTGTATTGGCTTTGATCAACTGATACTCCTTGTTCATCTTTGGTTAACTTCAGATGAGTAGCAGCTGGTGTCCTCTTATGAGCAGCAGATTCCATACCAAACTTTTTTACTATGTTCTTGGCATACTTACTTTGAGAAATGAAGATTGTATCTTCCATTTGTTTGACTTGTAACCCAAGAAAGTAAGTAAGTTCACCAACTAAGCTCATTTCAAATTCTGACTGCATTTGCTGAACAAATAACTTGACCATCTTCTGAGACATTCCACCAAACACTATATCATCCACATAAATCTGAGCAATCATCAGACTCCCATTTTCATTTTTCACAAACAAGGTTTTATCAGAACCTCCTTTTCTGTAACCTTGAGCCACAAGAAATTGAGTAAGCCTGTCATACCATGCTCTTGGTGCTTGCTTCAATCCATATAAGGCCTTCTTTAACTTGTACACATGTTCTGGAAACTTAGGATCCACAAAACCCTTAGGTTGTTCAACATATACCTCTTCTTGCAAATATCCATTCAGAAATGCACTCTTTACATCCATCTGGAATAACTTGAACTTGAGAATGCAGGATACCCCCAACAGTAGTCTTATGGACTCTAGTCTGGCCACAGGTGCAAAGGTCTCATCAAAATCCAATCCCTCAACTGACTTAGGATCCAGTTTTCTTCTATTTTCCCTGTCAGCCAAAATGTAGCATCTGCTCCCAAAAACATGGAAATATTTGACTGTAGGCTTTCTCCCTTTCCACAATTCATACAGAGTTGATGTAGTACCCTTCTTCAAAGTGACTCTGTTGTGTATGTAACATGCAGTGTTCATTGCTTCAGCCCAGAACATATATGGTAGCTTCTTAGCGTGCAGCATAACCCTTGCACATTCTGCTAAAGTCCTGTTCTTCCTCTCAACTACACCATTTTGTTGAGGTGTGGTAGGTGCAGAAAACTCATGCTTTATACCTTCAGAAGCACAGAATTCTGAAAAACTCTTGTTCTCAAATTCTTTGCCATGATCACTTCTGATTCTGACAATACCACAATCCTTCTCTCTTTGTAATTGAGTACATAAGTCTTTAAACACTTCAAAAGTATCAGACTTCTCTCTAACAAAGTTGATCCATGTGAATCTTAAGTAGTCATCTACCATTACAAATGCATACCTCTTCCCTCCAATACTTTCTACTTGCATAGGCCCCATTAAATCCATATGAACAAGTTCTAGTACTTTAGTAGTTACCTGGTGAACTAATCTGGGATGAGACTTTCTTGTTTGTTTCCCAATTTGACAATCACCACAAACATTGTCCTCATTGATCTTCAGGTTTGGTACACCTCTGATAGCTTCAGTACTTAGGATTTTCTTCATGCCTTTCAGATGCAGATGTCCCAGTTTCTGGTGCCATAGTTTGACTTCCTCTTCTGAGCTCATAAGACAAGAAGTCAGACTTCTTTCTTCTTCAGAAATCCACAAATAACAATTGTCTTTGGATCTGCAGCCCCTCATCTGAATCTTATCTTCTTGATCAGTAACAATACACTCTTGCTTGTTGAAATTAACCTTCAAGTCCTGATCACAAAGTTGGCTAATACTGATCAGATTTGAAGTTAATCCTTCCACCAGTAGCACATCATTAAGTCTGGGCAACCCTTCTCTGATCAAATCACCAATACCCAGAATCTGACCTTTTACACCATCTCCAAATGTCACATAACTTCTGGAGTATGATCTGATATTGCTCAGCAGCTTCTTCACACCAGTCATGTGCCTTGAACACCCACTATCAAAGTACCAGTCTTCTTTTGAGGTTGCTCTCAATGAAGTATGAGCAATCAGGCCAACATTCTGAACTTTGGGCTTCCACACCTTCTGAACATTGTGTCTGGGGGCAGCTGGTTGCACTCTTCTATACTGAAAATGTTCAGGATAGCCATAAAGTTTGAAGCAGAATGGTTTGATATGCCCTTTCTTTCCACAATGATGACAAATCCAAGGATGATTTCTCCTC
The DNA here is from genome assembly GCA_018208015.1 of Medicago ruthenica. Classification (NCBI taxonomy): domain Eukaryota; kingdom Viridiplantae; phylum Streptophyta; class Magnoliopsida; order Fabales; family Fabaceae; genus Medicago; species Medicago ruthenica. Next base: position 31,212,357 of record CM031376.1, read on the forward strand.
CTTCTGTTTCTGAAAAATTTCTGGGGTTGCTTCTGAGGTAGCATCTGAACATGCTTCTGACCTTGCATCTGAACATGCTTCTGACCTTGCTTCTGAGCTTGCATCTGGGATTGTTTCTGAGGTCTCATCTGAGATGCTCCAATCATAGGATTATCAGTTTTGGTGGCAGGAACAAACTTCATCTGTTTAGGAATCTGAGTCTGATCAACAAAACCTAAACCAGTTTTTCCTTGTTGCTGATTCCCCAAAATGTCCTCCAACTTATCAGTAGCAGAGTTCAACATCTTCACTTGCTTCTTCATTTGATCAAGTTGGGAGTTCAGTTGGTTCACTTCTTCTTTTAAATCTAAATTGTGCACTAACAGTTCACCTTTTTCAGCCTCCAGTTGAAGAATAGTCTCCTTCTGATCCAAAACTTGTTTGCAAACCTCAGCACTTCTGGCATACAGCTTCTTGTAGTTATCAGCTAGTTCATCATATGAGGTTTTAGTAGCTTCAGACACATATGAGGCTTCAGACTCTGAGTCAGACTCTGAAAAAGTCTCAGACTCTAAAGCAGGTTCCTTCTTCAAGATAGCTCCTGACCTCACAACTAGACCAGTATCACACATATCAGATTCACTAACATCATCATCTTCAGAACCATCATCAGACCATGCAACAGCTAGGCTCTTCTTCTGCTTCTTAAGAAAAGTAGGACATTCAGATTTGATATGCCCATAGCCCTCACACTCATAGCACTGCACACCTTTGGCTTGGTTGCTTTTCTCCTCAGACTTGGTCTTCTTCTCATCAGTTTGTTGCTTCTTGTTATTGAATCTGAACTTCTGACCTTTGGCTTTGGCTTTTCTGTTAACATTCTTCAGAATCTTGTTGAATTGTTTTCCCAGCAACACAAGAGCTTCTGATAAGTCATCCTCTTCAGACTCTTGTTGATCATCAGCTTCAGAATTCACACTAAAGGCTACACCTTTTCCTTTCTTCTCAGTCTGTTTACAAAAGGCAGTTTCAAAATTGAGCAATGACCCAATCAGTTCTTCAAGCTTCATGGCAGAAATATCATGAGCCTCCTCAATTGCAGTAACCTTCATGTCAAATCTTCTGGGTAGGGACCTGAGGATTTTTCTCACCAACTTCTCATCAGACATCTTCTCCCCAAGTGAATCAAAAGAATTTGCCATGTCCAGCACATTCATGTAAAAATCCTGAATGGATTCATCCTCCTTCATCTTCAGGTTCTCAAATTTGGTGGTCAGCAGCTGCAATCTGGACATCTTCACTTTAGAGGTTCCTTCATGAGTGGTCTTCAGAATTTCCCAAGCATCCTTAGCCACAGTACATTGTTTGATGAGTCTGAACATGTTCTGATCAACACCATTAAAGATAGCATTCAAAGCTTTTGAATTTCCCAGTGACAGATCATCTTCAGCTTTGGTCCATTCCTCCTCAGGCTTTAGAACCTCAGTCTTGTTACCATCTTTGTCTGTATACACAGGATGATCCCAGCCTTTAATCACAGCTTTCCAAGTCCTGCTGTCAATAGACTTTAGAAAAGCACACATCCTTGACTTCCAATACTCATAGTTTGTGCCATCTAGTAGGGGTGGTCTATTGACATAGCCTCCTTCTCTATCCATGCTTGCCAGTAATAAACTCCTCTGGATCTCACCCAATTACAGGCAGGGTGCCTGCTCTGATGCCAATTGAAATTCTGGCCAGGCAATACTTAAGAGATTTCAGGTTCTGAACCAGTCAGGTTCTGAACTATACGCAGGGCACAATAGTTTGCTTAAAACAGAGCACACCAAAACACAATGCAAAGCAAGAAAAATAAAGTGCAGGAAAGCTAAAAACACACAAGGTTTGTTAACCCAGTTCGGAGTAAACACCTCCTACTCTGGGGGATACCAATCCAGGAAGGAAATCCACTATTGGATTTAATCCTTAAGACTCAGACACTGACTCCCAGTTCTTATCCCAAGCAATTAACCTCCACCTAGTAAGACTTCTACCCAACTCTGAGTAATAGACTCCACTATCTTCCTATTCAAGTAACTAAACCCAGTTACTGAAACCCTTAATCAAAGACACTCTGTTTTTCAGAAAAACTTCAAAAACATAAAGACTTCATTCGTACCTAAAGGCTTAGAATGAATCACAACACTATAAAACTCTAAACCAACTCAAAACATATGAGTGGTGCACAATAAACTCTAAGTTAAAACACAGACTCAATTTTCTGATTTTCTAACTCTCTAAATCGTAAGTCTTCAATAGCCAAGCTCCTCCTTTTATAATCTTCAGCAAGCCTCTTAATTATGCTCCAAATCTTCTGAATTGATTTGTTACTAGAATAAGATTGTTCCAATAAAGTAACAAATAAAACTGCATCAAATCTTTGAAAGATTTAAAACAGAAAATACAAATTTTCATAACTTTAAAACAAATCTTCAAAGATATCTTCTCCAATAAAACCAGCCTTCTAGAAGTAATTATACAAAGATAATTCCTTGCTAAATCTCCCAAGATACGCGCAAAAACAATCCAGCAAACCCAGCTTCTGATGTGGTCAACAGAAGTCAACGCTGGCTTCAGAACCTGAAACTGCTACTGAACTGCTACAGTGCTTCTGAAGAGCATTTCAGCTTCTGATGTAGATTTTAGCTTCTGAATGGCTTCAAATGAGAAAACTTGTAACTGAAGAAAAGTTCATCATAAGGAAAAGCTTCTATCCCATACTTTGGTTTTGCCAAACAATGCAGCCAACACTTAAAGACTCAACAATTTCAATTGCAGATATGCTTGTCATCCAAAGAAAAGGAAAGGTCCTGGTACCTGGACAGTGGATGCTCGCATCATATGACAGGGGACAAGTCTATGTTCCAAACCCTGACTCTGAAAGAGGGAGGAACTGTGGGATTTGGAGGAAGTCAGAAAGGAAAGATCATTGGTACTGGTAAGATAGGTAATTCTTCCCTGTACATTGATAATGTTTGGCTGGTAGATGGACTTAGACATAATTTACTTAGCATAAGTCAATTATGTGATAGTAATTATGAAGTCCTGTTCAATAAGAACACTTGCACTGTAATCAGTGGCAAAGACAAGTCTGTAGTGTTCAGAGGCAGCAGGAAAAACAATGTTTATAAAATTAATTTTTCTGAATTGGTTCAGCAGAAGGTAGTTTGCCTTCTGTCTGTGAGTGATGAAAAATGGGTGTGGCACAAAAGGCTGGGACATGCTAACTGGAGACTCATCTCCAAGCTTAGCAAGTTACAGCTGGTCAGAGGCTTACCCCAGATTGATTATCACTCAGATGCACTGTGCAGTGCATGCCAAATTGGAAAGTTTTCTAAAACTTCCTTTAAACCAAAGAACATTGTTTCCACCTCTAAGCCTCTAGAACTCCTTCACATTGATTTGTTTGGTCCTGTTGGAACAGCCTCAATCAATGGGAAGAAGTATGGACTTGTTATTGTTGATGATTATAGTAGGTGGACTTGGGTTAAATTCCTCAAAACCAAAAATGAAACATATGATGTGTTTTTCAAATTCTGCAAACAAGTACAAACAGAAACTGATTTGAAAATTTTGAAAATCAGAAGTGATCATGGTGGTGAATTTGAAAATGAACCTTTTGAAAACTTTTGTGAAGACCATGGAATTTTCCATGCGTTCTCATCTCCTAGAACTCCACAACAAAATGGAGTTGTAGAGAGAAATAACAGGTCTTTACAAGAGATGGCCAGAACCATGATCCATGAATCAAAAATTGCTAAGTACTTTTGGGCAGAAGCTGTAAACACAGCATGTTATATTCAGAACAGGATTTACATCAGACCCATTCTGAATAAAACATCATATGAATTATTTAAAGGTAGAAAACCAAGTATTTCTTATTTTCATCAGTTTGGTTGTACATGTTACATACTAAACAATAAAGTCTACCTAAAGAAATTTGATGTCAAGGCTCAAAAGGGTACCTTTCTAGGATACTCAGAGAGATCTAAGGCATACAGAGTGTATAATTCTGAAACACATGTTGTTGAAGAAGCTATACACATTAGGTTTGATGATAAGAAGCCTGGTAGTGAAATACCAGAGCTGGTTGAGAGTTTTGCAGATGTTAGAATCTCAGAAGAGCCTTCAGAAGCTGAACCCAGTTCAGGTTCTGATGAAGGTTCAGAAGCTGAAAACAATGAAGACTCTGAAAAGCTCTCTGATAAAGATACTACTCCTGATGATAATCAAGACCAGCATGGTTCTGGACAAATCCCTGATGGCCCTTCAGAAGCTAATCCACCCAGAACCTCATTCAAGTACAAGTCTTCACATCCTGAGGAGTTGATCATTGGAAACAAGAACAGTCCAAGGAAGACAAGATCAGCATTCACTCAGAATGAGTCCATGCTTGGCCTGTTATCAATGATTGAAGCCACAACTGCTGATGAAGCACTTGCTGATGATGGTTGGATTGTAGCAATGCAAGAAGAGCTGAACCAATTTCAAAGAAATGATGTATGGGATCTTGTTGCAAAACCTGATCAGAAGAACATCATTGGAACAAAATGGGTGTTCAGGAACAAGCTCAATGAACAAGGAGAAGTGATCAGAAACAAGGCTAGATTAGTAGCTCAAGGGTACAGTCAGCAAAAAGGAATAGACTACACTGAGACATTTGCTCCAGTTGCAAGACTGGAAGCAATCAGGTTACTTCTTTCTTATGCTATTAATCATGATATCATTCTTTATCAAATGGATGTTAAGAGTGCTTTCTTAAATGGTGTGATTTCTGAAGAAGTGTATGTCAAACAACCTCCTGGTTTTGAAGATGTTAAATATCCAAATCATGTTTTTAAACTGAAGAAGTCTTTGTATGGTCTGAAACAAGCTCCCAGAGCTTGGTATGAAAGGCTAAGCAACTTCTTAATTAAAAATGGTTTTGTAAGAGGTCAAGTTGACAATACACTCTTTAGAAAAACTGTTAAGAAAGAAATCTTAATTGTACAAATCTATGTTGATGATATCATATTTGGTTCTACTAATGCCTCCCTTTGCATGGAATTTTCTAAGTTAATGCAGGATGAATTTGAAATGAGCATGATGGGTGAGCTGAAATTCTTCTTGGGAATTCAAATCAACCAATGCAAAGAGGGTGTTTATGTTCATCAGTCAAAATACACCAAGGAGCTTCTGAAGAAGTTCCAGTTGGATGATTGCAAGCTGATGACAACACCAATGCATCCCACCTGCACTTTAAGCAAAGAGGACAATGGCACTAAGGTAGATCAGAAGTTGTACAGAGGTATGATAGGTTCTCTCCTATACTTAACTGCTTCTAGGCCAGATATTTTATTTAGTGTATGTCTGTGTGCTAGATTCCAATCAGATCCTAGAGAATCTCATCTGACTGCTGTCAAGAGGATCTTCAGATATCTGAAAGGAACAACTAATTTGGGACTTCTGTATAAGAAATCTCTAAATTATAAGCTAGTTGGATTCTGTGATGCTGACTATGCTGGGGACAGGATTGAGAGAAAATCCACCAGTGGAAACTGTCAGTTTCTTGGTGAGAATCTGATATCCTGGGCCAGCAAGAGACAAGCAACCATTGCTTTGTCAACAGCAGAAGCAGAATACATCTCAGCTGCAAGTTGTAGCACACAACTGCTCTGGATGAAACATCAATTAGAGGATTATCAGATTCATGCAGATAATATTCCAATTTATTGTGATAATACTGCTGCTATATGTCTGTCTAAAAATCCAATTCTGCATTCTAGAGCCAAGCACATAGAAATAAAACATCATTTTATAAGAGATTATGTTCAGAAGGGTGTTTTGGATATTCAATTCATTGATACTGATCATCAATGGGCTGATATATTTACAAAACCCCTAACAGAAGAAAGATTCAATTTTATTAAAAAGAATCTGAACATGCATTTTATCTCTTGAAAATGTGCTTGAATCTGAATGAATTCCTTGATTCTGAGTTTAGCATAAGCTAAGACTTATCAAACACTCATCTTCTGAGAGTTTGAATAAAGTTAAGCCTGAAAAACTTCAGAGTCTGAAGGATCAGCACCTGGATTTTCTGACTTCTGAATCTGATAAAAATCTAATGTTGGTCAGAATCTGATAAGTATAGCTATGAGCAATGATGATTAAAGCTTTGAAAGTTTATACTCTAATCCTCCCAAAGTCATCAAGTTAAAATGTGATTTTATGCTCTGATATTCAATGTTAAAATTGCTTAACAAACAATTTTTAAGTTGGTATCAGTTTGTTTTCAAAATGTTTAGCACAGACACATTTTAAAAGCCCAGTGTTTCAGACAATGTTCAGTCTTTAGAAATGTTTTTTATCTGGTATCAGACTCTGAGATAAACCTTCATTTGGTATCAGGTTCTGATATCAGTTCAGCAGTCTTAACACTGTCTTTTGATATCAGACTCTGAGACAACATCCTCAATTGGTATCTAGCTCTGATACTTTCTTGCAAAATTTGCTCTGATACCCTCTTGAGTTGTTTTGCTCTGATACTGAACAAGTCATGTCTGAACGCAGAATGACCTGATCAGAAGCTCTAAACCTTTTCTGCTTCTGAACAGCATTCTATTTTAAATGCAAGTCATATAATCCTTGAAAGTCAAGTATGCTCTGATACTCATCTTTGCTGCTTGATTATCCATATGATTGCACAAACATCTCACAATCTCAGTTGGTTCAACCCCCCCAATCTTATATCCTTTTGAAATATTTTCAAACTTGGGTCAGAACTGCTTTCAAACTCTTTTAAAAAGGGGGAAACTGAACTGCTTTGATACATGATTTCCAACTCTTTTCAAATCCTTTTCTGCTCTGATACAGATATATTTTCCAACCTTCTTGATAAAGGGGGAGAATTTTTCTGTCTTAAGGGGAGAAAGTAGTACTTTTTGTTGATGACAAAAGGGGGAGAAAGTAATGTAACACCCATACTAATTTTAACTAGTATATTAGCAAGAGTGTTAAACTGATACTGGGTACATTAAAATTTTCAATAATAAATACAATATAGAACTACTGAATGAGTACAAATAGCTCGTTTATACAAATATCTAAATATCATTTACAACTACATTCTCATATACATAGATAATCTGTCAACCTCCTGAGCTTGACCTTGACGAGCATCTGCACTCCATCTAGCATCTTCCTGGAGATCTTCATCTGAAACCACGAGACCACCTGAAAACCTGCACCAGAAGGATAGGGATGAGACATAATGTCTCAGTGAGCTCCTACCCTACCTACTGTTGGCAACCACAGGGAACCTAGGGTCGCCGTGCCTACCTCGGCAATCTTGGGGAATAGCTACGATCGCCAAGTCTTATCTTTACTCATTTCGCGATCAAGGGGAAGAACTAGGATCGCTGCATATCTTAATCTTATCTCATCATAGGCTAACTTGACTTATCTCATACTTAGTGATCAGGGGGAAAAACTATGATCACTTCTTATTACTAGGAACTAATTGTCCTATTTCTCAATACTTATACAAATAAACGTATTCATCTTTTCATATTTTAAAGTTAGAGGTTAGCGTTGAACAAACAATAATTATCTGGGTTCATTTTACGGAGTGCATCCAGGTGGAGTAACCCTAGAATACATCTCCCCTCTACCGGTGAAAATTCCTATCATATCAGGCTAACACCGGACTCCTCTTGTCGTCGTGCGGTCATCCTTGCGGAATAACACGTCCCACTAGCGTGAACCTCCTGTGTCCCACTAGCGTGAACAACAGAAGACACGACTTAATTAATCTTAACTTACGCGTATACCTCCCGGGTCCCACTAGCGTGAACGACGGAAGACGCGAATTAATATTCTTTAAACTGATGCATGAACCTTTCATGTCCCACTAGCGTGAACGATGAAAGTCACGACTTATTAATATTAATCTTAGTCTTTACTTTGCATGAACCATTCGTGTCCCACTAGCGTGAACGACGAAGGCCACGGCTTAATATCTTAATAATTCTTATATATATATAACTTATAACTTATGCGTATCTGATGCATTCTTTAAATAAATAATTCTTATAATGCTTAACCTATAAAAGGTTCTCTAATTCTCGTCTTAAGTACTTGTGAGTACTTCTATACTTTCTATAACTTAGGCTTTGCGTGGACCATTCGTGTCCCACTGGCGTGAACAGCGAATGCCACGGCTTAATCTTACTAATTCTAGAACTCTTAACCTATACAAGGTTCTTAACTTAGAGTATTAAATCTCTCTCATAATTCTCATTCTTTAAAGTATTGAATCTCTAATACTTAACCTATAAAGGTTCTTGTCTTTGAGCTTTGAATCATTCTTAAGGATGAAACTTAAAACAATACATTCATAACTTAAATAGCCTTATTCTTGCATCTCTATTGCCTTACCAATTTCCTTATTCATTTATCCATTCATTCCTTAATTGTTGAATAATCTTTCGGATATGTCAAGGATGGTGTTTACCTTAGAAAAAATACGGTTTTTCATTGAAAACAGTTATTAAAAACCTCGCCGAACGCATTTACAGCACCCAGAACGAACCAGAACAGACATGTGCTGTCTGTCTGATTTCGCCCAGCTAAAGGTTGGCGAGATCACTGATTTCGCCGAGCGAAAGCTTGGCGAAAGCTAGGCGAAACAGGGCAGGGAAAATTGCTGAAAAACGTTGTTTTCTCGCCCCGAGTTCGCCAGGCGAAAATGACAGTTCAAAACATGATAAAATGTGATTTTTCCACCATTTTGACATATCTAAACACAACTAGGCATCCCAACAATACAAGGAATGAATCTTTAACACAAAATGATAGTTTAAAACATGATTAATCAAGGAATTGGTAAGCATAAGAGATTAGGGTAAAGTTCCTAAACTAGCTCAAAATTGTAAAATGCTCTCAAACTTACTCAATGGGTTCTAAAACCCTGTGGAGCTCACCTTAATCCTCCTATTAGTGCTTGCTACTTCTGATTCTCTTAAGCCTTGGCTTCAAGCTACCAACTTCTCTCAATATCTTCCTTGTTCTTGTTCTAGCTTCACTACCAAACTTGCTTGTGAAGGTTTCTCTCAAGAATTGAATTAGGAAATGATGGGTTTAAGGAGAGGGGGTGAGGGCGTGTGATTGGGAAGGAGGGGGAGATGAAAGTCTGAAAATTGGAATGGAATGGAAGTGTGTAGAAGACAATAAAAATCTTCCCACTTCTTTCTTAAAACATTCTCTCCTTTTCCTCTTATTTACCAATTTGCCATGCCTATTATTATCCAATTACCATGCTTGCTTAATGTCTTCTTACGCGATTAATATTCGCATCTAAGCGGGATATTACAAGTAAAACAAGTATTAAAGCACCTGAGCTCAAATAAGTTAAAGCTCTGATACAATTGTTAGGATTAAGCTCTGATACAATTGTTAAGCTAGCTCTGATACTGATTAGTCAAGCTCTAGCTCTGATACAATTTTGACTGAATTTAACTTATGAGAACTGCTTTTTAATTCTTAGCCTCTGAAGTGAAATTCTGGCTCTGATATATTTCTGTGAGATACATTACTCTTAGTGAGTAAATTGAATTTAAAATAACTTGGATAAGACTCAGGGAGCTTACAAAACTCATCCTGTGGATTATCAGACTTAGGGGGAGAGATTACAAACCTCAGAACCTGAAGTTAACAAGTCATTTTAAATTCTGAGTGTAAATTTCACCATATTGTTTTAAGTTAAGCCTAATTAACATGGATAAGAATCAAGGGGAGCTTACAAACCTCTCCTGAAGTCAGATTGTTAATTACACTTAACAACAATTCTGAAATTTTCACATTTGTGTTTTTATCTGAACTTAATTAACTTGGATCAGACTCAGGGGGAGCTTACAAACCTCACACCCTGTAGTTAACTTGTTAATTAAGTTAACAACAATTTTCTGTTTTAATACTTATGTTTGTCATCATCAAAAAGGGGGAGATTGTTGGAACAAAATGTGTTTAACAAGTCTCTTACAAATAAGGGGGAGATTGTTGAAACATTTATGTGTAAACATATCTCTCTTTATGGTTTTGATGATAACAAAGTATTAAAGAGAAAATTGGTTATTTGCTAATGCCTTGTTCAAGTGTTTCAGAACCACATGCTTAATAAGTATTGATTGATAATGGTTATGAAGAACAAAGCTAAAGAGCAAGAAGGAAAGCCAAGAAGCAAAGTTGCAAAGCTAAGAAGAAACTGGTCCTGAAGAAGTGCTCCTGAAGTGAAGCCTCTGAAGTGGTCCTGAAGAAATGCTCCTGAAGTGCAGCTTCTGAAGACTGAGTGCTTCTGATGAAGTCAACGCAAAGTCAGCATCTGAAGACCAGCTTCTGATCCGTACAACTAAAGCAGCTTCTGATCACTGTTCACTGAGAAGCTTCTGAAGCTGATATGGCATGGATTTTAACCAGTACTGTGCGCATTTAATGCCTGGAGATGTCAGAACAACTCATTGGAACAGTTGTCTCCCTGACCCAAACATTCTCCAGTTTTTAAGGTGGGCCAATTCAAAAATGGCACCTGCCCTGTTCTGACAGATAAAGTGCAGCACACAATTGCAGCAACCTAGTCCATTTGCAACGGCTAATTTCCTCAATTCCAGCAAATCTTCAACAGCTCTATTTTCATCTATAAAAGGAGGAAGATTTGAAGAAGAAAACGTTGAAGACTCTTGAAAACAAAGAACTGAACTCTTGCTCTGTTTTGCTGTCAAAAATACGCAAGTCATTCAACCTCTTAGAAATTCTCTCATCTTTGTAACTTAGAATTTCTTAAGGTTAAGAGTCTTAACCTGAGTTGTATTAAGAGAACACCTCTGATATTTGATCAAGTGTTCATTCCAAACTATTTCATTTGTAAACCAGTTTGGTCCCTTAAGTCTTAGTCTGTATACTAAGCAATTGTAACCTCACTCCTTTGTGGTCTGAGTCAGAAGCCTCTTGTCTTAGTGACTTGAGCATTGGGAAGTCTCTTGTCTTAGTGACTTGAGCATTGGAAGCCTCTTCCTTAGTGGTTGAGCATAGAAGCCTCTTTCTTTGTGATTGAGCAACTGGAAGTCTCTTCCTTAGTGGTTGAGCAAATTGTAATCTTTGGATTATAGTGAACTCTCTTGTTGGGTACAAGGGGACAGGACTACTTCTCACATTGAGAAGGAACCTGTATAATTTCTGTGTGTCTCTATATTCCCTTACTCCTTAACTTGTTTAAATCCGCTGCATTTAACTTCTGATATTTGTTCAGAACTGATCACATCAGCTTCTGAACTGAACCTTAAGTTTTGAAAAGAAAAAGAACAAGTTTTTAGAGTCACACAATTCAACCCCCCCTTCTTGTGTGTTTGTTTTTCTCACCTTCAAACATGACAGTGACAGTGATTTTTTGAAAACAAGCATAAATTTCTATTATCAAATCAACGAAGTACCAAAGGTATGCCATCAATACTAAATCTCCAATCTGATTGATATTTATTTTTCATTATAAAAATTGATATGCATATCGTATTTTTTTTCCTTGGTGTTTTGGATCATTTAAGTTTATTTTTTATGTTGTTCATACTTATATTCTACGAAGGAGCAAATAAATTGATATATATATATATATATATATATATATATATATATTATGAAGATTGAGTTTTAACAAACTAGAATATGACTCATCTTAAAAATAAATATAGATTTTTAACTTTTTAATTTAGAGGATGTTTGTCACACATTTTGTAAAAAATAAATTACTTTTTTTGTAAAAAAATAATCAACTTCAAGAGTATAGTTAATTAAGTAAATGGCCCCTATAAATATTCAGAATTCGTTTTTTGTCCTTAAAAAAATTGCAATTTTAGTCCTTGTCAAAAATAATATTATTTATGTAGGGTCTATAAAACAAGAAACGTTATAGCTGCACATTGGTTATAACAATAATATTTATTAATGTCTGAATTAATATTTCATGCAGGAAACATTAACAATGAAGAAAAGCAATTCAGCTGAAGATCCATTGAAGATCTGTCCTATGATATCCTGATTAGAATTTTCTTTAAACTTTCAGCTGCCTCCATGGTTTGCAACTCATGGAATGCAATTTGTCGTAACCCCATGATTTTAATTTTAAAAAATAAATTGATCACATGCTTGAAGTATAATACAAGTTTGATCACATTACCCCATTAATTAATATTTCAAGGGATCGATTATTTCCAACGGGATGGAGCGTATCGGTATAAGGCTTTTTAATGACATTGATGGATGTAAAGATCTGATGTATTTTGAGTATCTGCCTTTGTGTTTCATCAAACAAGGTATGAGTATGAGACAAGTTGTAAATGTGTGGGCAGTTGCGGTGAAGGATGCATTTGTTGCATGAAAAATGGTAACAACTTTCCTTATAGTCAATGTGGGCAACAAGGGCTTAATCATTGGTTGGAAGTGTTTAGATCTATGGAGACTGGTTGGGGAATTAGTTTTCTTAGTATAAATAAGAGTTTTCCATGAGAAAAACGGGGTCACAAATCACATGCAAAAACTTAGAAACTCGGAATATCCTTGCTAAAGAGAGAAATGAGTAACAAGTCAACGTATGACTCATGTGAACACTTTTAGATTCAAATCAATGCAATTTAAGTTCATTCTTTAAGTTTTTTTGCATTCTACTTGTTTTCTGCAAACTTACATTCAAGTCATACTTACAAGAAATTCCTTTCGACAATTTCAATTTAATTGAACTTGAAAATATTTTTCTTCTTCTTTCATAAAAATACCCCTAAGAACACCATGAATACACATACTTTTCTGGAAAAGTTTAACACGCATATGTCCTGAGATTTCTGGTTGATCTCGCAAGTAACAATTTTTTGTAACCAGCGTATGTTTACCAAAAACCAATGTAAACAGCAGGCACTACCATATTTAGCAAAATATAAGAGGGAAGACTTTTTTGACCAACCATCAGATTAAGCGACTATTCTTAATAATTGTCATAAAGAAGAAAGTTAAAAGGGACAAAAGAATTTCTTGAGTTTATTACTCATGGCTTCATATAACTAAATGTTTATGTTTCCCTGTTTTAAAATACAATACACTTCATCTATGAAAGAGGGACACCCATATACAACTGTTATAAACAATTCAGTTTTTTAATTAAAAAAAGTCGTATTTTTAGGGAAATCTAGAAGGAGCAAATAAAAAAAGTCCCCTGCAAAATAGGTTTATATTAGATGCCCTTTTATGGAGAAAGAAGGAGGTTTTGTTAGCAGGCCACCCCTGCTGGATGGAACATGTAACACCCTAAACCCCACATTTTAATTTTAATAAAAATACAATAATTAAATAAGCATACAAGGGTGTCACACATCTTCATCAATTCAAAAAGGACTTCATTTAAATTAAAAACGTCGCAGCGGAAAAGTTCTCAAAACATCAAAGTAGTTTTTCACATCTTTAAAATCCACAACAAAACTGAATTCGAAAGAATTCTAAAACAAAATCTGAAATAAAATAATCCCCATTCCCTAGTGTTACTAATCAGAGCGACGACTCGATAAAACTCCCCAAAGCGGCAAAAGTAAATAAGAAGGCTCCAACGCCATCCTCTGAGACTCACTGCTACTAATTATCTTCTTCCTGTGAATCTGTACCCGGCGAGAGTACAGTCCAATTTAAGAGGGTGAGAATATATCCAACACAAGAGAGGTACAAACACATGTATAGATTCAGATAAAACAATCATTAATTACAGTTAGGCATGTATACATTACACTCAGATAATATTCACATTTATAACATATACATTCATTGAATTCAATCACCAGGCATCAATTCAACATCTTATAATAACAAGTAAGCTTCAAAACAAGTAATAACATTAAGTAGACATTAACAAAAGCACTGATCATTCACACCTAATCATATAGGAGCACATCATTGAATATCACATCTTTAAATAGTTACACATCTTTAAATGACACATCTTTTAATTACACATCTTCAAATAGACTTGCAGTTATGTATGCAATGTCCCTAACTCGACTCTATATGCATGTGGTACCGGTTTTGGATATCAGAGGTATGTTACTGATTTATCCCCCATCTTTAAATCACATCTTTAAATCGGACTGACCATGAATGCATGAACACCAAACAATGACTCAACAATGCACATCTTTATATGACTCAACATTTACACATCTTTAAATAACACATCTTTAAATAACACATCTTCAAAGAGCACATCTTTATATAACACATCTTTAAATCACACATCTTCAAATAACACATCTTTATATAACACATCTTTATATAGCACGTCTTTAAATTACACATCTTCAAATATCACATCTTTATATAACACATCATTAAATCACACATCTTTAAATAACACATCTTTAAATAACACATCTTCAAATAACACATCTTTATATAACACATCTTTATATAGCACATCTTTAAATAACACATCTTTATATAGCACATCTTTAAATCACACATCTTAAAATAACACATCTTTATATAATCACATCATCAAATAATACATTCAGTTTACACATCTTAAAATAATACATCAGTTACACATCATTTAATACCTCTTAAATTAACAAGACACGCATGTTATGAAAAAATTGATAATAGTCGATAATAACTCTTTTTTTTAATGAAGTTAATAATATCTCTTTATTACTATGATTATTAAATATAATCAATCACACACAAGACACCACATAAATGACAATTTGTATTCTCTGCAGCACAGTGCTAGTAAAATAGAGGTATTGCTCAATGTTTTATTCTTTTTATCATGAGAAAAATGCCCTGAAATTCCTATTCATATACACCAAGACATATATTCTATTACACTATACTATCTACTTAAAATAAGATATCAAAGCTTTAATTAATAATCTCCAATAAAGTGGGGAATATCCAATTTCCGTAAAAACTGTAAAATTAAGGTTCTAAATAATTTTTGAATCAAACCAATTAAGCCAATTATTTTGCATTTAGTAAAGTACATCTCACAAAATACCAGCAAATTGAGACACGGTTTGTAATCGAATGATAAAGGAATTAGCAAAACCAATACTTTTAATCGAGACCGCATACACTCAAAAGGACAAAACATAATCAAGACTGCATATAATAACATGAACGGCTTGAATCATATTTTCATAACAAATTATTCTACTACCATTATAATATCTGAAGACTCTTTCACACTTTGACATTCAAGAATCAAAACATAACATAACCATGAATCAACTACAAATTTAGCACATGAAAATAAGGAATTCAGAGACAATAATATACCCAAAAACACAACCGCAAATTAGAGCACAAATTTAACATGAATTCATTAAAAGATCATGAAAAACAATAGAAAACAACACCCTTCACTACCCATATGTTCATACAACCCTTATGGTGAATAGAAACTCCCCCTTACCTTAAATCAGCAAAATAAGCAACTTCTACGGTTAGGTTTCTTTCTAAGCTTCTCTCCTTGTCTCTTCTCTTCACAACCCTAGTTTCCTTGAGTCTTCTCTCAATTCTGATCTTTGTGTTTTGTAACCTAATTCTCTTATGACTTTCTTCTATATTTATAATCTTTTAATTGGGCTAGGTTCTTCTCATAACTTTTACACCAGATTATTCTCCACTATTTACACTTCCTTCTTTCCTATTTAATTAAAACACTACTTATTTACTTACTTAAACCTCCTTTTCGCTAATACACCTTTATTCTCTCATGTTCACTAAAAATATCCTTTTCCCCTTAATTTCTCTTAATCTCCTATTTTTCAACAACTAATTAACTCATCTATTCGCTCAATACCCACAATCCAAAAACTTATTTTGAAAACACCAAACAAATAATTCCTAATAATATTAATATTACTAATATTATATAAAAATAATACCAATAAATTAATATTTAAAAATCGGGGTGTTACAATTCTCCCCCACTTAAAGAATTTTCGTCCTCGAAAATTGCCTAAAGAAAATAGTCTTACCAACACTTGAAACATCTTACTTCTCCCCCACTTTGCTTAGACCCACCCAATAGAACGAAACAAGTATCGACAGTACTTACATACATGTCGCATACAACGGGATAAAAACAAAGTTTTGGCCTGACTGGACCGACCTGCTCTGATACCAACTTTGTAACACCCTAAACCCCACATTTTAATTTTAATAAAAATACAATAATTAAATAAGCATACAAGGGTGTCACACATCTTCATCAATTCAAAAAGGACTTCATTTAAATTAAAAACGTCGCAGCGGAAAAGTTCTCAAAACATCAAAGTAGTTTTTCACATCTTTAAAATCCACAACAAAACTGAATTCGAAAGAATTCTAAAACAAAATCTGAAATAAAATAAATCCCCATTCCCTAGTGTTACTAATCAGAGCGACGACTCGATAAAACTCCCAAAAGCGGCAAAAGTAAATAAGAAGGCTCCAACGCCATCCTCTGAGACTCACTGCTACTAATTATCTTCTTCCTGTGAATCTGTACCCGGCGAGAGTACAGTCCAATTTAAGAGGGTGAGAATATATCCAACACAAGAGAGGTACAAACACATGTATAGATTCAGATAAAACAATCATTAATTACAGTTAGGCATGTATACATTACACTCAGATAATATTCACATTTATAACATATACATTCATTGAATTCTGTAATATCCCGCTTATATGTAGCGTTTATCTGAGCTAGAAACTTGAGAAGCAAGTAAGACAAACAAGAAATTAAGGGAATGGCAATTTTGTAAATAAGTATAAGGGGGAGTTTAATTTGAAATGGCACAAGATATTTATTTTTCTTCATGTCCATTTCCTTCATTTTCATGCCACAATTCAGATTTCTTTTCTTCTCATCTCCCTCTCACGCCCAACCACACTCACCATTCTTCATCCAAAGTTTCATTCCAAACCCTAGTGTGTAAACCTTGCAAGGAAAGCTTGGGATAGTAGCTAGCTTAGGAGAAAGAAAAGTAGAACAAGGAAGAACCAAGGGAGGAGTTTGTTTTGGAGAGGCATAGAGTTTTGGATTCAAGCTTATTAGCACCAAATTGTGGATTAAGGTGAGCTCCACAGGGTTTTAGAACCCGTTTTTGTAAGTTTGGAAGTTTACAGCTTATTTACCTAGATTAGGGTTTTTTGTACCTAATTGCTTTTCTAGGTTAATCTTTGATTGTTGATGATATAAACTAGCTATATGCCTTAGGAAATGATCCTTGAACATGTTATGATGTCTGGGTATGTTGGATAAGCTGAATTGGTGCAAAATCACGTTTAAAACTTGCCAAATACTGTCTAACTGCAGGTAAAATCGTGTCACGATTTTCCAATCGTGTCACGACTTCACAGGCAGAAACAAACTGATTTTCTGGGTAGAAAATCGTGTCACGATTTCCAAATCGTGACACGATGTGACAGGACAGGGCATACTATGATTTTTCATCCTTTCTCGCTCCACTCCGGCTTTCCAACGCTACCTCGGACTTCATAACGCTTAGTAGTGATTAAGTGATACTTTTAGGCATTGAAAGACCCATCTTTTGGGAAATGTATAGATGAATTATAAGACAAGGAAAGGCACTAAGATAATATAGGATTATACTAATCCATAAGTAGTCATTGTGATGCCAAGAATTAGTTTAGGGTTTATCCCTTATGAAACAATGTTATGAACCTAGTTCAGTTTATACGATATCAAGAATGATACGATGATTAAGATTAGAACCTTTATAGGTTAAGCCCTTATGAATGACCAATTAAGGTATAAGAATACGATACGAATATGTAATAAGATATGATCACGTGTTCAGCAGACTCCGGGATTCGCCGGATGGGATTTCTCCGAAAGGGCTATCCACACGTAAGTTAAAAGATTTAAGCATGTCCATCAGGCTCCGGGATTCGCCGGATGGGACTTCTCCGAGAGGGTCGTCCACATGTAAAGTAAGATGTGTCCAGCAGGCTCCGGATTATGCCGGATGGGGCTTCACCGAGAGGGTTGCCTACACAAAGATAAGAGGAGTCCGGTGTTAGCCTGATATGATAGGATTTTCACCGGTATGATGGGAGATGTACTTCGGGGTTACTCCACCCGGATGCACTCCGTAAAACGAACCAAGATAATGTTATGTTTGTTCAACGCTAACTGCTAACCTAATGAATACGTAAGACGACTATGAATACGAGTTATGATGTTTAGTTCCTAGTGAACGAGACGTGATCCTAGGATGTCCCCACGATCACTCCGTATATGTTAAAGTTTAAGAATAGAATATGAAATACATGAGAAAAGACAATGATGCGATCCTAGTTTTCCCTTGATCGCAATAAGGTTAAGACTTGGCGATAATAGGTATTCCCAAGATCGCCGAGGTAGGCACGGCGACCCTAGGTTCCCTGTGGTTGCCAAACAGTAGGTAGGGTAGGAGCTCACTGAGACGTTATGTCTCATCCCTTTCCTTCTGGTGCAGGTTCTTCGCAGGTAGCACGACGCAAAGGTAAAGAGAAGGCTATGGACTGAACGTGCTGCTTATGCTTTGTTTTATGGATTAATGTATAAGAATGTTGTATTATGATGTATATTATGGAAATGTTTATATCGGACAACAAGATGTATGGCAAACTCATGTTCTGTATAATATTAGCAATCTTTCTGTATTGTATTTAATGTATCCGGTACGAAATTTTAATACTCGTAAGAGATCCTAGGCAATCTCTATATGGGTGTTACAATTTGGTATCAGAGCAGGTCGATTCAGACCGTGCCTTGGGTCATTAAAGTACAATCCAAGTTTCCGGACCTCTTGGATCCAGGACATTATTCTAGATGTTATGTTCAGTTAAAACTGATCACTTTGACTTGTATATGACAGCTAGGATAAGATGTCTGGGAGAAGAAGAGGTAGACCTCGTACCAATCAAGCTAGCGATGAAAGTGGAGGACCCAGTCAGAATTCATGGGAACAGATGATGCAACAACAGCAGGCCTGGCAGCAACAATACCAAGAGCAACAAGCTCAGAATACATTACAGTATCAGCAAATGATGCTGATGATGCAACAGCAATCCCAGCAACAGGCCCAAGCTCAACAACAATGGATGGAAATGATGCAACAAGGACAAGGTTTCCATCCTCAACCACCACCACCTCCAGTAATTGGAAACCCCGTGTTTCGGGAGTATAACAGACATCACCCTCCAGAGTTTAATGGAGAAGGTGAACCTCAGGAAGCAAGGAAATGGATTAAGCAGATGGAGAAGATCTTTAGAATGGCTGATTGTTCGGAAGAAGACAAAGTGGTCTATGCAACAAACCAACTCAGAGGCGCAGCAGAAGACTGGTGGGAATCTGCTCAGCGCAGGATGGAAGCCAACGGTGTAGAAGTGAATTGGGAGAACTTTAAAGGAGTAATGCTGGAAAAGTATTTACCTTTGTCATACAAGGTAAAGAAAGAGCAAGAATTCTTAGAGTTGAAGCAAGGAGGAATGTCAGTTGCAGAATTTACTAAGAAGTTTGAGGAGCTGTCTTATTATTCTACACACAATGAATATGCTGACAATGAAGTGTGGAAGATGAATCAGTATAAGAGAGGTTTAAGAGGCGAGATTGACACTGCTGTGAGTCTCCAAAGAACGGCAAGCTATGATGAACTAGTACATGACAGCTTGGTGGTCGAAGCAGGACTTGCAAAGACCTCAAAGGAAAGATCAATGGCATTTGAAAGAAGGAAGAGCAGGATGCAGGATAAGTATCATGACAAGTTGAAACCGAAGGGATCTCCTCAAAGGGGTAAGCAGACGTATTCACCGAAGGCAGGTGCTATTTGCAACAATTGTGGGAAGTCACATTATGGAGAATGCATGAAGGGTACAGGTATTTGTTACGGATGTAAGAAGCCGGGGCATATTATTGCAAATTGTCCAGAACGGAGGAATAGAGGTGGAACTGAAGGAACTACCACAAGCAAAGGAAGGGTGTACTCCCTTGATGGTGCAAAGGCCTTGGCAAATGAAGACCTGATTGCTGGTATGTGTTATCTTGGTTCGTACCCAGTGAAAGTTCTTTTTGATTGTGGCGCTTCATGCTCTTTTATTTCATATAAATGTGTGGAGACGCTTCAATTACCTTTGTCTCCGTTGAATCCTCCAATGTTAGTAACTACCGCTACTGAGGGCGGAATTGAGGCAAAATATGTTTGTGAAAACTGTTCTATCACTGTGTCCAGTAAGACTTATTATGTTGATTTGGTTTGTCTCCCAATGGAGCAACTTGACGTGATATTAGGCATGGATTGGCTCTCTGCTAATCATGTGTATATCGGATGTTCTGAAAAGAGTATTTATATGCCGACCAGTGATACGGCGGAAGGTGTGGCTTTATCTGAATTGATTAACCGCACCCATCAGTTGATCCAGTTTATTTGTGCACAAGATAAAGGATTTTATGTTATGCTCACTGTGGCTTCAGAATCAGAGTTGAGTCCCAGTGATATTCCTATTGTGAATGAGTATTTAGATGTTTTCCCTTCAGAAGTGAATAGTTTGCCTCCAGAGCGTGAGGTGGAGTTCTCAATTGACTTAATTCCAGGAGCGGAGCCGATATCTGTGGCACCGTATAGAATGTCGCCTATGGAGCTTAAAGAACTGAAATCTCAGTTAGAAGAATTAATTCAAAAGCATTTCATCAGACCCAGTGTGTCACCTTGGGGTGCTCCAGTTTTATTAGTCAAGAAAAAGGATGGAAGTATGAGGCTGTGTATAGATTACCGCCAACTTAATAAAGTGACTATCAAGAACAAGTATCCTCTTCCAAGGATTGATGATCTCTTAGATCAGCTCAAGGGAGCAACTGTGTTTTCCAAAATTGATCTTCGGTCGGGTTACCATCAAATCCGTATTAAGTCTTCAGATGTGTCTAAGACGGCGTTTCGAACGCGTTACGGGCACTATGAATTTCTGGTTATGCCTTTTGGTGTAACTAATGCTCCAGCAGTCTTTATGGACTATATGAACAGAATTTTTCAGCCTTACCTTGATCAGTTTGTGGTGATTTTTATAGATGACATCCTGATTTATTCTAAGGATCCTCAGGAACATGCTCAACATTTGAGAATTGTTTTGGATATCCTCAGAGACAAGCAGCTGTATGCTAAGTTTAGCAAGTGTGAGTTCTGGCTATCTGAGATTAAGTTTTTGGGTCATGTTATTTCTCAAGGAGGAGTAGCTGTTGATCCATCTAAAGTCGAGGCTGTTCTTAATTGGGAAAGACCAAAGAATGTAGCAGAGGTCAGGAGCTTTCTGGGCTTGGCAGGTTATTATCGGAGGTTTATTATGAAATTTTCTCAGATTGCCTTACCTTTGTCACGCCTTACCAGAAAAGATGTACCCTTTATTTGGGACGAGCACAATTCTGAAAAGAAAGTTGACTAAAGCGCCAGTGTTGGCCATACCAGATCCTGAAAAGAGATACACCGTTTTCTGCGATGCATCCTCTAAGGGACTGGGAAGTGTACTTATGCAAGGGGAGAACGTGATAGCTTATGCCTCTAGACAGCTCAAGACTCATGAGGAGAATTACCCCACTCATGACCTCGAGCTAGCAGCCATAATTTTTGCATTGAAGATATGGAGACATCACTTGTATGGTGCACAGTTTGATTTATTCAGTGACCATAAAAGTTTGAAGTATTTGTTTGATCAGCGAGATCTCAATATGAGACAAAGACGGTGGATGGAATATTTGAAGGACTTTGATTTCGATCTGAAATACCATCCAGGAAAAGCAAATGTAGTAGCCGATGCCTTGAGTAGAAAAGCCTTAGCCAAAGCTGAAGTAATGATGCGTACGTGTGGATTGTATGAGAGATTCAGAGATCTTAATCTACAGGTTACAGAGTTAGAAGGTGGCGTCTTGTTGAATAAGATGGATATTTCGTGCGACCTACGGTTTAGGATTGCACAAGCTCAATCGGTGGATATGGACCTCCAGAGGAAGGTTGGCCAAGCAGGATTTTCATGGGCACCAGATGGTGTAGTATTGTTTGAAGGAAGGGTTTACGTTCCAAATGATGTGGAGTTAAGGAGGTTGATTTTAGAGGAAGCGCACAAGAGCAGTTTTAGTATTCATCCTGGTACCACCAAGATGTATCAGGACTTGAAAAGAGATTATTGGTGGCCTAGTATGAAAAGAGATGTTGCAGAATTTGTGTCGCGATGTATCGTATGTCAGCAGGTGAAGATTGAACACCAAAGGCCTGCAGGAATGTTGGTACCATTGGAGATTCCACAATGGAAATGGGAAGATATAACCATGGATTTTGTGACTGGATTACCTCGAACACAACGAGGACATGATTCCATTTGGGTGATAGTGGACCGGTTAACTAAGTCAGCACATTTCTTGCCGGTTAAGACTACTTACCGAGCTTCTCAGTATGCCGAGTTGTTTATTTCAGAGATTGTGAAACTCCATGGTGTGCCAGCTAGTATTGTGTCGGATAGAGATCCTATTTTCACATCCCATTTTTGGAAGGCTTTTCAGAAAGCTTTGGGAACCAGATTGAAGATGAGCACGTCCCATCATCCTCAGACAGATGGACAATCCGAGAGGACTATTCAGACGTTAGAGGATATGTTACGTGCATGTATTCTAGAAGATGGAGGAAGTTGGAACGATCACCTACCTTTGATTGAATTTTCCTACAACAACAGTTACCATTCTAGCATCGGAATGGCACCTTATGAAGCTCTATATGGTAGGAAATGTAGAACCCCGCTTTGTTGGGCTGAAGTCGGAGATAAAAGTATATTGGGACCTGAGATAATACAGGAGACGACCTTAAAGATTAAGTCCATTCAGGATAAGATGAGAACAGCACAAAGCCGTCAGAAGAGTTATGCGGATAAGCGACGAAGACCCTTAGAGTTTGAAGAAGGAGATCATGTGTTTCTTAAAGTTACGCCCAAGTTGGGATTGAGAGGGGCATTCAGGACCAAGAAGCTTTGTCCAAGATATGTTGGACCATTTCAGATACTTCGACGTGTTGGTCCGGCAGCTTATCAGTTGGCGCTGCCACCAGCCATGTCAGGATTGCACGATGTCTTCCACGTCTCGCAACTAAGAAAATTCATTCCTGATCCTTTCCAACCAGTGGAGCTGGATAGTATCGATTTGAGATCGGACTTAACCTTTCAACCTGAGCCAGAACAGATAATCGATCGTGATGTTAAGACCTTGCGGAACAAAGAAATCCCTATTGTTAAAGTTGTTTGGAAAGGTTCTCCCGACGGTGAAGCGACGTGGGAGCTAGAATCAGAAATGCAAGAGCATTATCCACTTTTATTTCCAGGTAAATTCTAAATTTCGAGGACGAAATTTCTTTAAGGGGGGTAGATTGTAATATCCCGCTTATATGTAGCGTTTATCTGTGCTAGAAACTTGAGAAGCAAGTAAGACAAACAAGAAATTAAGGGAATGGCAATTTTGTAAATAAGTATAAGGGGGAGTTTAATTTGAAATGGCACAAGATATTTATTTTTCTTCATGTCCATTTCCTTCATTTTCATGCCACAATTCAGATTTCTTTTCTTCTCATCTCCCTCTCACGCCCAACCACACTCACCATTCTTCATCCAAAGTTTCATTCCAAACCCTAGTGTGTAAACCTTGCAAGGAAAGCTTGGGATAGAAGCTAGCTTAGGAGAAAGAAAAGTAGAACAAGGAAGAACCAAGGGAGGAGTTTGTTTTGGAGAGGCATAGAGTTTTGGATTCAAGCTTATTAGCACCAAATTGTGGATTAAGGTGAGCTCCACAGGGTTTTAGAACCCGTTTTTGTAAGTTTGGAAGTTTACAGCTTATTTACCTAGATTAGGGTTTTTTGTACCTAATTGCTTTTCTAGGTTAATCTTTGATTGTTGATGATATAAACTAGCTATATGCCTTAGGAAATGATCCTTGAACATGTTATGATGTCTGGGTATGTTGGATAAGCTGAATTGGTGCAAAATCACGTTTAAAACTTGCCAAATACTGTCTAACTGCAGGTAAAATCGTGTCACGATTTTCCAATCGTGTCACGACTTCACAGGCAGAAACAAACTGATTTTCTGGGTAGAAAATCGTGTCACGATTTCCAAATCGTGACACGATGTGACAGGACAGGGCATACTATGATTTTTCATCCTTTCTCGCTCCACTCCGGCTTTCCAACGCTACCTCGGACTTCATAACGCTTAGTAGTGATTAAGTGATACTTTTAGGCATTGAAAGACCCATCTTTTGGGAAATGTATAGATGAATTATAAGACAAGGAAAGGCACTAAGATAATATAGGATTATACTAATCCATAAGTAGTCATTGTGATGCCAAGAATTAGTTTAGGGTTTATCCCTTATGAAACAATGTTATGAACCTAGTTCAGTTTATACGATATCAAGAATGATACGATGATTAAGATTAGAACCTTTATAGGTTAAGCCCTTATGAATGACCAATTAAGGTATAAGAATACGATACGAATATGTAATAAGATATGATCACGTGTTCAGCAGACTCCGGGATTCGCCGGATGGGATTTCTCCGAAAGGGCTATCCACACGTAAGTTAAAAGATTTAAGCATGTCCATCAGGCTCCGGGATTCGCCGGATGGGACTTCTCCGAGAGGGTCGTCCACATGTAAAGTAAGATGTGTCCAGCAGGCTCCGGATTATGCCGGATGGGGCTTCACCGAGAGGGTTGCCTACACAAAGATAAGAGGAGTCCGGTGTTAGCCTGATATGATAGGATTTTCACCGGTATGATGGGAGATGTACTTCGGGGTTACTCCACCCGGATGCACTCCGTAAAACGAACCAAGATAATGTTATGTTTGTTCAACGCTAACTGCTAACCTAATGAATACGTAAGACGACTATGAATACGAGTTATGATGTTTAGTTCCTAGTGAACGAGACGTGATCCTAGGATGTCCCCACGATCACTCCGTATATGTTAAAGTTTAAGAATAGAATATGAAATACATGAGAAAAGACAATGATGCGATCCTAGTTTTCCCTTGATCGCAATAAGGTTAAGACTTGGCGATAATAGGTATTCCCAAGATCGCCGAGGTAGGCACGGCGACCCTAGGTTCCCTGTGGTTGCCAAACAGTAGGTAGGGTAGGAGCTCACTGAGACGTTATGTCTCATCCCTTTCCTTCTGGTGCAGGTTCTTCGCAGGTAGCACGACGCAAAGGTAAAGAGAAGGCTATGGACTGAACGTGCTGCTTATGCTTTGTTTTATGGATTAATGTATAAGAATGTTGTATTATGATGTATATTATGGAAATGTTTATATCGGACAACAAGATGTATGGCAAACTCATGTTCTGTATAATATTAGCAATCTTTCTGTATTGTATTTAATGTATCCGGTACGAAATTTTAATACTCGTAAGAGATCCTAGGCAATCTCTATATGGGTGTTACAAATTCAATCACCAGGCATCAATTCAACATCTTATAATAACAAGTAAGCTTCAAAACAAGTAATAACATTAAGTAGACATTAACAAAAGCACTGATCATTCACACCTAATCATATAGGAGCACATCATTGAATATCACATCTTTAAATAGTTACACATCTTTAAATGACACATCTTTTAATTACACATCTTCAAATAGACTTGCAGTTATGTATGCAATGTCCCTAACTCGACTCTATATGCATGTGGTACCGGTTTTGGATATCAGAGGTATGTTACTGATTTATCCCCCATCTTTAAATCACATCTTTAAATCGGACTGACCATGAATGCATGAACACCAAACAATGACTCAACAATGCACATCTTTATATGACTCAACATTTACACATCTTTAAATAACACATCTTTAAATAACACATCTTCAAATAGCACATCTTTATATAACACATCTTTAAATCACACATCTTCAAATAACACATCTTTATATAACACATCTTTATATAGCACGTCTTTAAATTACACATCTTCAAATATCACATCTTTATATAACACATCATTAAATCACACATCTTTAAATAACACATCTTTAAATAACACATCTTCAAATAACACATCTTTATATAACACATCTTTATATAGCACATCTTTAAATAACACATCTTTATATAGCACATCTTTAAATCACACATCTTAAAATAACACATCTTTATATAATCACATCATCAAATAATACATTCAGTTTACACATCTTAAAATAATACATCAGTTACACATCATTTAATACCTCTTAAATTAACAAGACACGCATGTTATGAAAAAATTGATAATAGTCGATAATAACTCTTTTTTTTTAATGAAGTTAATAATATCTCTTTATTACTATGATTATTAAATATAATCAATCACACACAAGACACCACATAAATGACAATTTGTATTCTCTGCAGCACAGTGCTAGTAAAATAGAGGTATTGCTCAATGTTTTATTCTTTTTATCATGAGAAAAATGCCCTGAAATTCCTATTCATATACACCAAGACATATATTCTATTACACTATACTATCTACTTAAAATAAGATATCAAAGCTTTAATTAATAATCTCCAATAAAGTGGGGAATATCCAATTTCCGTAAAAACTGTAAAATTAAGGTTCTAAATAATTTTTGAATCAAACCAATTAAGCCAATTATTTTGCATTTAGTAAAGTACATCTCACAAAATACCAGCAAATTGAGACACGGTTTGTAATCGAATGATAAAGGAATTAGCAAAACCAATACTTTTAATCGAGACCGCATACACTCAAAAGGACAAAACATAATCAAGACTGCATATAATAACATGAACGGCTTGAATCATATTTTCATAACAAATTATTCTACTACCATTATAATATCTGAAGACTCTTTCACACTTTGACATTCAAGAATCAAAACATAACATAACCATGAATCAACTACAAATTTAGCACATGAAAATAAGGAATTCAGAGACAATAATATACCCAAAAACACAACCGCAAATTAGAGCACAAATTTAACATGAATTCATTAAAAGATCATGAAAAACAATAGAAAACAACACCCTTCACTACCCATATGTTCATACAACCCTTATGGTGAATAGAAACTCCCCCTTACCTTAAATCAGCAAAATAAGCAACTTCTACGGTTAGGTTTCTTTCTAAGCTTCTCTCCTTGTCTCTTCTCTTCACAACCCTAGTTTCCTTGAGTCTTCTCTCAATTCTGATCTTTGTGTTTTGTAACCTAATTCTCTTATGACTTTCTTCTATATTTATAATCTTTTAATTGGGCTAGGTTCTTCTCATAACTTTTACACCAGATTATTCTCCACTATTTACACTTCCTTCTTTCCTATTTAATTAAAACACTACTTATTTACTTACTTAAACCTCCTTTTCGCTAATACACCTTTATTCTCTCATGTTCACTAAAAATATCCTTTTCCCCTTAATTTCTCTTAATCTCCTATTTTTCAACAACTAATTAACTCATCTATTCGCTCAATACCCACAATCCAAAAACTTATTTTGAAAACACCAAACAAATAATTCCTAATAATATTAATATTACTAATATTATATAAAAATAATACCAATAAATTAATATTTAAAAATCGGGGTGTTACAATTCTCCCCCACTTAAAGAATTTTCGTCCTCGAAAATTGCCTAAAGAAAATAGTCTTACCAACACTTGAAACATCTTACTTCTCCCCCACTTTGCTTAGACCCACCCAATAGAACGAAACAAGTATCGACAGTACTTACATACATGTCGCATACAACGGGATAAAAACAAAGTTTTGGCCTGACTGGACCGACCTGCTCTGATACCAACTTTGTAACACCCTAAACCCCACATTTTAATTTTAATAAAAATACAATAATTAAATAAGCATACAAGGGTGTCACACATCTTCATCAATTCAAAAAGGACTTCATTTAAATTAAAAACGTCGCAGCGGAAAAGTTCTCAAAACATCAAAGTAGTTTTTCACATCTTTAAAATCCACAACAAAACTGAATTCGAAAGAATTCTAAAACAAAATCTGAAATAAAATAAATCCCCATTCCCTAGTGTTACTAATCAGAGCGACGACTCGATAAAACTCCCAAAAGCGGCAAAAGTAAATAAGAAGGCTCCAACGCCATCCTCTGAGACTCACTGCTACTAATTATCTTCTTCCTGTGAATCTGTACCCGGCGAGAGTACAGTCCAATTTAAGAGGGTGAGAATATATCCAACACAAGAGAGGTACAAACACATGTATAGATTCAGATAAAACAATCATTAATTACAGTTAGGCATGTATACATTACACTCAGATAATATTCACATTTATAACATATACATTCATTGAATTCAATCACCAGGCATCAATTCAACATCTTATAATAACAAGTAAGCTTCAAAACAAGTAATAACATTAAGTAGACATTAACAAAAGCACTGATCATTCACACCTAATCATATAGGAGCACATCATTGAATATCACATCTTTAAATAGTTACACATCTTTAAATGACACATCTTTTAATTACACATCTTCAAATAGACTTGCAGTTATGTATGCAATGTCCCTAACTCGACTCTATATGCATGTGGTACCGGTTTTGGATATCAGAGGTATGTTACTGATTTATCCCCCATCTTTAAATCACATCTTTAAATCGGACTGACCATGAATGCATGAACACCAAACAATGACTCAACAATGCACATCTTTATATGACTCAACATTTACACATCTTTAAATAACACATCTTTAAATAACACATCTTCAAATAGCACATCTTTATATAACACATCTTTAAATCACACATCTTCAAATAACACATCTTTATATAACACATCTTTATA
The DNA here is from genome assembly GCA_018208015.1 of Medicago ruthenica. Classification (NCBI taxonomy): domain Eukaryota; kingdom Viridiplantae; phylum Streptophyta; class Magnoliopsida; order Fabales; family Fabaceae; genus Medicago; species Medicago ruthenica. The sequence continues at coordinate 31,241,294 of CM031376.1, forward strand.
TAGAACGTCTTTAAATTACACATCTTCAAATATCACATCTTTATATAACACATCATTAAATCACACATCTTTAAATAACACATCTTTAAATAACACATCTTCAAATAACACATCTTTATATAACACATCTTTATATAGCACATCTTTAAATAACACATCTTTATATAGCACATCTTTAAATCACACATCTTAAAATAACACATCTTTATATAATCACATCATCAAATAATACATTCAGTTTACACATCTTAAAATAATACATCAGTTACACATCATTTAATACCTCTTAAATTAACAAGACACGCATGTTATGAAAAAATTGATAATAGTCGATAATAACTCTTTTTTTTAATGAAGTTAATAATATCTCTTTATTACTATGATTATTAAATATAATCAATCACACACAAGACACCACATAAATGACAATTTGTATTCTCTGCAGCACAGTGCTAGTAAAATAGAGGTATTGCTCAATGTTTTATTCTTTTTATCATGAGAAAAATGCCCTGAAATTCCTATTCATATACACCAAGACATATATTCTATTACACTATACTATCTACTTAAAATAAGATATCAAAGCTTTAATTAATAATCTCCAATAAAGTGGGGAATATCCAATTTCCGTAAAAACTGTAAAATTAAGGTTCTAAATAATTTTTGAATCAAACCAATTAAGCCAATTATTTTGCATTTAGTAAAGTACATCTCACAAAATACCAGCAAATTGAGACACGGTTTGTAATCGAATGATAAAGGAATTAGCAAAACCAATACTTTTAATCGAGACCGCATACACTCAAAAGGACAAAACATAATCAAGACTGCATATAATAACATGAACGGCTTGAATCATATTTTCATAACAAATTATTCTACTACCATTATAATATCTGAAGACTCTTTCACACTTTGACATTCAAGAATCAAAACATAACATAACCATGAATCAACTACAAATTTAGCACATGAAAATAAGGAATTCAGAGACAATAATATACCCAAAAACACAACCGCAAATTAGAGCACAAATTTAACATGAATTCATTAAAAGATCATGAAAAACAATAGAAAACAACACCCTTCACTACCCATATGTTCATACAACCCTTATGGTGAATAGAAACTCCCCCTTACCTTAAATCAGCAAAATAAGCAACTTCTACGGTTAGGTTTCTTTCTAAGCTTCTCTCCTTGTCTCTTCTCTTCACAACCCTAGTTTCCTTGAGTCTTCTCTCAATTCTGATCTTTGTGTTTTGTAACCTAATTCTCTTATGACTTTCTTCTATATTTATAATCTTTTAATTGGGCTAGGTTCTTCTCATAACTTTTACACCAGATTATTCTCCACTATTTACACTTCCTTCTTTCCTATTTAATTAAAACACTACTTATTTACTTACTTAAACCTCCTTTTCGCTAATACACCTTTATTCTCTCATGTTCACTAAAAATATCCTTTTCCCCTTAATTTCTCTTAATCTCCTATTTTTCAACAACTAATTAACTCATCTATTCGCTCAATACCCACAATCCAAAAACTTATTTTGAAAACACCAAACAAATAATTCCTAATAATATTAATATTACTAATATTATATAAAAATAATACCAATAAATTAATATTTAAAAATCGGGGTGTTACAATTCTCCCCCACTTAAAGAATTTTCGTCCTCGAAAATTGCCTAAAGAAAATAGTCTTACCAACACTTGAAACATCTTACTTCTCCCCCACTTTGCTTAGACCCACCCAATAGAACGAAACAAGTATCGACAGTACTTACATACATGTCGCATACAACGGGATAAAAACAAAGTTTTGGCCTGACTGGACCGACCTGCTCTGATACCAACTTTGTAACACCCTAAACCCCACATTTTAATTTTAATAAAAATACAATAATTAAATAAGCATACAAGGGTGTCACACATCTTCATCAATTCAAAAAGGACTTCATTTAAATTAAAAACGTCGCAGCGGAAAAGTTCTCAAAACATCAAAGTAGTTTTTCACATCTTTAAAATCCACAACAAAACTGAATTCGAAAGAATTCTAAAACAAAATCTGAAATAAAATAAATCCCCATTCCCTAGTGTTACTAATCAGAGCGACGACTCGATAAAACTCCCAAAAGCGGCAAAAGTAAATAAGAAGGCTCCAACGCCATCCTCTGAGACTCACTGCTACTAATTATCTTCTTCCTGTGAATCTGTACCCGGCGAGAGTACAGTCCAATTTAAGAGGGTGAGAATATATCCAACACAAGAGAGGTACAAACACATGTATAGATTCAGATAAAACAATTATTAATTACAGTTAGGCATGTATACATTACACTCAGATAATATTCACATTTATAACATATACATTCATTGAATTCAATCACCAGGCATCAATTCAACATCTTATAATAACAAGTAAGCTTCAAAACAAGTAATAACATTAAGTAGACATTAACAAAAGCACTGATCATTCACACCTAATCATATAGGAGCACATCATTGAATATCACATCTTTAAATAGTTACACATCTTTAAATGACACATCTTTTAATTACACATCTTCAAATAGACTTGCAGTTATGTATGCAATGTCCCTAACTCGACTCTATATGCATGTGGTACCGGTTTTGGATATCAGAGGTATGTTACTGATTTATCCCCCATCTTTAAATCACATCTTTAAATCGGACTGACCATGAATGCATGAACACCAAACAATGACTCAACAATGCACATCTTTATATGACTCAACATTTACACATCTTTAAATAACACATCTTTAAATAACACATCTTCAAATAGCACATCTTTATATAACACATCTTTAAATCACACATCTTCAAATAACACATCTTTATATAACACATCTTTATATAGCACGTCTTTAAATTACACATCTTCAAATATCACATCTTTATATAACACATCATTAAATCACACATCTGTAAATAACACATCTTTAAATAACACATCTTTAAATAACACATCTTCAAATAACACATCTTTATATAACACATCTTTATATAGCACATCTTTAAATAACACATCTTTATATAGCACATCTTTAAATCACACATCTTAAAATAACACATCTTTATATAATCACATCATCAAATAATACATTCAGTTTACACATCTTAAAATAATACATCAGTTACACATCATTTAATACCTCTTAAATTAACAAGACACGCATGTTATGAAAAAATTGATAATAGTCGATAATAACTCTTTTTTTTAATGAAGTTAATAATATCTCTTTATTACTATGATTATTAAATATAATCAATCACACACAAGACACCACATAAATGACAATTTGTATTCTCTGCAGCACAGTGCTAGTAAAATAGAGGTATTGCTCAATGTTTTATTCTTTTTATCATGAGAAAAATGCCCTGAAATTCCTATTCATATACACCAAGACATATATTCTATTACACTATACTATCTACTTAAAATAAGATATCAAAGCTTTAATTAATAATCTCCAATAAAGTGGGGAATATCCAATTTCCGTAAAAACTGTAAAATTAAGGTTCTAAATAATTTTTGAATCAAACCAATTAAGCCAATTATTTTGCATTTAGTAAAGTACATCTCACAAAATACCAGCAAATTGAGACACGGTTTGTAATCGAATGATAAAGGAATTAGCAAAACCAATACTTTTAATCGAGACCGCATACACTCAAAAGGACAAAACATAATCAAGACTGCATATAATAACATGAACGGCTTGAATCATATTTTCATAACAAATTATTCTACTACCATTATAATATCTGAAGACTCTTTCACACTTTGACATTCAAGAATCAAAACATAACATAACCATGAATCAACTACAAATTTAGCACATGAAAATAAGGAATTCAGAGACAATAATATACCCAAAAACACAACCGCAAATTAGAGCACAAATTTAACATGAATTCATTAAAAGATCATGAAAAACAATAGAAAACAACACCCTTCACTACCCATATGTTCATACAACCCTTATGGTGAATAGAAACTCCCCCTTACCTTAAATCAGCAAAATAAGCAACTTCTACGGTTAGGTTTCTTTCTAAGCTTCCACTACAAAAAACGCGTTGGATTGCGGAGGTTTTTTTGGGGAGGTTTTAAAAAACCCCCGCAAATTAGTTGAAACAGTGACGCGTTCCCTTCCAGCTGTAACAAATGCTTGTCAATATGTGGCGGTTTAAAACCCCCGCAAAATTAAAGCAATTTTTTCTAGTTTTTCACCCATGCCGCTCCCCTTTCAAGTGTGGCGCAATTTTATTTTGGTTTCCCTCTCCTTTATTTCATTTCATTGAAAACAAAACAAAAGCTCTTTCTCTCTCCATCTCCAGAACTCACTCTCTCGATCCCTCACAGCTCCAAAACCTCTCTTTCTCGCTCTCGCCGCCGTCACACTTGCCGCCGTCACTCTCGCCGCCGTCACTCTCCAGAACCTCTGTTCCAACACTCACTCTCTCCCTCTGTCACTCTCTCCGCTGTTGTTCCCTCCGTTACTCGCCGTTGTCAAACCGCTACATCACTCTGACTCTCTCCCTCCGTCACTTTCATCGTTCCATCACTGCCTTCCTCACAAAGGTATTTTTACTCTTTTTTCCATAAATCAATTTGTTATTTGGGAATTAGGGTTTGATGAAATTGTTCTGCATTTGAATTGTTTTAATTAAATTGATAATTATAGGGTCTGATGCTTTTGATTTTGATGAAAAATCAATATTTAGGGTTCACCGATATTTTCTGCAATATTACAATTTTAAGACAATTTTAGGTTTCAACTCTTGAAATTCTTTGTGTAATTAACTTTGTTGTCTTAGGGTTCACCAATAATCATGAATGTTTTGATGGTTTTAAATATAACTTTTGGAGTCTAGATGTAAGTAATTGAATCTGACAGTGGAATGAATGTCAATATACCATTCTTTATTGTGTTGGATTATTTTGTGTTGCATATGTTGGAAAGCTATGTTTGAACCAATATTATTATAGTCTAAGCCATTTTTTATTGAAAACACTAAATTTGCCTGTGCGGTTCGATGATTTTTTTGGGATCTGAAATTCGAGGATGTTTAGAATAGGTAGTGTGGATTACACTTTTTGAGTTTTTGGTGTATAGGTTTTGAGATGGCGTGGTTTATTGCAAAAAATGCATCAGGGAACTTCCTTAATTTCGCGGGAGCAGTGAATAAGCTTCAGGAGAGTGAGAAAAATATTGAGAAGAATTTTGATACTGCTCTTAGCTTTGAAGAGAAAGGGGAATTCGGCCATGAAGGTAGTTTCTATTTGAGATCAGTGAATAAACTTCAGGAGAGTGAGAAGAATATTGAGAAAAGTTTTGATACTGCTTTTGGCTTTGAAGAGAAAGGGGAATCCAGTAATGTAGGTAATTTCTATATGAGATCAGTGAATAAGCTTCAGGAGAGTGAGAAGAATATTGAGAAAAATTCTGATACTGCTCTTGGCTTTCAAGAGAAAGGGGAATCCGATAATGAAGGTAGTTTCTATTTTAGATCAGTGAATAAGCTGGAGGAGAATGTGATGAATATTGAAAATAATTATGTTACTGCTCTTGGTTTTGAAGAGAAAGAGGAATCCAATAATGAAGGTAATTTCTATTTGAGATTGTTATAGATTATCTTTCTTTTCTTGAAGTGGGTGTGTGAAATTTATGACTGAGGAAGCTGCAAAGTCTGTTAAGTTGTGTATTTGAATTTTGAATTGTTGGGTTTGAGTTATTAGGTTTTATGTCTGAGAAGCCTGCCAATAATATTGAAACTGACATAAAAGAGCAGCATTTGAGTTCTAAAAAAAATGTGTATGACTCAGATTCCATACTTGAATTGGAGAGAGTGAAGAGGGAGAAGAAAATGATAGTGTTAGCACTACAAGGTGCTGCAAGACAAGCTCAGGTATTTCATATACTATACATAATCTTTAAAGAAATAAAAGCTTTTGAGTGCACATTCATTTTTTTGCAACTGGTCTGATTGGAAAACAATGTAGGGATCAAATCTTGTTATTTTTTAGCATGAAAACTATGACCTCTATATAGCTATTAATATAGTAAAGAAGTTTTGCTCAGCTGTTGTACTTTTCTTCTTTGTTAAGTTTTCTAATTCAATTTGTCATAAATATGCTTTCTTGCTTTGTAATTGACTGATTAAGAAGTATACGTCACAATTTTTTTCCGTTTCGGTATCAGCAGAAAAGCTTTTTGTGATGCATATTTATTTTGATGTCACAAGTGGCCAGACAAGTCATTTTAGGGTTCATATCTTGTTACATTTTGAGCATGAAAATTATGACGAGTAATCATATGGTCTCTTAGCAAGCTTTGTTATGATAAGAAGTAATTCACTTTACTTTGATTTGTTTTCTTGCTCAATTGTACCCCTTTTTTTTCATCTATAACCAACTTAGATCTTCTGACTAGCAATCATTAATGGTGAAAAATCCTATGATTTGATTTTTTTTTAATTAATGTTTCTATATCTTCAAAATGATACATATCTTTTGTAATTATGCGCTCTCGACCTTTATCTCATATGTACAATTTTTGCAGCCATGAGAGTGTTGTATATCTTATTGCAATCTTTTACTCTTAATTCTCTTTGCAGGCTAATGCTGATGAGATAGCAAAATTGATGAGTGAGAATAAACTACTCAAAGCTCTAATTGAAGATTTAAAGGTATATTTATCTTTTTCAATACATTGTAGTTAGGATCATGTTTTGCTACTCCTTAGATAATATTGTCCTTGTACACTATGCATTAGTTTTCCTTGTACATCTCTATTTGACAATCCTTTGGTGTTTTTGTTGTGTGTGTGTTGTAACTTTGCTAAAACTTTTTGTGTTTGTATTTGTTGCTAAAGACCCACAAGGATCTACTAAAAGGATAAAACTCAAGATTTGGGATGTCGTTAACTTACCTAACGGAGAACGTGTGATTGTTCAATTTGATGAACATGGTGCTGCATATGGTGAAGCACAAGGCTTGCTTGCAGGATATTGTGGAATTTTAGCAACAAATGCCACGTTATTTCCGATTAATTTTGAAAAGTGGAATGGAAAAATGGGCATGCCAAAACAATACATGGATAATTGTTTTGAAACAGACTTAAAGGTATTATTTTACATTTATAGATTTTCATTTACATATTACTTTGGGAGTAAGTAATTCACATATTAGATCTAGTAAAAAATATCTCAATTGAATACCAAAATATATTATATTGATTACAAAAATATATTAGGCTCAAGTGTACTTTTTTAATAGGAACGTTGTCGAAAAAATCAAGAAAATTGACGCAAGCAAGTGATTCCTCACACCGGTGGTTCTAAAGCTCTTTCGAGAAAAAAAAATGAGATGGTAGTTTTAGTAATTAACTTCATATGTTTTGCTATTTAATACATTTTACTATCTATTATGAAATCTTTCTATTTTAGTTGGTGGAAATGGGACGAAAACCAAGTCGTGGAGAATTGCACCTTGAAACCCATAAACCAAATGAGTCATTTGTGAATGATAAAGCAAAGGCTACAATGGTAAGTTAAATTTGAATTTTATGCATGGTTGTATGTCTGGATTTGAAGCATATATACTAGTTTTTGACTTGGTGATATTGTATACTAATAGGAACAAATTCAAACGGGTTTGATTCAAAGCAGTGTTGATGAATCTGAAACTTCTCCGGATGATGTTATCGGAAGAGTGCTTGGGCCTGAGCACTCTGGAAGAGTGCGGTGCATGGGTATGGGAGCAGTTGCTTCTAATACATTTAGAAATAAAGGAGTTTGACTTTCAAATTTGAGTAATATTTCAGCTGTTGCTTCTACATCATCTAATACCGATTGGAAAGCGAAGTTTACAAGCTTGGAATCAGCATTTAAAGCTTACATTATAATGAAAGAAGGAAGGATTCCTGATGAAGTAGCTAGCTTCTTTGGTCCATCAAATGTAAGTTCTGTTATGATCCTTCTTTGTTCATTTCTTTGACTAAATAATATATCATGTTATTTATTGGCATGTTTATTTCGTCTATTCTGTTATATATTTTTAGTATTTTTGATCCAACTGATGAGATGACATGAATCATGTGTTGAAGTTCTGATGCAATTGTAGGCCAATAACAATTGTTATGCTAGCTTAGTGCTTTTCTTAATTTAGTTCAGAATATGATCAGTCTAGTGTGGTATTTGTATTAATTTTTTTCCGTAATTTTGTGGAATTAGCTTTGTCAAATATTTTAACTAATGAAGTGTTTTCTTTTTTAATTTCAGTCTACAGATCTTGCAAGTGAGCCTAATTCGCCTTTGAACGGAAGAGGATCATGTGGTGGAAGCAGCATCTAATGTTTTTTAGATTATATATAATGGTAGAACAAGAGATATTGACTCTATGTTTTGTTATGATGATATCCCTTTTAGAGGAAGACATATTTTATGTTATTATTAATTATGTTTTGTATTGTCACAGTTGATATTAGATTATATATGGGTATTTTGGACTACAATATTTAAGTTATTGACCATATTTATTTTTGAATTGAGTCATGTATTGATAAAATTTAAATCTTACAATATCATTAAATTGCAATTAAAAACAAGTGTAGCTTAGATAAAGAAAAAAAAATTATATCATTTTATTAAAGGAGGTTAAAAACTCCCAGAAAACAAACAAAAAGGAATTTTTTTTTAAAAAAAAAAACAATGTATCTAAGGAGGTTAAAAACTCCCACAAATAAAACATTCATATAGCGGAGGTTTTTGGTATGAATACCAGGGGTCGCAAAAAACCCCCGCAGATAATTTGTGGGATTAGTATAAGCGGGGGTTTTCAAAAATCCCGCAAAACAAACTGTGGAGGTTACAAACCGCCGCAAAATATGACTAAAACCGCCGCAATTGAGCGCGTTTTTTTGTAGTGTTCTCTCCTTGTCTCTTCTCTTCACAACCCTAGTTTCCTTGAGTCTTCTCTCAATTCTGATCTTTGTGTTTTGTAACCTAATTCTCTTATGACTTTCTTCTATATTTATAATCTTTTAATTGGGCTAGGTTCTTCTCATAACTTTTACACCAGATTATTCTCCACTATTTACACTTCCTTCTTTCCTATTTAATTAAAACACTACTTATTTACTTACTTAAACCTCCTTTTCGCTAATACACCTTTATTCTCTCATGTTCACTAAAAATATCCTTTTCCCCTTAATTTCTCTTAATCTCCTATTTTTCAACAACTAATTAACTCATCTATTCGCTCAATACCCACAATCCAAAAACTTATTTTGAAAACACCAAACAAATAATTCCTAATAATATTAATATTACTAATATTATATAAAAATAATACCAATAAATTAATATTTAAAAATCGGGGTGTTACAATTCTCCCCCACTTAAAGAATTTTCGTCCTCGAAAATTGCCTAAAGAAAATAGTCTTACCAACACTTGAAACATCTTACTTCTCCCCCACTTTGCTTAGACCCACCCAATAGAACGAAACAAGTATCGACAGTACTTACATACATGTCGCATACAACGGGATAAAAACAAAGTTTTGGCCTGACTGGACCGACCTGCTCTGATACCAACTTTGTAACACCCTAAACCCCACATTTTAATTTTAATAAAAATACAATAATTAAATAAGCATACAAGGGTGTCACACATCTTCATCAATTCAAAAAGGACTTCATTTAAATTAAAAACGTCGCAGCGGAAAAGTTCTCAAAACATCAAAGTAGTTTTTCACATCTTTAAAATCCACAACAAAACTGAATTCGAAAGAATTCTAAAACAAAATCTGAAATAAAATAAATCCCCATTCCCTAGTGTTACTAATCAGAGCGACGACTCGATAAAACTCCCAAAAGCGGCAAAAGTAAATAAGAAGGCTCCAACGCCATCCTCTGAGACTCACTGCTACTAATTATCTTCTTCCTGTGAATCTGTACCCGGCGAGAGTACAGTCCAATTTAAGAGGGTGAGAATATATCCAACACAAGAGAGGTACAAACACATGTATAGATTCAGATAAAACAATTATTAATTACAGTTAGGCATGTATACATTACACTCAGATAATATTCACATTTATAACATATACATTCATTGAATTCAATCACCAGGCATCAATTCAACATCTTATAATAACAAGTAAGCTTCAAAACAAGTAATAACATTAAGTAGACATTAACAAAAGCACTGATCATTCACACCTAATCATATAGGAGCACATCATTGAATATCACATCTTTAAATAGTTACACATCTTTAAATGACACATCTTTTAATTACACATCTTCAAATAGACTTGCAGTTATGTATGCAATGTCCCTAACTCGACTCTATATGCATGTGGTACCGGTTTTGGATATCAGAGGTATGTTACTGATTTATCCCCCATCTTTAAATCACATCTTTAAATCGGACTGACCATGAATGCATGAACACCAAACAATGACTCAACAATGCACATCTTTATATGACTCAACATTTACACATCTTTAAATAACACATCTTTAAATAACACATCTTCAAATAGCACATCTTTATATAACACATCTTTAAATCACACATCTTCAAATAACACATCTTTATATAACACATCTTTATATAGCACGTCTTTAAATTACACATCTTCAAATATCACATCTTTATATAACACATCATTAAATCACACATCTGTAAATAACACATCTTTAAATAACACATCTTTAAATAACACATCTTCAAATAACACATCTTTATATAACACATCTTTATATAGCACATCTTTAAATAACACATCTTTATATAGCACATCTTTAAATCACACATCTTAAAATAACACATCTTTATATAATCACATCATCAAATAATACATTCAGTTTACACATCTTAAAATAATACATCAGTTACACATCATTTAATACCTCTTAAATTAACAAGACACGCATGTTATGAAAAAATTGATAATAGTCGATAATAACTCTTTTTTTTAATGAAGTTAATAATATCTCTTTATTACTATGATTATTAAATATAATCAATCACACACAAGACACCACATAAATGACAATTTGTATTCTCTGCAGCACAGTGCTAGTAAAATAGAGGTATTGCTCAATGTTTTATTCTTTTTATCATGAGAAAAATGCCCTGAAATTCCTATTCATATACACCAAGACATATATTCTATTACACTATACTATCTACTTAAAATAAGATATCAAAGCTTTAATTAATAATCTCCAATAAAGTGGGGAATATCCAATTTCCGTAAAAACTGTAAAATTAAGGTTCTAAATAATTTTTGAATCAAACCAATTAAGCCAATTATTTTGCATTTAGTAAAGTACATCTCACAAAATACCAGCAAATTGAGACACGGTTTGTAATCGAATGATAAAGGAATTAGCAAAACCAATACTTTTAATCGAGACCGCATACACTCAAAAGGACAAAACATAATCAAGACTGCATATAATAACATGAACGGCTTGAATCATATTTTCATAACAAATTATTCTACTACCATTATAATATCTGAAGACTCTTTCACACTTTGACATTCAAGAATCAAAACATAACATAACCATGAATCAACTACAAATTTAGCACATGAAAATAAGGAATTCAGAGACAATAATATACCCAAAAACACAACCGCAAATTAGAGCACAAATTTAACATGAATTCATTAAAAGATCATGAAAAACAATAGAAAACAACACCCTTCACTACCCATATGTTCATACAACCCTTATGGTGAATAGAAACTCCCCCTTACCTTAAATCAGCAAAATAAGCAACTTCTACGGTTAGGTTTCTTTCTAAGCTTCTCTCCTTGTCTCTTCTCTTCACAACCCTAGTTTCCTTGAGTCTTCTCTCAATTCTGATCTTTGTGTTTTGTAACCTAATTCTCTTATGACTTTCTTCTATATTTATAATCTTTTAATTGGGCTAGGTTCTTCTCATAACTTTTACACCAGATTATTCTCCACTATTTACACTTCCTTCTTTCCTATTTAATTAAAACACTACTTATTTACTTACTTAAACCTCCTTTTCGCTAATACACCTTTATTCTCTCATGTTCACTAAAAATATCCTTTTCCCCTTAATTTCTCTTAATCTCCTATTTTTCAACAACTAATTAACTCATCTATTCGCTCAATACCCACAATCCAAAAACTTATTTTGAAAACACCAAACAAATAATTCCTAATAATATTAATATTACTAATATTATATAAAAATAATACAAATAAATTAATATTTAAAAATCGGGGTGTTACAGAACAAACTATGATTATTGGAAATCACGCATGAGTGCTTTCCTTAAATCAATGGATAGCAGAACCTGGAAAGCTGTTCTGAAGAGTTGGGGAACATCCAGTTGTGACTGACAAAGATGGGAAGAAGACAGCTGTTTTAAAACCAGAAGAAGATTGGACCTGTAATATCCCGCTTGTAAGTATCAGTTATCATTGTTAGAAGTAATTAATAACCGTGACAATTTAGTAATTCATGGCAATGACAATTTTGTGAATATTTGAAAAGGGAGTAACAATTTAAATGGAAAAGGAAAGATATTTTTCCATTATGTTTTTCTTCTCTTCCACTCTCTCAAAAATCAGCCTCTCTCCCTCTTTTCCCTCACTCTCACGCCACTCACTCTCACCCAAATCATCAAGCTTTCACCCATAAATCCTTGAGGAGTTTGCTAGCAAGTGGATTGGTGAAAATATAGAACAAATAGAGAAGGAATAAGGAAGAAACAAGGAAAGGAACAAGCTAGGGTTTCTGGAATCAAGCATAACCAGCACCAATTAAGGTTTAGGTGAGCTCATTTCAGATTTTAGAACCCATCTAGAGTGAATTCTATGAGTTTTGCAAGCTTATGCAAGTTATAGAAAGTTTTAGAGTTTTACCCTAAATTCCTTGCTTGCTAGATCCTTGCTCATATGTGTTTATAATTGTTAATTTATGAAGGAAAATCATTTTTAGCATATTTAGGAAGCTTGGGTATCCTTGAATGGGCAAAAATGGTGCAAAAATGCATTTTTACACATGACTGTGCTGTCATGGTCGCTGTAGCGACGAGCTGTCGCTTGTAGCGACCAGCCTGGCGCTTGTAGCGACCAGTGGCGCTTGTAGCGACCAGATGGGCGCTTGTAGCGACCAAGCCAGGACAGCACAACCTAGTTGAGCTGTTCTGGGGGTTCTGGAGCGCGTGGGCATGGCTTTTGCAAATGTTTTTCTCCTAATACATTTTAGAAACTTAAACCACCATTTTAGTTCATTCTAAAGGGTTCCATTGGTTGAGAAATCATATGAGCAAAGATTATGCAAGGCATGGAAAATTCATGAATTAAAGTTAAAAGCTTAAGTAAGCCCTAGGAATGTCTCATGAGAACGATGAGTCAAGAACCTTGATAGGTTAATGAGAATGTTACCATGTTTCAAGCCTAGAACCTTTTATAGGTTAAGTACTTAAGAATTAATCAGATATTAAGTCGTGGCCTTCGATGTTCACGCCAGTGGGACACGAATGGTTCACACAAAGTAAAGACTAAGATTAATACTATTTAAGTCATGACTTTCATCATTCACGCCAGTGGAACATGAAAGGTTCATGCATAAGTTTACAGAATATTAATTCGCGTCTTCCGTCGTTCACGCCAGTGGGACACGGGAGGTATACGCATAAATTAAGACTATTATTATTAAGTCGTGTCTTCTGTTGTTCACGCCAGTGGGACACAGGAGGTTCACGCCAGTGGGACGCGTTATTCCGCAAGGATGACCGCACAACGACAAGAGGAGTCCGGTGTTAGCCTGATATGATAGGAATTTTCACCGGTTATCAGAGGAGTGTGCTTCGGGGTTACTCCACCCGGGGGCATTCCGTAAAATGAACTCAGATAATATTGCTTGTTCAACGCTAACAGCTAACATAAAGTATCAGTTAATATTCCATTACATTATCAGTCAGGAAATATTTATTCAGACAATTATCAGATATCAGTTAGCAGTTATCAGACGGTGATCCTAGGTCTCCCCTTGATCAACAGTTTAGCAGGATCAGTCAAATGACCCTCTATGGGTAAAGTTAAGACTTGGCGATCATAGGTATCCCCAAGATCGCCGAGGTAGGCACGGCGACCCTAGGTTCCCTGAGGTTGCCAAACAGTAGGTAGGGTAGGAGCTCACTGAGACGTTATGTCTCATCCCTTTCCTTCTGGTGCAGGTTCTTCGCAGGTAGCACGACGTAAAGGTAAAGAGAAAGCTACGGATTGATCGTGCTGCTTATGTTTTATCTGGATGTTGTATAATGATGATGTATTATGATGTGTATTATTGAAGATGTTATGTATCAGATTTTCAGATTGTATCAGAACTCTTGTATTGTATAATTAATAAGCAAATTTTCTGTATTGTATTTAATGTATCCAGTACGAAATTTTAATACTCGTAAGAGATCCTAGGCAATCTCTATATGGGTGTTACAGGACCAATGATGAAGATGCTTTGTCACATGCTAATTCCAAAGCTCTGAATGCTATATTCAATGGAGCGGACAAGAATGTTTTCTGGATGATCAAGCAGTGTACAATTGCCAAGGATGCCTGGGAGATACTCAAGATTGCTCATGAAGGCACCTCAAAAGTAGAGCTGTCCAGACTTCACCTTCTGACAACTAAGTTTGAAAATCTCAGAATGCTGGAGGATGAGAACATACAAAGCTTTTACATGAACATTCTGGACATGGCTAATTCCTTTGAATCCCTTGGAGAAAAAGTTTCAGATGAGAAACTTGTTAGAAAAATTCTCAGATCCCTACCCAAGAGGTTTGATATGAAAGTGACTGCTATAGAAGAAGCACATGATATATCTAGCATGAAGGTTGAAGAATTGATAGGTTCACTTTAGAACTTTGAATTAAGCAGAACTGATAAGAAGGGTAAAGGTGTTGCATTTGTTGCTGATTCTGAATGTGTGGATGATGATAGCTCATCAGAAGCTCTTGTGCTGCTGAGTAAACAATTCAAGAAGTTCCTGAAGTAGAAGACAAGAACTGATGACAAGAGCAATCAGTCAAAGAGAGTTCAGTGCTATGAATGTGAGGGATTTGGGCATGTCAAGTCAGAATGTCCTAATTATATCAAGAAACAGAAGAAGAGTCTGACTGTTTCCTGGTCTGATGATGACTCAGAAGGAGAAGAGAATAAGCCTGTCACTACTTTAACTGGTAAATTCTGGGCTGATGATCAAGTAATGGGTTCAGAAACTTCATCAGAATCAGAATCAAGTGATGAAGAATCATCCTTTGAAGTTCTGGCTACCTATCACAAAAATCCTGCTGAGTTTTGCAAGAAGATGCAATGTCAATTTGATGAAGTGTGTATGCAGATGAAAGAACAGAAGAAAATTAATACTCAACTTCAGATTGAGAGGGGTGAACACTTACAGAAGATTTCTGTTCTCAGTAATGAGGTAATCCAACTCAATTCACAGCTTGATCAAATAAAGAAGCAAGTTAGAATGTTAAATTCTGCTACTGATGTGTTGGAAGAGATTCTGGAGAATCAGAATCAGGGAAAACCAAATGGAATTGGGTTTAATAATCAGAATCTGAACATCAAACAACAAAAACCTGCTAAGAGCTTTACACCAGCTGCTGCTCATGTTCCACTGATAAGGAAACCTAAGAACCAGACTCAGGGATCCAAAGACAAGAAGGCTACTCATCCTTGGGTTTGTCATCATTGTGGTAAAAAGGGTCACATTAAACCTTTTTGTTACAAGTTGCATGGTTATCCCAAGCATTTTTAACACAGAAAAACTGAACCAGCTGTGAACAAAAGCAAGATCAAGAAAGTTTGGAGACCAAAGTGTGAAGGTGTTGCTCAGAGTCTGAACAAAGGAAAAGGAAAGGCTGTTGCTGATGACAGCAAGCCTATTTCTGTAGCACAGAAGAATTCTGGGGCTGGACCATCCAAAATCTGGAGCAAAGTTCCTGTTCCTGATCAGAAGACTTTTGTTTCTTGTGAGTCTGAAGATGGTGTGACATGTGTTCAGAAAAGAGTTGCTGAATTTGAGAAGCAAATTGCTGGGAAGAAGGTTTTAAATGTGCCTGAGGCACATATCAATTGAGCAACATCTGTTGTTTGTGTCTGATGAAGACTAAGCAATTTCTGGTGTTGAGTCTGAAGTCTGGCTTGTTTGTAACTGATGTCTGATTTTCTACTTTGTGTTTCTGGGTTTCAAGTATGATGTACTCTGCTGTGTTTCTGTAACTGTCTGTATGAAGTTCTTTGTATGGTGTTCTGGGTTGTGCTGGATTTCTGGGTTGGTCTGAGATGTGCTTATGCTGTTCTGTGTGTTACTTGTGTTTCTTCTCCTGTTGTTTGGCTGGTGCTTTGTCAAACTTGTTTAGCTAAAAAGGGGGAGAAGTATGTGTGATTGGTGATTGCTGATCTGTTTGTTCAGGGGGAGTGTTCCTGAGTTTGTGTGCTTCTTGTCAGAAGCTGAGCTGTTCAGGGGTGTACCTGAGTGTTGTGTTTCAGGGGGAGAAGAGATGTTCCTCAGAAACTGATATTGTGTGTTGCAGGGGGAGTATTTTGAAGTTGTTTGTGTTTCTAATCCGCTGCTAATGCTGACTCTGCTACATTATGCGGAGTTCTTCATGGTTAATTAACTTGTGATGAATGAAGGACTTGTGTTTATGAAGCATTTGATTTTAGCCAAAAATTTGCCAAAGGGGGAGATTGTTGGTTATGTAAATGTTGGCTTCATTGTTTGGTAAAATCAAAATGCAAGCAATACGTTTTCCATATGTTAAAGATGACTTCAGAAGCAAGGAACTGATTTTAAAGAGGTTCAGAAGCTGAAAATTGCATTTCTGGGCATTCAGAAGCTGAAATGGACCTTCAGACTCTGAATGGACCTTCAGACTCTCAAACAGTGCTTCAGACGCACTGTTCAGACGTTGACCAGCGTTGACTTCTTCAGACGCACTACAGTACTTCAGACGCACTATTCACCTGTTGACCAGCGTTGACCTTCAGAAGCTGGACTTCAGAAGCTGATTTCAGAAGCTGGGTTTTTATGCATTAATGTTGTGCGTATCTTATGGAGATTTGCTGAAGATTAATTATGGCTGAAGTATTTCTAGAAGGCTGAATTAATTTGTTGAAGATCTTATGACGATGCGCTTCGTGTTTTATGATTGATTTAATTGTTGAAGGATCTTTGCTTGATTTGTTTCAGAATTATATGTTTCCTTTTTGAGCATCAAAGTATTTTAGAACTATATCAATTGAAGATTGTGTTCAGAATTATGAGAAGCTGCTGAAGCCTATATAAAGGAAGACATGCTGCTGCAATTTGTAGAGTTTTTAATTGAGTCAATATTCAGAATTAAGAGTCTTTGTGTAAGCTTTAAGCTTTGTATTGTACACCACTCATCTGTTTGAGTTGGTTTAGACTGTTTGAGTTGTAAATCATTCAAAACTTTTAAGTACGAATGATGTTTTTGTTTTGAAGAATGTCTTCATTGTTTTGAGTTGTTTGTTTGAGTGTTACTGATCACTGGGTTGTGATTAAGTAATTGGGAAGTTAGTAGTTTTCTAATACTTAGGTGGGTTCCTGAGTAGAAGTCTAGACTAAGTGGAGATTGATTGCTAAGGCTGGAACAGGGGGGTCTGTGTCTGAGTCTTTGAGTTGATTCCTTTAGTAGATTTCCTTCCTGGATTGGTATCCCCCAGAGTAGGTGAAGTTTGCACCGAACTGGGTTAACAAACTCATTGTGTTCTTTAGCTTTCTGCATTTTATTTTCTGCTTCTAAACTGTGATTTTTCATACTCTGTTTTAGTTCAGAACCAGTTTAATTGCCAGGAATTTCACAAATAGTAACCTTGGGATCATTTCCAAGGCATGACCTAAACAGACCCTGAAAACCCTAGTTTTCCTGGATTGTACTCACAGCCAGTACAGTACCAAAATTTGAAAAACTATCTCTTCAATTCTCAATTTTTCATTAGTGGACAACCTAAATATAAAATTACAATTACAATTACATATTCCGTGAATGTTGTTTGCCCATTGAAGAAATTTAATTTAATAGCAACAACTAATGATTCATTGGTGAGGCAATTTATATAGTGGCTTTTCCTT
The DNA here is from genome assembly GCA_018208015.1 of Medicago ruthenica. Taxonomy (NCBI): domain Eukaryota; kingdom Viridiplantae; phylum Streptophyta; class Magnoliopsida; order Fabales; family Fabaceae; genus Medicago; species Medicago ruthenica. Next base: position 31,259,491 of record CM031376.1, read on the forward strand.
CTTTGAACAGTTTTTCTTCATCGCATTCTACATGTCCTTTGTGTTGTAGTTGTTGGATTAATCCAATATATGGAGGATAATAACGCAGGAGAGATGGCAGCACAAGGTAGAGCAGGAGAGGATCTTGTTCAAGTTTTTATTGGTTTCTATGAGTTTGGGTTTGTGTTGCTGAGTTTGTGTTTCTATTGGTTTATTCTGGAATTTTTTTTGGGTTTGTGTATATTAATGAAGAAGTTGAATAAGAGAGAGGAATACAAGATGATGATGGTATTCAGTTTGTTTTCGTGTTTTGTTTTTTTACCTAAGTGAACACAAAAAAAATGAAAAAAAATTATAATTTGTCAAGGCAGCACGTCACATATGCAATTTTAAATAGTCGGATCTAAATAAGCATGCCACGTAAGCAATTTTATACAGTCAGTTTTCTCGAGGGTTTATAATCAAAGAATTTTCAAATGAGAAGGGAGAATCTAAAAAAATTTCTTTTATAGGAGGCTAAATTAAAACACGCCCAAATGACATTATTTAACCCTTAATAAAATTAACCAATCAAAACGTAAATTAATTTTATAAGAATCCCTACTAAGATTATGGAACAACCGCCACAATATCATTGAATTTGTTAAAGTGTGGTTATGGAACAAGCATCACAATACCACAATTACTAATGAATTTGATATGATTGAGAATCAATACATGAACGAATTTGCAATCAAATATAAAAGAGACGAATGATTGAAAACAATAAAAATAATTATAAAAATGAATTGAAAATAAAACTCAAACCACAAAAACTCCTTAACCAATGGATTAATCTAAGGTTTTAACCTTCCATGATCAGTTTTCACAAACGGAAACACATGAAAGAAGCGATTGCAAGAAGATCCTTGTGCTAGATGCTAATTAACAACCTTGTCTATATCCTAAAATCATAACCAATTATGAACAAGAATTGGGCAAAAATGCTAATCGATCCGTTACAAAAATGCTTCATAGAATTAAGATTTTGACCAAGAGGACGTCCAAACTGGGCTTTGTCTTCAACATGAAGTTGGATTTATGTTCCTTAGCTTTCCAATTCATATTTTCGTGCCTTAAACGGATAAACTCAACCTAAGATATGTCATGCACACTGAGCAAGGGTCGGTATGCAATTAAATATGAAAATGAATCAGAGAAATGTATTATCATTTAAATCATACCCAATGTGTAGAAACATGCTAAAAATATGGTATTAGGAGATAAAAGCTTTCAAAAGGTCAAATAACAAAGCCATAAAGTATGTTCCAAAATGCATTGATCAACGACCTTGGTCTGAAGCTGGATGTGATGGTTAGGGATTCCATTCAACTCTTGAGTGGAGGACTTTGAAGTGACGACTATTGGGGGGGCCTTCCTACAGGTGCCATTTAACATGGGAAAGGGGAAGACTTTCCCACCATGGGAAAGTTGCTTTAAGCCATTAGATTAAATGAAGAACATAGTTTTATCGTAGACACTCAACACACTATCTCATACCATTCTTCTCTCTTCTCCATCCCTACTCACCCTCTACCAATAACACCATCAAAAATTTTCACGGGCATGTGTTTCTCTCCATAGTCACAAAAAAATAAACATAAATAAAAATTAAAACAAAACATCATAGAAGAAATTTCAATTAGAATTTAAAAAAGTTACAAGTTTTGTTAATGGGGCATGTGCTTCTCTTTAACCCTTGAACGCAATTCCCCCAAACTAAAAAAACCAAACCCAAATTCAATCTAAGGTTTTTTTTTCTTTATTTTGCAATTCGTTCTTGGGATTTTTTATGTTAGTTTTATTATTTGATTTTTCTGGATCTATGAAATTTTTATCAATTTAAATTTGAAAGATGATGTTAAGCAAGCATAAGAGGTTGTGGATCAGCTTCGATGTCTTTAAACAGCAAGGAGACTCTTGGTTTGTTTTGAAGAGAAGCAATATTTGGCTTTTTGTGTTTGATAGCTTCATAGAGCTTCTGAGAAAAGAACCATATTTTTTGTTTCACGAGTAGGAGAGGAAGAAAGAGAGTTGAGACAGTTGGTGGTGATTGGTGAGTGTGAATAAAGATTTGGTGTTGAGTGTCTATGATAAAACCATGTTCTCTACTTTATTTAATGGTCAATATTTACTTTCCTATGGTGGGAAACTTTTTCCCTTTCCCATGTTAAACCCCACCCTTCCTACAATGTGTAGATATTTCTAGTATGAGCCATGATAGAAAATACATCTTCCCAAAAACTAACCATTTGGCGATGATTCTCGAGATTCCTTCTCTTCTCTCAATACCTCAATGTTCTCTACTATGAATCTACAATTAGGAGGAGGCGACCTATGGTGGGGATTTCGATCTCGGGACCCGCATTTATTTTATGCTTGAAATCTTCTAAACTTTGATTTCTAGATAAGGTCTTCAATTGCGTCCTCAAACTGGATGCAATCTTTTGCGAAATGTCTGTAGCACCAATGCAATCGACTCCATTTGCCATTGTAAGCCCCATAGCACTCTTGATACTTTTAGGGATATTTAATACCCTTTTCTTTGAAGTTTTCATTAGAATATTCCTTCAATATGCGATTTCGGGCAGCGTTGAGAGGAATTTATTCTTCGTAAGCTTGGACCTTACTATTTGCGTATTCTCGAGAACTTTGTTTGGGTTTTAATTTATAACTCTGTTGGCTTCCAACATTTCATCATACAAAATGTCTACCATCGTCAACAAATGTTTAAAATATTGGGGGCTTTTGACCCCGATACTTTCACATAACTTTGTTATTTCTCCACATCTTTCCTTAACAAATATAAGTTTACATGTTGTCATCGACCCATTACACTATAATGATTTCTTCGTTGAATATCTCAAGGTAACTACGAGAAGGCTCTTCATTTCTATGATGGATGGCTCCAAGACTTTCTAGTAACTTATATTATACCCATGATGTAGTTAAGTTGGGGAGGAAATGCCCATAAATTTCTGTCAAGGAGTCTTTGGACTTGGGTATCATCGCCTTCAAACCAAGTCATGGCACCTTTACGCAACATCAGGACACAAAACTTGCAATTCATCGGGATCAAAATTCATTTATAGGTAAGAAAAACTAGTCTATAATTTGTTTCTAACCATAAATTTTGCCAAACTTTAACTACTTATATAGCTCCTATTACTCCAGAGTTTTCAGCAAAGAAAAAAATTCCTCTACCAATATACTCAACAAAACAACCGGTAAAGTCATCATCTAGACCTTTGACAATTCCACCATAGGAAGCCATATTTTGTGTACCAGTTGAGGAACCATATACATAACACTTTTGGTGAATCGACCCAAACGAGCTTGTCTTGAAGCTTGTCTTGAAGAGGAGACACTAGGAGCGTGATTTCAATGATGTTGGCAGCCACTACCATATTTAGCAAAATATTAGAGGGAAGACTTCTTTGACCAACCATCAGATTAAGCGACTATTTCTAATAATTGTCATAAAGAAGAAAGTTAAAAGGGACAAAAGAATTTCTTGAGTTTATTACTCATGGCTTCACTAAATGTATATGTTTCCCTATTTTAAAATACAATACACTTCATCTATGAAAGAGGGGCACCCATATACAACTGTTATAAACAATTCAGCTTTTTAATTAAAGAAAGTGGTATTTTTAATGAAATCTAGAAGGAGCAAATAAAAAAAGCCCCCTACAAAATAGGTTTATATTAGATGCCCTTTTATATAAGTGCAAATTTTCTAGGCCCAATTTCAAGCTCATATATTTAGTCATTTAAGTTAAATCGAGTTTGCTAAGCCCAAGCCCATACCAAGTCCTAACCCTAAAGTCACCCTCACCTCTTGTTTCTCATTATATATATTAGACGCCGCTGAATCTCATTTTCTCCAATTCCTTCTTCGACTTTTCTCATCCTTTATTTCTGCTCTATATTTCTTCTTCTTCTTCTTCTTCTTCTTCTTCTTCTTCTTCTTCTTCTTCTTCTTCTTCTTCTTCTTCTTCTTCTTCTTCTTCTTCTTCTTCTTCTTCTTCTTCCTCTTCGTCTTCTTCTTCTTCGTCTTCTTCTTCTTCTTCTTCTTCTTCTTCTTCTTCTTCTTCTTGATATATTTGGTTTTCTATGTCTTGTTATGACGAGTATACTTTGTTTTTTTAAGAAGTCTTGCAACATCTAATTTGCTCAGTGACTCCAATCTAATTGGCTTATGATACTCTCGATCTGATGATTTGATCAATCTAACTATGTGTTTGATTTCTAGTCAAGCAAATTTGAACTCTCGATCAATCTTGGTTTTTATAACAGTTGATGAAGATGAAAGTGAGCATGACACTGACGGTGATTTTTTTGAAAACAAGCATACATTTCTATTATCAAATCAACGAAATACCAAAGGTATGCAATCAATATTAAATCTCCAATCTGATTTATATTTATTTTTCATTATATAAATTGATATGCATATCATATTTTTTTCCTTTGTGTTTTGGATAATTTAAGTTAATTTTTTATGTTGTTCATACTTATATTCTACGAATACGAATATATATATATATATATATATATATATATATATATATATATATATATATTGTGAAGACTGAGTTTTAACAAACTAGAATATGACTGATCTTAAAAAATAAATATAGATTTTGAACTTTTAATTTAGAGGATGTTTGTTACACATTTTGTAAAAAATAAATTACTTTTTTTTTTAAGAAAAAATAATCAACTTCAAGAGTATAGTTAATTAAGTAAATGGCCCCTATAAATATTCAGAATTTGTTTTTTGTCCTTAAAAAAATTGCAATTTTAGTCCCTGTCAAAAATAATTTTATTTATGTAGATTCTATAAATGAAATGTTGGATATTTATATGGACCATTTACTTAAATAACCATTAAGATAATGACATATGTTTGTTACATTTTCAGTTGCCTTCATGGTTTGCAAATCATTGAATTCAATTTGTCGTAACCCCTTGCTCTGGGATAAGCTCGACCTATCTCGTCTTAAAGTGCCTGGGAGTATGAGTTCGATTATTATTTCCAACGGGATGGAGTGTATCGGTATAAGGGTTTTTAATGACATTTAATGCATGAAAAATGGTATGAGTATGAGACAGGGCTTAATCATAGGTTGTAAATGTGTGGGCAGTTGCGGTGAAGGATGCATTTAATGCATGAAAAATGGTAACAGCTTTCCTTATAGTCAAAGTGGGCAACAAGGGCTTAATCATAGGTTGGAAGTGTTTAGATCTATGAAGACTGGTTGGGGAGTTTGGTCATTGGAGCTTATTCAAGCTGGCGCATTTATATGCGAGTACACTAGGGTTGTTCTAACAAGGGAGCAAGCAAAAATTATGTCCATGAGTGGTGATTCATTAATATATTGGAATCGTTTTCCATATTGGTGGAAGGAATGGGGTAATTTATCTCTGAAACAAGATGGTTATGTGCCTCCGTCGTATCCATCAATTCCTCCTTTGAATTTTGCTCCTTTCAATAATATTTATAAATGTCTGAATTAATATTTCATGTACGAAACATTAACAATGAAGAAAAGTAATTCAACTAGTAGAATCTCCATTGAAGATATGTTCTATGATATCCTGATTAGAATTTTCAGTTGCCTCCATGGTTTGCAAATCATGGAATGCAATTTGTCGTAACCCCTTGCTCTGGGCTAAGCTCGACTTAGCTCCGATGCTTTTAGTATACCCTTCGTGCCAGGAGCTTGGAATGATGATTTAATTTCAAAAAATAAATTGATCACATGCTTGAAGTATGCTCTACGTTTGAGCAATTATAATACAAGTTGCTTAGTGTTCAATTTCTTCTTATACTTGACAGATGCATAATTAATCACCACTGATGAAAGGTTTCATTTGTTACATACAATTGTACACAATTTGTATGTTATGTATGACTATATATTTCTCCTTTTCCTATCTCATTTTGTCCATCTCCTTAATTTTTTTGGAATTCATGATAACAAAATAATTCTCAGAATTTATTTTTGAAGATTTTTTTATAACCAATGAATATATAATCCATTATTTTTTTGCATAAAAATCTCTCACTTCTATTAAAATTTAATTACATTCTTTTTTTTATGAAAAAATAGCAAAAGATATATAGAAAAATGGAGTACAAGGGCACTCCAACCTATTACAACACTAGTCGAAGTGTTTATTTTTTTTTAAGTAGAAGATATTGCTTATTTAAGAATGTATTGTATCGATTGCATCATTTTACAACAATAACAATAACATGCCTTGTTCACCGTTACCATAGTAACACTTGAATACAATTACTCAAAAAGAGGTGCCTACAAAACAATGACGATAGCTGCACATTGGTTACAACAATAACATGCCTTGTTCACCGTTACCATAGCCACTCATAAAGAGTAAAGTTGAATACAATCGAGAAGCTGCACCAACGTTAACTGTTTCAAAGAAGCTTAATGCCTCCGAAGAATATTTTTCTGTTATAATTGTAATGATATATAAAAATTGACACTATTTCAATGAATATTAATTTTTGAGTTTAATTAGTATATTCTGTCAATGAACAAATTATTTTTCACATGCATTCAATAATGTGTAGTCAGGTCAATTAATGACTATGACAATTTATGTATTTTCATGATATTCATTAATTGACATTAAAACACATCATTGGATAAAATAATTGTACACGAGCATATTAATTAAATACAAATTTTTTCAAACTAGTCTTTTGCAAGCTCCACCACTTGGCACATATACTTATTCGATTGCATGTCCGACAGAAATAAAATTGGCTACTACTCCCTCCGTTTCAAAATACATGTCCATTTTGGAGAAATTTTTTGTTTCAAAATACATGTCCATTTGATAGTTTAAGGATACATTTTGTCTATTTTACCCTTGCCTACCAATTAATTAGATTCTAGATTTTCTCCACAATAATTATTTTCTACTAATAAATGTTGACTCAATTTTAAGTGAATTTACTTATGCACTCTCCCAAGAAATGACTATTGGACTCTCCCAAGAAATGACCAATGGTGTTTAAATGATGGACTAATTTGTTTAATTAATTTTGGTATTGGTATTGGGAGTAATTATGAGATGGGGTAAATAAATGTAAAATGGAGGAAATCAAAGACAAGGGTATAATAGGAACTTTTGTGTCAAACTAGCTTGTTCTTGGTTACTGCAATTTCTCAAAAATGGACATGTATTTTGAAACGGAGGGAGTAATTATTAGAGATCCCTGACAAAAGTGCCAATTTGATAAATTTTTTTAATTTGTTTTTAATTTTTATCCACGTGTATTAACCATTGCCACCTCACAATTTTGAAATAGAAAAAAAAAAAAGAAAAAAATCATGAATAAATGTAAATTGGTGATAAAACCCGGTCCTTCATAGCTTCTCCATCCTCCTTCCATCTCCCTCGATTTCTCTATCTCCTTTTTCAACTTGATATCACTAAATTCATCATGTTCCTCATATTTGAACTCAAACCTTCAAATCCGAAAACACATAATTTAACACCAAATGAATCCAAACTCATAAATAAAAATGCAGCAATATCAAAATCATCATATTTGGATTATATTTATCCTGAAAATGAAGTTTGTACCAAAATTTGAAAAACAATCTCTTCAATTCTCAATTTTTCATTTGTATGAATAAAAAAAGACAACCTAAATAATAAATTACAATTGCAATTACATATTCCGTGAATGTTGTTTGCCCATTGAAGAAATTTAATTTAATAGCAACAACTAATGATTCAATGGTGAGGCAATTTATATAGTGGCTTTTCCTTCTTTGAACAGTTCTTCTTCATTGCATTCTACATGTCCTTTGTGTTGTAGTTGTTGGATTAATCCAATATATGGAGGATAATAACGCAGGAGAGATGGCAGCACAAGGTAGAGCAGGAGAGGATCCTGTTCAAGTTTTTATTGGTTTCTATGAGTTTGGATTTGTGTTGCTGAGTTTGTGTTTCTATTGGTTTTTTCTGGAATTTTATTTTGGGTTTCTGTTTATTGATGAAGAAGTTTAATAAGAGAGAGGAATACAAGATGATGACGGTGTTAAGTTAGTTTTTGTGTTTTGTTTTTTACCTAGGTGAACACAAAAAAATTGAAAAAAATATAATCTGTCAAGGCAGCACACCACATATGCAATTTTAAATAGTCAGATCCAAATAAGCATGCCACGTAAGCAATTTTGTACAGTCAGTTGTTTGAAGTGTCTAAAATCAAATAATTTTTAAATGACAAGGGAGAAACTAAAAACATTTCTTTTACAAGGGGCTAAATCAAAACACGCCCAAATGAAAGGGGGACAAACATTATTTAACCCTTAATAAAATTAACCAATCAAGTGTAAATTAATTTTATAAGAATCCCTACTAAGATTATGGAACAAGCGCCACAATATCATTGAATTTGTTTAAGTGTGGTTATGGAACAAGAATCACAATACCACAATTACCTCTAACAACTAAGTTCAATCGAACCTATAACTAAGTGTTTTACATCCTTTCCATCTCTATTCGAAATAAAATAAAGTAATGTGTTCAAAATATTTTGAATAGGAAAATGATAATGTGCACGACACCAACTGTCGTTCAAATCCCACAAATACATTTCCACACTATTTTGCTTCATTCTCTGTTCTCTTGCATGCCACCCACCATCCAACTCGCTTCCTCAATTATGGTTTACATATGATTTTATTCGACAATGACAGTCACTAATTTTACTAGTTTTTTACACCTTGTGGCCAGTGGTGGAATGCTGATAGACAGAGATTATAGTGGCAGAGAGCTGTAGTACCCCAATTTTGTCCTAAGCCTTTTGAAACAAAAATAAAAAAAAAATCAAAGAGGGAGAAAAAGTCAAAGTCAACAAAAGTCAACAGAAAAGTCAACATTTCAAAAATGATGACTTCGCACTGCGAAGCTCACTTCGCACTGCGAAGTCTGCGATTTTTCTGCAGATTTTTGGTTTCTTTGATTTAATTCCAGATTTTGTTGCATATCATTTCCATATTTATTTTAATCAGCATTCATGGCTGATTGGGCCAAGCAAAACCTGAAATGAGAGACTTGCCATTAATGCCAAGGTTGGAAGCTTTTTCTTCCAACCTAGCATGTGACAAGCAAGTGGGCTTGCCCTTGGGCAGCTCTTGTCCCTCCCAAGTGACCTGTTAACCACCCCAAGGTTGCCAGCCACCTGCTTGATGACTTTCCTCCTGCTTGCTCCCCCAAAACCCGTCAAACCAGCTGGATTTTTCACTTGAAAAAGCCATGAGTGCCTACCCTGTTTTGCAACAGCTTTTCACCCTCTCACACCAGCCAATTATAGCCTTTTGCATCCCCCAATCTCTGCACATCATAGTGCACGTTTTTATTGATCAACCATTGAGATTGCAAGGATTGATCCCCAAGCTTGGCCAATTGCAATCCAGCCCTATTTCATCATCATTTCTATCCAAAAACCTTTGAATTTGTGGCTGAAATCAGGCTGAGTCTTGACCCTTGGCACAAGGCAAGGTTACCTCTATCCATTAGCATTTAATGCAAAGGGATTCAGCCTGATCCTAGCCCACAAATCAGCTGGATTTTGGGGATTTCTAATGATGAAATTGATTTGGTTTTGGCCTATAAATAGAGATGCAAGGTAAGGGCAAATGCATTAGTCAATACAGCATTCAAGAGCATTATTCTAACCAGAAAACACTACTCACAAGCACTTGAAACACTTACAAACAACCAGAAAACTAGCAAAGCACTAGCAAAACCAATTCCAATACAAAGCCTCACAAAGTTCATTGCTCATTACCAACATTCAAAACCTTTTGCAAGAACCTTCAACCAATTCAAATCCATTGCAGCTGGAGCTTTGCTAAGGATCTCTGTAAGTATTCCAAGTACTGATCCTGCATTTACAATTGTGTTTGCATCTTAATTTTGGTCAAAAACCTTTTGGTTCTAAAAAACCCCTTTTGAATTTCAAAGTGTAGCACCCACACTAAATTATCTAGAATATTTAGTATGTGTATTAATCTAATACTGGGTACATTAATATTTTCAATAATAAATACAATATAAAACTACTGAATGAGTACAAATAGCTCGTTAATACAAACATCTAAATATCTTTTACAATTACACTCTCATATACATAGGTAATCTGTCAACCTTCTGAGCTTGTCCTTGACGAGCATCTGCACTCCATCCAGCGTCTTCCTGAAGATCTTCATGAACATCTCTTGCTAACCTGTAAACCTGCACCAGAAGGATTGGGATGAGACATAATGTCTCAGTGAGCTCCAGCCCAACCTACTGTTGGCAACCACGGGGGAAACCTAGGGTCGCCGTGCCTACTCTCGGCAATCTTGGGGATACCTATGATCGCCAAGTCTTTCTCTACATATTTCGCGATCGAGGGGAAAGCTTAGGATCGCTACTTGTCTTATCTCATACATTCATAATCTATTCTTAAGCTTTAACTTATACTTAGTGATCTGGGGACATCCCATGATCACTTTCTTTCTCTGCTGACTACTTGTCGTATTCTCATCATAATTCATAATCATCAGTATATATGTATATATATATTTATATCATTCTTAATCATTAAGTTAGTAAGTCAGCGTTGAACAAACAATAATTATCTTGGTTCATTTTACGGAGTGCATCCGGGTGGAGTAACCCCGAAGTACATCTCCCATCATACCGGTGAAAATTCCTATCATATCAGGCTAACACCGGACTCCTCTTATCATTGTGTGGACAACTCTCTCGATGAAGTCCCATCCGGCGAATCCCGAAGTCTGCTGAACACAATTTAACTTTGCATGTAGACCACCCTCTCGGAGAAGTCCCATCCGGCGAATCCCGGAGCCTGCTGGACATGCTTAATCTTTTAACATACGTGTGGACAATCCTCTCGGAGAAGTCCCATCCGGCGTACCCCGGAGCCTGCTGGACACGTTAAACATATTCTTATAACTTACGTGTGGATAGCCCTTTCGGAGAAATCCCATCCGGCATAATCCGGAGTCTGATGAACACGTTTAATCTTTAACATATAATTCTTGACTTATAGTTCATATACATATATTATTCGTTCATAATCTTGTGCATATCTAATGCATTCTTATGTAATCATTCTTGAAAGCTTAACCTATAAATAGGCTCTTAACTTGATCATTGGATCATTCTTATTCTCATTAATTCTTAACTTTCGTACTTAAAAGTACGTCTAATAATTGCTATAAGCTTTTACATACTTAATGCATTTCTTGAGGGAACTAATCTTCGAAATCATAACCTATATGTATAGGATCATAGGCTTATCGTTATCATAAGCCACTACATAGTTGCTAGATCATTTGCATATTCGTCTAGATTTTACCCTCTTAATTCAAACTATTTTAAGTCAATGCACAATCCTTGTTCCATACCTTTTCATCCTCTTTGGGAGCCTCTTGAATGTGTTAAAATGGTGGAGAATGTTTCTAAAATGTTTGTAGAGAAAACGGATGCGGAGAACCATGCCTACACGCCCCAGAACACCCAAAACAGCAAAGCTGTCAAGTGCTGTCTGGGCCTGCGCACTTGTAGCGACAAGCCTGCGCTTGTAGCGACAGTAGGCAGAATAAAATTCTGCCTGGTCGCTGTAGCGAGCTCCAGCTCGCTGTAGCGACCATGACAGGTCCAAAAATATCAAAATTGATATTTTTCATCATTCCAGCCCATCCCAACACACCCAAGCTTCCCAAATGGCATGAAAAGGATTTTCTTAAGCTTATAAATCATTTAAACATGGCTGGAACAATGAATTAACAATTTACATAATCTAGGGCACTTTTATAAAAATTGCTCTAAGAGTAAACAACTCTCAAATGGGTTATAAAACCCTAGGGAGCTCACCTTGAACCTTGATTGGTGCTTATTATGCTTATTCCAAAACCCTAGCTTGATTTCTCCTTGATTCTTCTTGTTCTAAACCTCCAAAGCTTAAGCTTGCTTGCATAAAACACATAAAGATTGCATGAAGTTTGATGGGTGTTGGCATAGAGTGATGGTGAGGGCGTGAGAGAGGGAGAAAGAGGGAGAGAATCAGATTTGAGAGAGAAGGGTGAGGAGAAATGAATGAAAAATATCTTCCCCCTCCTTTTTTAAATAATCTTCCTTGTGCCAAGTATTACCATAACGCCATTGCCACTTATTTACAAAATTGCCATGCTTGCTTATCAAGTTTCTAACGCTGATAACTGTTACATTTGAGCGGGATATTACAATCTACCCCCCTTAAAGAAATTTCGTCCTCGAAATTTAGAATCCTCTCAAACTACTTCCTTTACTAATCATAATTCCTTGATTTTCCAACTCTATATGTCGAATATACTCGACAACTTTTCCTTTAACTGAAATGCTCGTGGTGAATTTGCATAACTCTTACGTGGTAGGATGCGATGTTATCTGAACCATCGTATCCAACTCGATTGACCACGTTCTTGGTTCATACACCTTTTTACAAATCCAATTTGGAGTTGTCCAATTCTGACACTTGTACTAATTCTTATAATTCTTATAAATACCTTCTTAGTCCATGTATCCTTACTTTGACGACATTAGATCATTCTTGTCACAACTTATTCTCGTTTTCTTGCTGTAGCATTTATACTGACAATTCCAAAACTCATAAGAGTTTAGTCCAAGTGATGAGTGTTATAAATTATCTCACATATCACCATACACTACTAGAAAGTTGTCGTTTAGAGACCGATTTAGACACCAAAATAAATCGGTCACAATAGAGACCGAAATAACAACTGTTAATTGTAAACAATTAACCAAAACCAAGTTGGTCTCTAAATCGGTCACAAAATTTATTTAGCCACCGATTTATTGGTCACAAAAAAGATTATAAGTTTTTAATTTTTTTTTTTGGGAAATTCTTGTTTACCCATCAATAAAAGGGTGGGTAATACTACCCATGCTGAGTTGGCCTAATCAAAACAATGTATTTATATAACATTAAAAATAATAGAAAACAAACAAATAACTTTGATTGGTGCCAACTTATGGGTTGTGTTACCCACCTTTTATTAATGGGTACCCAAGTTGTCACCTTTTATTTTATAAGTCACAGTAGTGACCGATATAACAACTAATTATTATAAACAATTAACCAAAATAAAGAGTGTCTCTAAATCGGTCGCTGAATTTTTTAGTGACCGATTTAAAAACTGATTGTTCAACAACCGAAATATCACCCTATATCCTCTCTCTTATTTTTTTCAATTTTTAAAATAAAAATTGTTTATAATAATCAGCCACCGAATTATTAGTCTCAAAAAAGTATAACCAAATACTATTTTTGGTCCTCTAAGTTTGACAAGAATATCGGATTAGTCCTTTAAGTTTTATAAGTTTCAAATAGGTCCTTTAAGTTGTTAATTTAATGCACCTATTTGAAGTTTTTTGAGTTTTTAAGTTTCAAATAGGTCCTTAAAAGGGTAACAGTGTAATAAATTAATAACTTAAAGGACTTATTTGAAACTTAACAACTTAAAGGACTAATCCGGTATTTTTGTCAAAACCAAAAATGGTATTTAACCTTTATTTATTCATATTAGTATTATTAAAAGTACTGAAGCTTTCCCTCTTTGAGCGGGATTGTCAAAAATTTCCCCCCTTTGATAATTTCATCAAAAATTATACATAAAACTTTCCCGTCAATTTCCCTCTTCATCTTTTCATCAAAAATTAAACACTAATATTAACCTCTTTCTATCTTTTTCCCTCTTTTCTACTGAACCCAAAAGAACAATAACCCTAAACACAAAAGAAATTTCCCCTTTTCATCATTTTTCATTGAAATCAAAATCAATCATCATGAAATTGAAACCCATCATCAATGAAATCGAACCCCATTAGTGAAGTTCCAGTTTTTCCATTTCTTGTTCTGTACTGTTCACGTTCTTGTTTTCATCGTACCTTGTTGCTGTTGTTGTTCCAGTTCTTGTAATCGACATCTGAATCACCAGGTTTGTTCCTCTTCTTTGTTTGTTCATAGATCGTTCTTGTCCCATGGTTTCTGGAATCAATATAAATAATCTAAGAAGGGATCGTAGTTAAAAAAACTTTCAATTGAAAGAATCACGACGCGGGATCTTAGGCTGTTGAAGAAATTGTTTAATCCGTTCTATCTCTTTAGTCAGGAAAGCGAAACTAACCTTTCTTACTGTATATGTAATTGGGTAATGGCAGCCTTTGTATTATGTGAATATGGGTAAAGAAAGCGTGTGTGTATAAGAGGCCTCCGTTGATTGTGTACAAACAAAATACTAGTCAAAAGACAGGGTAAGAAAGGGTTTAGCTAATGGGAAATATATGAAGGGAATAGAATGAATGTAATATCCCGCTTAATACTTGGATATTTATCAGTATTGAGACGATGCATCAGAGATAATTTAAATGGACGCAATGGCAAGGTTGTAATTAAGAGGAGTGGCATAGTTGTAATTAAGGGCAAATGGGCTAATGGATTAATATGAAAATTTTGGAGCTTTCTACTCATTTCTCTCACACTCCAAAGTTAGAAAAATTGCTCTCTCCTTCTCTCTAATTTCGCCCCTCTCTCACTCACTCATATTCCATCTTCACTTCACCATCATCATCCCTTAAGCTAGCAAACTTCTCCCTAAATCTTTGTATGATAAGCAAGCTTGTGTTGGAAGAATTTTGGAGCAAGAAGAAGAAGCAAAGCAAGAAAAGGACAAGTGAGGAGCTAGGGTTTTGAAGAAAAGCTTGGCAAAGGTTGGAAACAAGTTAAAGGTGAGCTCTTTGAGGGTTTTAGAAACCCACTTTGGTTAAGTTTTGAAGTTATGTTGTTAAGAGTTATTTTGAATGAATTATGCCTTAATCCCTTGTTGGCTTGTGATTAAATGAGTTACTAGGTGATAAGTTATTCATATGTCATGGAAAATCTATTCCCATAAGCTATTTTGAAGATTGGGAATGTTTGGTTTAACCTAGGAAGTGGAATTTTGTGTGCTGCTGAAGCCAAAATCGTGCTCCGATTTCTGGGCATCGGGCTACGATTTTATGCCCTGTTTTTCCTGAAACTTTCGAAAAATATCGTGCTCCGATTTCCTTAAATCGTGCTACGATTTTGAGTTTCCTCAGCTTCATTTTTGTGAGCTCTGGCTTGGTTTTAAGGTAGGATGGGGGATAGGCATGGCCTTAGGAGATGTATACTTACACTCCTAAGTTATTTAAACCTATAGAGGGATTAGTAATGGGATTATCTCCTTATAAGTGGAGTCCCTATAGTTACTTAAGTGATGTGCAAACCTAAGAGCAATGAGATTATGAGTGATGTTTCAATCATAGTTATAGGCATGTTATAGTGTTGGATCTCCAACAATTATAGGAGGCTTATGAGAACGATAAGCCAAGGTTATAGATTACAGGTTATAGATTACAGTATTGTTACAGAATCAAAGTAACAGATTATATGTTCATACGTTAAAGTTAAAGAATTAAAGATTAAAGGCATTGGCGTGTTTACACGTTTCATAGTGGCGTGCTTGCACGTTTTATAGTGGCGTGTTCATCAGACTCCGGGATTCGCCGGATGGGACTTCTCCGAGAGGGTTGTCCACACGTTTTATAGGGAGTCCGGTGATAGCCTGATATGATAGGAGTTTCACCGGTTTATAGGGAGCTGTCCTCGGGGTTACTCCACCCGGGCCGCACTCCGTAAAATGAACTCAGATAATTGCTTGTTCAACGCTAACAGCTAACATAAAACTGCTATCGAACTGTTTAGATGTTTTATGTTTTATAGTTATAGTTAAAGTTACAGTTACAGTCATAGTCACAGGAAACATACAGTTATAGTTATAGTCAGTTATCAGAAAGTGATCCTAGGTCTTTCCCTCGATCACTAAGTCATAGGTACAAACATGAACACAATTATAGATTTAGACGATTATAGTTATAGTCATAGGTTGTTATGGCAATGGTTATAGATAGTTACAGTAAGAGGTTATAGACAGTTTAAGTTATAGTTACAGAAGGATTTATAGTCATAGGCAGTCAAAGACTTGGCGATCCTAGGAAATCCCCAAGATTGCTAAGGTAGGCATAGCGACCCTAGGTTCCCTGTGGTTGCCAACAGTAGGTTGGGTAGAGCTCACTGAGACATTATGTCTCATCCCATTCCTTCTGGTGCAGGTTCACAGGTTAGTCAGAGGTTCGAGACGAAGATCTTCATAGAGGTATTGGATGGAGTGCAATTGCTCGTTGTGTACCAGCTCAGAGGCTTAATGGACATTTGTATAAGCATTGTATAAATATTGGATTATATTGTACAACGAGTAATATGTATTCTTTCATTTGTGATGTATGAGTTTTATTATTGAAATTTTTAAATGTATCCAGTATCAGTTTAACGCACATGCTAATATACTAGTTAAAGTTAGTATGGGTGTTACAATTGGTATCAGAGCAGGTCGATTCAGACCGTGCCATGGGTCGTTTAAGATTCAATAAAAGTAGTGGAATCATTGGGTTCCAGATGTTGTTCTAAAGGTCATGTCTAGTTGAGCCTGATCAACTCAGTCTAGTATATGACAGTTAGGACTAATATCCGAGAGCTGAATGTGACCAAGGAGGAAAGAAGTGTTCAAAGGGTGAAGGTTAAGACGTCAGGTTCTAAGACGAATTTGGCAAAGTGTTTTGTGTCAAAGGATGGTTCTCTAATAGTGAAGTAACTGAGCCAGTTAACGGTAAAGTTTCAGGAATATAAGAGGTATCAAAGAGTAAGGTCAGGTACCTTAACTAGTTGGACGCATCCTTGAGTGATGCTTTCTCCGAAGAGATGTGTAGAGTAAAGGATTATAGTGTACTTTGAAGAATGATTTGGAATCCTAACGGGAACCGTAATTTTGGAAAGTTAAAGTTAAGGGTTGATTAGAGTTTTAATTCCGGCTGCAGATGCAAAGGGTTGTGATACCAAACCCAACGACTTGGAATAAGGAATGACCAGTTAACGATTGGAAGCTCTGGACTTCCAGTAAGGATAAAGAGTGTAAGGATTGAAGGACTTGCGCACTTGGCCGGATGAGATTTTGATATCCGATATGTAATAGACTACCTTCCTTTATTATGGGACACCAGGATGCTTGGTACGAAGAATGCGAGCGTAGCGATAAGTAAACGAAACCCCCGGTGAGGGTATGGATTAAAGATTGAATCTTACGATGGCGGATTATAGTAGACCGGTTTCGAAGATTGAACAGGAAGATTGTCACTAATGTACAAGTTGTAGTTTAAGCTATGGTTAATGTTAAGGAATTCTATGATTTCTTTAATGGGCTCCTTACACAAGTATTCGGGTAAGCCGACAAAGATCGCATTATGTTGGTATGTGTTAAGATGATAGAAAATACATACCTTGGATTGTTCGAAACCATGAAGAGGTTAACGGTCGAGAAGTCAGATGGACTATTATTCAGATAACAAGATAGAATGGAATTGTGAATACAGTAATAAGTTATAGGAAGGATCCAACGGAAAATGTTAAGTGTTGAAGCTTACAGATTTATTAATCGGGTATTCGAAGAGGTGTATTACACGTTTGGATTTACAGGAGAGCCGGTAAAAGTTGAGTTCTATCCAGACGGATTATTCCCGGAGCAATCCGAGAAGTAACCAAGAGTTATGTGGACCTAAGTGTCTTGGAAAAGGTTGTGGATGAGAAATCCCTACGGATAATTACAGGATGAGACTCGATTCATTAATCGAATAAGTATTTGAAAGACGAGAATTTCCGGAAGTCATAGAATGTTTTTAGAAGTTGCCACCAGTAAATAATGTATGAACTTAAGTTGTTTTAATAGGAGCATCATTGGGCTCGTATTCATTGTTAAAGACTGTCTACAAGGTTCGGTGTTTTCATGAAAGTAAGAATTTTGTTTATGTTCGGAAGGAAACGCAAAGTCAGATGACGATCAATCAGTAAGTTGAACAGGTGGATTAAACCACAAGAGAAATTATAAGATAAGATGGTCTTGGGTGGTAACTACAAAGTTATAAAGTTAAAAGATTGGCCAAAGAGATTTTAGATGGTAATAGTAGTGTGTTACTTCCATCCCAAGTTAATTGCTTAAATCAGAGTCGCGCAGCGGAGAAGTAATCCAATTATGAGTTATTAGACAAATCAAAGTTGAAGTTTAGAGAAAAAGATGTTGTGAAGTCCTTGTCAGAGGAACTATAGGAAAGGTGTTCAGAGATTAAATCTCAAGTTACAGAATATGTGTAAGTAATGATGACTTGAACGTATCATCAGTTCTAACAGAAAATTTTAATAGATAAGTCGAGGAATGCATCAGACCCCGAAACTCATGAGATAAGAGAATCGAAGCAGGTTGATAACTTTAAAGGATGTAATTATAGCACGCGAAGGAGGCCACATTTAATACGGTGATTTAGCTGTTTAGCTTAGTAACTTAAAGTTAATTTGAGTAGTGAATTTAATCAAAGAGGAATTATGCCGTGGCATACAGTTATTCCGCATCGTATCCGCGTTATGCTAGCATGTCGCATGTAACAGGCATGTAACAGGTTATGATTAGTATTATGTATACTGATCAGGCAGAGTTTATGCTACTTAGATAGTAGTGTAACATATTTTATAGTCGTGTGACATGTATCGGTAACCGTGGTACGCAGTCGGTAATGTTTTAACAGGAAAGCCTTAAGTAGAACAGGTTTGTTGTTATTGAACAAATTTCGGTAGAGGAGTTCAGAAATTATTGAACTTAATGTTAACAGTTAAAGGAAGGAAATGTTTTACGCAGATCAGAAGAGTACTCATAGTTTACAGTAAAAGACTACGTGAATTGAAGTTATGAATTAAATGATTCAGAGTTTAAGAGTGCTATTTTGATAGCGAACAGAATAGAGTTTTCTTTTCGAAAACGGAGAATGTCCTTGGACAAAATAAATTATAGCGCCAACGGAATATAACCATAATTTATGTTATGGGATTGTGAATGTTCAAAGAATACAAAGATGAATTAAAAGTTAAGAGAGTGACCTTGGTTGACGTGGTTTTGTCTCAAGTATAAGTTGATTAAGTATGGTGTCCCATTAGTTGGACAATGGTGAGGCGGCGTACTGTGTACCCGATAGGAGTGTGCACGTACTCGATCGTGTATAGAAGCGATGTGCTATGGATAATATTATATGACGGTATGAGAGACGGCTTGTGCTACACGTCACTTGTACTAAACTTCCATAAGTTGAAAATTATTGGTAAAACAGGTATTAATTCCCATGAGTAAGGAATATCTTGATTGAGGTAAGATTGTCAGAATCATAGAAAGAAGAAAACCCTAAAATCTTAGCTACGTGTTATCATTGATGAATTAAATTGGAGCAGGAGTGGCTCATAAGATTTCTCGAGCCTTAAGGTTTCCAGCAGTGGGAATGTGAACAATGGTCATGGTTGTGATGATAGTTACATCGGGATGTCAGATAGAAAGGAATTTGTACCAAGAGTACGGCCACCTCCTTGTATTTGAATCGTGAAAGTACTTGCAACGGACTTTATTTCCATTTGAGAATGTATGATATCAGATGCTTTGCGGTGCAAGACTAATTTATATGAAGAATGATACGAGTGTAACAGTAAAAGGTCGTCTTGCGAGGCGATAGTTATAGACAAAAGTTCTTTGAACTAAAAGCAATGTAATAGATTCCTCGGAAAGTTGAAATAATTGGGGGAAAACAGAATGACTCAATGTCTTCAGGTTAATATGGATATGTTGGTTCAGATAACCATACGCCTTAACAGATAATAGTTATGTAATAAACGTTAGACCTTTCGGCAGGAAAGGGATTGTCGTGAGTTTTGATGTACAGTGATGGGAATCATGGCTAAAGAACAAGTATTAACCAATATGGTTTAATGGAGACGCGTGACTAATCTATATGTCAGACATTAGAATTGCCATGGAATCCCAATAAGCAAAAAGAATTGGAAACTTTAATAGTAGAGAAAGAGGTAGAAAGGATTTATCTTTTCAGGATCTTCGAAGGATTTTCTAAATTTCGAGGACGAAATTTCTTTTAAGGGGGGTAGAGTGTAATATCCCGCTTAATACTTGGATATTTATCAGTATTGAGACGATGCATCAGAGATAATTTAAATGGACGCAATGGCAAGGTTGTAATTAAGAGGAGTGGCATAGTTGTAATTAAGGGCAAATGGGCTAATGGATTAATATGAAAATTTTGGAGCTTTCTACTCATTTTCTCTCACACTCCAAAGTTAGAAAAATTGCTCTCTCCTTCTCTCTAATTTCGCCCCTCTCTCACTCACTCATATTCCATCTTCACTTCACCATCATCATCCCTTAAGCTAGCAAACTTCTCCCTAAATCTTTGTATGATAAGCAAGCTTGTGTTGGAAGAATTTTGGAGCAAGAAGAAGAAGCAAAGCAAGAAAAGGACAAGTGAGGAGCTAGGGTTTTGAAGAAAAGCTTGGCAAAGGTTGGAAACAAGTTAAAGGTGAGCTCTTTGAGGGTTTTAGAAACCCACTTTGGTTAAGTTTTGAAGTTATGTTGTTAAGAGTTATTTTGAATGAATTATGCCTTAATCCCTTGTTGGCTTGTGATTAAATGAGTTACTAGGTGATAAGTTATTCATATGTCATGGAAAATCTATTCCCATAAGCTATTTTGAAGATTGGGAATGTTTGGTTTAACCTAGGAAGTGGAATTTTGTGTGCTGCTGAAGCCAAAATCGTGCTCCGATTTCTGGGCATCGGGCTACGATTTTATGCCCTGTTTTTCCTGAAACTTTCGAAAAATATCGTGCTCCGATTTCCTTAAATCGTGCTACGATTTTGAGTTTCCTCAGCTTCATTTTCGTGAGCTCTGGCTTGGTTTTAAGGTAGGATGGGGGATAGGCATGGCCTTAGGAGATGTATACTTACACTCCTAAGTTATTTAAACCTATAGAGGGATTAGTAATGGGATTATCTCCTTATAAGTGGAGTCCCTATAGTTACTTAAGTGATGTGCAAACCTAAGAGCAATGAGATTATGAGTGATGTTTCAATCATAGTTATAGGCATGTTATAGTGTTGGATCTCCAACAATTATAGGAGGCTTATGAGAACGATAAGCCAAGGTTATAGATTACAGGTTATAGATTACAGTATTGTTACAGAATCAAAGTAACAGATTATATGTTCATACGTTAAAGTTAAAGAATTAAAGATTAAAGGCATTGGCGTGTTTACACGTTTCATAGTGGCGTGCTTGCACGTTTTATAGTGGCGTGTTCATCAGACTCCGGGATTCGCCGGATGGGACTTCTCCGAGAGGGTTGTCCACACGTTTTATAGGGAGTCCGGTGATAGCCTGATATGATAGGAGTTTCACCGGTTTATAGGGAGCTGTCCTCGGGGTTACTCCACCCGGGCCGCACTCCGTAAAATGAACTCAGATAATTGCTTGTTCAACGCTAACAGCTAACATAAAACTGCTATCGAACTGTTTAGATGTTTTATGTTTTATAGTTATAGTTAAAGTTACAGTTAAAGTCATAGTCACAGGAAACATACAGTTATAGTTATAGTCAGTTATCAGAAAGTGATCCTAGGTCTTTCCCTCGATCACTAAGTCATAGGTACAAACATGAACACAATTATAGATTTAGACGATTATAGTTATAGTCATAGGTTGTTATGGCAATGGTTATAGATAGTTACAGTAAGAGGTTATAGACAGTTTAAGTTATAGTTACAGAAGGATTTATAGTCATAGGCAGTCAAAGACTTGGCGATCCTAGGAAATCCCCAAGATTGCTAAGGTAGGCATGGCGACCCTAGGTTCCCTGTGGTTGCCAACAGTAGGTTGGGTAGAGCTCACTGAGACATTATGTCTCATCCCATTCCTTCTGGTGCAGGTTCACAGGTTAGTCAGAGGTTCGAGACGAAGATCTTCATAGAGGTATTGGATGGAGTGCAATTGCTCGTTGTGTACCAGCTCAGAGGCTTAATGGACATTTGTATAAGCATTGTATAAATATTGGATTATATTGTACAACGAGTAATATGTATTCTTTCATTTGTGATGTATGAGTTTTATTATTGAAATTTTTAAATGTATCCAGTATCAGTTTAACGCACATGCTAATATACTAGTTAAAGTTAGTATGGGTGTTACAATGAATCAGGACCAAAACCGTAGTTGGTATCGGGATTAAATGAATATACCACAAAATAAAAAGTATCTAACCATATGCCAAGAAGGCAAGACCCTGGTTGGGGTTGAGGAACGAACATAACCCGGCGTGGGTTGGGATAAGGTAAAGAAAGCGTGTTTTTTAATTTGTGATTTGAAGATTCTCAATTAAAAATATCTTTTATATTGATTGATTCTCAATTTCAACCATACTGTTTAGAAGATAGAATTTTTATTTAGAAGATCCTAATCCTAATTAATTGTAGATCAATAGCTAACTGATTAATAATTAGTTTTTTTTTATGAGTAACTGTTAATTATACAGTTGAATTTGATGATTCGGATAATTGGATGGTTGTTGATTGTACTTTGAAGTTTTATCTTTTGTTCTTTTTTGACAATAGAAATTTATCCTTAGTTCAACGATTCCTCTATGTTTTGAAGATTCATATTTCCTACCATACATGGAAAGTTCAAACACGTTTCCATTGAAGTATAGTACTTTTTTATTAGGAGTGTGATTATAAGCATTATTTATTGATAATAAGCTCAGAATTCTGCTAATCCTTTCAAATTATTATTTCTACATGAATAATATTCCTTAAGTTCTTTTTAAATTTTGAATTAAGTTGAAGGTTGATGTCTATTTTGTTTTTAAATCGACATCTGAATCACCAGGTTTGTTCCTCTTCTTTGTTTGTTCATGTATTATGTGAATATGGGTCATTTATGGGTCATTCTATATTGGTCATTTATGTATTATGTGAATATGGGTCATTTATGTATTATGTGAATCTGAATCACCATACTGTTTGTTTCAATGAATCACTCTATTTCTTGTTCTGTTTATGTTCTCATCCCTACTAGAACTCAAATGGGTCGTTTATGTATTATGTGAATTTGGGTCATTTTTTTTTGTTCTTGTTGCTGTTTTTACTCTTGTTCCTATTTTGTGTTTCAGTTTCCTTGAATCCAAAATCGAACCCAGCAGTGAAGGAAGACAAATGACCAGACGAAGAATCGGCGGCGGCTTCGTTGTCTTATAATAACTTAAAGGTACTTCTAATAACTTATTAATGTTGATATTTGACAATAGTTTATAATTACTTCAAGGTACTCATCTTGTAGATTGTAGTTTTGTGTGTAAAGATACCTATATTAGATAATAGCTTATTAAAAAAGGTACTAATCTTACGATTAAAGTCTTTTAGAATAATCTGGAAGTTGGCAATTATTGATTTTGTAATGGTTGTTGAACAATTATTGATTTTGTGTGTAATGATTGTGTTCATGTTAGGATCAGTTTTGCCTTGTGCTGTTATTGTGTTCTGCTGTCCTGGCATAGGTTGTCTTGGTAAAATGTTGCAGTTTTGTAGTACGACGGCTTAATTGCCGAAAATGAAATCAACTGTTTCATAGATGTTGCATTCGTGGTAGAATTGACGATTCGAGTGAGAATAGAGAGTGTCTTGATATGCATCCATGGAACATTTGTAGAAAACTACTTGAAATGCACTTGTCATTAGTGCTACTGCTTCGTGTTTTTGTGGACCAGCTGTGTTCTTAAAGCCTATGTCTATGGCAATGAAATTTCTCCCAAACACAGCTGAATATTAAACCAAAGTCTGTGTTCTTTTTTGCTGTTCTGTGGTGCTGTTTTGGCGCACCAGCAGCTGTATGACAGCAGTATTACTGCTGGTGCAGCAGCAACAGCTTCTATTTGGCTGTCCTGTTTTGCTTTGTATTTTTGTAATTTGCCCGTTTAGTACGTCTTGTGCCGGGTGCTTTCAATATTATATGCTGATTCAAAAAAAATGATATTTGAATCGGAGTAAAATACCGAATTCGAATCATATATCTTTGCTTATCCCAATCTTATCCATATCATCAATTATCTCATTGACAAATTGTTTTTTTTCATGTGTTCAGGAACAACTAAGGAAAGGGAAACTCTATTTGTAAAAGGTGAGTTTCATGTGTTCATGTGTTCTTCAACAAAAAACACAAGCAGCATTCTTCAAAAAAAAAATGAACAAGAAAACTTTCATATTATTAGTGTCCATGGTAGTGATCAGAAAACTGAAATAAATGAACAAGAAAAAAATTCCTAATGGAGTTTCACTTTCTGATTTAAATTTTGGCATTTCTGCTTTGCTCTCCATTCGTGGTCTTTGAATACTATAAATGCATTAGAAAAAAGGTAACAATATATGAAATCGTACTCAAAATCTAGCTATCTAATATTTACATTGAATTGGGGGATTATTATTAGGTTTCTTATTAAATAAGTTAATAAGTATCTTAAATTAGACTAGTGAAAATAGGTAATTTTGACACTTATCGGTTGCCAGATGATCTTTTGGTAATAAAATTGAAGTCTAGTTTTTGCTAATATCCGTAAACTTGTTATTAACAATTTGAGAAGGCTATACCATAAGTGAGATGAGAATATGCCACAGTTAAATTTATAGACAAAGTTCTGAGATTGATAGGAAATCACTAGACCTTTAGGCTTAGGAATATGCACTCAGAATCAGCAGCTCTTATTCTTCATTTCATAGTACTCTCATTATTGCTTATTCTCTTTCAATTTGACATTTTTACAAGTTTTCTCTTTGTAACCTGTATTAGTGTTGTTGTGGCTAGTTTATTTTGCTTATCCCAATCTTATCCATATCATCAATTATCTCATTGACAAATTGTTTTTTTTCATGTGTTCAGGAACAACTAAGGAAAGGGAAACTCTATTTGTAAAAGGTGAGTTTCTTGTTCTTCAACTTTTATATGATTCTGATTTTAACTTGTGAGATGCTAGGTTATTTTGCTTTATATTATGGGTTTAATTGCAACTTATTGCTACTAGTTTACTAGTTCCTGCTCAACTTCTACAATCTTCATTTCATAGTGGAGGGCCTGCATTTTTGTTGCTAGGTCATTGATTTTTGGCTTTTACATGCCCTGCTGATCTTCATTGTTTAGGTTATGCCTCTGTTAACAAACTTGCTGCAAATGCCTCTATTAGCATGAGGAAAAAACTGAAGTTTGATATCAAAGCATAAGTAGACTATCTTTAAGTAGACTAATTACAATGAAAATTGAAGTAGTGGTAAATTTGGTTAAAACAAAGGACAATATTATCTTCATTATTAAAAACAACTTTCATTATTATCTTTGTCTTTTGACAGTAAAAACAATTTTCATCCCCTCAAAAAAAAAATACTTTCATTAAGTTAGAAAAAAAGTCATTATATATAACATGGTAAATTTGCTTGAGTTTCAATTTTTATTTCTTAAATGAAGCTAGTATTTTTTTTTTTCGTTTAAGTTAGCTTATTACATGTCATGTCTTGTTTAATTTCTGTATAAACAGTATAATTACTTTTAATCACCTTAATACAAATATTTTTCTATTTTGGTAACATTCCATTACAAGTATGATACACCTCTCATTTCAAAGTTCTTTCTTTCTTTCGTGGCTGTTTTTTGGTCGTCTGCTTTTGATTTGCAATGTTAGTATGATAGTTGAATTCTGCCCTTCGTTTTGATTGAAATAAATAAATGTGGGATTGGTTGATTTAGGCTTGTTAGTTTGGCGAATACTGCTCATTGTTCTGATTTTCTCCCTTTGACTTAAGTTGTCACTAGCGTCTCTATCCGCTTTTTAGTACACAATATGTTGTTAAATAGTATTTGTAATGACAAGCATACCGTTCCTATTGTATTGCACTTGGAAGCCATTTATTGTGATTGGATAAACTTGTATGTGTTGTTCTTGCTTGTTGATTGTAATCTATAAGGTTTGCTACATTATATGACAGAATGATAATGAGGTTGATGATGATGAAGTTGATGATGATGAGGATGATGAGGTTGGTGATGATGAGGTTGATGACGAGTTAGAGTTGGAAGCACAAAATGTTCCTGAATAGATAATTTGATGTGTTTTGTTAATTCACATATCTATTTGGATTAGTATTTTGTTAAGCCTACCACTTGGAACTTTCTTTTGGTTAGTATTATGTATTTTGTTAAGACTACCAAGTGCAAAGGCTTTTGTGAATACACAAATCTCCTATGTAATTATATTTTGACTAGTTTATGTATTTAGCATTAAATGGTTAATGTTATTTCTTTCATCATGTTACATTGAATTATTTTGATCTTCTGTATGGAATTTGATAAAAATGTCAGTTACAAAATTACAATATTAAAAAAATATTGTAATTCTTTTAGTCACAAAACAGTGACCAGTATATTATTCAGCAAACAATTAAAAAAAAAATCCAGTTAGCGACCGAATTAGAGACTGTAATTTATAATACAATAAATAAATTTCCGTCACAAATTCGGTCTCTAAATTCGGTGGCTAATTAAGTGGCAAAACCAGTCACAAAATAAGTCACTAAATTAGCTGATTTAGCCAAGAAAAGGGTGTCTAAATCGGTGGCTAGATTCTGTCTCTGGATCAGTCTCTATATCAGTCTCTAATTCCGTCTCAAAATTCAGTGACAAAATCGGTCTCTGTGTATAGTCACAAAATCAGTCGCGAAAAATCAGTCGCTAAACCGGTCACAAAGGATCAGCGACCAGCGTTTTAGCCACTTTTATTTTTGGTCGCTATTTCGGTCACTAAATCTATCAGTGACCGATTTTGTTGATGTAGCGACTGAAAATTCAGTCTCTAAAAGCCTGATTTCTTGTAGTGATATGGTACATTTCATAGCACTTAATTTACATATATGATAGAGTACATGTACACTACGAATGGGTACATAACACGTCACATCATCGTTGTTCAACTAACGGGACATCATTCCTAATCTTAACATATTTGAGACATTACCACATCAATTGGGAATCTGTTCTTACTCTTAACTCATTTTGTAACATTCGGGATTTGCCTTTCGACTGGCTTGCCAGGTTTGCCCCGCCAATGTTACCCATATTTAACTCTTGAGTATACAACAACCCATAACATAGATTATGGTTACATTCTCTCAGCATCGTAAACTTATTTCTCATTCTGGACATCAAGTTCAAGATCCTTGTTTCCAATAGAAAACTCTACTTGATTTCTACTAGAAATAGCACTCTAAATCTTTAATCCTTTAATCATGACCTGAACTCACGTAGCCCTTTTTACTGCAGACTACGAATGACTTTTAGTCTACTTAGAAAGTCCTTCTTTCTTTACTGGTGAACCTTAAGTTCAAGAATTTCTGAACACTTCAGCTATGATATGTTTGATATCAATAAATCTGTTCTGATCAAAACCTTCCTACTTTAACATTTCTGACTACGTACCACAATTACCAAAACATGTCACAACACTGAAAATGTAATATCCCGCTTAAACGTGACTTTTATCAGTATCACAGAAGTTAAACGTATAGAATGGCAAAGTTGTAATTTTGGAAGGAAGAATTAATTAAAAGGAGGAATTAAGATATTTTTCCTCATTCTCTTCATCCACTTCTCTCTCTAAAAAATTCATAAACTCCTCTCCCTCTCTCTCTAGGCACACGCCTCCCTCTCCTTGCCATGATCAAGCTCCAATTCATCAAACTTCTTCCTTTAATCATGGACTCAAGCAAACTTGGTTGTGGGAAAGCTAGAACATGAAGAAATTAAAGAAAACAAGAAGAAGGAAAGAGTTAAAAGCTAGGGTTTTGAGGTAAAGGGCAAGCAAGCTAAACCAGCACCAAATCAAGATTAAGGTGAGCTCCCTAGGGATTTTAGAATCCCCTCTTGTGAGTTTTATAGTGTTTCAATTCATAGGAAAAGTTATAGAAGTTTTAGAGTTTTACCCTAATTTCCTACTTGCAAATTCCTTGCTCATACATGTTTTAAACCATCAATTTGTAATAGAAAATCATCCCTAGCATGTTTTGGATGCTTGGGTATCTTTAATTGGGCAAAAATGGTGGAAAAACACATTTTTATACATGTTTATGCTGTCACGGTCGCTGTAGCGACGGGCTGTCGCTTGTAGCGACCAGGTTCTGTCTGTCTGCGCTTGTAGCGACAAGCCTGCGCTTGTAGCGACAAGCCTGCGCTTGTAGCGACCAACTGGGCGCTTGTAGCGACCAGGTTCTGTCTATCCGCGCTTGTAGCGACCAAGCCAGAACAGCACAACTTAGTTGAGCTGTTCTGGGGGTTCTGGTGCGCGCGGGCATGGCTTTTTGCAAATGTTTTCTCCTAATGCTTTTTAGAAACTTTAACCACCATTTTAACTCATCCAAAGGCTTTTAATGATTGAGAAATTAGAGGAGCAAGGAATGCGCAAGGCATGGGAATTACGGAAATAATGGTTATATGGTTAGGTGAACCCTTATAGCGGCACCTGATGACGAAGTGTCGAATTCCTTGATAGGAAAACATGAATCATAGTATGAGTGCAAGGATTTATGGATAGATTCCTTGCACGTGAGTTGTTAACCCTTAAGGAAAAGCATGCGACTTTAACAGTCAAGAACCTACTTTAGGTATAAGAGATTATAGATGTTTTCAGTTTAGAATACAAGGATTATAGGAATGTTTCCACAATCATAGTCACAGATAAGGTTTATAGTGTTGGTTCTCCAACGATTATAGGTGGCTTATGAGAACGATAAGCCAAGAATCATAAGTTATAGATTATAGTTACAGGAATGTTATATGTTCATAGTAACAGATTATATGTTCATACGTTAAAGTTAAAGAATTAAAGATTAAAGGCATTGGCGTGCTTGCACGTTTTATAGTGGCGTGTTCAGCAGACTCCGGGTTTCGCCGGATGGGACTTCTCCGAGAGGGTTGTCCACACGTTTTATAGGGAGTCCGGTGTTAGCCTGATATGATAGGAATTTCACCGGTTTATAGGGAGACGTATCTCGGGGTTGCTCCACCCGGGTGCCCTCCGTAAAATGAACTCAGATTAATTGTTTGTTCAACGCTAACAGCTAACATAAAACTACTATCGAACTGTTTATATGTTTTATAGTTATAGTCAAAGTTACAGTTACAGTTATAGTCACAGGAAACTTACAGTTAGAGTTATAGACAGCTAACAGAATGTGGTCCTAGGTTTCCCCTCGGCCACTAAGTTATAGTCATAGGAAGTTATAGTTATAGTTAAAGCCAGATCATATTTATAGTCATAGGCAGTTAAAGATATGGGAAGACTTAAAGTCATAGGAAGATAAAGACTTGGCGATTATAGGAAATCCCCGAGATTGCCAAGGTAGGCATGGCGACCCTAGGTTCCCTGCGGTTGCCAACAGTTGGTTGGGCTGGAGCTCACTGAGACATTATGTCTCATCCCATTCCTTCTGGTGCAGGTTTACAGGTTAGTCAGAGGTTCGTGACGAAGATCTTCAATGAGGTACTGGATGAAGTGCAAATGCTCGTTGTGTACCAGCTCAGAAGCTTAATGGACATTTGTAAAAGTATTGTAACAGTATTGGATTGTTGTACAACGAGTAAACATGTATTTATTCTGTTGTGATGTAATATTATTATTGAAATTTTTAAATGTATCCAGTATCAGTTTAACGCACATGCTAATATACTAGTTAAAGTTAGTATGGGTGTTACAATTGGTATCAGAGCAGGTCGATTCAGACCGTGCCTTGGGTCATTTAAGATTCAATAAAAGTAGTGGAATCATTGGGTTCCGGATGTTGTTCTAAATGTCACATCTAGTTGAGCCTGATCAACTCAGTCTAGTATATGACAGATAGGACGAATATCCGAGAGCTGAATGTGACCAAGGAGG
The DNA here is from genome assembly GCA_018208015.1 of Medicago ruthenica. Lineage (NCBI taxonomy): Eukaryota > Viridiplantae > Streptophyta > Magnoliopsida > Fabales > Fabaceae > Medicago > Medicago ruthenica. Next base: position 31,289,542 of record CM031376.1, read on the forward strand.
AAAGAAGTGTACGAAGGGTAAAGGTTAAGACGAATTTGGCAAAGTGTTTAATGCCAAAGGATGGTTTCTAACAGTGAAGTAACTGAGCCAGGTAATGGCAAAGTCTCAGAATTATAAGAGGTATTTAAGAGAAGGGTCAAGTACCTTAACTAGTTGGACGCATCCTTGAGCGATGCTTTCTCCGAGGTGATGTGTAGAGTAAGGGATTATAGAATACTCCGAAGAATGATTTGGAATCCTAACGGGAACCGTAATTTGGAAAGTTAAAGTTAAGGGTTGATTAGAGTTTTAATTCCGGCTGCAGATGCAAAGGATTGTGATACCAAACCCAGCGACTTGGAATAAGGAATGAACAGTTAATTATTGAAAACTCTGGACTTCCAGTGAGGATATAGTGTGTAAGGTGGAAGGACTTGCACATTTAAAACGGATGAGATTTTAATATCCGACAATTAAGATACTTAATTATGGATTAAGCGAAATATTGGACAGAGGAAACCCAGGTAAGGGTACGAAGTAAAGATTGAATCTTATGTTGATGGATTATAGCAGACCAGTTTCAAGGAATTAGCTAAGAACTATTGTGAGGCTCTGGCAACAGGAAGAACTGATGGTGATTTTCGCAAGTATACGAAATCGTTCAAGTAGTAAAGTTTAAAACGGTAAACCGAGTGTCGAACACAAGGACTGCGTTAACGAATCGAATGTAATTTTGCTTACTCAAGTGAACAAAAGGGTACGAAGTTTGTTTGGTTGCAAATAACGAAAAGTGCGTAAAGTAGATTGGTTTGAAAATAAGAGATAAAAGCTTGTCAGGGATGAGCTTTACTAGACTCCGAACTCAAGTTAATTACCTAACCAACGATCATTGAACTTGTTTAATGAATCACGACCTAATTCTCTTTAATAATCTTGCCCTAATTCCTTAGTGACAGAAACGTTAATTCTAAAGTAAACCCTAATTCCTTAGCAAGTTTTACAATTTAGAATTAAGCATGAACGGACATGAATTAATAAACGGTTTCAAGGGTTTGTACCTATTCCTAGATTACAAAAGCGAGAATTTCTTATCTTAAGCATTCATATATTCCACTTCCGTTTCGCAATATGAATCATACAACAATTTAATGATGATCAATCAATAAAAGCATTAAGCATAAAGATAAGAAACATGATTCAATAAATTCATTCAAAGATCAGCTTAGGGTTACAACACAAGAGTCATCATCTAGCTAATCTCATCCCTAACAATGGAGAATTTAGCTACTCATAATTGAATTACAGAATAGCATGATCAATAATAACATAAGAACATACAAAAACTGACTGTGAGTTGGATGGGGTCGCCACCGCTTCAGTTCTTTGCTCTCCAAATCGCGCTTCTATTCTCCAAGTTTCCGAACCCTTGTTTCTGAAAACGATTCAGCTAAAATAGGAAATTCTGATCGCAAAATCGTGACACGATCCATAAATCGTGACACGATCCTTCATTAAAACTCCCAAGGATTTCGCAAACTGATCTCCCAATCGTGACACGATTATGCAATCGTGACACGATTCTGTAGGCAGGATTTGATCTCTTCTCTGGTTAAGAAATCGTGACACGATTCCCAAATCGTGTCACGATGCAGTCACTTCAGGCTCTGATGATTTCTTGCTCTTTTGTACCTAAAACTGTCTCAAAATGCTGACCAAAGATGATAAAACTAACAAAAACTCTTAATAAATTACGTAATGACAAGGTGTCATCACAACCCCAAACTTAAATCATTCCTTGTCCTCAAGGAATTTACCTGCAACATTGACAACTACAGCAAAGTAACAATCACATAATCAAGTAGCAGTACCAAAAGTTCAACACCTTGCCAGCCATGTAATGGGCTAGCCGGCCAATTCTTCTCCTTCAACAATTCACAACTCCACGCAAAGGTTTGATAAGGGTTTCCACTCAATCACATGCAAAACTATGAATTGCCATAAGCTTGAAAAGTTTCTAAGCATCAATCAAAGTCAATATTATGTACACACTTTTAAGGACTTTTAGGGTTATAACGGGGCTGAGGTTACAGGTGGGATCATTTGGAAAGTAGGCTTTCAACAAAAAATTTGGAGTTAAGCATATTCCTACTGGTCTACCCAATAATACACACAAAATAACCTTAAGGGCTAGAGAATTGAATCACACAAAAGAAATACCGATCACACTTATGTCTTGAAGCATTTGAATTCTTTTTTTTTTGAGCTGCAAAATCAGCTTAATTTACATGCTTTTCTTTTTCACACATTTTTGTTTTTGACACAAAGTGATCTTCTCAAATTTTTCTTTTCTCTAGCACCCTACCCCAAACTTAAAATGTTGCTAGTACCATGAGCAACCCCAAACTTGAACAATTGCATGATCAAATACCCAAACAATGCCTAACTCCAACATACATTGGGGAATAATCCTATGGTCTCTAGGCTTGTAATGTGGTATGTTACCGAAAACAATGGGATCTGTCCTAAAGGCTCAACTGGGCTTAAACAATGGATAATTCAATATAAACCAGGTTGGCTACAAAGGCTCAAGGGACAAGCAATTTGCCTTAGTGTGTACACAATATAACCAATCAATAACAGAGAAAAATCGCAAGTTCTAGAACCATAGATGCATGGAACACTCTTTAAAGTAAATTGAAAAATAAAATGTGGCCATGGAACCTTACATGTTAAGATTTCTGAGAGTTGTGATTACTCTTGCGCAAACTGCCGAATATTGCAACTGATAAGTGTGGCCTCTACCTCCTTTGAACTTTTGGTGTACCACTCAATCAAAGATCATGACTAAACTGAAGAAAGTCAACATCACAAATAAACGCATTGATAACAAACAAGTACTGAATTATTACACACGGGGATAAGAGAAATAAAACAGAAAAAGTAACATTGTTCAGACAAAATAGAAAGTACAAAAGCAAAAGGCAGCAAAAATACAATTGTAACAAAACAAAACAAATCAAGGCTGGCTCTGGTCCATCTCCTGCAGCTCCTGCTCAGAAAACCAAGTATGCGGAGGAGCAGTATTCATCTCCTCCATGAAATGCGCGGCATTCCTTCGGTCAGTGTCATCAAAATCTGCAGTAATCTCCTGCTCCCTGCTTGCAGCTCTCCCTCTCTGCTCATCAAAGTATTGCAGCATACTGTCCCGGTTCCCCTCGAAGCGCTCATATGACCCGGTGGGCGGCCGCCTATGGAGATGAGCCTCTGCAGCAAACTCCTCAGAGAACCTCGGACGGTTCCCATAGAGCAGATCAGAAGTCTCGTTCATCCAGTTGGCAGAAGTGTACATGTAGTCCAGCATCATAGGATGAATCGGTGGATAGGACGGCTGCTGACTGCTCCCCTCTCCCGGATATGTCTGTGATGGCGGCTGAGGCGGTGCCTGTCCCTGCTGATCCTGCTCCTCTCTCGGGCCTCCTCCCCGCAGGAACTCCTCATACTCCGCGACGAAAGCATCCATGGTGCGCTCGGTGATTGGCTTCATCGTCGGGACATCGATGTCGGACCGGTACTCCTCCACTTTAGCCTCCTCACACAGCCAGCAGATTAGGCTGCTATGGGCCACTGACTTCAGTTTGCTCGTTGCTATTTCCCGGATGTTGTTGGCTATCAGCTCGCCAACATTGATGTCCTCACCAGACAAAATGGCATCAATGGTCAGAATTCTCTTCAGAGGGATTTCAGAAGTGCAGGAGGTGCCCTCCAGCGTCTGAACTACAAACGAAGCCCATGCCTTAGGGGATGGCATGAAATCCGCTTTGGCCAGCATCCGAGCTTTCCTCCAAGTCGTGCCTGGCCTGCACAGAGCAGTCAACAATCCAGCATAGTCATCCTCTGTCATATCCTTGACGGCAGCTCGTCTTCGCTTGACCCCACACTCGTCCGGGGCAGTCAAACCCAGCAATTGATTTATAGCATCGGGGCTATAATCAATGGTCTTGCCACGGACAAATGACTGATACCTGTTAGGGGAGAACCGGGCATTGGCGTAGAATTCTAGCGTCACAGTTTTGTTGGAAGCAGTAAAAACCATATTGTTCAAAAGCTCCCATTGCCTCGCCTGCAGCATGCTTTCAAATTCCGAGTACTTACCCAAATGGACAACATCAAACCTTCGCTCCATAACAAATTTGTAAGCCTTGATTTCCACGAACCGGTCCTGAGCATTTTTGTTGATAAACTTGAATGCAGCGTGTGAAGGTGGTGTGGTTTCAGTGCGGGTGGTGGTTGGTTTTCGTTTGGTGGTGTTTTTGGTTGGTTTGGTGGTGTTTGTGGTTTTTGGGCGTTTGGCGGTGTGTTTTGTGCGAAGGACGGGAGGCATGGTGGATAATTGTTGGTTAGAAGATGGAATTTGGGGGTAGGGAAGATGTTGGTGGTGGTGGAAAGTGCTGAGATTCGTGGGCAAGAAGAGTCTGTGGACAATTGGACAGAGTAACGGCTAGTTTTGGAATGGTGGGAATGCAATTTTTGAATGGGGTATATATAGGCTGGGAAAAATCGTGTCACGATTTGGTGGGATCGTGTCACGATGGGCTTGCAACGGTCATATTTTTCAAAAATTTGCAGCAATCGTGTCACGATGTGAAGTAATCGTGTCACGATTGCATTTTTTCAATTCAAAACAACTCAGAATCGTGTCACGATTTCAGCATCGTGTCACGATTTTGATGGCAGAAAGTTTGGTATTTTGGAGCATTGAAATCGTGTCACGATAAGGGGATCGTGTCACGATTTAGCTTGGCAGAGAGACTCACATTTTCAAGGGACAATCGTGTCACGATTTTGGAATCGTGTCACGATTTCATAGGCAGAATGGAAAAATTTTGAAGGAACAAAATCGTGTCACGATGGCAGGATCGTGTCACGATTTTGCTAGGCAGAGAGCCCATTTGAAAAACTTAGAAAGATTTCTGCCCTGAAAATGATGTTGCCACAATTAATTTTTGCTTTTATTTGAAAAATAAAAAGACAAAAAACAACATAAAACAAAGGATACTGAGTGGGTTGCCTCCCACCTAGCGCGTGTTTAACGTCCCGAGCCTGACGTACCACGGGATCACGTGGATTTCAGTGTGATCGACTCGGTCGGACGCTCAAATTCGACTCCAAAGTATGGTTTGAGCCTTTGTCCGTTGACCTTGAAGGTTCTTTCCGAGTCAGGGTCCTTCACCTCCACCGTTCCATAAGGGAATACCTTCACCACTTTGAATGGTCCTGACCATCTGGACCTCAGCTTTCCAGGAAACAGCTTTAACCTGGAATTGAAAAGAAGAACTAGTTGCCCTTCCCTAAATTCCCTATTTTGAATCTTCTTGTCATGCCATTTCTTTGTTTTTTCTTTAAAAATTTTGGCATTCTCATAGGCTGAATTCCGGAATTCATCTAACTCATGGAGCTGAAGAATCCGGGATTCGCCTGCTTTCGAGAGATCAAAATTCAGGAATTTAGTGGCCCACAAAGCTTTGTGCTCTAGTTCCAAAGGTAAGTGACAGGATTTTCCATAGACAATTTGAAAAGGAGACATACCTATAGGGGTTTTGAACGCAGTTCTGTATGCCCACAGTGCATCATCCAGCTTGACGGACCAATCCTTCCGTGAGGAATTCACAGTCTTCTCTAGGATTTGCTTTATCTGTCTATTTGAAACTTCCACCTGTCCACTCGTCTGAGGATGATATGGTGTAGCAATCCGGTGATGCACATTGTAACTTTTTCAGCAAAGTTTCCATCTTCCGATTGAGGAAGTGTGATCCTTCATCACTGATTAACGCTCTAGGGACCCCAAAGCGTGAGAAAATATTTTTCTGAAGGAAAGAAATTACTACCTGAGCATCATTGGTCTGCGTGGCGATAGCTTCCACCCACTTAGAGACATAGTCCACTGCCAACAGAATGTAAACCTTTGAATATGAGGATGGGAATGGTCCCATAAAATCAATACCCCATACATCAAAGATTTCCACTTCTAACACAGGGTTCTGAGGCATCTCGTGTCTTTTGGAAATATTTCCTGTGCGTTGGCAGCGGTCACATCTCTTGACATAGGCAAAAGCATCCTTAAACAAGGTTGGCCAAAACAAACCGGATTGGAGCACTTTTGCAGCAGTCCTATCTCCACTAAAGTGACCACCGTAATTGGAGTCATGACAATGCCACAACACCTTTTCCTGCTCTGCTTCAGGGACACATCTCCTCAACAGTCCGTCAATCCCCCTTTTATACAGATAGGGTTCATCCCACACATAGTACTTACAATCGTGCAGAAATTTCTTGCGCTGTTGAGAGTTAAAATCAATGGGGATCACCTTACCTACCAAATAGTTCGCAAAGTCTGCAAACCACGGCACCATTGTTACTGATAGAATGTGTTCATCTGCAAAGAGGTCCTTGATGGGTCTCTGCTGATCAGTTTCATCCATCTTCTCTAGTCGGGAGAGATGGTCAGCCACAGTGTTCTCGGATCCCTTCTTGTCCCGGATTTCTAGGTCAAACTCCTGCAATAGCAATATCCATCTAAGAAGTCTCGGCTTTGATTCCTGCTTAGAAAACAAATACCTTAGAGCAGCATGGTCAGTGTAAACAATAACTTTAGACCCTAACAAGTATGATCTAAATTTATCAAAAGCATAGACAACAGCCAAGAGTTTTTTTTCCGTAGTGGCATAGTTAAGTTGTGCTGGGTTTAAAACATGACTAGCATAGTAAATGACATGCAACAACTTATCTTTCCTCTGCCCAAGAACTGCCCCAACAGCTGTATCACTTGCATCACACATAATTTCAAAAGGCAGTGACCAATCGGGAGCAGTGACAATGGGGGCTGTTATCAGTTTTTGCTTAAGAGTGTTAAAAGCATTCAAACACTCATCATTGAATTGGAAAGGTGTGTCTTTTACTAGCAGATTCGTAAGGGGTTTTGCTACTTTTGAAAAATCTTTAATGAACCGCCTATAGAAACCTGCATGTCCTAAAAAGCACCTAATGCCTTTTTCATTGGTGGGAGGAGGAAGTTTTTCAATGACTTCAATTTTTGCTTGGTCTACCTCTATCCCTTTGTAAGAGATTCGGTGACCAAGAACAATTCCTTCTCTCACCATGAAATGACATTTTTCCCAATTTAGGACCAAATTAGTCTTTTGACACCTTTCTAATACAAGAGACAAATTATTCAAACAGTTATCAAAAGAAGAGCCAAAGACAGAAAAATCGTCCATAAAAACTTCGATATGTTTTTCAATCATATCGGAGAATATGGACATCATACACCTTTGAAAAGTAGCAGGGGCATTGCACAGCCCAAATGGCATCCTCCTGTAAGCAAAAATCCCATAGGGACATGTGAAAGCTGTTTTCTCTTGATCCTCAGGTGCCACCGCAATCTGGTTGTAACCGGAATACCCGTCCAAAAAGCAGTAGTACTCGTGACCTGCCAACCTTTCGAGCATCTGATCAATGAATGGCAGTGGGAAATGATCCTTCCGAGTAGCTGTGTTTAACCGTCTATAGTCTATGCAAACTCTCCAGCCAGTGACAGTGCGGGTCGGAATCAACTCATTCTTCTCATTCATCACCACTGTAGTACCACCCTTTTTTGGAACAACCTGGACCGGACTCACCCATGAACTGTCAGATATAGGATAAATGAGACCAGCTTCAAGCAACTTGACCACCTCCTTTCTAATCACCTCTTTCATGGCAGGATTGAGCCTCCGTTGTGGTTGGACCACCGGTTTGTAGTTTTCTTCCATTAAGATCTTATGCATACACACCATGGGACTGATACCCTTCAAATCTTCAATGGACCACCCTATGGCACCCTTGTGCATTCTCAGGACTCTCAAGAGCTTTTCTTCTTCAAGTTTATTCAGGCTTGCATTGATAATGGCTGGATACTCTTCTTTCTCACCAAGGAACACATACTTTAAATGAGGGGGCAGTTGTTTCAGCTCAACTACCGGTGTTTTCGTGGACTTTTTCTCAGCAGCTTCTTCATTCGGATGTAACTCCTCCCATTTAGTAGGTGTGCGTCGGTGATAGGACGGGAAGGCTTCTAACATGGCTAGCACATCAGCTTCTCTAGGATCTTCATCTTCCTCAACACTTGCTGCTGGTGCGCTCAATACTCTCTCAAGGGGTAAAGCTGGAATTTCGGCTTCAAACTTGTCTTTCACAATTGAACTAAGTATGTCAACCCTGTAGCATTCCTCCTTTTCTGTCGGATGTTTCATTGCTTGGAGAACATTGAGTTTCACCACCTCGTCGTCAACCTTTAGAGTCAACGTACCATCTTCTAGGTCAATCATACACCTTCCAGTTTGTAAAAATGGTCTTCCCAAAATCAGCGGAATATCCTCATCTTCTTCCATTTCAAGAACAACAAAGTCAACTGGGAATATGAATTTATCAACCTTCACAAGCACATCTTCCACAATACCATAAGGATATTTGTAGGATTTATCTGCAAACTGCAAGGTCATTCTTGTGTCTCTCACCGTACCAATCCCCAATTTCTTGTAAATAGACAAAGGCATTAAACTTACACTGGCTCCAAGGTCGATCAGTGCTTTCTTGAAAGTTCTATCCCCAATTGTACAAGGAATAGTGACACTTCCAGGATCTTTGAGTTTCTTAGGAATTTTTCTTTGTAACACCGCACTACATTGTTCAGTGAGCATCACATCTTCATCACCAATGCTGATCTTCCTTGAAATGATGTCTTTCATGAATTTTGCATAGGTTGGCATTTGTTCGAGAGCTTCGGCAAAAGGGATGTTGATTTGTAACTTTTTGAACATCTCAAGGAATTTACCAAAACTCTTCTTGTCTTTTTCTTTCTTCAACCTTTGTGGGAATGGTAGCTTAATCTGAGGCTTTGGCAACTCATTTTTCTTTGGATTTTCTGGTTCTCCAGCTACCTCTTGTGGTGTATTCTCTCGAACTTCAACCGGCACTTCAACTAACTCATCGGGTGACTCACCTCCACCTTTTGTATCTTTAGGTTGTTGTGAGTCTTCCACCCTTCTGCTTCTGGTCATAACTGCATTCACACTTTCGTGTCCTTTGGGATTGGCAACTGTGTTGCTAGGCAGATTTCCAGGAGGTCTCTGTGCGATTTGTTGGGCAATTTGACCAACTTGAATCTCAAGATTTTTGATTGAGGCCGTGGTGTTCTTTTGTGAGGCCCTGGTTTCTTGAGTGAGAGAGTTCACGCTTGATGCCATTGCTTCAATGGCCAATTCCCAATCAGCTTTCTTTGGGGGAGTAGTATTTGTTGGAGCTCCTTGTTGTGGATTCGGGAAGTTGTTCTGTGGAGTTTTCCATGAAAAGTTTGGGTGATTCCTCCAGCCTGGATTGTAAGTGTTGGAATAGGGATTGTTCTGCTGACGACCCCCTTGATTACTGAGGAAGTTCACCATTTCTACTTGAGCGTCATCCATGGGCACATTACACTGCATGGTAAAATGAGGACCTGCACACCAATCACACTTCACAGTGTTCATTTGATTCACTGGAGCAATTAGGGGTTGGCCTATATTGAGAGCTGCCAATCTCTTTGTCACTTCAGCTGACACTGCTTCTTGAATCTGCTTGCTGGTGAGTATGTTCTGAGCATTTTTAGCTTCAAGTTGATTCAAGTCTATGAGTCCTCCTCTTGTGCCACCTGTTCTGTCATACATCTCCATCTGTTCATTCAGAGCAACCGCTTCAATGACTTTGATTATTTGAGAAGCAGTTTTGAAATTTATGGAACCACCAGAAGCTGTATCGAGGACTTGTCTAGTAGAAAGGCGTAAACCATTACAAAAAATCTGCATCTGCACTGTGCTGTCATAATTGTGGTCTGGACAGGCTGATAACAATTTCTTGTACCTCTTGTACGATTCTCCAAGCGATTCTCCATCCTTCTGTTGAAAGTTGGAAATGTCTTGACGTCTGCGCACAAACAATGCTGTAGGAAAGAACTGCTCCAAGAACTTATCTTCCATCTCATTCCATGTTGTGATACTTCCAGCTGGTAGAGAATTAAACCACTCCTTAGCATCATCAGTTAGGGAGAATGGAAACAACCGCAACCGTTTGGCTTCTTCCGAGTTACCATCCACTTTTGTTGTCTCACAGATCACAAAGAAATTCTTCAAATGCTTGTTGGCATCTTCGTTGTACTTCCCAGCAAACTGTTTTTCTTTCAATTCACGGAGTAGTCCTGGGTTGATCTCGAACTTGTTAACCGTCACAGGTTGGTTAGCAATGGTCAACTTGTTGCGGTTTCGATCACGAGCACCATAGTCTCCGAGAAGTCTCTCTTCAGGTGGAGGAGGTGGTGGGTCATGCTCAGCCATCCTTTCAACAACTTCTGGCTCCTCGGTGACCTGTTCGTCTGTGTTGATCTCAATTTCACTCGTCCCTTCCTTCTCTCGTTGCTTTCTTAATTGAGCTGCTTTGCGATTTGCACGGCAAGTCTTTTCAATTTCTGCGTCAAAGAGAAGTTCAGCTGAGGGCTGGCCTCGCATACAAGATTAGACGATCGTGAGTTATTGAGAATGAAAACAAAAAATAAAAGTAAAGATAAAATTCGTAACAGCAAAAGTAATTTTATTGCAGAGCAAAAAATTTCAATTGAGCAAAAGAAATTACAATTCAACAGTTAATTGGCAGTCCCCGGCAACGGCGCCAAAAAACTTGATGGTGATTTTCGCAAGTATACGAAATCGTTCAAGTAGTAAAGTTTAAAACGGTAAACCGAGTGTCGAACACAAGGACTGCGTTAACGAATCGAATGTAATTTTGCTTACTCAAGTGAACAAAAGGGTACGAAGTTTGTTTGGTTGCAAATAACGAAAAGTGCGTAAAGTAGATTGGTTTGAAAATAAGAGATAAAAGCTTGTCAGGGATGAGCTTTACTAGACTCCGAACTCAAGTTAATTACCTAACCAACGATCATTGAACTTGTTTAATGAATCACGACCTAATTCTCTTTAATAATCTTGCCCTAATTCCTTAGTGACAGAAACGTTAATTCTAAAGTAAACCCTAATTCCTTAGCAAGTTTTACAATTTAGAATTAAGCATGAACGGACATGAATTAATAAACGGTTTCAAGGGTTTGTACCTATTCCTAGATTACAAAGGCGAGAATTTCTTATCTTAAGCATTCATATATTCCACTTCCGTTTCGCAATATGAATCATACAACAATTTAATGATGATCAATCAATAAAAGCATTAAGCATAAAGATAAGAAACATGATTCAATAAATTCATTCAAAGATCAGCTTAGGGTTACAACACAAGAGTCATCATCTAGCTAATCTCATCCCTAACAATGGAGAATTTAGCTACTCATAATTGAATTACAGAATAGCATGATCAATAATAACATAAGAACATACAAAAACTGACTGTGAGTTGGATGGGGTCGCCACCGCTTCAGTTCTTTGCTCTCCAAATCGCGCTTCTATTCTCCAAGTTTCCGAACCCTTGTTTCTGAAAACGATTCAGCTAAAATAGGAAATTCTGATCGCAAAATCGTGACACGATCCATAAATCGTGACACGACCCTTCATTAAAACTCCCAAGGATTTCGCAAACTGATCTCCCAATCGTGACACGATTATGCAATCGTGACACGATTCTGTAGGCAGGATTTGATCTCTTCTCTGGTTAAGAAATCGTGACACGATTCCCAAATCGTGTCACGATGCAGTCACTTCAGGCTCTGATGATTTCTTGCTCTTTTGTACCTAAAACTGTCTCAAAATGCTGACCAAAGATGATAAAACTAACAAAAACTCTTAATAAATTACGTAATGACAAGGTGTCATCAAGAACGTCACTTATATATAAGTTACAGTTAAAGTATGGTTGAAGTTAAGGAGTTCTATATTCTCTTTCGATGAGCTCCTTGCACACGTATTCGGGTAAGCCGACAAAGATCACACTATGTTGGTATATGTTAAGATGGTAGAAAATACATACCTTGGATTGTTCGAAACCATGAAGAAGGCAACGGTCGAGAAGTTAGATGGACAATTATTCAGATAACAAGATTAGAATGGAATTGTGATTACAGTAATAAGTTATAGGAAGGATCCAATGGAAAATGTTAAGTATTGAAGCTTACAGATTTATTAATCGGATACTCGAAGAGGTGTAGTATGTGTTTGGATTTATAGGAGAACTGGTAAAAGTTGAGTTTTATCCAGACGGATTATTTCCGGAAGAACCCGAGGAGTAACCAAGAGTTATGTTAGAGTTATGTGGACCTGAGTGTCTTGGAAAAAGGTCGTGGATGTAAAATCCTTACGGATGATTGTAGGATGAGACTCGATTCATTAATCAATTAAGTATATGAAAGACAAGAATTTTTGGAAGTTATAGAATGTTTCTAGAAGTTACCACAAGTAAATAAAGTATGAACTTAAGTTGTTTTAATAGGATCATCGTTGGGCTCGTATTCATCGTTAAAGACTGTCTACAGGGTTCGGTGTATTTCGTGAAAGTAAGAATTTTGTTATGTTCGAAAGGAAACGCAAAGTCAAGCGTCGAGCAAACAGTAAGTTTAACAGGTGGATTAAACCACAAGAGAAATTATAATGTAAGTTAGTTATGTGTGGTAACTACAAAGTTATAAAGTCAAAGGATTGGCCAAGGAGAATTTATATGGTAATAGTGGTGTATTATTTCTCTCCCACGGTAAATTGTTTAAATCAGAGTTGCGCAGCGGAGAAGTAATCCAATTATGAGTTAACAGTCAAATCAAAGCTGAAGTTTAGAGAAAAGGATGTTTGTGAAGTCCTTGCCAGATGAATTGCAGGAAAGGTATTCAGAGATTAATTCTCAAGTTACAGAATGATTGTAAGTAGTGATGACTTGAACTTATCATCAGTACCAACAGGAGATTTTAATAGAATAGTCGAGGGATGTTTCAGACCTCGAAACTCATGAGATAAGAGAATCGAAGCGGTTTGAGAAATTAAAGGATGTGTTTATAGCACGCGAAGGAGGCCACATTTCATACGGTGATTTAGCTTTTTAGCTCGGTAACTTAAAGTTAACTTGAGAAGTGAGTTTAACCAAAGAGGAATTATTCAGTGGCATGCAGTTATTCCGTATCGTATCCACGTTATGCTAGCATGTCGCATGTAACAGGCATGTAACAGGTTATGATTAGTATTATGTATACTGATCAGGCAGAGTTTATGCTACTTAGATAGTAGTGTAACATTTTTATAGTCATGAGACATGTGTTAGTAATCGTGGTACGCAGTCGGTAATGTTTTAACAGGAAAGTCATATGCATAACAGGTTTGTTGTTGCCGAATAAATCTCGGTTAAGGAGTTCAGAAATTCTTGAACTTAATGTTCATAGTTAAAGGAAGGAAATGTTTTACGCGGATCAGAGGATTTCTCATAGTTTACAGTAAAAGGCTACGTGAATTAAAGTTATGAGATAAAGGATTAAGAGTTTTAAAGTGCTATTCTGACAGCGATCAGGATAGAGTTTTCTTTTCGAAAACAGAGAATGTCTTTTGACAAGTAAGTTATTACGACAACGGAATGTAACCATAGCTTACGTTATGGGATTGTGAATGTTTAAAGGATACAAGAATGAATTAAGAGTCAAGAGAGTGACCTTGGTTGACGTGGTTTGTCTCAAGTATATTTTTATTAAGTATGATGTCCCGTTAGTTGGACACGGTTGATGCAATGTACCATGTATCCGGTAGTAGTGAACATGTACTCGATCGTGTATGGAAGCTATGTGCTATGGACTGCATTATATGATGATATGTGAGACGGCTTATGCCACATATCACTTATACTGGATTTTCATAAGTTTGAAAGTATTGGTAAAAGAGAAAGTTCCTAAGGCCTTTGGTTACTTGTTATCGTTGATTAATTAATCAGAGCATGAGTGACTCATAGATTTCTCAAGCTTTAAGGAGTACCGCAGTGGGGATGTGAGCAATGTTTATGGTTGTGATAATAGTTATACCAGGATGTCAGATACTTTTCAGTGCAAGCTAAATTTATATAAAGAATGATACGAATGTAGCAGTAAAAGGTTGTCTTACGAGGCGAAAGTTAACGACAAGAATTCGTTTGAATTAAAAGCAATGTAATATATTCCTCGGGAAGTTGGAATAGCTGAGGAAATCAGGTCGACTCGACGTCTTCAGGGTAATATGGAATGGTCAATTAAAGGAGAACCGATAGAATTCAGTAAAGGAGATTCAAGACTCAATAATTTTAAATTGGATTTGTAAGAAATATGTCGAACAGAGATCATAGTCAGATAATAGGGATAAGTTGGTTCAGATAACCATACGTCTTAGCAAGTAATAGTTATGTATTATACGTCAGACCTTACGGTCGGAAAGAGATTGTCACATGTTTGGATTTACAGAAATGGAAATCATGGCTAAAGGACAAGTTTTAACCAGTATAGCTTAATCGGGGTGCGTGATTGATCTACGTGTCAGGCCCTGGAGTTGCCATGGAGTTCCAACAAGCTTAAAGGATTGGAAATTTTCTTAGTAGAGAAAGAGGTAGAAAGGATTTATCTTTCAGGATCTAATAAGGATTATCTAAATTTCGAGGACGAAATTTCTTTTAAGGGGGGTAGAGTGTAATATCCCGCTTAAACGTGACTTTTATCAGTATCACAGAAGTTAAACGTATAGAATGGCAAAGTTGTAATTTTGGAAGGAAGAATTAATTAAAAGGAGGAATTAAGATATTATTCCTCATTCTCTTCATCCACTTCTCTCTCTAAAAAATTCATAAACTCCTCTCCCTCTCTCTCTAGGCACACGCCTCCCTCTCCTTGCCATGATCAAGCTCCAATTCATCAAACTTCTTCCTTTAATCATGGACTCAAGCAAACTTGGTTGTGGGAAAGCTAGAACATGAAGAAATTAAAGAAAACAAGAAGAAGGAAAGAGTTAAAAGCTAGGGTTTTGAGGTAAAGGGCAAGCAAGCTAAACCAGCACCAAATCAAGATTAAGGTGAGCTCCCTAGGGATTTTAGAATCCCCTCTTGTGAGTTTTATAGTGTTTTAATTCATAGGAAAAGTTATAGAAGTTTTAGAGTTTTACCCTTATTTCCTACTTGCAAATTCCTTGCTCAAACATGTTTTAAACCATCAATTTGTAATAGAAAATCATCCCTAGCATGTTTTGGATGCTTGGGTATCTTTAATTGGGCAAAAATGGTGGAAAAACACATTTTTATACATGTTTATGCTGTCACGGTCGCTGTAGCGACGGGCTGTCGCTTGTAGCGACCAGGTTCTGTCTGTCTGCGCTTGTAGCGACAAGCCTGCGCTTGTAGCGACCAACTGGGCGCTTGTAGCGACCAGGTTCTGTCTATCCGCGCTTGTAGCGACGGCTCTGCGCTTGTAGCGACCAAGCCAGAACAGCACAACTTAGTTGAGCTGTTCTGGGGGTTCTGGTGCGCCCGGGCATGGCTTTTTGCAAATGTTTTCTCCTAATGCTTTTTAGAAACTTTAACCACCATTTTAACTCATCCAAAGGCTTTTAATGATTGAGAAATTAGAGGAGCAAGGAATGCGCAAGGCATGGGAATTACGGAAATAATGGTTATATGGTTAGGTGAACCCTTATAGCGGCACCTGATGACGAAGTGTCGAATTCCTTGATAGGAAAACATGAATCATAGTATGAGTGCAAGGATTTATGGATAGATTCCTTGCACGTGAGTTGTTAACCCTTAAGGAAAAGCATGCGACTTTAACAGTCAAGAACCTACTTTAGGTATAAGAGATTATAGATGTTTTCAGTTTAGAATACAAGGATTATAGGAATGTTTCCACAATCATAGTCACAGATAAGGTTTATAGTGTTGGTTCTCCAACGATTATAGGTGGCTTATGAGAACGATAAGCCAAGAATCATAAGTTATAGATTATAGTTACAGGAATGTTATATGTTCATAGTAACAGATTATATGTTCATACGTTAAAGTTAAAGAATTAAAGATTAAAGGCATTGGCGTGCTTGCACGTTTTATAGTGGCGTGTTCAGCAGACTCCGGGTTTCGCCGGATGGGACTTCTCCGAGAGGGTTGTCCACACGTTTTATAGGGAGTCCGGTGTTAGCCTGATATGATAGGAATTTCACCGGTTTATAGGGAGACGTATCTCGGGGTTGCTCCACCCGGGTGCCCTCCGTAAAATGAACTCAGATTAATTGTTTGTTCAACGCTAACAGCTAACATAAAACTACTATCGAACTGTTTATATGTTTTATGTTTTATAGTTATAGTCAAAGTTACAGTTACAGTTATAGTCACAGGAAACTTACAGTTAGAGTTATAGACAGCTAACAGAATGTGGTCCTAGGTTTCCCCTCGGCCACTAAGTTATAGTCATAGGAAGTTATAGTTATAGTTAAAGCCAGATCATATTTATAGTCATAGGCAGTTAAAGATATGGGAAGACTTAAAGTCATAGGAAGATAAAGACTTGGCGATTATAGGAAATCCCCGAGATTGCCAAGGTAGGCATGGCGACCCTAGGTTCCCTGTGGTTGCCAACAGTTGGTTGGGCTGGAGCTCACTGAGACATTATGTCTCATCCCATTCCTTCTGGTGCAGGTTTACAGGTTAGTCAGAGGTTCGTGACGAAGATCTTCAATGAGGTACTGGATGAAGTGCAAATGCTCGTTGTGTACCAGCTCAGAAGCTTAATGGACATTTGTAAAAGTATTGTAACAGTATTGGATTGTTGTACAACGAGTAAACATGTATTTATTCTGTTGTGATGTAATATTATTATTGAAATTTTTAAATGTATCCAGTATCAGTTTAACGCACATGCTAATATACTAGTTAAAGTTAGTATGGGTGTTACAGAAAATCTGCTACACTACTATCTGAGTAGTTTAAGCACTGCCTGATAAGTATATATATAATACTAAACATAACCTGATGCATGTGACATGTTGCCAGATTGTAGGTACATCATGGATTAAACTCATATGTCACCGCATTGTTGTTTCTGATCAACGCTTTAATTTCGAATATATTATCTTGCAAGCACAACCTGTACCGTTGTTGGCTCATGCTTAATTCTCTTTAGACTAACTTACTCTTCAAGCATACTTGATGTTGTTGAGCTAAAATAGCTAAACTACCGTTTTAGCGTTAACTCCCATTGATTCAGACTTATTATGCTGGAATTACATCCTTCTTATTCCTTACCATATATTCTTAAACTATTCCAATATTCCATTTCTCATGGGTTCGAAGTTTGAAGTATCCATCAACTTAATCTCCAAAAATTCTATTAGAACTTGTAATAAGTTCAAGTCGTCTATACTTACTGCTATTCCATATAATAAGAATTAAGCACTTATCACCTTCTCGTTCTTTTAAGCTTCAGCTTAGTATTGTTCTTTAATTCACTCTTGGATTACTACTCCGCTGCGCAACTCTGATTCTTAACAAGTTGAGTTAGAATTGGAGCAATACACCACTATTGTCACATAAATTTCATCGACCAATCCTTTTACTTTATCACTTTGTAGTTACCGTAACAAACCATCTGATGTTATCATTTCTCTTGTGGCTTAACCATCTGCTTAATTTACGGATTGGTCATCCCCTGACTTTGCGTTTCCTTTCGTACATGGACCATATACTTACTTTCACGATATTACGCCAGAACCTGTAAACGGTTTTCAGCAACTGTTACGAGCCCAACAACGCACCTGTTAGACAGCTTAAACATTGGTTCTAACTTTGCTTTCCATATCCTGAATTCTGTAACCATCTCTTGGTCAGCTCATCATATATAGTCGTTAAACATTGCGGAAACCTGATTGAAAGCATTGCTTGAGGCAACTTAAATTCACACACAATCATTTGTAGCAACTTCTAAAACGACTTATGGTTTCTGGAGGTTCACATCTTTTATATATATTGATTCCCGTTACTAGTTGTTCTATCCTTATCCGTAAGGATGTCATATCCATAATCTTTCCGAGACAACCTCAGTCTCCATAACTCTATTATATCTCTTAAGTTACCCTTGAGTTTCTACGGAACAATCCGTCTTGGAATATATTCAAACTCTTACCGGTTCTCTTGTACGCCCAAAATGGTTACATCTCTTCGAGCACCCGATTATTCGATCTTAAACTTCTGCACTTATCATTATCTATTGGATTCCTCCAATAACTGTTTATTGTATTTACAATTCAAATCTGGATCTTATTACTACCCTTGAAAATTAATCGACACGAGGTGATTTCTTTCAGCTTCTATAATATTTGTGGAAGGAAACTTTTCGGTTAAGAATATATATCTCCTTAACATTAACCCCAATTCTAACCTTTCATATTCAAGACGATCCTTCGTATCTTAAAATTTCAACATATATTCTCGGCTGAAATTCCGATAATTTCTCAAGGTACCGGTCTACTTTAATCTTGTGTTGGCGTAACCTTGTCTTCTTTTTCCAATCAAGGTGGTTCAACTTTGTTCGTCCATCAGTTTCGCTAAATTCCAACGACTAATTATTCAATATCCACCTTTCATTGAGTAATATTCCGGTTAAGCTTAACTTATTTCCAATCTTCTTACTAATAAGCAATATCTGAAAATCTGATTCACGCTCCGATATGCAACAGGTCTTATTATCACCTCTTAATCATCCATCTTAGTCCTTAGGTTTCTTAGCAACTTCTTTTCTTAATTCCCAAATCTAGCATTTATGGTTCGGGAGGTGCGGCTGATCTGATGGGGTTAAACTTACTTGCGCTTCACGCTCGATGACCAGTTTTGAGGGGTAAACTTAGTCTGCCCAAGTACTTCACTTAATCCATAATTAATTCCCTTAACTGTCTGGACATTAAAATCTCATCCGATTGGAGTTTGATTCTCAGCACTCTATCTTTGCTGGGAGTCTAGAGGTTTCAAAACTGACCGATAATTCCTCATTTTGAGTCTCTAGGTTTGGTACCACAATTCCTTAACTCTGTACACCGAATTGCTACATAGTCCACACTTCACTTTAACTTCTCGAACTGCGGTTCCCGTTAAAGTTCCACGTCATTCCTTAGAGTATTCCATAATTCCTTACTCCGTATGTCTTCCGCAGATGAGGTATCGTCCAACGTCGAGTCCAACTGGGTTGAGGTGCTTCACCTTATCCTTAAATATTTCTGACATTCCTAAACTCTGCCATAAATAGGCTTAGTCACTTTACGGTTTGATGGCCACCATTTGGCGTTGAATACTTCTTTGCCAACTCCGTCTTAAAATTCTATCACCTTAATCTTCGCCCTTCATACACTTCATTCCTCCTTGGTCACATTCAGCTCTCGGATATTTATCCTAACTGTCATATACTAGACTGAGTTGATCAGGCTCAACTAGATGTGACCTTTAGAACAATATCCGGAACCCAATGGTCCCGCTACTTTTATTGAAACTTTAATGACCCAAGGCACGGTCTGAATCGACCTGCTCTGATACCAATTGTAACACCCACACTAAATTATCTAGAATATTTAGTATGTGTATTAATCTGATACTGGGTACATTAATATTTTCAATAATAAATACAATATAAAACTACTGAATGAGTACAAATAGCTCGTTAATACAAACATCCAAATATCTTTTACAATTACACTCTCATATACATAGGTAATCTGTCAACCTTCTGAGCTTGTCCTTGACGAGCATCTGCACTCCATCCAGCGTCTTCCTGAAGATCTTCATGAACATCTCTTGCTAACCTGTAAACCTGCACCAGAAGGATTGGAATGAGACATAATGTCTCAGTGAGCTCCAGCCCAACCTACTGTTGGCAACCACGGGGGAAACCTAGGGTCGCCGTGCCTACTCTCGGCAATCTTGGGGATACCTATGATCGCCAAGTCTTTCTCTACATATTTCGCGATCGAGGGGAAAGCTTAGGATCGCTACTTGTCTTATCTCATACATTCATAATCTATTCTTAAGCTTTAACTTATACTTAGTGATCTGGGGACATCCTATGATCACTTTCTTTCTCTGCTGACTACTTGTCGTATTCTCATCATAATTCATAATCATCAGTATATATGTATATATATTTATATCATTCTTAATCATTAAGTTAGTAAGTCAGCGTTGAACAAACAATAATTATCTTGGTTCATTTTACGGAGTGCATCCGGGTGGAGTAACCCCGAAGTACATCTCCCATCATACCGGTGAAAATTCCTATCATATCAGGCTAACACCGGACTCCTCTTATCATTGTGTGGACAACTCTCTCGATGAAGTCCCATCCGGCGAATCCCGGAGTCTGCTGAACACAATTTAACTTTGCATGTAGACCACCCTCTCGGAGAAGTCCCATCCGGCGAATCCCGGAGCCTGCTGGACATGCTTAATCTTTTAACATACGTGTGGACAATCCTCTCGGAGAAGTCCCATCCGGCGTACCCCGGAGCCTGCTGGACACGTTAAACATATTCTTATAACTTACGTGTGGATAGCCCTTTCGGAGAAATCCCAAGCGGCATAATCCGGAGTCTGATGAACACGTTTAATCTTTAACATATAATTCTTGACTTATAGTTCATATACATATATTATTCGTTCATAATCTTGTGCATATCTAATGCATTCTTATGTAATCATTCTTGAAAGCTTAACTTATAAATAGGCTCTTAACTTGATCATTGGATCATTCTTATTCTCATTAATTCTTAACTTTCGTACTTAAAAGTACGTCTAATAATTGCTATAAGCTTTTACATACTTAATGCATTTCTTGAGGGAACTAATCTTCGAAATCATAACCTATATGTATAGGATCATAGGCTTATCGTTATCATAAGCCACTACCTAGTTGCTAGATCATTTGCATATTCGTCTAGACTTTACCCTCTTAATTCAAACTATTTTAAGTCAATGCACAATCCTTGTTCCATACCTTTTCATCCTCTTTGGGAGCCTCTTGAATGTGTTAAAATGGTGGAGAATGTTTCAAAAATGTTTGTAGAGAAAACGGATGCGGAGAACCATGCCTACACGCCCCAGAACACCCAAAACAGCAAAGTTGTCAAGTGTTGTCTGGGCCTGCGCGCTTGTAGCGACAAGCCTGCGCTTGTAGCGACATGCCTGCGCTTGAAGCGACAAGCCTGCGCTTGTAGCGACAGTAGGCAGAATAAAATTCTGTCTGGTCGCTGTAGCGAGCTCCAGCTCGCTGTAGCGACCATGACAGGTCCAAAAATATCAAAATTGATATTTTTCATCATTCCAGCCCATCCCAACACACCCAAGCTTCCCAAATGGCATGAAAAGGATTTTCTTAAGCTTATAAATCATTTAAACATGGCTGGAACAATGAATTAACAATTTACATAATCTAGGGCAGTTTTATAAAAATTGCTCTAAGAGTAAACAACTCTCAAATGGGTTATAAAACCCTAGGGAGCTCACCTTGAACCTTGATTGGTGCTTATTATGCTTATTCCAAAACCCTAGCTTGATTTCTCCTTGATTCTTCTTGTTCTAAACCTCCAAAGCTTAAGCTTGCTTGCATAAAACACATAAAGATTGCATGAAGTTTGATGGGTGTTGGCATAGAGTGATGGTGAGGGCGTGAGAGAGGGAGAAAGAGGGAGAGAATCAGATTTGAGAGAGAAGGGTGAGGAGAAATGAATGAAAAATATCTTCCCCCTCCTTTTTTAAATAATCTTCCTTGTGCCAAGTATTACCATAACGCCATTGCCACTTATTTACAAAATTGCCATGCTTGCTTAGCAAGTTTCTAACGCTGATAACTGTTACATTTGAGCGGGATATTACACAAAGAAATCCCAAGGTTTTCAAAACATCAAAACTGGTTTGTCCAAGCCTTTTCATCCCAAGAACTCAAAGCTTTTCACTCTCCTAAAAGGTCCTGAGTGTGTTCAGAAGTTGTTTCTGAACAAAAGTTAAGAAACAGCTTCTGAACTCAAAAATTCGCATTGTTCGCAGTGCGAAGCCATGGTCGCAGTGCGACCATGACAGAACTCAGAATATGAGTTTAGGTGCCCAAATGGCCAATTTTTGAGGTTCCCGCGCAAGAGCTCAGAACCTAGGAGTTTTAAAACTCATGTTCTTCAAACCAGTTCAAGGATTTTGCATAATATTGGAAAATTCGCAAGTTCGGGTGACATTTTGTGGATAACTTGTAAAACAAGTTATGTTCCCAATCTTTCAAAACAGCATGAACAAACCAGCTATGTTCATCATTTTCAATCCAAACTTGAACAATAAACATTGTTCATGATTTTCAAAACTCAAACGTGAACATACGCCAAATTTGTTCGCTTTTCAAAACAATTCGCAAAATGAGCCGAACTCGTGCGTTTTCTAACAATTTGCTAAAATCTTTTAATTTTGGGTTCCAAACCAAATGTTTTGATATACCTTGGGATTTCTAAGAATTCTACCTAAAATTTGAATGAAAAAGGGATGGTGTGACGTATGTCTCTCCATTGCCCCGATTGTACGAATGCGTGACGTATGTCTCGTCGTTCGGACAATCGTCATTCCTTTTTCAACGTATCCAACCATAACCAAACCAAATCTTGGCCCCTTGTGGTCAATCCGAACCTTTTGGTCCCCCGTGGCCACTAGATTCGATCCCTCGACTTGTTTAAGTCACTCGGTCAATGTTCGACTCGTCCGAGTCCATTGTACCCGTTCTTGATCCCAGTGGATCAATCGAACAACCCCCCGACTCGTTGGAGTCCCCTCGGTCAATGATTGACTCGATTGAGTCCATTGCACCTCTTTTGGTCCCATAGCGACCAACTCAACCCTTTTACCCCACCGGACGTACCTTTTAACATTCTAGCGCGATTCGGGAACAAAAGCTTAATAAGTCTCCCAAGCGCGAGCATACAAGCTATACGCTTAATAAGTCTCCCGAGCGCGAGCATACAAGCTACGTTGAATCGCAAGAATTCGGTTAAAACATCGTCCATTTAAAATTAACCAACACATATACGTTTTTCTACCAAAGAACTACGTACGCTTTGAGTTCTCCGACTACCGGGAGATACGTAGGAGCAAGATCGACATCTTGTCAAGCGCAATAATTAAAAAAAACCTTTTTTTTCTCTTTCTCTTTCGTTTGTTTTCATCTCTTTTCCCCCCTTTTAGTATATTTTCTTTTGACATAGATAAGCATGCGCGCAAAACATTTAAAAATAATTTAAGCTTTAGCCGAATAGAAGGTTCCCGTTGAGTACAGCGGACGTGAGGGGTGCTAATACCTTCCCCTTGCGTAATCGACTCCCGAACCCGACAATGGTTGCGATGACCATCCTTTTCCTCATCGTCAAAGGGTTTTATTATCGTTTCCCTTTCAAATAAAAAACTTAAGGGTTTATCAACGTTCCCTTTACACAAAAACTTTGGTGGCGACTTCACAAGGCCCTCCGAGCGTTTACGAACGACCCCGGAGGATTTGCGCGTTTTTTAAAAAAAAAATGAGGTGCGCACAAGAACCACGCGAGATAGGCAGAGGTGTTTGTGGAGAGAGAGAGAGAGGGAGAGAGAGATAGTGAGAAAGAGAGAGAGAGAGAGAGAGAGAGAGAGAGAGAGAGAGAGAGAGAGAATTGGTTACGACGACGAGAGGCAACAATGGAGACGATGACCATGACCAGAGGAAACAATGAAGATGGCGATGACGGCGACTTTAACAGCCCGATTTTTAGTATTAGAATTGATTGTTATTGTTTATTATTAATTGTTTGATTATTATATATGTTAATTGTTTATTTCGGGGGATTAGTGAATTTTGGATGATTAAAGGTATTTTGGTCATTTGAGAGTTAGTGACATTTTTGTAATATGTTAAAAGTTTGAAATTTGAATTTTAGAGAGTTGTGGTAAAATAGAAAAAGTGGAGGTTTAAGTATAGTAAAAGTGTAGTGTTTTATTTATGAGAGTTGGATATAACTAAGCCCATGAGTGTCAATGACCCATACCCATTATATTTAAAGAGAAGTGATAGTGTTAGTGAACTAGGTCATTTCATTTTGCAAAACTTTTGAGAAGAAGCTAAGGAGAGAGAATAGAAAAAGTAAGAACTTGGGAAGATAGAAGAGGGGAGAACTCTAGAAGTGAAGAATTGAAGCTAGAAAGCAGTTTTGGGGAAGAATTAAGGTAAGGGGGAAGATTATTTTCATCATTTGGGTATTAAGAAACAAATGGGTTGTTTAGGATGTTTTTAGCTTATGCTTAAATTCATGAACTAGTGATTAATTGTGTTAAATTCGTGTTCCTTTTTTATGGTTGAATTGAAACATGTATAAGTTGCTATATTGATGTTGTTGTTTCCTCAAAACTCATGTTTGATTATGTTGTTTTGTAACTTTGTGAAATTTGATGAATTTGATGAAATTGATGAGAAACATGATAATTGGTGTTGATTATGCTGAATTGAGTTATTATGAACATAAGTATGTGGTTAGTTTATGAATTCATGAGATTAAGAAAAGTGGTATTTTTAGTGAAATCTAGAAGGAGCAAATAAAAAAAGCCCCCTACAAAATAGGTTTATATTAGAAGCCCTTTTATATAAGTCCAAATTTTCTAGGCCCAATTTCAAGCTTATATGTTTAGTCATTTTAGTTAAATCGAGTTTGCTAAGCCCAAGCCCATACCAAGTCCTAACCCTAAAGTCACCCTCACCTCTTGTTTCTCATTATATATATTAGACGCCGCTGAATCTCATTTTCTCCAATTCCTTCTTCAACTTTTCTCATCCTTTATTTCTTCTCTATTATCTTTATATATATTTTTTTCTTCTTCCTCTTCTTGATATATATGGTTTTCTATTTCTTGTTATGACGGGTATTCTTTGTTTTTTTAAGAAGTCTTGCAACATCTAATTTGCTCAGTGACTCCAATCTAATTGGCTTATGATACTCTCGATTTGATGATTTGACCAATCTAACTATGTGTTTGATTTCTAGTCAAGCAAATATCATCTCTTGATCAATCTTCGTTTTTATAATAGCTGATGAAGATGAAAGTGAACATGAGTGAACATGACAGTGACAATGATTTTTTGAAAACAAGCATAAATTTCTATTATCAAATCAACGAAGTACCAAAGGTATGCCATCAATACTAAATCTCCAATCTGATTGATATTTATTTTGGATCATTTAAGTTTATTTTTTATGTTGTTCATACTTATATTCTACGAAGGAGCAAATAAATTGATATGTGTGTGTGTGTGTATATATATATATATATATATATATATATTAGGAAGATTGAGTTTTAACAAACTAGAATATGACTCATCTTAAAAAATAAATATAGATTTTTAACTTTTTAATTTAGAGGATGTTTGTCACACATTTTGTAAAAAATAAATTACTTTTTTTGTAAAAAAATAATCAACTTCAAGAGTATAGTTATTTAAGTAAATGGCCCCAATAAATATTCAGAATTCGTTTTTTGTCCTTAAAAAAATTGCAATTTTAGTCCTTGTCAAAAATAATATTATTTATGTAGGGTCTATAAAACAAGAAACGTTATAGCTGCACATTGGTTATAACAATAATATTTATTAATGTCTGAATTAATATTTCATGCAGGAAACATTAACAATGAAGAAAAGCAATTCAGCTGAAGATCCATTGAAGATCTGTCCTATGATATCCTGATTAGAATTTTCTTTAAACTTTCAGCTGCCTCCATGGTTTGCAACTCATGGAATGCAATTTGTCGTAACCCCATGATTTTAATTTTAAAAAATAAATTGATCACATGCTTGAAGTATAATACAAGTTTGATCACATTACCCCATTAATTAATATTTCAAGGGATCGATTATTTCCAACGGGATGGAGCGTATCGGTATAAGGCTTTTTAATGACATTGATGGATGTAAAGATCTGATGTATTTTGAGTATCTGCCTTTGTGTTTCATCAAACAAGGTATGAGTATGAGACAAGTTGTAAATGTGTGGGCAGTTGCGGTGAAGGATGCATTTGTTGCATGAAAAATGGTAACAACTTTCCTTATAGTCAATGTGGGCAACAAGGGCTTAATCATTGGTTGGAAGTGTTTAGATCTATGGAGACTGGTAGGGGAATTAGTTTTCTTAGTATAAATAAGAGTTTTCCATGAGAAAAACGGGGTCACAAATCACATGCAAAAACTTAGAAACTCGGAATATCCTTGCTAAAGAGAGAAATGAGTAACAAGTCAATGTATGACTCATGTGAACACTTTTACATTCAAATCAATGCAATTTAAGTTCATTCTTTAAGTTTTTTTGCATTCTACTTGTTTTCTGCAAACTTACATCCAAGTCATACTTACAAGAAATTCCTTTCGACAATTTCAATTTAATTGAACTTGAAAATATTTTTCTTCTTCTTTCATAAAAATACCCCTAAGAACACCATGAATACACATACTTTTCTGGAAAAGTTTAACACGCATATGTCCTGAGATTTCTGGTTGATCTCGCAAGTAACAATTTTTTGTAACCAGCGTATATTTACCAAATACCAATGTAAACAGCAGGCACTACCATATTTAGCAAAATATAAGAGGGAAGACTCCTTTGACCAACCATCAGATTAAGCGACTATTCTTAATAATTGTCATAAAGAAGAAAGTTAAAAGGGACAAAAGAATTTCTTGAGTTTATTACTCATGGCTTCATATAACTAAATGTTTATGTTTCCCTGTTTTAAAATACAATACACTTCATCTATGAAAGAGGGACACCCATATACAACTGTTATAAACAATTCAGTTTTTTAATTAAAAAAAGTCGTATTTTTAGGGAAATTATAGAAGGAGCAAATAAAAAAAGTCCCCTGCAAAATAGGTTTATATTAGATGCCCTTTTATGGAGAAAGAAGGAGGTTTTGTTAGCAGGCCACCCCTGCTGGATGGAACAAACTATGATTATTGGAAATCACGCATGAGTGCTTTCCTTAAATCAATGGATAGCAGAACCTGGAAAGCTGTTCTGAAGAGTTGGGAACATCCAGTTGTGACTGACAAAGATGGGAAGAAGACAACTGTTTTAAAACCAGAAGAAGATTGGACCTGTAATATCCCGCTTGTAAGTATCAGTTATCAGTGTTAGAAGTAATTAATAATCGTGGCAATTTAGTAATTCATGGCAATGGCAATTTTGTGAATATTTGAAAAGGGAGTAACAATTTAAATGGAAAAGGAAAGATATTTTTCCATTATGTTTTTCTTCTCTTCCACTCTCTCAAAAATCAGCCTCTCTCCCTCTTTTCCCTCACTCTCACGCCACTCACTCTCACCCAAATCATCAAGCTTTCACCCATAAATCCTTGAGGAGTTTGCTAGCAAGTGGATTGGTGAAAATATAGAACAAATAGAGAAGGAATACGGAAGAAACAAGGACTGGAACAAGCTAGGGTTTCTGGAATCAAGCATAACCAGCACCAATTAAGGTTTAGGTGAGCTCATTTCAGATTTTAGAACCCATCTAGAGTGAATTCTATGAGTTTTGCAAGCTTATGCAAGTTATAGAAAGTTTTAGAGTTTTACCCTAAATTCCTTGATTGCTAGATCCTTGCTCATATGTGTTTATAATTGTTAATTTATGAAGGAAAATCATTTTTAGCATATTTAGGAAGCTTGGGTATCCTTGAATGGGCAAAAATGGTGGAAAAATGCATTTTTACACATGACTGTGCTGTCATGGTCGCTGTAGCGACGAGCTGTTGCTTGTAGCGACCAGGCAGGATTTCTCCCTGCCTACCTGCGCTTGTAGCGACCAGCCTGGCGCTTGTAGCGACCAGTGGCGCTTGTAGCGACCAAGCCAGGACAGCACAACCTAGTTGAGCTGTTCTGGGGGTTCTGGAGCGCGTGGGCATGGCTTTTGCAAATGTTTTTCTCCTAATACATTTTAGAAACTTAAACCACCATTTTAGTTCATTCTAAAGGGTTCCATTGGTTGAGAAATCATATGAGCAAAGATTATGCAAGGCATGGAAAATTCATGAATTAAAGTTAAAAGCTTAAGTAAGCCCTAGGAATGTCTCATGAGAACGATGAGTCAAGAACCTTGATAGGTTAATGAGAATGTTACCATGTTTCAAGCCTAGAACCTTTTATAGGTTAAGTACTTAAGAATTAATCAGATATTAAGTCGTGGCCTTCGATGTTCACGCCAGTGGGACACGAATGGTTCACGCAAAGTAAAGACTAAGATTAATACTATTTAAGTCGTGACTTTCATCGTTCACACCAGTGGAACACGGGAGGTATACACATAAATTAAGACTATTATTATTAAGCCGTGTCTTCTGTTGTTCACGCCAGTGGGACACAGGAGGTTCACGCCAGTGGGACGCGTTATTCCGCAAGGATGACCGCACGACGACAAGAGGAGTCCGGTGTTAGCCTGATATGATAGGAATTTTCACCGGTTATCAGAGGAGTGTGCTTCGGGGTTACTCCACCCGGGGGCATTCCGTAAAATGAACTCAGATAATATTGCTTGTTCAACGCTAACAGCTAACATAAAGTATCAGTTAATATTCTATTACATTATCAGTCAGGAAATATTTATTCAGACAATTATCAGATATTAGTTAGCAGTTATCAGACGGTGATCCTAGGTCTCCCCTTGATCACCAGTTTAGCAGGATCAGTCAGATGACCCTCTATGGGTAAAGTTAAGACTTGGCGATCATAGGTATCCCCAAGATCGCCGAGGTAGGCACGGCGACCCTAGGTTCCCTGAGGTTGCCAAACAGTAGGTAGGGTAGGAGCTCACTGAGACGTTATGTCTCATCCCTTTCCTTCTGGTGCAGGTTCTTCGCAGGTAGCACGACGTAAAGGTAAAGAGAAAGCTACGGATTGATCGTGCTGCTTATGTTTTATCTGGATGTTGTATAATGATGATGTATTATGATGTGTATTATTGAAGATGTTATGTATCAGATTTTCAGATTGTATCAGAACTCTTGTATTGTATAATTAATAAGCAAATTTTCTGTATTGTATTTAATGTATCCAGTACGAAATTTTAATACTCGTAAGAGATCCTAGGCAATCTCTATATGGGTGTTACAGGACCAATGATGAAGATGCTTTGTCACATGCTAATTCCAAAGCTCTGAATGCTATATTCAATGGAGCGGACAAGAATGTTTTCAGGATGATCAAGCAGTGTACAATTGCCAAGGATGCCTGGGAGATACTCAAGATTGCTCATGAAGGCACCTCAAAAGTAAAGCTGTCCAGACTTCACCTTCTAACAACTAAGTTTGAAAATCTCAGAATGCTGGAGGATGAGAACATACAAAGCTTTTACATGAACATTCTGGACATGGCTAATTCTTTTGAATCCCTTGGAGAAAAAGTTTCAGATGAGAAACTTGTTAGAAAAATTCTCAGATCCCTACCCAAGAGGTTTGATATGAAAGTGACTGCTATAGAAGAAGCACATGATATATCTAGCATGAAGGTTGAAGAATTGATAGGTTCACTTTAGAACTTTGAATTAAGCAGAACTGATAAGAAGGGTAAAGGTGTTGCATTTGTTGCTGATTCTGAATGTGCGGATGATGATAGCTCATCAGAAGCTCTTGTGCTGCTGAGTAAACAATTCAAGAAGTTCCTGAAGTAGAAGACAAGAACTGATGACAAGAGCAATCAGTCAAAGAGAGTTCAGTGATATGAGTGTGAGGGATTTGGGCATGTCAAGTCAGAATGTCCTAATTATCTCAAGAAACAGAAGAAGAGTCTGACTGTTTCCTGGTCTGATGATGACTCAGAAGGAGAAGATAATAAGCCTGTCACTGCTTTAACTGGTAAATTCTGGGCTGATGATCAAGTAATGGGTTCAGAAACTTCATCAGAATTAGAATCAAGTGATGAAGAATCATCCTTTGAAGTTCTGGCTACCTATCACAAAAATCCTGCTGAGTTTTGCAAGAAGATGCAATGTCAATTTGATGAAGTGTGCATGCAGATGGAAGAACAGAAGAAAATTAATACTCAACTTCAGATTGAGAGGGGTGAACACTTAGAGAAGATTTTTGTTCTCAGTAATGAGGTAATCCAACTCAATTCACAGCTTGATCAAATGAAGAAGCAAGTTAGAATGTTAAATTCTGCTACTGATGTGTTGGAAGAGATTCTGGAGAATCAGAATCAGGGAAAACCAAATGGAATTGGGTTTAATAATCAGAATCTGAACATCAAACAACAAAAACCTGCTAAAAGGTTTACACCAGCTGCTGCTCATGTTCCACTGATAAGGAAACCTAAGAACCAGACTCAGGGATCCAAAGACAAGAAGGCTACTCATCCTTGGGTTTGTCATCATTTTGGTAAAAAGGGTCACATTAAACCTTTTTGTTACAAGTTGCATGGTTATCCCAAGCATTTTCAACACAAAAACTGAACCAGCTGTGAACAAAAGCAAGATCAAGAAAGTTTGGAGACCAAAGTGTGAAGGTGTTGCTCAGAGTCTGAACAAAGGAAAAGGAAAGGCTGTTGCTGATGACAGCAAGCCTATTTCTGTAGCACAGAAGAATTCTGGGGCTGGACCATCCAAAATCTGGAGCAAAGTTCCTGTTCCTAATCAGAAGGCTTTTGTTTCTTGTGAGTCTAAAGATGGTGTGACATGTGTTCAGAAAAGAGTTGCTGAATTTGAGAAGCAAATTGCTGGGAAGAAGGTTTTAAATGTGCCTGAGGCACATATCAATTGAGCAACATCTGTTGTTTGTGTCTGATGAAGACTAAGCAATTTCTGGTGCTGAGTCTGAAGTCTGGCTTGTTTGTAACTGATGTCTGATTTTCTACTTTGTGTTTCTGGGTTTCAAGTATGTTGTACTCTGCTGTGTTTCTGTAACTGTCTGTATGAAGTTCTTTGTATGGTGTTCTGGGTTGTGCTGGATTTCTGGGTTGGTCTGAGATGTGCTTATGCTGTTCTGTGTGTTACTTGTGTTTCTTCTCCTGTTGTTTGGCTGGTGCTTTGTCAAACTTGTTTAGCTAAAAAGGGGGAGAAGTATGTGTGATTGGTGATTGCTGATCTGTTTGTTCAGGGGGAGTGTTCCTGAGTTTGTGTGCTTCTTGTCAGAAGCTGAGCTGTTCAGGGGTGTACCTGAGTGCTGTGTTTCAGGGGGAGAAGAGATGTTCCTCAGAAACTGATATTGTGTGTTGCAGGGGGAGTATTTTGAAGTTGTTTGTGTTTCTAATCCGCTACTAATGCTGACTCTGCTACATTATGCGGAGTTCTTCATGGTTAATTAACTTGTGATGAATGAAGGACTTGTGTTTATGAAGCATTTGATTTTAGCCAAAAATTTGCCAAAGGGGGAGATTGTTGGTTATGTAAATGTTGGCTTCATTGTTTGGTAAAATCAAAATGCAAGCAATACATTTTCCATATGTTAAAGATGACTTCAGAAGCAAGGAACTGATTTTAAAGAGGTTCAGAAGCTGAAAATTGCATTTCTGGGCCTTCAGAAGCTGAAATGGACCTTCAGACTCTGAATGGACCTTCAGACTCTGAAACATTGCTTCAAACGCTGAAAGTGCCTTCAGACGCACTACAGTGCTTCAGACGCTGAACAGTACTTCAGACGCACTGTTCAGACGTTGACCAGCGTTGACTTCTTCAGACGCACTACAGTACTTCAGACGCACTATTCACCTGTTGACCAGCGTTGACCTTCAGAAGCTGGACTTCAGAAGCTGATTTCAGAAGCTGGGTTTTTATGCATTAATGTTGTGCGTATCTTATGGAGATTTGCTGAAGATTAATTATGGCTGAAGTATTTCTAGAAGGCTGAATTAATTTGTTGAAGATCTTATGAAGATGCGCTTCGTGTTTTATGATTGATTTAATTGCTGAAGGATCTTTGCTTGATTTGTTTCAGAATTATATGTTTCCTTTTTGAGCATCAAAGTATTTCAGAACTATATCAATTGAAGATTGTGTTCAAAATTATGAGAAGCTGCTGAAGCCTATATAAAGGAAGACATGCTGCTGCAATTTGTAGAGTTTTTAATTGAGTCAATATTCAGAATTAAGAGTCTTTGTGTAACCTTTAAGCTTTGTATTGTACACCACTCATATGTTTGAGTTGGTTTAGACTGTTTGAGTTGTAAATCATTCAAAACTTTTAAGTACGAATGATGTTTTTGTTTTGAAGAATGTCTTCATTGTTTTGAGTTGTTTGTTTGAGTGTTACTGATCACTGGGTTGTGATTAAGTAATTGGGAAGTTAGTAGTTTTCTAATACTTAGGTGGGTTCCTGAGTAGAAGTCTAGACTAAGTGGAGATTGATTGCTAAGGCTGGAACAGGGGGGTCTGTGTCTGAGTCTTTGAGTTGATTCCTTTAGTAGATTTCCTTCCTGGATTGGTATCCCCCAGAGTAGGTGAAGTTTGCACCGAACTGGGTTAACAAACTCATTGTGTTCTTTAGCTTTCTGCATTTTATTTTCTGCTTCTGAACTGTGATTTTTCATACTCTATTTTAGTTCAGAACCAGTTTAATTGCCAGGAATTTCACAAATAGTAACCTTGGGATCATTTCCAAGGCATGACCTAAACAGACCCTGAAAACCCTACCCTAGTTTTCCTGGATTGTACTCACAGCCAGTACAGTACCAAAATTTGAAAAACTATCTCTTCAATTCTCAATTTTTCATTAGTGGACAACCTAAATATAAAATTACAATTACAATTACATATTCCATGAATGTTGTTTGCCCATTGAAGAAATTTAATTTAATAGCAACAACTAATGATTCATTGGTGAGGCAATTTATATAGTGGCCTTTCCTTCTTTGAACAGTTTTTCTTCATCGCATTCTACATGTCCTTTGTGTTGTAGTTGTTGGATTAATCCAATATATGGAGGATAATAACGCAGGAGAGATGGCAGCACAAGGTAGAGCAGGAGAGGATCCTGTTCAAGTTTTTATTGGTTTCTATGAGTTTGGGTTTGTGTTGCTGAGTTTGTGTTTCTATTGGTTTATTCTGGAATTTTTTTTGGGTTTGTGTATATTAATGAAGAAGTTGAATAAGAGAGAGGAATACAAGATGATGATGGTGTTCAGTTTGTTTTCGTGTTTTGTTTTTTTACCTAAGTGAACACAAAAAAAATGAAAAAAAATTATAATTTGTCAAGGCAGCACGTCACATATGCAATTTTAAATAGTCAGATCTAAATAAGCATGCCACGTAAGCAATTTTGTACAGTCAGTTTTCTCGAGGGTTTATAATCAAAGAATTTTCAAATGACAAGGGAGAATCTAAAAAAATTTCTTTTATAGGAGGCTAAATTAAAACACGCCCAAATGACATTATTTAACCCTTAATAAAATTAACCAATCAAACGTAAATTAATTTTATAAGAATCCCTACTAAGATTATGGAACAACCGCCACAATATCATTGAATTTGTTAAAGCGTGGTTATGGAACAAGCATCACAATACCACAATTACTAATGAATTTGATATGATTGAGAATCAATACATGAACGAATTTGCAATCAAATATAAAAGAGAAGAATGATTGAAAACAATAAAAATAATTATAAAAATGAATTGAAAATAAAACTCAAACCACAAAAACTCCTTAACCAATGGATTAATCTAAGGTTTTAACCTTCCATGATCAGTTTTCACAAACGGAAACACATGAAAGAAGCGATTGCAAGAAGATCCTTGTGCTAGATGCTAATTAACAACCTTGTCTATATCCTAAAATCATAACCAATTATGAACAAGAATTGGGCAAAAATGCTAATCGATCCGTTACAAAAATGCTTCATAGAATTAAGATTTTGACCAAGAGGACGTCCAAACTGGGCTTTGTCTTCAACATGAAGTTGGATTTATGTTCCTTAGCTTTCCAATTCATATTTTCGTGCCTTAAACGGATAAACTCAACCTAAGATATGTCATGCACACTGAGCAGAGTTAAAATCCTCTCCATTTGCTTAAAATAAATGGACAATGCCATTTGGTGAGAGATAGATACAAAAAAGTATGTAGTGGGTCCCCCACTTAGTGGGACCCACCACTATTAATTATTTTCAAATTTCTTTGTGTCTTTATCTCTCCAAATGGAAGAAATGGAGAGACTAATAAATGGAGAGGATCTTGACTCCACTGAGCAAGGGTCATTATGCAATTAAATATTAAAAAGAATCAGAGAAATGTATTATCATTTAAATCATACCCAATGTGTAGAAACATGCTAAAAATATGGTATTGGGAGATAAAAGCTTTCAAAAGGTCAAATAACAAAGCCATAAAGTATGTTCCAAAATGCATTGATCAACGACCTTGGTCTGAAGCTGGATGTGATGGTTAGGGATTCCATTCAACTCTTGAGTGGAGGACTTTGAAGTGACGACTATTGGGGGGGCCTTCCTACAGGTGCCATTTAACATGGGAAAGGGGAAGACTTTCCCACCATGGGAAAGTTGCTTTAAGCCATTAGATTAAATGAAGAACATAGTTTTATCATAGACACTCAACACACTATCTCATACCATTCTTCTCTCTTCTCCATCCCTACTCACCCTCTACCAATAACACCATCAAAAATTTTCACGGGCATGTGTTTCTCTCCATAGTCACAAAAAAATAAACATAAATAAAAATTAAAACAAAACATCATAGAAGAAATTTCAATTAGAATTTAAAAAAGTTACAAGTTTTGTTAATGGGGCATGTGCTTCTCTTTAACCCTTGAACGCAATTCCCCCAAACTAAAAAAACCAAACCCAAATTCAATCTAAGGTTTTTTTTTTCTTTATTTTGCAATTCGTTCTTGGGATTTTTTATGTTAGTTTTATTATTTGATTTTTCTGGATCTGTGAAATTTTTATCAATTTAAATTTGAAAGATGATGTTAAGCAAGCATAAGAGGTTGTGGATCAGCTTCCACTACAAGAAAATATGTCATTACCCACGAACAATTACCCGCGGCCGTAAGGCCGTGGGTAATTTTTGAGAGTAGTGACGGATTACCCACGACTAAACTGTCTATAAGGCTAAAAGCTTAATGTGAATTTTTTGAAATTGCTACCCACGGCTTAGCCATCAATAATTATAGACGGCTTTTTATTGTCAATAGTTACCCACGGTCTATCCCTCTATATGATACATTTATTTATTTATATTAGTGGATTCATATTCATAGTAGCAACAATATATTTGTTTATGATTTTGGCTCCAAACTTTTTCCCCAATCCCAAAATTTCAATGATTTGGGCTCCAAAAAATTTGCCAAAACTCAGACAAAAAAAACAAAACGTATTATACATGTTATTCACTCACTGTAGAACAGTTACCATTCCTCTCTCTCGTTCGTGAAATTTCCTCCACCGGCTCATTCTCTTCTTCGATCGCCCACCGACTCTCTCTCTCTCTCTCTCTCTCTCTCTCTCTCTCTCTCTCTCTCTTCGATCTTGGGATTCTCGTGAGAAAGGGTTCTTGTGAGAAAAGGGGATCTCGTGAGGAAGGGGATTCTCCATTTTCGATTTTGGTAAGCCTTTTCACCTTCTTCATCGTTAATTACAGATTTATACATGTATATTTGTGGTTATTAGGGTTTAGATTTTCATTTGATTGTGTTTTTCAATTGACTGTGATTGTGGCTTATTGTGGTTCAAATTGTTCAATTGATTGTGGTTGATTCATATTGTTCAATGTGATTGTGGCTGATTCATAATATATAAGAACTAAAACTATGGGTACTAAAACATTGTGGCTGTTCAATGTGACAATAAACCAGAACTTGAATGATATGGGTACTAAACCAGAACTTGAATGTGACAATAAACTAGAACTTGAATGATATGGGTACTAAAACTAATTTATTTATATACTGTTATGTGAATTAACATTAATATTGTGACTGATACAGTGAGGGAGAGCAAAATGGACAAAGAAAATGGTGTGAATATGAGGGTGACTCGAGCAAGGGCTAGAGCTGTGAAGGAGTCTTCAAGAAATGAACAAGCTGTTGTTGTTGGACTCACAGATGTGACCAACATTTCTGCAAAATCACATCATAAGCGTACTCATACATCAAATTTTCAGGTATACATATATAAATGAAACTCTATGCTTTTTTATATTATTATTATTATTATTATTATTATTATTATTATTATTATTATTATTATTATTGAGATTAGTTTGTTCATGTGTGTTTGGATGTGTTATTTTTTTTAAATTGTTTTATAAAAATTAAGTATGAAGTGAAATAATTTGTATTACATGATAAGTGCTTAAATGTTGTTATATTTTGGTACAAATTTAGGCACTTATGTTTACTTGTTGTACAAGTTATCTTAGGATTAGGGCATAAATGTGTTAGAAATGCAATGAATGTGATCCTAAGCCTTACCCCACTTGATTATGCAGGAAATACATGATTGAACCTGATTGAAGCAAAAGATTGAAGCTTTTCTGGATGCCATCGCTACAAGCGCAGAAGTCATCGCTAGTAGCGAGGATAGGCAGGGAATTCCAGGGTCTCATCGCTTGAAGCGCAGCATCCATCGCTAGTAGCGAGCTTAGGCAGGGATTATCAGAAGTTCATCGCTTGTAGCGATGAACTGGACGCTTGAAGCGAGCCTAGGCAGGGAATTTCAAAGGCTGGTCGCTAGTAGCGACAGACCTGGTCGCTATAGCGACCAACAGGGCGGTTTAATGCTGATGGTGACGTGGAGCTCTTGGATTGGCCAACTGAAGTCCTCGCTACAAGCGACAGACTGGTCGCTTGTAGCGAGCGAAGATTTTCTCAGCATATAAATAGATTTTTAAGCTCATTTCTTAATATATAGCTTTTTATCAGAATATTTCTTGTTCCAGAGCTTAGAAAATATATAATCAGGTGAAAGAGAATAGGCTTAGAAGGAGGAAAACATCAAATAGCAATTAGATTTGGATTGAAGAAGATCATTAGAAGCTTTGAGACATCAAGCTCTCAACTATCTTCATCTTTCTTTCCTATTTTGCAAGAGTTGTCATGAAAATGATCAACCAATCTCCTTTGTTGGGATTGATAGGTAATCAATCACTTATGTTGTAAACTTTTGATTATTCAATATATGATTCTAGCAATTTTTATATACCATTGAATTTCTTCTTGCTTTTCAATCTTATGTTTGATTTAAATGTTGTTGAAAAAGGCTTTTGAATCTAGGTTTAGAATGATTTTCTATCAAGATAAGAAATTCTAGAAATGGGATTTGGTTTTGATAATTACATTATAGTATTGAATCTTAATGCTTTTGGATCGTTTAATAGATTGAGAAATCATCGATTAAACGATACAATCGATCTCACAACGTCATTTGGGAAATCAATGATGTTGATGAGCAATACGTAATAATGCAATATATAAGAAAACGCTAGAATTCGTATTTGTGATCAATCGGATATAACCAATGTTTGATTGATGAAAGTCAATCCTAAACACCTTCTATGTCCTATTACTCTACCATTTATTTATTATGTCTTAAAAGTATGAGTAGTGTAGTAAAACAAACAAGTAAACCCTAACTTAAAACTATAACCGAAGTTGAACGGAATATGATATCACATTAATCCCTGTGGAACGATATAAAAACGAATACTTACTTTTGTTCAATCAACAAAATGGCGCCGCTGCCGGGGATTAAAGTTTTGATGTTATAATCATTGCGACTTTAATTATGGTTTTAAGCAATTTTGCACAAAATTCTTTTATGTATATAACTAATACTCTTATCCATCTTGTTTGCTAATTCTTTGTGGTCAGATTATTGAAATCGTTTATGCGAGGTCAAGTTTCCGAGGACCAACTTCTTTTTGATTCCGAGATTGAAAGAACAGCTAGAAGAGCTAATAGCAAGAATCGGAGAAAGAAGCAACAAGCTAGGAGGAGGCAACAAGAGGAGAGTTCTGTTTCTAGTCATTCATCAAGTCCTAATCCAAGCCAAGAGTTACCAATGGCTGCAGCTGGAGATGGTGCAGGAGGTTCTGGGGTTCCATGTATCAACAGTCCACGTCGTTTTGCACAACTAGGGAAAACGACGAGGACTGCCAAGCAAACAGAAATGAAGACGGGGATCCTACAAATCTTATATGCTAATCCATTCTCAGGATTAGATCATGAAGACCCGTACCAACATCTCACAAAATTCTATGAGATTGCGGGAACACTCGGTGAGACGGAAAATAATGAGGAGGCAATGTGGATGAGAATGTTTCCACATTCATTGATTGGCAAAGCGAAGGAGTGGTACTTAGACCAACCTCCTACGGTTATGACAACCTGGAATACGCTTGAGGAGAAATTCCTTGATAGGTTTTTCCCTCAGAACCGGTTTATGGAGGCAAAGACAACAATTGCGGTGTTTTCACAAGGTACAGGTGAAACACTATGTGAAGCTTGGGAGCGTTTCAAGTCAATGCTCAGGAGATGTCCGAACCATGGATTTGATGAATTAACACAAATTCATCTCTTCCGGAACGGAATGCAACAACAATCAAAGCTTTTGCTTGACGCTGCAGCTGGTGGTTCTTTAATGGCCAAGAGCGCGGAGGAAGCTGTTGCTATTATTGATAGAATGGCATTGAACGATCACCAAGCTCATCACAACCGGAGCCAAAGCCAAAGGAAGACTGGAATCTTAGAGTTGGGAACCAATGATGCAATCCTTGCACAAAACAAGTTGCTCACGCAACAAGTGGAAGAGTTGACGAAGAAAATGACCAACCTTCCCCAACAGATAAAGGACATTCAAAACGAGCAAAGAAAACAACATCAAGTCGCAGCTTGCGAGCTTTGTTCGGGAGATCACCCAACAGGATTCTGTCCACCCCCCACAGAAGAGGTAAGCTATGTTGGTAACCAACCAAGGCCTCAACAGTTTCCTAACCAATTCCAAAACCATCCAAACAACTTCCCAAGAGGGAATAACCCAAATTATGGTCAAGGGTGGAGAGGAGAAGCTGGCCAGTACAACCGACAACCTTACCAAAACTATAATCAATACCAACCTCCACAACAAAACCGCAACCAGTCCACTGATGAAACCCTCAATCTATTCATGCAGCAATCAATGGCCAACCAGAAAAACACAGATGCGTCCATTAAAAACCTGGAGACGCAAGTTGGTCAATTGGCACAACAACTTTCACAAGCTACTCAACAAGGCGGAACCTTTACCGCCAACACACAAACCAACCCGAAGGATCATGCATCATCATCGAAATGACAATTAAGTCATTTTGATGAGGAAGTCCTTGCAACAAGAGACAACGAAAATTGCAAGGCAATAGCTACAAGGAGCGGGAAGGTGATTGGCAAAGGTATCGGGAACAATTTAGAAGTAGAGAGGAAGGTGGTTGAGAATGAGGTGAAAGAGAAGGATGAAGATGAAGGGCGTGAGGTAGAAATAGAAGATGTACATATAGAGGATGTAGAAGTAGAAAAAAATAATAAGGATGTAGTTGAAAATGAAAATATTGTATGGAAGAAGGATGTGGTGAAGGAGAAGAGCAAGAAGCAAGATCTAGTGAAGAATGCACCAACACCGCACCTACCTTACCCAACTACACCAGCCAAAAAAGAGAAGGAGAGGCAGTTTGCTAGGTTCCTTGAAGTTTTCAAGAGATTGCAAATCAACATACCATTCTCGGAAGCCCTAGAGCAAATGCCTACCTATGCCAAGTTCATGAAGGAAATCTTATCCAAGAAGAGAAGGTTCAATGAAGAAGAAACAATTTTGCTAGATGCAAATTGTAGTGAGATCATCCAAAACACATTGGCAAGAAAGAAGAGAGATCCGGGCAAAGTTACATTGCTCGTGTCCATTGGCAATGTGGATGTCGGCAAGGCACTTATTGATTTGGGTTCAAGCATCAACCTAATACCACTATCCGTTGTCAAAAGGATAGGTCATATAGTTGTGAAGAGAACCAACTTAACCTTGCAATTAGCCGACAAATCCTACACTCGTCCATTGGGAATTGCTGAAGACGTGTTGGTGAAAGTCGACAAGTTCTTGTTCCCCGGTCGACTTCGTAGTGATGGATATTCCGGAGGATGATGACGTGCCACTACTTCTTGGAAGAACTTTCATGCAAACGGCACGGATGATGATTGATCTTGACGGAGGCTTAATGAAGGTCCGTGTGGACGATGAAGAAGTCAATTTCAACATCCACGAAGCCATGAGGTTCCCTAGTGATAAAGCTGCGTGTCTCAAGATGGATGCAACGGAAGAATTGATTGTTGATACGAGAAACCAGTTGCATGATTTGACGCATCTTGAGAGAGTTTTGACAAACGCACTAAGTATCCTAGGAGAAGAAGATGAACATGAGCTTGAAGAGTGTTTGAAGGAGCTCGATTCGTTGAAGGAAATTCCTCCTCACAAAGCAATAATCGAGGAATTGACGAATGATGCTATAGTAGAAGAAGTGAAACCGGAGATGAAGATATTACCCTCACATTTGAAGTATGTGTTTCTTGACAAAGAGGGTACCAAACCGGTGATCATTAGTAGCTCCTTATCAAACCAAGAAGAAACCAGATTGGTCGAAGTTTTGAAGTCCAACAAAGAAGCAATAGGTTGGACATTATCCGACTTAAAAGGGATAAGTCCTTCCTATTGTATGCACAAGATCATGATGGAAGAGGATTATAAGCCGGTGGCACAACCTCAAAGACGACTAAACCCAAACATGAAAGAAGTAGTCCGGAAAGAAGTAGTGAAGCTACTAGAAGCCGGCATGATATATCCGATATCGGATAGCTCTTGGGTTAGTCCGGTTCAAGTCGTCCCAAAGAAGGGAGGTATGACGGTTATCACAAATGAGAAGAATGAGCTCATACCGACGAGAACCGTGACCGGTTGGAGGATGTGTATTGATTACCGGAGGTTGAACAAAGCAACGAGAAAAGATCATTTTCCTCTACCATTTATGGATCAAATGCTAGAGAGGCTGTCAGGACAAGCTTTTTACTGTTTCCTTGACGGGTATTCAGGTTACAATCAGATATTGGTGAATCCAGACGATCACGAGAAGACTGCTTTCACATGTCCTTTTGGGGTATTCGCATATCGACGCATGCCGTTCGGTTTATGTAATGCTCCAGCAACATTTCAAAGATGCATGCAAGCTATTTTTGCCGACTTGATAGAGAAAAGCATTGAAGTGTTCATGGACGACTTCTCAGTTTTCGGGTCATCATACGATTTATGCTTGGAAAATCTGGATACGGTACTGAAAAGGTGCAAGGAAACCAACTTGGTGCTCAATTGGGAGAAGTGTCACTTCATGGTAACCGAGGGTATTGTCCTTGGTCACAAGATCTCCTCCAAGGGTATCGAAGTTGATAAAGCTAAGGTCGACGTGATAGGAAAACTTCCACCACCAGTCAATGTCAAAGGAATCCGAAGCTTCCTAGGCCATGCCGGGTTCTATCGGAGATTCATCAAAGACTTCTCAAAAATCGCGAAGCCATTGAGCAACTTGCTCAACAAAGATAGGTCTTTTGATTTTGATATTGACTGTTTAAATGCTTTTAATAGTTTGAAGGATAGCTTAACATCCGCACCCATAATCACCGCACCAAACTGGATATACGATTTTGAACTTATGTGCGATGCAAGTGATTATGCGGTAGGCGCGGTGTTAGGTCAACGCAAAAATAAAATTTTTCATGCTATACACTACGCAAGTAAAGTTTTAAATGACGCACAAGTCAATTATGCTACCACTGAAAAAGAATTACTTGCCATAGTGTTTGCATTAGAAAAATTTCGTTCATATCTCATAGGTTCGAAAATTGTTATTTGGACTGACCATGCAGCTATCAAGTACTTGATCACCAAACCCGACTCAAAGCCGAGACTCATCCGTTGGATGTTGCTACTCCAAGAGTTTGATTTGGAGATTAAGGACAAGAAGGGGACTGAGAACCTTGTAGCTGATCACCTGTCCAGATTAGTGAACAAAGAGATAACAAAGAATGAGAGGGACATCCTTGAAGAGTTCCCGGATGAACAGTTGCTTACTGTGCAAGAAAGACCATGGTTCGCGGACATGGCCAACTACAAAGCAACGGGGTTCATTCCGGAGGATTACACTTGGCAAATGAAGAAAAGGTTGTTGAGAGACGCCACTCAATTCATTTGGGATGACCCAGTACTTATTCAAGATTGGAGTAGACCACTTAATCAGAAGATGTGTTGCTAGAGAAGAAGCCAAAGACATCATGTGGCATTGTCACAACTCGCCATATGGTGGTCACTACAGTGGAGAAAGAACTGGAGCTAAAGTTCTTCAAGCTGGCTTTTATTGGCCCTCATTGTTCAAAGATTGTTATGAACATGCGAAAGAATGCGAGAGTTGCCAGAAGACCGGAGGGATTTCAAAGAGGAATGAAATGCCTCTACAAAGTATCCTTGAAGTCGAAGTCTTCGACTGTTGGGGTATTGACTTTGTAGGGCCATTTCCATCTTCTTTGAATAACGAGTATATTCTGGTGGCTGTCGACTACGTTTCAAAGTGGGTTGAAGCAATAGCATCTCAGAAAGCCGACAGCAAAACAGTGGTCAAGTTTCTGAAAAGAAACATCTTCTCCCGATTTGGAACTCCAAGAGTGCTTATAAGTGATGGAGGTTCACACTTCTGCAATCAGCAGTTAGCAAAAGCACTTGAGCACTATGGAGTAAAGCACAAGGTAGCTTCACCATACCATCCACAGACGAACGGTCAAGCCGAGGTGTCCAACCGAGAAATCAAGCGGATACTTGAGAAGACCGTGTCATCTTCAAGGAAGGATTGGGCTATGAAACTGGACGAAGCGTTGTGGGCCTATAGGACCGCATACAAAGCTCCTACGGGTTTCACCCCATTCCAGTTGGTGTATGGGAAAGCGTGCCACTTGCCGGTCGAGTTGGAGCACAAAGCGTTTTGGGCGCTAAAGTTTCTGAACTTTGATCAAGAGCAAGCTGGGGAGAAGAGGAAACTTCAAATGCATGAGTTAGAGGAGATGCGTGACCAAGCCTATCAGTCGAGCAAGCTCTATAAGGAAAAGGTTAAACGGTATCATGACAAGAAGATCATGAAGAGGGAATTCAAGCCTGGTCAGATGGTCCTGCTGTTCAATGCAAGACTGCGTTTATTTCCGGGTAAATTGAAGTCCAAGTGGTCCGGTCCGTTCATGATAAAGGAAGTTAAACCTTATGGAGCTGTGGAACTTGAGGATCCTATCACCAAGTCGACGTGGACAGTGAATG
The DNA here is from genome assembly GCA_018208015.1 of Medicago ruthenica. Lineage (NCBI taxonomy): Eukaryota > Viridiplantae > Streptophyta > Magnoliopsida > Fabales > Fabaceae > Medicago > Medicago ruthenica. The sequence goes on from CM031376.1 coordinate 31,332,897, forward strand.
GACAAAGGCTGAAGCCATATTTCGGAGGTGAAGTCGTTCGACACACGACGACGATTTCACTCATCGATTCACATGCATAAGCGAAACAGGCGTCGATCTAATGACGTTAAACAAGAGCTTGTTGGGAGGCACCCCAATTTTGTAAGTATGTTGTGTTTTTAGTGTTAGTTTACTTCTGTACAAATATTTATGCATGTTGGGTTAGTGGTTAGAACTTCAAAATTTATTTTTCTGTTTTCTGTCATGGTCGCTACAGCGACCAACTCATCGCTGTAGCGATGAAATTTACACGTGTCGCTTGTAGCGACGCACTTGTCGCTTGTAGCGACAACTTTTGTACTTGCGCTTGTAGCGCCACTGTTCGCTTGTAGCGATGGGCTTCTTGCCTGTCGCTGTAGCGACGAATCGCGCGCTTGTAGCGAGCGTATCAGAAATCAGTTTTATAATACCCAGGCTTGACCTGTCGCTTCAGCCACCCCCCAACCATTTTCATTTATTACATTAGCCTTTTTAACTTACATTTTCGCAACTTTTCATTTCTGTAAACATACATTTCCATTTCTGCATCTGTTCATCTCACATTCTGCCTAAATCTGCTAATTCATCTCTGTGTCTGTGTATAATCTCACTCAACAACTAACCAAGTAAGTATTTCGATCCTCTCTGTTCCTTTTATTGAGCTTTTTACTGCTTTTTAGTGCCTGCATGTGATTTCGTAATTTAGGGTTAGGGTTTTTACGAATTTTGAATTAAATCATGCCCTGTTTGTTACCCATTGTTATACATAGTTTTAGTTGCTATAAATGAACGATAATCACTTGTAAGACTTCCCTGTAATCCTCTTGTTCTTAGGAATTCTATTTTTGGAAAAACCCTTTTGTAAAAATCAAAATAAATTAGGGTTTTTGAGGATTTAGGGAGTTTGAGTGATTGTTTCTCATTTATTTTAGCTTTAATGATGATTTCGCATGCTATAACCAAGTCAAAATCAAGAAAAACATGAATTTTGAAAAAGGGTTTTGTCGCTAGAACTGCGCTTGTAGCGCAGGAATCTGGGTTTTTCTGGGTTTCGTCGCTACAGCGACCAAGCTGTCGCTTGTAGCGAGCGAACCCATATTTTGTTTTATTTGTGTTTTGATTGATATATGACTTGTATCCTACCTGACTTTTATCTGTTTTGATCAATTATGTAGGAATGGCACCTAAAACAACTTCTAAACGTCAAAGGAACGTGGAAAGTTCCTCTTCACGACCAAGGGTCAATGTGCCACAGCACGATGCAGCTCGTTTCCTCAGCTGGAGGAACCAGGAGAGATACGAGGAACTGAAGACGAGAAGAATATGGTCAGAGAAAAGATTCGAGATATCTGAAGATGGGGATTATGCACATATAGCAGCTGTGATAAATGAGAGGAAGTGGGGTACTCTTTGCACGCCACCTCGGAGGATCAACTATGAGATCGTTCGCGAGTTTTATGCGAACGCTATCCCCTCCGATCCTTCAGATGAGTTTACCTTCACCACCTTTGTGCGTGGGCGCACCGTCACATTCGACCGTATGTCCATCAACTCATATCTGGGCAAGCCATTGGAGCTGGTTGATGATGAAGAAGATAACCCCCTTGCGCCCACGGCACTGTGTGATTTCTGTGAGCGCCAGAGGAGTGGAGAGTGGGACCATGACACCATAGCACAGGACATCTTCCAAGCGGGGAAGGGGTATGACGTGAGCAAGGCTTCGGGTAAGCCTTTCAGAGCATTCCGTGAGCACATGACCACCGAGGCTCAGGTAATCCTTACCCTGATTCTTTATAACATTCGCCCTAAGTCTCACACCTCTTCCACCACTTTAGATGTGACCCCCCTAGTTCACTACATCCTCACTCAGCGTCAAGTAGACGTAACTAGACTTATTGCTAATGAGATGAGGATCGTTGCTGAAAGTGGACTATTACCCCCGGCCAAACCTAAATGTCCCTTGACTTTTCCCGGGTTGATTATGGGTCTATGTAGGAGAGCTAGAGTTCATATGCCATCACAAGTTGATGAGGAGATTAAAAATCCTATTGATGATAGATACATCAATAGGTATTGCTCTGCACCTACACCTGTTGCTCCACCATCACCTCCTCACACCTCAGCCGGACCTTCATCCTCAGCAGGACCCTCTCACATGCCACCACCACCATCTCACATGCCACCACCACCACCTCACACTACTAGCCACCCTAGCCATCCTACCATTCCACCTTTGGACTTTTCCGGTTGGGATTATGCTACTGTGAGCTCTATGCTGTTGGCGCAGAATGCGTCGAATCATCGGGCACTTACTACGCTTCAGAGCCATCTGCACGACAGTGGCCAGAGCCCGTGGACACCTGCATTCTTCTCGGAGCACATTGCATGGCCTGGGGACAGGCCATTCTTTCCAGGAGGGGCAGAGGCAGCTGGTGCTGGTGATGATCAGGATGCTGGAGACGAGGGTGATGTCGATGCTGATCTGGGTGGTGACTCTTCTTATGCTACAAACTCTATAGATCGCATGGCAGCTGACTTGACTGACTCTGAGGACGACATGGCCACAGATTCAGATTGATGCAGAGCGGCAGATCTTGATTTGTTTCCTTTCGTTTTATTTATTCTGCTTTGTACTTTAACATTTTGATTTTTGCTTTGTACTTTGGGTATTTCTGTTGTACCTTGGATAATATTATGTTTATGTTTATGTTATTTATATTTTGGGTATAACATGTTAGTATAGTTATTATTTATTTATGCTTTAGTATTTATGTTAAAATTTTTTGAAAAATCCCAACAAATTTTGAAAGAAAGATGATTGATTCAAAAGCAATGCTTGAACTGTGAATCATCTGAGTGATAATGATAAGAATGAGTGTTAAAGCGCGCAGCTAAGGTACTCGTTTTCTCGTTTTTCTAGGTATATTCTTTAATGTGAATAAGTTCTTTACACGCACAAGTTAATTTATTCAGTTTTTAAGCAAGCATGTGTTTAGTTTTGAACCAATGTAGAACTAGCCAAAAATGTGAGGAATCCTCAACCAATGTATATATATGCAGGAGACCAATACCATGTTTAACTTAGTTAGATTATGTTAAATCTGTTGTTGTTTTAATTTGTATAAGAGCATTGAAATGATCAAGGCAATTTTTTTGAATTTGAGAGAGATACTTGACCAAATGAACCTACCCTGTGAGATGAGTGAGTATCTGTTAACCCAGCTGAGCCTAATGAAATCAGAACTGTTAACTGTGGACTGTCAATTTAATAAGCTCATCTGCTTATTTAAATTGCCGGAGTTTGTAAAAAAAAATTCAGTCACAGTTAACTCTTTATTAAATTCTGATTGATGTTTTCTTTTGAACCCTTATCCGTCGTTTTTATTGACCTTTGCCATAATAACAAAGGAACATTCGATTAGGGTATCATTGGAATAAGTTGGGGAGAAAGGAAGGTTTTATTTAAGTCAATGTATGGTGAATGTAATTTTTGATCTTGACAAACAAGAAAAGAAAAAGAAATGAAAAAAGAAAGAAAAGCAAACCAAGAAAAAGAAAAGAGAAAAATGAGAAGGTTTGCAAGATTTCAAAGAAAAGGAAAAAGTTGTCAAGAATCAATCAAGAATAGAAAAGAATGAAATTCACCAAGTGTTGTATTGGAGAATGAAGGAAGTTGTAATTAGTTTGAATGTTTCCTTTTGCTTGGCCACTTGAATTCAAATATCCCACATATGACAATTCTTTTGTAGCCTAGCCCAATTACAACCCTTAAAGTCCTTTTGATCAATGCCTTTTATGCTTGTGGAAATGATAATTAGATAGACACATAATTTGATTGTATGTTATCATGTTTATTGGATGAGTGTTCATAACCTTCACAAATGATTTCAATTGTTCATATACTTTATATAGAAGTGTGTTAGGTTTGGTTCAAATTTAAACATGTTGCTTGTTTAGGATTGTATGATTTAATTCCTTGTGTTTAGAACTAGTTCACATTTGTAGAATGTATCTTGTTTGATGAGAAACTGGACTTAAGCTTGCGCAATCACATTTGAATCACTCACTTGATATTTAATTCTTCGCACTTTTGAATCCTTTGCTAAATTGCTCAATACTGTGGTTTTGAAAGCTATGAAAAATTTCCTTTTGTTCTTTGATTTGAGGACAAACCAAAATGTAAGTTGGGGAGAGTTTGATAAGTGCTTAAATGTTGTTATATTTTGGTACAAATTTAGGCACTTATGTTTACTTGTTGTACAAGTTATCTTAGGATTAGGGCATAAATGTGTTAGAAATGCAATGAATGTGATCCTAAGCCTTACCCCACTTGATTATGCAGGAAATACATGATTGAACCTGATTGAAGCAAAAGATTGAAGCTTTTCTGGATGCCATCGCTACAAGCGCAGAAGTCATCGCTAGTAGCGAGGATAGGCAGGGAATTCCAGGGTCTCATCGCTTGAAGCGCAGCATCCATCGCTAGTAGCGAGCTTAGGCAGGGATTATCAGGAGTTCATCGCTTGTAGCGATGAACTGGACGCTTGAAGCGAGCCTAGGCAGGGAATTTCAAAGGCTGGTCGCTAGTAGCGACAGACCTGGTCGCTATAGCGACCAACAGGGCGGTTTAATGCTGATGGTGACGTGGAGCTCTTGGATTGGCCAACTGAAGTCCTCGCTACAAGCGACAGACTGGTCGCTTGTAGCGAGCGAAGATTTTCTCAGCATATAAATAGATTTTTAAGCTCATTTCTTAATATATAGCTTTTTATCAGAATATTTCTTGTTCCAGAGCTTAGAAAATATATAATCAGGTGAAAGAGAATAGGCTTAGAAGGAGGAAAACATCAAATAGCAATTAGATTTGGATTGAAGAAGATCATTAGAAGCTTTGAGACATCAAGCTCTCAACTATCTTCATCTTTCTTTCCTATTTTGCAAGAGTTGTCATGAAAATGATCAACCAATCTCCTTTGTTGGGATTGATAGGTAATCAATCACTTATGTTGTAAACTTTTGATTATTCAATATATGATTCTAGCAATTTTTATATACCATTGAATTTCTTCTTGCTTTTCAATCTTATGTTTGATTTAAATGTTGTTGAAAAAGGCTTTTGAATCTAGGTTTAGAATGATTTTCTATCAAGATAAGAAATTCTAGAAATGGGATTTGGTTTTGATAATTACATTATAGTATTGAATCTTAATTCTTTTGGATCGTTTAATAGATTGAGAAATCATCGATTAAACGATACAATCGATCTCACAACGTCATTTGGGAAATCAATGATGTTGATGAGCAATACGTAATAATGCAATATATAAGAAAACGCTAGAATTCGTATTTGTGATCAATCGGATATAACCAATGTTTGATTGATGAAAGTCAATCCTAAACACCTTCTATGTCCTATTACTCTACCATTTATTTATTATGTCTTAAAAGTATGAGTAGTGTAGTAAAACAAACAAGTAAACCCTAACTTAAAACTATAACCGAAGTTGAACGGAATATGATATCACATTAATCCCTGTGGAACGATATAAAAACGAATACTTACTTTTGTTCAATCAACATTACATCATTACGTGTTTGTTTGTACTATAAAAACAAGCATTTTATATGGAGATCTGAACTCTTGTAACACCTCATTGAAAGTCTAATATAAAATATAGTATATATTTTTAAATAGTTGTGTTATTTTGACCATAAGTTTGACATCAAAATTCCTTAGTAATTTAAATGGTTAACATGGTTCAAATGGGTTTTTTATTACGTACACAATTCATTAATCAACCACTAAATGGAATCAATCACGATTTTCAATTCAAAGATGCATATATGTCCATTAACCACTCAAATTGTGTTAAAATATATACATGATTTCTTGGCATTCAAATATACATGATATTAATTAACCATGATTTGAGTTCAAACGTGCACTTGAAATTGTGTTTAATTGTGTTGAGTGGATGGTCAATGAGTTGTACCATCTTTTATATTTATTTGTTGGTTCAATTGTGAGTGGTTAGTCACACATCGACAATGATAGTATTAATATACAAGGAACTTTAAAGTTCATTGAGTTACAATTTCATGTGATTTGCTGAAGCATAGAAATACAAAAGTTACAATATGAAGTTGAGTATTCAGTCATTCACTGCAAACATAAGATAAAAAACAACTACTAGAAGTTACTAGCATTTCATTAATTACTTATTAGTTGTTATTATTTTTTATCTTGATTGGATTATGCAGACATAAATTTGATATGTGAGAAACTAAAAGCCTCAGTTGGCTTGGGAATTGTGGACATTGATTCAAAGTTAAAGGATTCTCCTATTTGGACTTCTTATGCCCCTGATATATACAATAATATTCATGTCAGAGAGGTTTGTGTTGTAAAATGTATTTTTTTTTGGATTATAGCTACTAATACTCTATTGATGTTTGCATCTTTGTCAATAACTGTTATGATGAAAACATTGCAGCAAGACATCACTCCCGGCATGAGGGGAATTCTGGTTGACTGGCTTGTGGAGGTTAGTACCATTATAGATTTATAGTATTAGACATTGTTTGGATAAATAACTTAATTAAGCACTTATAGTATAAGCCCTTATTATATTAGTGATTACGCATAAGCTGTTTTCGTATGAGCTACAAGATGTTTTCATAAGCTATCCAGGTGAGCTTAGGACATGTCATAAGCTTATATACAAAGGTTGGGTGTAGTTTTGTGAATCTCTTTTGGCCTCCTTGTTGCTCCTTTAATAATTACAGCTTGAAGTTATTTATAGATTCATTGCATCCATTCCAATTTTATAGATTTAAGGCTGAGTGTAGATTTATTGCTCAAATAATATTTGTTTTTGTTTTTAGGTTATAGTATGTTATTTTTCTTGTACGAGGCGCTCACATATAATGCCCAAATATTCCTTAAACAAGAATCCTTCCTCTTTCAAAATAAAAAATTTAAAAATCCTTAGACAAGAATCCTTCCAATAGTAGGAGACCTATGGGTTTACACCCAAAAAATAGTTAACTGCACCTCTACAATCATGTTGAGTATTGTCAAATATTTGGTGTTACTTCTATGTGAACTGATGTTGCAATTACCATCTTAGTGGCATATAATTTTGCGGATGGAAGTTGCTTTCTTTATTGAATCTGATTGCACACTGTTAGTTTCCACCTTTCACAGGAATGTTGAATAAATTGTGCAGGTTGGGTATCTTATTTGATTACACCATATTATTATTTGTTCAATTCTAATCAACAATTAATTTATTTAATTTAAGTTTTTTGTATGTATGCTCCAGTCATCATATAAAAATGTGTATGTTTGTACGCTTTTGATTGCTAAGTAATTTCATACATCGTGTGACAGCTTAAATGTAATATGTATGTCTGTTTTCTCTTGAGCAGGAAACATATAAGGTGAAGATGGAGAAGGCATCTGATAAAACACCAAGGAGGTTGATCCTGCAACTCAATTGAACTTATGGGCTGAATCAGCTAGGGGAAAGACTCGGAGACATCTTTATGGTACTGGTGATATGGCAAAGCGCTACAAGCCAGGTGTATCCTCCCTGACCCAGCAGTCATATGTATTTGGCATGATAGAGTATTTGGTATAAGTAATATTCAACTCCTTGTGAATGATCTAGAGATGTATGGAAGAGTATGTGGTACAAGTAATATTCAACTCCTTATTAGAATGGACTAGATGCGTATATACACATTTGTGTAAATTGTCAAAAGAAGTACTAGAGATGTTAGCTTCAATTCTTATGTATTTTTTTTTTCCAGTTTACTGTCTATTTTATGTATTATATATAAAAAAGTTTATTACAATTTGTTTTAGTTGACTTCTTGTGTCATTAAACCTTTGAGAGATGTAACACAACACATAGTTTTCTTAATTTTGTAGTACGGATGAAATGGGCCAATATAAATGTATGCAATTTTTTTTTAAATGTTATGTTACCGAGGGCTTAGCCGTGGGTAAAATTACTCCATAAACACACATAACTTACCCAAGGCTTGGCCGTGGGTAACTTTATAGATGGTTTAGCCATGGGTAATATAGGACCGATAATTTGTTGTTAAAACAATGATTACCCACAAATTATCCATGGCATAACCAAGGGTAATTACAGTGGGCTTTTTTGGCCGTGGGTAACGTTACCGACGAGGCTTTTTCCCACGGCCCCGAGGCCCTTGGTAAGTCGTGGGTAATTCTGACTACCCACGGCTTTTTGCACTTACCGACGGCTTTTGTCCCTGGGTAATGACAGATTTTCTTGTAGTGTTCGATGTCTTTAAACAACAAGGAGACTCTTGGTTTGTTTTGAAGAGAAGCAATATTTGGCTTTTTGTGTTTGATAGCTTCATAGAGCTTCTGAGAAAAGAACCATATTTTTTGTTTCACGAGTAGGAGAGGAAGAAAGAGAGTTGAGACAGTTGGTGGTGATTAGTGAGTGTGAATAAAGATTTGGTGTTGAGTGTCTATGATAAAACCATGTTCTCTACTTTATTTAATGGTCAATATTTACTTTCCTATGGTGGGAAACTTTTTCCCTTTCCCATGTTAAACCCCACCCTTCCTACAATGTGTAGATATTTCTAGTATGAGCCATGATAGAAAATACATCTTCCCAAAAACTAACCATTTGGTGATGATTCTCGAGATTCCTTCTCTTCTCTCAATACCTCAATGTTCTCTACTATGAATCTACAATTAGGAGGAGGCGACCTATGGTGGGGATTTCGATCTCGGGACCCGCATTTATTTTATGCTTGAAATCTTCTAAACTTTGATTTCTAGATAAGGTCTTCAATTGCGTCCTCAAACTGGATGCAATCTTTTGCGAAATGTCTGTAGCACCAATGCAATCGACTCCATTTGCCATTGTAAGCCCCATAGCACTCTTGATACTTTTAGGGATATTTAATACCCTTTTCTTTGAAGTTTTCATTAGAATATTCCTTCAATATGCGATTTCGGGCAGCGTTGAGAGGAATTTATTCTTCGTAAGCTTGGACCTTACTTCTTGCGTATTCTCGAGAACTTTGTTTGGGTTTTAATTTATAACTCTGTTGGCTTCCAACATTTCTTCATACAAAATGTCTACCATCGTCAACAAATGTTTAAAATATTGGGGGCTTTTGACCCGATACTTTCACATAACTTTGTTATTTCTCCACATCTTTCCTTAACAAATATAAGTTTACATGTTGTCATCGACCCATTACACTATAATGATTTCTTCGTTGAATATCTCAAGGTAACTACGAGAAGGCTCTTAATTTCTATGATGGATGGCTCCAAGACTTTCTAGTAACTTATATTATGCCCATGATGTTGTTAAGTTGGGGAGGAAATGCCCATAAATTTCTGTCAAGGAGTCTTTGGACTTGGGTATCATCGCCTTCAAACCAAGTCATGGCACCTTTACGCAACATCAGGACACAAAACTTGCAATTCATCGGGATCAAAATTCATTTATAGGTAAGAAAAACTAGTCTATAATTTGTTTCTAACCATAAATTTTGCCAAACTTTAACTACTTATATAGCTCCTATTACTCCAGAGTTTTCAGCAAAGAAAAAAATACCTCTACCAATATACTCAACAAAACAACCGGTAAAGTCATCATCTAGACCTTTGACAATTCCACCATAGGAAGCCATATTTTGTGTACCAGTTGAGGAACCATATACATAACACTTTTGGTGAATCGACCCAAACGAGCTTGTCTTGAAGCTTGTCTTGAAGAGGAGACACTAGGAGCGTGATTTCAATGATGTTGGCAGCCACTACCATATTTAGCAAAATATTAGAGGGAAGACTTCTTTGACCAACCATCAGATTAAGCGACTATTTCTAATAATTGTCATAAAGAAGAAAGTTAAAAGGGACAAAAGAATTTCTTGAGTTTATTACTCATGGCTTCACTAAATGTTTATGTTTCCCTATTTTAAAATACAATACACTTCATCTATGAAAGAGGGGCACCCATATACAACTGTTATAAACAATTCAGCTTTTTAATTAAAGAAAGTGGTATTTTTAATGAAATCTAGAAGGAGCAAATAAAAAAAGCCCCCTACAAAATAGGTTTATATTAGATGCCCTTTTATATAAGTGCAAATTTTCTAGGCCCAATTTCAAGCTCATATATTTAGTCATTTAAGTTAAATCGAGTTTGCTAAGCCCAAGCCCATACCAAGTCCTAACCCTAAAGTCACCCTCACCTCTTGTTTCTCATTATATATATTAGACGCCGCTGAATCTCATTTTCTCCAATTCCTTCTTCGACTTTTCTCATCCTTTATTTCTGCTCTATATTTCTTCTTCTTCTTCTTCTTCTTCTTCTTCTTCTTCTTCTTCTTCTTCTTCTTCTTCTTCTTCTTCTTCTTCTTCTTCTTCTTCTTCTTGATATATTTGGTTTTCTATGTCTTGTTATGACGAGTATACTTTGTTTTTTTAAGAAGTCTTGCAACATCTAATTTGCTCAGTGACTCCAATCTAATTGGCTTATGATACTCTCGATCTGATGATTTGATCAATCTAACTATGTGTTTGATTTCTAGTCAAGCAAATTTGAACTCTCGATCAATCTTGGTTTTTATAACAGTTGATGAAGATGAAAGTGAGCATGACACTGACGGTGATTTTTTGAAAACAAGCATACATTTCTATTATCAAATCAACGAAATACCAAAGGTATGCAATCAATATTAAATCTCCAATCCGATTTATATTTATTTTTCATTATATAAATTGATATGCATATCATATTTTTTTCCTTTGTGTTTTGGATAATTTAAGTTAATTTTTTATGTTGTTCATACTTATATTCTATACGAATACGAATATATATATATATATATATATATATATATATATATATATATATATATATATATATATATTGTGAAGACTGAGTTTTAACAAACTAGAATATGACTGATCTTAAAAAATAAATATAGATTTTGAACTTTTAATTTAGAGGATGTTTGTTACACATTTTGTAAAAAATAAATTACTTTTTTTTTTAAGAAAAAATAATCAACTTCAAGAGTATAGTTAATTAAGTAAATGGCCCCTATAAATATTCAGAATTTGTTTTTTGTCCTTAAAAAAATTGCAATTTTAGTCCCTGTCAAAAATAATTTTATTTATGTAGATTCTATAAATGAAATGTTGGATATTTATATGGACCATTTACTTAAATAACCTTTAAGATAATGACATATGTTTGTTACATTTTCAGTTGCCTTCATGGTTTGCAAATCATTGAATTCAATTTGTCGTAACCCCTTGCTCTGGGATAAGCTCGACCTATCTCGTCTTAAAGTGCCTGGGAGTATGAGTTCGATTATTATTTCCAACGGGATGGAGCGTATCGGTATAAGGGTTTTTAATGACATTTAATGCATGAAAAATGTATGAGTATGAGACAGGGCTTAATCATAGGTTGTAAATGTGTGGGCAGTTGCGGTGAAGGATGCATTTAATGCATGAAAAATGGTAACAGCTTTCCTTATAGTCAAAGTGGGCAACAAGGGCTTAATCATAGGTTGGAAGTGTTTAGATCTATGAAGACTGGTTGGGGAGTTTGGTCATTGGAGCTTATTCAAGCTGGCGCATTTATATGCGAGTACACTAGGGTTGTTCTAACAAGGGAGCAAGCAAAAATTATGTCCATGAGTGGTGATTCATTAATATATTCGAATCGTTTTCCATATTGGTGGAAGGAATGGGGTAATTTATCTCTGATACAAGATGGTTATGTGCCTCCGTCGTATCCATCAATTCCTCCTTTGAATTTTGCTCCTTTCAATAATATTTATAAATGTCTGAATTAATATTTCATGTACGAAACATTAACAATGAAGAAAAGTAATTCAACTAGTAGAATCTCCATTGAAGATATGTTCTATGATATCCTGATTAGAATTTTCAGTTGCCTCCATGGTTTGCAAATCATGGAATGCAATTTGTCGTAACCCCTTGCTCTGGGCTAAGCTCGACTTAGCTCCGATGCTTTTAATATACCCTTTGTGCCAGGAGCTTGGAATGATGATTTAATTTCAAAAAATAAATTGATCACATGCTTGAAGTATGCTCTACGTTTCAGCAATTATAATACAAGTTGCTTAGTGTTCAATTTCTTCTTATACTTGACAGATGCATAATTAATCACCACTGATGAAAGGTTTCATTTGTTACATACAATTGTACACAATTTGTATGTTATGTATGACTATATATTTCTCCTTTTCCTATCTCATTTTGTCCATCTCCTTAATTTTTTTGGAATTCATGATAACAAAATAATTCTCAGAATTTATTTTTGAAGATTTTTTTTATAACCAATGAATATATAATCCATTATTTTTTTTTGCATAAAAATCTATCACTTCTATTAAAATTTAATTACACTCTTTTTTTTTTTAATGAAAAAGTAGCAAAAGATATATAAAAAAATGGAGTACAAGGGTACTCCAACCTATTACAGCCCTTGTCGAAGTGTTTATTTTTTTTAAGTAGAAGATATTGCTTATTTAAGAATGTATTGTATCGATTGCATAATTTTACAACAACACTTGAATACAATTACTCAAAAAGAGGTGCCTACAAAACAATGACCATAGCAGCACATTGGTTACAACAATAACATGCCTTGTTCACCGTTACCATAGCCACTCATAAATGTGAGATTCAATAGGTTTGTGCATCTTCAGCCACCATCAAGAGTAAAGTTGAATACAATCGAGAAGCTGCACCAACGTTAACTGTTTCAAAGAAGCTTAATGCTTCCGAAGAATATTTTTCTGTTATAATTGTAATGATATATAAAAATTGACACTATTTCAAAATATTAATTTTTGAGTTTAATTAGTATATTCTGTCAATGAACAAATTATTTTTCACATGCATACAATAATGTGTTGCTACGTCAATTAATAAATATGACAATTTATATGTTTTCATATTCATTAATTGACATTAAAACACATCATTGAATAAAATAATTGTACACGAGCATATTAATTAAATACAATTTTTTTCAAACTAGTCTTTTCCAAGCTCCACCACTTGGCACATATACTTATTGGATTGCATGTCCGACGGAAATAAAATTGGCTACTAAATATTAGAGATCGCTGACAAAAGTGCCAATTTGAGTGTGGTAGGAAGGTAACTCGACCTTGGTTGTGGATCTTTAATTAGCAATAACCAAATAAGAACTTAAAGAAAAAAATTTAAAGGGGTTTAGTTGATGATAAACAAGCCATTGTTTTAAGAGATTTCACTTGGATCTATCATGGGTTTCAAAGAATTATTCTTTCTCATGATTGTATTCTTGTTTATCAATAAAATGGTTAAATAATATTATCCCACTGGCTATTTAGACGAATTTTGATTAATTCCTCTGTAAATTTTTTTTAGAAACCCCCTGTTAGCGTATAATTTTAATTCTCTTATTTCAACCAACTATATGGTTGTAGAAGCCATGAAATTTTCTCAGTGCAGGAAAGAGATGCAGATTTTGACTGGAAGAAGATTGAAGATTGTAAGTTCTCCAAATCCAAGAGCGCAAGATTTGCCTAAGTCCAAAAGAAAGCTTGTAGAGTTCGACTAAAGGGATTTCAACAGAGAGGAGAAGATCTCTCTTTGATTTCAGCTACTTCGATAGAAGGGAAGATGACTTCGACCAGTTTCTCTTTAAAGAGGCAAATTTGAAGGTTCCAACATGTGGAAATCATACTGAAGCTGTCGAAATAATATAGTTTCTAGCCTTAGGTTTGCAGTTATCTTTCTATGTATGTATACTAGTTTTTCATAGGAAAAACAGGCCACTAATCATTATAAAAAATTCTATACACTCGAAGTACCAGCGTCCAGATAAAATAGTAAACATAATGTATGTAACATGATCTTGTGAACCATCTTTTACATTCAATGCAATTCAATTTACATTTCTTTAAGTTTTGTTTTCTTTAAAACTCTAAGCCTTTATTTTTGTTCATTTTAACAACCTTTAAACAATCAATTGTTGGTTTATGTCAAAATTAGACAACTATTTTCATGCAAAAACAGTTTTCTTCATCTTTGTGTAAGCAAACTCATTAAAGATGATGAACATTCATGTTTTCTGGAAATAATAATGCACAACCATGTTCTAGGATTTCTAGTTTGATCCTGCTTGTAATAAACAAAACTAGATTCGTCGTTTACCAAAAACACAGGTAAACAAATTGGCACGCCCAGTGGGACTCTGTGTCGTGCGTTTTGGAAGAAATTTCCGTAAATTTTTATTTTTTCCTAGTTGTTCTTGTGAAAAAAAAAAATTTATGGAAAATTTCAAATCATTCTGATAAGTTTTTCTGGAAAATCTTATTGGTGCATGCATTTAAGTAGTGGTAAAGCTCTTAAAGAAATGGTTTGTCCCAGTACTTCTGCATTATCTTCCCAGATAAATGCACAATCTTCACAAGCACAATCTGCCCAGGCATCTATTCCTACAATGGATGCCAATGTGTCAACTGCTATGGGAGCAACTGCTCCTATACCGATTTTGACGGTTATGGGGGAAACTTCCCCTATATATGTGTCATCCACTGCTGCATTGACACAATCTGATTATGTGGCTTCGGTGCCACCACCAATAACTTTCCCTTTGGCCCCTAGAGATCCAAATTATCAAGTGAGAACTTCGTTGGATAATATATTTCTTTCTATGCAACGATTCACGATGCCTATGGTCACAAGGGATTTTCCCTATGGTATGCCAACAACAATGATGGCTGGCCTGCACACAATTGCGTCTACATATGCAGATAATGCAACTGTGTTGATGTAACGACCTACTTTACATTTAATTAATTTTGATGAGTTTTATGGGTGGAGCTTGGTGAATATTAATATTGATGCCGTTTTATTTGAATGTGATGTAAATGTTGAGAGGGTTGAATTATATCGGTGAATTAATTTATAGTACGAGATTTTAAATAAAATAGAAAGAGAATTGAAAAACAAGTAGAAAAGAGTAGGAGGTGTAGAAAATAGGTTTTTAATAAGTGGAGGAGGGGAAAAGCAAAAGAATAATGAATTGAAGAGGAAAAGTTTATGATGAGTGGCTGGCCCAAATATACATAAGGGTTTTGAGGAATTAGAAGTCAGGTTTGCTGAACGTAGAAACAGAGAGAAGAGCAACTGTCAGAGAAAGGAAAACCTAGCTATAACGAAGTCAAGCCAAACGGGAGATTTCAGAAGATTCGAGGTAAGGGGGAGAATCTCTTCATCTCTAGGGTATTTGATTCTAATTATGGGTTGTGTAGTGGACTGAATTGCGTGTGTGTTGCAATGAAAATAGTGATGATGATGGTACAACTGAAATTACGAATGAGGTGGTAGCATACAATTAGACTTAAAGAAATCATTATAGGAAAAAGTGAGTTATGAGAATTAACAACGAAAAATAGTGAATAATCAGATAGATTAAGAGGAATTTAGAGTGTGATTGATAGGATAAGTTTAGGGTGAAGATTGGAGTGGAAATTGGTGAGTTTTATGTCGAAAACGGAGTCGGGGTAGGTTCATTAAAACGAAATCACAGAAAAACTACGATTTTTCCTTCCTGTTAAATTGTGTTGACTTTTTCTTCTTTAAAAATGACTAAGACAAAGATTTCTGATGGAGTTCAGAATCTGAGTCTGACGTTCTAAGTCAAAAACAGAGTTTCAGAGTTTGAATGAAAACTTCAGAGTCTGATGCAGCAGATAAAGGTTAAAGAGATAGAGAAGAGAAAGACACTAGAGAAGAGAAAGACACAAGAAATTATCCTGGTTCCTTCCACAATCCATGTAACACCCATACTAACTTTAACTAGTATATTAGCATGTGCGTTAAACTGATACTGGATACATTTAAAAATTTCAATAATAATAATCATATATCACAAAAGAATGAATACATGTTTACTCGTTGTACAAATAATCCAATACTATTACAATACTTATACAATATCCATTACGCTCCTGGGCTGGTACACAACGAGAAACTGTACTCCATCCAGTATCTCTATGAAGATCTTCATCACGAACCTCTGACTTACCTATAAACCTGCACCAGAAGGAAAGGGATGAGACATAATGTCTCAGTGAGCTCCAGCCTAACCAACTGTTGGCAACCACAGGGAACCTAGGGTCGCCATGCCTACCTTGGCAATCTTGGGGATATCCTATGATCGCCAAGTCTTTACTTTAACCACAAGGGTAAATCTCTGCCTATGACTATGAATCTGTCTGTAACCTTTGCTGTAACTGCCTGTAACTATATCTGTAACTATAACTCAGTGATCAAGGGGAAACCTAGGACCACCTTCTGTTAACTGTCTATAACTATAACTATAACTGTGACTGTAACTGTAACTTTGACTTTAACTGTGAAACATAAAACATATAACAGTTCTATAGCAGTTTTATCTTAGCTGTTAGCGTTGAACAAACAATTAATCTGAGTTCATTTTACGGAGGGCAGCCCGGGTGGAGCAACCCCGAGATACGTCTCCCTATAAACCGGTGAAATTCCTATCATATCAGGCTAACACCGGACTCCCTATAAAACGTGTGGACAACCCTCTCGGAGAAGTCCCATCCGGCGAATCCCGGAGTCTGATGAACACGCCCTGTAACTGTAAAACGTGCAAGCACGCCAATATCTTTAATCTTTAATTCTTTAACTATAACATATAAGCATATAATCTGTTACTTTAATCATATAACAATCCTGTAACATATAACCTATAACCTATGATTCTTGGCTTATCGTTCTCATAAGCCACCTATAATTGTTGGAGAACCAACACTATAATCTTATCTGTAACTATGATTGTGGAAACATTCCTATAATCCTTGTATTCTAAACTGAATACATCTATAACCTTATTCACCTAATATAGGTTCCTGACTTATCAAGGTCGTATGTTTTTCCTTAAGAGTTATCACTCACAAGTAATGGAATCAATCCATTAAATCCTTACACTCATACTATAAATCTTGTTTCCCTATCAAAGGATTCGACATATCGTTATCATATGCCGTTCTTAGAATTTTCCTATTCCTTTAACCATTGTTCGTACATTTTCCAAGCCTTGCGTATTCCTTGCTCCTATAATCTTTCAACCATTGGAAGCCTTTTTGGATGGGTTAAAATGGTGGATAATGTTTCTAAAATGTTTCAGGAGAAAACGGGAGTGAAAAACCATGCCTACACGCACCAGAATGCCCAAAATAGCAAAGCTGTCAAGTGTTGTCCTGTTGCTGTCGCTATAGCCACGGCCTGTCGCTACAGCGACTGTAGGTAAAAGTCTGAAAAAAGCACTGCTCGCTTGTAGCGACGGCTGGTCGCTTGAAGCGACCGTAGGCAGAAATAAAAGCTGTCTGGTCGCTGTAGCGACGGCTGGTCGCTGTAGCGACCATGACAGGTCAAAACTTGTTAAAAAAACATGTTTTTCCACCATTTTTGCTCAATCCAAGTTACCCAAGCATTCCAAACATGTCAAGAATGATTTTCTATTACAAATTGATAGTTTAAAACGTATATGAGCAAGGAATTAGCAAGAAAAAGGAATTAGGGTAAAAACACTATAAAACTAGCATATGAAGAAATTCTTTATAAATCTTTCAAAGAGAGGTTCTAAAACCTCAAGGGAGCTCACCTTAAACTTGATTTGGTGCTGGCTTAGCTTGCTTGCCCTTTACCTCAAAACCCTAGTTCATGATCCCTTCCTTTCTTCTTGTTTCCTCAAGCTAAACTTGTCTCAAAGTTCCCACTATTAATGATTTCTTGGCATGAGAGTTGAGGGATTGGAGATAAAGTTTGATGATTAAAGAGGGATGGAAGAGGATGGCGTGGGAGAAGGATGAGGGGAAGGGGGAAATTGTGATTAGAAAGATAAAGAAGATTGTAGAATGAGAAGAATGATGACTTTTGTCATTTATATAAAACCCATAAGTGGGAATTACCAAAATACCATTGTGTTCGTTAAATTCCTATGATACTGATAAAAGTCACGTTTAAGCGGGATATTACAATCCAGAAGTAGTTCAGTCCCCTTATCCCTTACAAGAGATTTTTCACTATAATTCAATGATTACAAATTGCTCAAGCACAAAGCGAGAGACTTCCTATGCTCAAACACAAAGTAAGAGACTTCTCAACAAACAAATATACAAATAAAGATGTTTGGTTTGAACACTTGATATACAATCAGTGGTGTTCACAAAATACAACACATAGATTAGACTCTAGACTTATGAATTTCTAAGATAAGAAGTTTGTAAGAAATTCTAAGTGTTTGATGCATTTTTGAATTCGACAGAGCTTTAGCACTTGTGAAAATATTCAGAGTCTTATTGTTTGTTCTTCAAGTCTTCATTCCTTTATTTAGAGGTGAAGAATAGAAACATTGGAATAATGCCAACACATCAAATAGTGTCGTTTGAAGAAGCATGATCAATTCCATTGATTTGTTGCTTGATTTGGTTCACATACTAGGAGGAATAAGATTTGAAACATTTCCTGAATATGGAATGAATTCGTTGTTCAGCAGGACAAGGTTTCAGAGAATGGGAAGACATGTGCAGGTAGTGGAGAACGCAGTTGTACAATTTTTCCTTTCTTGACAATGACGGCAGTTGACTCCTTAAAACCTTCAGAACTTCCATCGTATGAATCTTTAAGTAATTCAGAGTGTAGATTCTTCAGCTGCACATGCTATGCTTCTATTTCTGAATTCCCAACAAAATGTTCAACTCCTTCAGAGTCTGAAAGGTCTTCAGAGTCTAGACCATTAGCTTCTGATGTCCCTTCAGGATCTGACTTGCCTTCAGAGTCTGACATGCAACAAGCTTCTCCTTGAATTTTCTTGCTCTTCATCTGTTCTTTCAGAATCCATGTATGATTAATTCCTTGTAAATTTTTATCTTTGGTCCTGGATACTTGAACAAATATTAGCATATCCAATTGAGCTTTTAATACCTTGTTATCATCAAAACTAAAGAGGCATTGTTTAAACTCATTCATATGTTCATTAAGTCTTGCTTCTGGGCCATTTCAGCTTGAGTCTTGGCTAGCTCAGACTGTTGTTTCAACAGGTCATCTTGTTTCTGTGCCGACTCTGCATGAGTACTAATGACTTCCTGAATCTCGGCTTCCAAAGCATCCTGTTTCAGCAAGTTAGCTTGCAGGGTGTCCAGGATATGAGCTGTTGCAGGTTCTTCCAAGTCTAACGTTTTGACAACAATTGTCTCAGATTTGACAAAGAACATAGACATCCAGGAAGCTTGAAGTCCATACTTAACAACTTCAGGCACTTCAGTAGTAGCTTCCTTGAAATCAGAGTCTGACAATTGTCTTGTCACATCCTTCTTCAGTTCAACTTCCTACATACTCTTGACAACTTCCTTAAACCAGTTTTGTAATGCCTCCTGCTGGGTAGTTACCAGATTTGTCATTGTTGGATATTTAGTTGTTGGCTTCATGTTTGCTAAAATCAAATAGACAAGCAATTTGTACTTCAGAAGCTGAAATCTCAAGGAGAGTATGTCTTCAGAAGCTGAAATGTGCCTTCAGAAGCTAAAAACTGAATTTCAGAAGCTGGAAATGTTCATCAGAAGCTGAACTGGTTCTTCAGAAGCTGACCGTACACTTCAGAAGCTGGAACAGTACTTCAGACGGACTGTTCAGAAGCTGACCTTCAGACGCACTGTTAAGACGCTGACTTTCGTTGACCTTCAGACGCACTGTTCAGACGCTGACTTTCGTTGACCTTCAGACGCACTGTTCAGACACTGACTTTCGTTGACCTTCAGACGCACTGTTCAGACGCTGACTTTCGTTGACCTTCAGAAGCTGCATTTCAGAAGCACGTTTTCTGCGTTCAGAAGCTGTGTTCTTTCTTGTGTCTTGGAGTTGTTTTATTTTCTCACATTATCTTTTGAAGATATAATTGAGGAATTCTTCAAGCTGTTGTTTCTAGAAGAAAGATTAACGCAAGATATAATCTGAAGATTGGATTCAATTATTTGTGAATATATCTTCAAAAAAATCTTTGGAAAATATATTTCTGGAAAATAAATTGCTTCTATTTGCTTCTAAAGAATTCTGGGAATATATCTTTGAAGAAGATTTGATTCAAGAATTATGTTGCTGCTGAAGCTATAAATAGAGGACGCTGCTATTGAAGAAATTAATTCAAAACAGAAGATATATAGAGTCATACTTAGGTTTTGAGTCTGTAAGCTTTGTGCTTTGTTTTTGTACACCACTCAAGTGTTTAGAGTTGATTGTTTTTATTAAGTTGTAATCACTTGAAGCTTTTAAGCAAAAGTGACGTATTGAGTTTTTAGGAGAGTGTCTCCATCATTGTTTGATTTGTTAGAGTCTGATAATCACTGGGGCAGTGATTGACTGAGGGAAGTAAGAGGGGTCTTATATCTAGGAGTTTCTAGGTAGAAATTTCACGGGTAGTGATTAAGTGAGAAGGGGCTGTGAACCAGGGGTTGTTGTCATAGGGGTTGTGAAACAGGGGCTGTGTCATAGGACTTCGAATTAATACTATTTTAGTGGATTTCCATCCTGGCTTGGTAGCCTCCAGATGTAGGTGAAGTTTGCACCGAACTAGGTTAACAAATCATCTGTGTTCTTTACTTTCTGTCCTTTATATTACTGCTTCTGAACTGCTATTTTCATACTCTGTTTTACGGTTCAGAACTAGTCCTGCCATAATTTCACTCATGTTTATCCATTTGTCAGCATAATTCACCAAATGGATAGCCTTGTTTCTGAATTCTACTAACTCTTCCAGACTCTCAAAGATGATTCTACATACTTCTTGCAATACCAGGTTTGATGTAAGGGTTGGAGGTGGTCTAATGGTTATATGAGTTGAGGATGAAGGGGTTTATGTGACAACTGATGGAAGAGTCTCAGAAACAGGTTCTGAGATCTCCTTAATTTGATTTATGTTGTCATTAGAGGCTAGAAGCAAGTTCTGGTTCAGTTTCAAGCATGAGTGCGTCAGAAGCTTCAGACTGTGCATCTGACTCAGGTTTGGCAAAGTTAAGGGATTCAACTTTGAGGGGTTTGTCTTCTGATACTGAAGGTGCATCAAAGAGAGTGTTGGTTTGGATAGGAGGAATATCCACACGCTCTACAATTACTGATGAGGGTTTAGGAATTGGTTGAGTCTGAGGTAGTTCACCACCTAGATGCTGACATAGCGCATCAATAGAGGATGACACGGAGGAGTGTTCTTTGGCAAGTTTCTGAAGATAAGCCTTAGTGCTGGCTAATCCAAATTTGTCTTCAATAGCTTTCTTGCCACGGGCTAACTCTTCCTCAATACTGTAGCTTCTGGGAATCAATAAAGGTGAATCATGAAGAGGAGACACTGGGAGCGTGATTTCATTGATGTTGGCAGCCACTGCCATATTTTGCAAAATATTAGAGGGAAGACTCCTTTGACCAACCATCAGATTAAGCGACTATTCCTAATAATTGTCATTAATAATAAAGTTAAAAGGGACAAAAGAATTTCTTGAGTGTATTACTCATGGATTCATATAACTAAATGTTTATGTTTCCCTGTTTTAAATACAATACACTTCATCTATGAAAGAGGGACACCCATATACAACTGTTACAAACAATTCAGCTTTTTAATTAAAAAAAGTGGTATTTTTAGTGAAATCTAGAAGGGGAAAATAAAAAAAGCCCCCTACAAAATAGGTTTATATTAAATGCCCTTTTATATAAGTCCAAATTTTCTAGGCCCAATTTCAAGCTTATATATTTAGTCATTTTAGTTAAATCGAGTTTGCTAAGCCCAAGCCCATACCATGTCCTAACCCTAAAGTCACCCTCACCTCTTGTTTCTCATTATATATATTAGACGCCGCTGAATCTCATTTTCTCCAATTCCTTCTTCGACTTTTCTCGTCCTTTATTTCTTCTCTATTTTCTTTATATTTTTTTCCTTCTTCTTCTTGATATATTTGGTTTTCTATTTCTTGTTATGACGAGTATTCTTTGTTTTTTTAAGAAGTCTTGCAACATCTAATTTTCTCAGTGACTCCAATCTAATTGGCTTATGATACTCTTGATCCGATGATTTGACCAATCTAACTATGTGTTTGATTTCTAGTCAAGCAAATTTGATCTCTCGATCAATCTTGGTTTTTATAACAATTGATGAAGATGAAAGTGAGCATGACATTGACGGTGATTTTTTGAAAACAAGCATACATTTCTATTATCAAATCAACGAAATACCAAAGATATGTCATCAATACTAAATCTCCAATCTGATTTATATTTATTTTTTCATTATAAAAATTGATATGCATATCGTGTTTTTTTCCCTTGGTGTTTTGGATCATTTAAGTTAATTTTTTATGTTGTTCATACTTATATTCTACATATAAATATATATATATATATATATATATATATATATATATATATATATATATATATATTGTGAATCTTGAGTTTTAACAAACTAGAATATGACTCATCTTAAAAAATAAATATAGATTTTGAACTTTTAATTTAGAGGATGTTTGAAACATACTTTGTAAAAAATAAATTACTTTTTTTTAAGAAAAAATAATCAACTTCAAGAGTATAGTTAATTAAGTAAATGACCCTTATAAATATTCAGAATTTATTTTTTGTCCTTAAAAAAATTGCAATTTTAGTCCCTGTCAAAAATAATATTATTTATGTAGGGTCTATAAATGAAATGTTGGATATTTATATGGACCATTTACTTAATTAACCATTAAGATAATGACATATGTTTGTTACGTTTTTTTTAAAAAAGAATTGTTATCTAAAAAAAGATAAAAAATAAAAAACACAAATGAAAAGCTATTGAGAGTAGATTCTCAACATTAATTTAGTTTAGAGGAGAGAAAACATACGTGTCAAAAGGGGAAATAAGTTTGTAAAAAAAAATTTAGTTTTATAGAGATGTACCCAAACAAGTTGAATTTTTTCCTTTTTTCAGTAAAAAAGTAATTTTTATTGAATGATATTTATATTATTAAACGAAAAAAAAATCATTTTTTAAATTCATATTAAACATGCCTGTAATTCTACCGATAACGTCTCTATTAAAAGGATCATGTTTTTTCTTCTATGACATTTATAGATAACTTAGAATAGGTGCCTAGAAAACAATGACGATAGCTGCACATTGGTTACAACAATAATATTTAAAAATGTCTGAATTAATATTTCATGCAGGAAACATCAACAATGAAGAAAAGCAGTTCAGCTAGTAGAATCTCCATTCAATAATATTTCTTTCAGCCTGTATCAGTATAAAGGTTTTTAATGACATTGATGGATGTAAAGATCTGATGTATTTTGAGTATCTTCCTAGGACTAATTTTTCGGACTTTGTGTTTCATCAAACTAGGTATGAGTATGAGACAGGTTGTAAATGTGTGGGCAGTTGTGGTGAAGGATGCATTTGTTGCATGAAAAATGGTAACAACTTTCCTTATAGTCAAAGTGGGCTTCTCTTGAAAGGAAAGCCGATCATTTTTGAATGCGGTCCTTCTTGTAGTTGTCCGCCTCATTGTCGGAAACGTGTTACGCAACAAGGGCTTAATCATAGGTTGGAAGTGTTTAGATCTATGGAGACTAGTTGGGGAGTTAGGTCATTGGACCTTATTCAAGCTGGCGCATTTATATGCGAGTACACTTGGGTTGTTCTAACAAGGGAGCAAGCAAAAATTATGTCCATGAGTGGTGATTCATTAATATATCCGAATCGTTTTCCGTATAGGTGGAAGGAATGGGGTATCTTATCTCTGATACAAGATGGTTATGTGCCTCCGTCGTATCCATCAATTCCTTCTTTGAATTTTGCTCCTTTCAATAATATTTATAAATGTCTGAATTAATATTTGATGTACGAAACATTAACAATGAAGAAAAGCAATTCAGCTAGTAGAATCTCCATTGAAGATATGTTCTCTGATATCCTGATTAGAATTTTCAGTTGCCTCCATGGTTTGCAAATCATGGAATGCAATTTGTCGCAACCCCTTGCTCTGAGATTCATTAATATATCTCGACTTAAAGTGCCAGGACCTTGGAGGGATGATTTAATTTCAAAAAATAAATTGATCACATGCTTGAACTTGAAGTATGCTCTACGTTTGAGCAATTATATCTCGACTTAGTGTTCAATTTCTTCCTATACTTGACTGATGCATAATTTATCACCACTGATGATAGGTATCATTTTTTACATACAATTGTACACAATTTGTATGTTATGTATGACAATATATTCCTATCTCATTTTGTTCATCTCCGTAATTTTTTGGAATTCATGATAAAGAATAATTATCAGAATTTATTTTTGATGATTTTTTTTATACCCAATGAATATATAATCCATTATTTTTTTAGATAAAAAACTCTCACTTCTATTAAAATTTAATTACACTCTTTTTTTTTAGGTTAAACTATATGACTCGTCCTGCAAATATATCTCATTTGACTTTTGGTCCATGTATAAATTTTATTTTTGAAATCCGTCCTTACAAAAAAATTTGTTTTTTAAAATGGCCCCCGAGTCCATTTTCTTGCTGATTTGTCACCATTTTGCTTAGGTGGTAGTTAATGACTGTACCAGCTAGAACTCGTGGCGCACAAGTGGCATTAAACTTATTTTAAATATTTTATAAATTATTTAATAAAAGTAAAATTTGTTTATCAAAATTAAAAAATTAATTAAATTAAATCCCTAACTACTTAGTCTCACGTGACCCAGTTTTCTTCTTCTCATTATTTTCTTCTTGCTTCATCAATCAATCAATTCCTAATTCCATTCCTCTAACTCTTTCCTCACGGCCAAAACCTTCTTCGATTGGCAAAGGTTTCTTGGCTTAACCGTTCCCGTTCTCCGATTCATCTTCTTATCCGTACCCTTCGTCAACATGAACTTGAAATATATGGGTTTATCAAAATCTTGAATTTATGGGTTTCTCAAAATCTCGACTTTCAATTTTAATTTATGGGTTTCTTAAAATTTGAATCACACACTTAAAATGTGAGTGTTGTTTAGAAAGAGAAAGAGAAATATTTGTTTCAGAGAGAGAAAGAAAAAGGAAGAAGAATCCGACGTCGCTGCCATTACCGGAGTCGTCGATCCAAGATAGTTGCAGATATGAGAGTTCCACGACGAAGGGTTGAATCTGGAAAGGTTTGTGAGTTATGCTTATAGAAGAATTGAAGGAAGGTGAAGTTGTAGAAAGTGGAGATGAGTAGTTCTGAAATTGCCATGTCAGATGCCACGTGGCCACTTATACACAGTCAGCGTGTGCCATGTGAGATCAGAGTCCACGTTTCACTTTAACTAGGCCCATGGACCATTTTAAAAAACAAATTTTTTTGCAAGGACGAATTTCAAATTTTTTTTTACAAGGACCAAAACCAAATGATGTATATTTGCAGGGACCAGTCATATATTTTAACTTTTTTTTTATGAAAAAATAGCAAAAGATATATAGAAAAATGGAGTACAAGGGTACTTCAACCTATTGCAACACTGTCCAAGAATGCAATAGAAATTGCGATGAAATCATCGGAAGGCCTTGAATCTATCACCATTACCGTCATGGTCAAGCCGAGTCACATTTTTAAGCTCCACCACTTGGCACATATACTTATTGGATTGCATGTCCGACGGAAATAAAATTGGCTACTAAATATTAGAGATCGCTGACAAAAGTGCCAATATGATCCTGTCGTGTGTGGTCAAAATAATTTATAACAAGTAATGTAGTAGGAAGGTAACTCGACCTTGGTTGTGGATCTTTAATTAGCAATAACCAAATAAGAACTTAAAGAAATAAAATTAAAGGGGTTTAGTTGCATTAAAAATATATATCAAATAACTAAAAATGATCAAGCCATTGTTTTAAGAGATTTCACTTGGATCTATCATGGGTTTCAAAGAATTATTCTTTCTCATGACTGTATTCTTGTTTATTAATAAAATGGTTAAATAATATTATCCCACCGGCTAATTAGACGAATTTTGATTAATTCCCCTGTAAATTTTTTTTAGAAACCCCCTTTAGCGTATAATTTTAATTCTCTTATTTCAACCAACTATATGGTTGTAGAAGCCATGAAATTTTCTCAGTGCAGGAAAGAGATGCAGATTTTGACTGGAAGAAGATTGAAGATTGTAAGTTCTCCAAATCCAAGGGCGCAAGATTTGCCTAAGTCCAAAAGAAAGCTTGTAGAGTTCGACTATAGGAATTTCAACAGAGAGGAGAAGATCTCTCTTTGATTTCAGCTACTTCGACAGAAGGGAAGATGACTTCGACCAGTTTCTCTTTAAAGAGGCACATTTGAAGGTTCCAATACGTGGAAATCATATTGAAGCTAACGAATTAAAAGAGTTTCTAGCCTTAGGTTTGCAGTTATCTTTCTATGTATATATACTAGTTTTTCATAGGAAAAACAGGCCACTAATCATTATAAAAATTTCTATACACTCGAAGTACCAGCGTCCAGATAAAATAGTAAACATAATGTATGTAACATGATCTTGTGAACCATCTTTTACATTCAATGCAATTCAATTTACATTTCTTTAAGTTTTGTTTTCTTTAAAACTCTAAGCCTTTCTTTTTGTTCATTTTAACAAGCTCTAAACAATCAATTGTTGGTTTATGTCAAAATTAGACATTTATTTTCATGCAAAAACAGTTTTCTTCATCTTTGTGTAAGCAAACTCATTACAGATGATGAACATTAATGCTTTTCTGGAGATAATAATGTACAACCATGTTCTAGGATTTATAGTTTGATCCTGCTTGTAATAAACAAAATTAGACTCGTCGTTTACCAAAAACACAAGTAAACACCCCTTTGTCATTCAAAGATTCTATCAAAAACAACCCTCATGTTATCTGTCTGTGCAACTTACGTGACGTGGCGTGCTGATTGGATAAAATCTTTTATTTTTTTATTTTTTATCCACGTGTATTAACCATTGCCACCTCACAATTTTGAAATAAAAAAAAAGAAAAAAATCGCAAATGAATGTAAATTGGGGAGAAAACCTGGTCCTTCATAGCTTCTTCATCACCCTCCTCCATCCTCCTTTCATCTCCCTCAATTTCTCTATCTCCTTTTACAACTTGATATCACCAAATTCATCATGTTCTTCATATTTATCTTCTTCAAAAACCTGAACTCAAACCTTCAAATCCGAAATCCCATAATTTAACATCAAATAAATCCAAACCCATAAATAAAAACGCAGCAATATAACGAAATCATCATATTTGGATTATATTTATCCTGAAAATGAAGTTTGTACAAAAATTTGAAAAACTATCTCTTCAATTCTCAATTTTTCATTTGTATGAATAGAAAAGGACAACCTAAATAATAAGTTACAATTACAATTACATATTCCGTGAATGTTGTTTCCTTCTTTGAACAGTTCTTCTTCATTGCATTCTACATGTCCTTTGTGTTGTAGTTGTTGGATTAATCCAATATATGGAGGATAATAACGCAGGAGAGATGGCAGCACAAGGTAGAGCAGGAGAGGATCCAGTTCAAGTTTTTATTGGTTTCTATGAGTTTGGGTTTGTGTTGCTGAGTTTGTGTTTCTATTGGTTTTTTCTTGAATTTTTTTTGGGTTTTTGTTTATTGATGAAGAAGTTGAAAAAGAGAGAGGAATACAAGATGATGATGGTGTTAAGTTTGTTTTTGTGTTTTGTTTTTTACCAAAGTGAGCATAAAAAAAATGAAAAAAATTATAATTTGTCAAGGCAGCATGTCACATATGCAATTTTAAATAGTCAGATCTAAATAAGCATGTCACTTAAGCAATTTTAAATAGTCAGTTGTCTCGATGGTCTAAAATCAAATAATTTTTAAAATAACAAGGGAGAATCTAAAAAAATTTCTTTTATAGGGGGCTAAATCAAAACACGCCCAAATGACAAGGGAACAAACATTATTTAACCCTTAATAAAATTAACCAATCAAACGTAAATTAATTTTATAAGAATCCCTACTAAGATTATGGAACAAGCTCCACAATATCATTGAATTTGTTAAAGTGTGGTTATGGAACAAGCACACTTTACATCCTAAAATCATAACCAATTATGAACAAGAATTGGGCAAAAATGCTAATCGATCCGTTACAAAAATGCTTCATAGAATTAAGATTTTGACCAAGAGGACGTCCAAACTGGGCTTTGTCTTCAACATGAAGTTGGATTTATGTTCCTTAGCTTTCCAATTCATATTTTCGTGCCTTAAACGGATAAACTCAACCTAAGATATGTCATGCACACTGAGCAAGGGTCATTATGCAATTAAATATTAAAAAGAATCAGAGAAATGTATTATCATTTAAATCATACCCAATGTGTAGAAACATGCTAAAAATATGGTATTAGGAGATAAAAGCTTTCAAAAGGTCAAATAACAAAGCCATAAAGTATGTTCCAAAATGCACTACAATCCGCCAGAGACATAATTTATTTCAAATTTCTCTTGATGTAGTATTAAGAAGATCTCTCGGGCCTTTGGAACCTGCCAAGGATGTAATTGGAGGTTGTAAAACATTTTCACTCTTGAGTGGAGGACTTTGAAGTGACGACTATGAAGGTGAGAAAAACATTTTCTCTTGAAGTAACGACTATTGGGGGGGCCTTCCTACAATGTGTAGATATTTCTAGTATGAGCCATGATAGAAAATACATCTTCCCAAAAACTAACCATTTGATGATGATTCTCGAGATTCCTTCTCTTCTCTCAATAACTCAATGTTCTCGACTATGAATCTACAATTAGGAGGAGGCGACCTATGGCGGGGATTTCGATCTCGGGACCCGCATTTTTTTTATGCTTGAAATCTTCTAAACTTTCATTTCTAGATAAGGTCTTCAATTGCGTCCTCAAACTGGATGCAATCTTTTGCGAAATGTCTGTAGCACCAATGCAATCGACTCCATTTGCCATTGTAAGCCCCATAGCACTCTTGATACTTTTAGGGATATTTAATACCCTTTTCTTTGAAGTTTGCATTAGAATATTCCTTCAATATGCAATTTCGGGCAGCGTTGAGAGGAATTTATTCTTCGTAAGCTTGGACCTTACATCTTGAGTATTCTCGAGAACTTTGTTTGGGTTTTAATTTATAACTATGTTGGCTTCCAACATTTCTTCATACAAAATGTCTACCATCGTCAACAAATGTTTAAAATATTGGGGGCTTTTGACCCCGATACTTTCACATAACTTTGTTACTTTCTCCACATCTTTCCTTAACAAATATAAGTTTACATGTTGTCATCGACCCATTACACTATAATGGTTTCTTCGTTGAATATCTCAAGGTAACTACGAGAAGGCTCTTCATTTCTATGATGGATGGCTCCAAGACTTTCTAGTAACTTATATTATACCCATGATGTAGTTAAGTTGGGGAGGAAATGCCCATAAATTTCTGTCAAGGAGTCTTTGGACATGGGTATCATCGCCTTCAAACCAAGTCATGGCGCCTTTACGCAGCATTAGGACACAAAACTTGCAATTCATCGGGATCAAAATTCATTTATAGGTAAGAAAAACTAGTATATAATTTGTTTCTAACCATAAATTTTGCCAAACTTTAACTACTTATATAGCTCCTATTACTCCAGAGTTTTCAGCAAAGAAAAAAATTCCTCTACCAATATACTCAACAAAACAACCGGTAAAGTCATCATCTAAACCTTTAACAATTCCACCATAGGAAGCCATATTTTGTGTACCAGTTGAGGAACCATATACATAACACTTTTGGTGAATCGACCCAAACGAGCTTGTCTTGAAGAGGAGACACTAGGAGCGTGATTTCAATAATGTTGGCAGCCACTACCATATTTAGCAAAATATTAGAGGGAAGACTTCTTTGACCAACCATCAGATTAAGCGACTATTTCTAATAATTGTCATAAAGAATAAAGTTAAAAGGTACAAAAGAATTTCTTGAGTTTATTACTCATGGCTTCATATAACTAAATGTTTATATTTCCCTATTTTAAAATACAATACACTTTATCTATGAAAGAGGGGCACCCATATACAACTGTTATAAACAATTCAGCTTTTTAATTAAAAAAAGTAGTATTTTTAATGAAATCTAGAAGGAGCAAATAAAAAAAGCCCCCAACAAAATAGGTTTATATTAGATGCCCTTTTATATAAGTCCAAATTTTATAGGCCCAATTTCAAGCTCATATATTTAGTCATTTAAGTTAAATCGACTTTGCTAAGCCCAAGCCCATACCAAGTCCTAACCCTAAAGTCACCCTCACCTCTTGTTTCTCATTATATATATTAGACGCCGCTGAATCTCATTTTCTCCAATTCCTTCTTCGACTTTTCTCATCCTTTATTTCTGCTTTATTTTATTTATATTTTTTTTTCTTCTTCTTCTTCTTCTTGATATATTTCGTTTTCTATGTCTTGTTATGATGAGTATACTTTGTTTTTTTAAGAAGTCTTGCAACATCTAATTTGCTCAGTGACTCCAATCTAATTGGCTTATGATACTCTCGATCTGATGATTTGATCAATCTAACTATGTGTTTGATTTCTAGTCAAGCAAATTTGAACTCTCGATCAATCTTGGTTTTTATAACAGTTGATGAAGATGAAAGTGAGCATGACACTGACGGTGATTTTTTGAAAACAAGCATACATTTCTATTATCAAATCAACGAAATACCAAAGGTATGCAATCAATACTAAATCTCCAATCTGATTTATATTTATTTTTCATTATATAAATTGATATGCATATCATATTTTCTTCCTTTGTGTTTTGGATAATTTAAGTTAATTTTTTATGTTGTTCATACTTATATTCTACGAATACGAATATATATATATATATATATATATATATATATATATATATATATATATATATATATATATATATATATTGTGAAGACTGAGTTTTAACAAACTATAATATGACTCATCTTAAAAATAAATATAGATTTTGAACTTTTAATTTAGAGGATGTTTGTTACACATTTTGTAAAAAATAAATTACTTTTTTTTAAGAAAAAATAATCAACTTCAAGAGTATAGTTAATTAAGTAAATGGCCCCTATAAATATTCAGAATTTGTTTTTTGTCCTTAAAAAAATTGCAATTTTTGTCCCTGTCAAAAATAATTTTATTTATGTAGATTCTATAAATGAAATGTTGGATATTTATATGCACCATTTACTTAAATAACCATTAAGATAATGACATATGTTTGTTACATTTTCAGTTGCCTTCATGGTTTGCAAATCATGGAATTCAATTTGTCGTAACCCCTTGCTCTGGGATAAGCTCGACCTATCTCGTCTCAAAGTGCCTGGGAGTATGAGTTCGATTATTATTTCCAACGGGATGGAGCGTATCGGTATAAGGGTTTTTAATGACATTGATGGATGTAAAAATCTGATGTATTTTGAGTATCGGCCTTTGTGTTTCATCAAAATGGGTATGAGTATGAGACAGGTTGTAAATGTGTGGGCAATTGCAGTGAAGGATGCATTTGATGCATGAAAAATGGTAACAACTTTCCTTATAGTCAAAGTGGGCAACAAGGGCTTAATCATAGGTTGGAAGTGTTTAGATCTATGAAGACTGGTTGGGGAGTTTGGTCATTGGAGCTTATTCAAGCTGGCGCATTTATATGCGAGTACACTAGGGTTGTTCTAACAAGGGAGCAAGCAAAAATTATGTCCATGAGTGGTGATTCATTAATATATCCGAATCGTTTTCCGTATAGGTGGAAGGAATGGGGTAATTTATCTCTGATACAAGATGGTTATGTGCCTCCGTCGTATCCATCAATTCCTCCTTTGAATTTTGCTCCTTTCAATAATATTTATAAATGTCTGAATTAATATTTCATGTACGAAACATTAACAATGAAGAAAAGCAATTCAACTAGTAGAATCTCCATTGAAGATATGTTCTATGATATCCTGATTAGAATTTTCAGTTGCCTCCATGGTTTGCAAATCATGGAATGCAATTTGTCGTAACCCCTTGCTCTGGGCTAAGCTCGACTTAGCTCCGATGCTTTTAATATACCCTTCGTGCCAGGAGCTTGGAAGGATGATTTAATTTCAAAAAATAAATTGATCACATGCTTGAAGTATGCTCTACGTTTGGGCAATTATAATACAAGTTGCTTAGTGTTCAATTTCTTCTTATACTTGACAGATGCATAATTAATCACCACTGATGAAAGGTATCATTTTTTACATACAATTGTACACAATTTGTATGTTATGTATGACTATATATTTCTCCTTTTCCTATCTCATTTTGTCCATCTCCTTAATTTTTTTGGAATTCATGATAACAAAATAATTCTCAGAATTTATTTTTGAAGATTTTTTTATAACCAATGAATATATAATCCATTATTTTTTTGCATAAAAATCTCTCACTTCTATTAAAATTTAATTACACTCTTTTTTTTAATGAAAAAATAGCAAAAGATATATAGAAAAATGGAGTACAAGGGCACTCCAACCTATTACAACACTAGTCGAAGTGTTTATTTTTTTTTAAGTAGAAGATATTGCTTATTTAAGAATGCATTGTATCGATTGCATCATTTTACAACAACACTTGAATACAATTACTCAAAAAGAGGTGCCTACAAAACAATGACGATAGCTGCACATTGGTTACAACAATAACATGCCTTGTTCACCGTTACCATAGCCACTCATAAATGTGAGATTCAATAGGTTTGTGCATCTTCAGCCACCATCAAGAGTAAAGTTGAATACAATCGAGAAGCTGCACCAACGTTAACTGTTTCAAAGAAGCTTAATGCTTCCGAAGAATATTTTTCTGTTATAATTGTAATGATATATAAAAATTGACACTATTTCAAAATATTAATTTTTGAGTTTAATTAGTATATTCTGTCAATGAACAAATTATTTTTCACATGCATACAATAATGTGTTGCTACGTCAATTAATAAATATGACAATTTATATGTTTTCATATTCATTAATTGACATTAAAACACATCATTGAATAAAATAATTGTACACGAGCATATTAATTAAATACAATTTTTTTCAAACTAGTCTTTTCCAAGCTCCACCACTTGGCACATATACTTATTGGATTGCATGTCCGACGGAAATAAAATTGGCTACTAAATATTAGAGATCGCTGACAAAAGTGCCAATTTGATCCTGTCGTGTGTGGTCAAAATTATTTATAACAAGTAATGTAGTAGGAAGGTAACTCGACCTTGGTTGTGGATCTTTAATTAGCAATAACCAAATAAGAACTTAAAGAAAAAAATTTAAAGGGGTTTAGTTGATGATAAACAAGCCATTGTTTTAAGAGATTTCACTTGGATCTATCATGGGTTTCAAAGAATTATTCTTTCTCATGATTGTATTCTTGTTTATCAATAAAATGGTTAAATAATATTATCCCACTGGCTATTTAGACGAATTTTGATTAATTCCTCTGTAAATTTTTTTTAGAAACCCCCTGTTAGCGTATAATTTTAATTCTCTTATTTCAACCAACTATATGGTTGTAGAAGCCATGAAATTTTCTCAGTGCAGGAAAGAGATGCAGATTTTGACCGGAAGAAGATTGAAGATTGTAAGTTCTCCAAATCCAAGAGCGCAAGATTTGCCTAAGTCCAAAAGAAAGCTTGTAGAGTTCGACTAAAGGGATTTCAACAGAGAGGAGAAGATCTCTCTTTGATTTCAGCTACTTCGATAGAAGGGAAGATGACTTCGACCAGTTTCTCTTTAAAGAGGCAAATTTGAAGGTTCCAACATGTGGAAATCATACTGAAGCTGTCGAAATAATATAGTTTCTAGCCTTAGGTTTGCAGTTATCTTTCTATGTATGTATACTAGTTTTTCATAGGAAAAACAGGCCACTAATCATTATAAAAAATTCTATACACTCGAAGTACCAGCGTCAAGATAAAATAGTAAACATAATGTATGTAACATGATCTTGTGAACCATCTTTTACATTCAATGCAATTCAATTTACATTTCTTTAAGTTTTGTTTTCTTTAAAACTCTAAGCCTTTCTTTTTGTTCATTTTAACAACCTTTAAACAATCAATTGTTGGTTTATGTCAAAATTAGACAACTATTTTCATGCAAAAACAGTTTTCTTCATCTTTGTGTAAGCAAACTCATTAAAGATGATGAACATTCATGTTTTCTGGAAATAATAATGCACAACCATGTTCTAGGATTTCTAGTTTGATCCTGCTTGTAATAAACAAAACTAGATTCGTCGTTTACCAAAAACACAGGTAAACAAATTGGCACGCCCAGTGGGACTCTGTGTTGTGCGTTTTGGAAGAAATTTCCGTAAATTTTTATTTTTTCCTAGTTGTTCTTGTGAAAAAAAAAAAATTTTATGGAAAATTTCAAATCATTCTGATAAGTTTTTCTGGAAAATCTTATTGGTGCATGCATTTAAGTAGTGGTAAAGCTCTTAAAGAAATGGTTTGTCCCAGTACTTCTGCATTATCTTCCCAGATAAATGCACAATCTTCACAAGCACAATCTGCCCAGGCATCTATTCCTACAATGGATGCCAATGTGTCAACTGCTATGGGAGCAACTGCTCCTATACCGATTTTGACGGTTATGGGGGAAACTTCCCCTATATATGTGTCATCCACTGCTGCATTGACACAATCTGATTATGTGGCTTCGGTGCCACCACCAATAACTTTCCCTTTGGCCCCTAGAGATCCAAATTATCAAGTGAGAACTTCGTTGGTTAATATATTTCTTTCTATGCAACGATTCACGATGCCTATGGTCACAAGGGATTTTCCCTATGGTATGCCAACAACAATGATGGCTGGCCTGCACACAATTGCGTCTACATATGCAGATAATGCAACTGTGTTGATGTAACGACCTACTTTACATTTAATTAATTTTGATGAGTTTTATGGGTGGAGCTTGGTGAATATTAATATTGATGCCGTTTTATTTGAATGTGATGTAAATGTTGAGAGGGTTGAATTATATCGGTGAATTAATTTATAGTACGAGATTTTAAATAAAATAGAAAGAGAATTGAAAAACAAGTAGAAAAGAGTAGGAGGTGTAGAAAATAGGTTTTTAATAAGTGGAGGAGGGGAAAAGCAAAAGAATAGTGAATTGAAGAGGAAAAGTTTATGATGAGTGGCTGGCCCAAATATACATAAGGGTTTTGAGGAATTAGAAATCAGGTTTGCTGAACGTAGAAACAGAGAGAAGAGCAACTGTCAGAGAAAGGAAAACCTAGCTACAACGAAGTCAAGCCAAACGGGAGATTTCAGAAGATTCGAGGTAAGGGGAAGAATCTCTTCATCTCTAGGGTATTTGATTCTAATTATGGGTTGTGTAGTGGACTGAATTGCGTGTGTGTTGCAATGAAAATAGTGATGATGATGGTACAACTGAAATTACGAATGAGGTGGTAGCATACAATTAGACTTAAAGAAATCATTATAGGAAAAAGTGAGTTATGAGAATTAACAACGAAAAATAGTGAATAATCAGATAGATTAAGAGGAATTTAGAGTGTGATTGATAGGATAAGTTTAGGGTGAAGATTGGAGTGGAAATTGGTGAGTTTTATGTCGAAAACGGAGTCGGGGTAGGTTCATTAAAACGAAATCACAGAAAAACTACGATTTTTCCTTCCTGTTAAATTGTGTTGACTTTTTCTTCTTTAAAAATGACTAAGACAAAGATTAGGTTCTGATGGAGTTCAGAATCTGAGTCTGACGTTCTAAGTCAAAAACAGAGTTTCAGAGTTTGAATGAAAACTTCAGAGTCTGATGCAGCAGATAAAGGTTAAAGAGATAGAGAAGAGAAAGACACTAGAGAAGAGAAAGACACAAGAAATTATCCTGGTTCCTTCCACAATCCAGAAGTAGTTCAGTCCCCTTATCCCTTACAAGAGATTTTTCACTATAATTCAATGATTACAAATTGCTCAAGCACAAAGCGAGAGACTTCCTATGCTCAAACACAAAGTAAGAGACTTCTCAACAAACAAATATACAAATAAAGATGTTTGGTTTGAACACTTGATATACAATCAGTGGTGTTCACAAAATACAACACATAGATTAGACTCTAGACTTATGAATTTCTAAGATAAGAAGTTTGTAAGAAATTCTAAGTGTTTGATGCATTTTTGAATTCGACAGAGCTTTGGCACTTGTGAAAATATTCAGAGTCTTATTGTTTGTTCTTCAAGTCTTCATTCCTTTATTTAGAGGTGAAGAATAGAAACATTGGAATAATGCCAGCACATCAAATAGTGTCGTTTGAAGAAGCATGATCAATTCCATTGATTTGTTGCTTGATTTGGTTCACATACTAGGAGGAATAAGATTTGAAACATTTCCTGAATATGGAATGAATTCGTTGTTCAGCAGGACAAGGTTTCAGAGTATGGGAAGACATGTGCAGGTAGTGGAGAACGCGGTTGTACAATTTGTCCTTTCTTGACAATGACAGCAGTTGACTCCTTAAAACCTTCAGAACTTCCATCGTATGAATCTTTAAGTAATTCAGAGTGTAGATTCTTCAGCTGCACATGCTATGCTTCTATTTCTGAATTCCCAGCAAAATGTTCAACTCCTTCAGAGTCTGAAAGGTCTTCAGAGTCTAGACCATTAGCTTCTGATGTCCCTTCAGGATCTGACTTGCCTTCAGAGTCTGACATGCAACAAGCTTCTCCTTGAATTTTCTTGCTCTTCATCTGTTCTTTCAGAATCCATGTATGATTAATTTCTTGTAAATTTTTATCTTTGGTCCTGGATACTTGAACAAATATTAGCATATCCAATTGAGCTTTTAATACCTTGTTATCATCAAAACTAAAGAGGCATTGTTTAAACTCATTCATATGTTCATTAAGTCTTGCTTCTGGGCCATTTCAGCTTGAGTCTTGGCTAGCTCAGACTGTTGTTTCAACAGGTCATCTTGTTTCTGTGCCGACTCTGCATGAGTACTAATGACTTCCTGAATCTCGGCTTCCAAAGCATCCTGTTTCAGCAAGTCAGCTTGCAGGGTGTCCAGGATATGAGCTGTTGCAGGTTCTTCCAAGTCTAACGTTTTGACAACAACTGTCTCAGATTTGACAAAGAACATAGACATCCAGGAAGCTTGAAGTCCATACTTAACAACTTCAGGCACTTCAGTAGTAGCTTCCTTGAAATCAGAGTCTGACAATTGTCTTGTCACATCCTTCTTCAGTTCAACTTCCTACATACTCTTGACAACTTCCTTAAACCAGTTTTGTAATGCCTCCTGCTGGGTAGTTACCAGATTTGTCATTGTTGGATATTTAGTTGTTGGCTTCATGTTTGCTAAAATCAAATAGACAAGCAATTTGTACTTCAGAAGCTGAAATCTCAAGGAGTATGTCTTCAGAAGCTGAAATGTGCCTTCAGAAGCTAAAAACTGAATTTCAGAAGCTGGAAATGTTCATCAGAAGCTGAACTGGTTCTTCAGAAGCTGACCGTACACTTCAGAAGCTGGAACAGTACTTCAGACGGACTGTTCAGAAGCTGACCTTCAGACGCACTGTTAAGACGCTGACTTTCGTTGACCTTCAGACGCACTGTTCAGACGCTGACTTTCGTTGACCTTCAGACGCACTGTTCAGACTCTGACTTTCGTTGACCTTCAGACACACTGTTCAGACGCTGACTTTCGTTGACCTTCAGAAGCTGCATTTCAGAAGCACGTTTTCTGCGTTCAGAAGCTGTGTTCTTTCTTGTGTCTTGGAGTTGTTTTATTTTCTCACATTATCTTTTGAAGATATAATTGAGGAATTCTTCAAGCTGTTGTTTCTAGAAGAAAGATTAACGCAAGATATAATCTGAAGATTGGATTCAATTATTTGTGAATATATTTTCAAAAAAATCTTTGGAAAATATATTTCTGGAAAATAAATTGCTTCTATTTGCTTCTAAAGAATTCTGGGAATATATCTTTGAAGAAGATTTGATTCAAGAATTATGTTGCTGCTGAAGCTATAAATAGAGGACGCTGCTATTGAAGAAATTAATTCAAAACAGAAGATATATAGAGTCATACTTAGGTTTTGAGTCTGTAAGCTTTGTGCTTTGTTTTTGTACACCACTCAAGTGTTTAGAGTTGGTTGTTTTTATTAAGTTGTAATCACTTGAAGCTTTTAAGCAAAAGTGACGTATTGAGTTTTTAGGAGAGT
Organism: Medicago ruthenica; assembly: GCA_018208015.1. Taxonomy (NCBI): domain Eukaryota; kingdom Viridiplantae; phylum Streptophyta; class Magnoliopsida; order Fabales; family Fabaceae; genus Medicago; species Medicago ruthenica. The sequence continues at coordinate 31,371,316 of CM031376.1, forward strand.
GTCTCCATCATTGTTTGATTTGTTAGAGTTTGATAATCACTGGGGCAGTGATTGACTGAGGGAAGTAAGAGGGCTCTTATATCTAGGAGTTTCTAGGTAGAAATTTCACGGGTAGTGATTAAGTGAGAAGGGGCTGTGAACCAGGGGTTGTTGTCATAGGGGTTGTGAAACAGGGGCTGTGTCATAGGACTTCGAATTAATACTATTTTAGTGGATTTCCATCCTGGCTTGGTAGCCTCCAGATGTAGGTGAAGGTTGCACCGAACTGGGTTAACAAATCATCTGTGTTCTTTACTTTCTGTCCTTTATATTACGGCTTCTGAACTGCTATTTTCATACTCTGTTTTACGGTTCAGAACTAGTCCTGCCAGAATTTCACTCATGTTTATCCATTTGTCAGCATAATTCACCAAATGGATAGCCTTGTTTCTGAATTCTACTAACTCTTCCAGACTCTCAAAGATGATTCTACATACTTCTTGCAATACCAGGTTTGATGTAAGGGTTGGAGGTGGTCTAATGGTTATATGAGTTGAGGATGAAGGGGTTTTATGTGACAACTGATGGAAGAGTCTCAAAAACAGGTTCTGAGATCTCCTTAATTTGATTTATGTTGTCATTAGAGGCTAGAAGCAAGTTCTGGTTCAGTTTCAAGCATGAGTGCGTCAGAAGCTTCAGACTGTGCATCTGACTCAGGTTTGGCAAAGTTAAGGGATTCAACTTTGAGGGGTTTGTCTTCTGATACTGAAGGTGCATCAGAGAGAGTGTTGGTTTGGATAGGAGGAATATCCACACGCTCTACAATTACTGATGAGGGTTTAGGAATTGGTTGAGTCTGAGGTAGTTCACCACCTAGATGCTGACATAGCGCATCAATAGAGGATGACACGGAGGAGTGTTCTTTGGCAAGTTTCTGAAGATAAGCCTTAGTGCTGGCTAATCCAAATTTGTCTTCAATAGCTTTCTTGCCACGGGCTAACTCTTCCTCAATACTGTAGCTTCTGGGAATCAATAAAGGTGAATCATGAAGAGGAGACACTGGGAGCGTTATTTCATTGATGTTGGCAGCCACTGCCATATTTTGCAAAATATTAGAGGGAAGACTCCTTTGACCAACCATCAGATTAAGCGACTATTCCTAATAATTGTCATTAATAATAAAGTTAAAAGGGACAAAAGAATTTCTTGAGTGTATTACTCATGGATTCATATAACTAAATGTTTATGTTTCCCTGTTTTAAATACAATACACTTCATCTATGAAAGAGGGACACCCATATACAACTGTTACAAACAATTCAGCTTTTTAATTAAAAAAAGTGGTATTTTTAGTGAAATCTAGAAGGGGAAAATAAAAAAAGCCCCCTACAAAATAGGTTTATATTAAATGCCCTTTTATATAAGTCCAAATTTTCTAGGCCCAATTTCAAGCTTATATATTTAGTCATTTTAGTTAAATCGAGTTTGCTAAGCCCAAGCCCATACCATGTCCTAACCCTAAAGTCACCCTCACCTCTTGTTTCTCATTATATATATTAGACGCCGCTGAATCTCATTTTCTCCAATTCCTTCTTCGACTTTTCTCATCCTTTATTTCTTCTCTATTTTCTTTATATTTTTTTCCTTCTTCTTCTTGATATATTTGGTTTTCTATTTCTTGTTATGACGAGTATTCTTTGTTTTTTTAAGAAGTCTTGCAACATCTAATTTTCTCAGTGACTCCAATCTAATTGGCTTATGATACTCTTGATCCGATGATTTGACCAATCTAACTATGTGTTTGATTTCTAGTCAAGCAAATTGATCTCTCGATCAATCTTGGTTTTTATAACAATTGATGAAGATGAAAGTGAGCATGACATTGACGGTGATTTTTTGAAAACAAGCATACATTTCTATTATCAAATCAACGAAATACCAAAGGTATGTCATCAATACTAAATCTCCAATCTGATTTATATTTATTTTTTCATTATATAAATTGATATGCATATCGTGTTTTTTTCCCTTGGTGTTTTAGATCATTTAAGTTAATTTTTTATGTTGTTCATACTTATATTCTACATATATATATATATATATATATATATATATATATATATATATATATATATATATATATATTGTGAATCTTGAGTTTTAACAAACTAGAATATGACTCATCTTAAAAAATAAATATAGATTTTGAACTTTTAATTTAGAGGATGTTTGAAACATACTTTGTAAAAAATAAATTACTTTTTTTTAAGAAAAAATATTCAACTTCAAGAGTATAGTTAATTAAGTAAATGACCCTTATAAATATTCAGAATTTATTTTTTGTCCTTAAAAAAATTGCAATTTTAGTCCCTGTCAAAAATAATATTATTTATGTAGGGTCTATAAATAGAATGTTGGATATTTATATGGACCATTTACTTAATTAACCATTAAGATAATGACATATGTTTGTTACGTTTTTTTAAAAAAGAATTGTTATCTAAAAAAAGATAAAAAATAAAAAACACAAATGAAAAGCTATTGAGAGTAGATTCTCAACATTAATTTAGTTTAGAGGAGAGAAAACATACGTGTCAAAAGGGGAAATAAGTTTGTAAAAAAAAATTTAGTTTTATAGAGATGTACCCAAACAAGTTGAATTTTTTCCTTTTTTCAGTAAAAAAGTAATTTTTATTGAATGATCTTTATATTATTAAACGAAAAAAAAATCATTTTTTAAATTCATATTAAACATGCCTGTAATTCTACCGATAACGTCTCTATTAAAAGGATCATGTTTTTTCTTCTATGACATTTATAGATAACTTAGAATAGGTGCCTAGAAAACAATGACGATAGCTGCACATTGGTTACAACAATAATATTTAAAAATGTCTGAATTAATATTTCATGCAGGAAACATCAACAATGAAGAAAAGCAGTTCAGCTAGTAGAATCTCCATTCAATAATATTTCTTTCTGCTTGTATCAGTATAAAGGTTTTTAATGACATTGATGGATGTAAAGATCTGATGTATTTTGAGTATCATCCTAGGACTAATTTTTCGGACTTTGTGTTTCATCAAACTAGGTATGAGTATGAGACAGGTTGTAAATGTGTGGGCAGTTGTGGTGAAGGATGCATTTGTTGCATGAAAAATGGTAACAACTTTCCTTATAGTCAAAGTGGGCTTCTCTTGAAAGGAAAGCCGATCATTTTTGAATGCGGTCCTTCTTGTAGTTGTCCGCCTCATTGTCGGAAACGTGTTACGCAACAAGGGCTTAATCATAGGTTGGAAGTGTTTAGATCTATGGAGACTAGTTGGGGAGTTAGGTCATTGGACCTTATTCAAGCTGGCGCATTTATAAGCGAGTACACTTGGGTTGTTCTAACAAGGGAGCAAGCAAAAATTATGTCCATGAGTGGTGATTCATTAATATATCCGAATCGTTTTCCGTATAGGTGGAAGGAATGGGGTATCTTATCTCTGATACAAGATGGTTATGTGCCTCCGTCGTATCCATCAATTCCTTCTTTGAATTTTGCTCCTTTCAATAATATTTATAAATGTCTGAATTAATATTTGATGTACGAAACATTAACAATGAAGAAAAGCAATTCAGCTAGTAGAATCTCCATTGAAGATATGTTCTATGATATCCTGATTAGAATTTTCAGTTGCCTCCATGGTTTGCAAATCATGGAATGCAATTTGTCGCAACCCCTTGCTCTGAGATTCATTAATATATCTCGACTTAAAGTGCCAGGACCTTGGAGGGATGATTTAATTTCAAAAAATAAATTGATCACATGCTTGAAGTATGCTCTACGTTTGAGCAATTATATCTCGACTTAGTGTTCAATTTCTTCCTATACTTGACTGATGCATAATTTATCACCACTGATGATAGGTATCATTTTTTACATACAATTGTACACAATTTGTATGTTATGTATGACAATATATTCCTATCTCATTTTGTTCATCTCCGTAATTTTTTGGAATTCATGATAAAGAATAATTCTCAGAATTTATTTTTGATGATTTTTTTTATACCCAATGAATATATAATCCATTATTTTTTTAGATAAAAAACTCTCACTTCTATTAAAATTTAATTACACTCTTTTTTTTTAGGTTAAACTATATGACTCGTCCTGCAAATATATCTCATTTGACTTTTGGTCCATGTATAAATTTTATTTTTGAAATCCGTCCTTACAAAAAAATTTGTTTTTTAAAATGGCCCCCGAGTCCATTTTCTTGCTGATTTGTCACCATTTTGCTTAGGTGGTAGTTAATGACTGTACCAGCTAGAACTCGTGGCGCACAAGTGGCATTAAACTTATTTTAAATATTTTATAAATTATTTAATAAAAGTAAAATTTGTTTATCAAAATTAAAAAATTAATTAAATTAAATCCCTAACTACTTAGTCTCACGTGACCCAGTTTTCTTCTTCTCATTATTTTCTTCTTGCTTCATCAATCAATCAATTCCTAATTCCATTCCTCTACCTCTTTCCTCACGGCCAAAACCTTCTTCGATTGGCAAAGGTTTCTTGGCTTAACCGTTCCCGTTCTCCGATTCATCTTCTTATCCGTACCCTTCGTCAACATGAACTTGAAATATATGGGTTTATCAAAATCTTGAATTTATGGGTTTCTCAAAATCTCGACTTTCAATTTTAATTTATGGGTTTCTTAAAAAACAAATTTTAACTAGGCCCATGGACCATTTTAAAAAACAAATTTTTTTGCAAGGACGAATTTCAAATTTTTTTTTACAAGGACCAAAACCAAATGATGTATATTTGCAGGGACCAGTCATGTATTTTAACTTTTTTTTTATGAAAAAATAGCAAAAGATATATAGAAAAATGGAGTACAAGGGTACTTCAACCTATTGCAACACTGTCCAAGAATGCAATAGAAATTGCGATGAAATCATCGGAAGGCCTTGAATCTATCACCATTACCGTCATGGTCAAGCCGAGTCACATTTTTAAGCTCCACCACTTGGCACATATACTTATTGGATTGCATGTCCGACGGAAATAAAATTGGCTACTAAATATTAGAGATCGCTGACAAAAGTGCCAATTTGATCCTGTCGTGTGTGGTCAAAATAATTTATAACAAGTAATGTAGTAGGAAGGTAACTCGACCTTGGTTGTGGATCTTTAATTAGCAATAACCAAATAAGAACTTAAAGAAATAAAATTAAAGGGGTTTAGTTGCATTAAAAATATATATCAAATAACTAAAAATGATCAAGCCATTGTTTTAAGAGATTTCACTTGGATCTATCATGGGTTTCAAAGAATTATTCTTTCTCATGATTGTATTCTTGTTTATTAATAAAATGGTTAAATAATATTATCACACCGGCTAATTAGACGAATTTTGATTAATTCCCCTGTAAATTTTTTTTAGAAACCCCGTGTTAGCGTATAATTTTAATTCTCTTATTTCAAGCAACTATATGGTTGTAGAAGCCATGAAATTTTCTCAGTGTAGGAAAGAGATGCAGATTTTGACTGGAAGAAGATTGAAGATTGTAAGTTCTCCAAATCCAAGAGCGCAAGATTTGCCTAAGTCCAAAAGAAAGCTTGTAGAGTTCGACTAAAGGGATTTCAACAGAGAGGAGAAGATCTCTCTTTGATTTCAGCTACTTCGACAGAAGGGAAGATGACTTCGACCAGTTTCTCTTTAAAGAGGCACATTTGAAGGTTCCAATACGTGGAAATCATATTGAAGCTAACGAATTAAAAGAGTTTCTAGCCTTAGGTTTGCAGTTATCTTTCTATGTATATATACTAGTTTTTCATAGGAAAAACAGGCCACTAATCATTATAAAAATTTCTATACACTCGAAGTACCAGCGTCCAGATAAAATAGTAAACATAATGTATGTAACATGATCTTGTGAACCATCTTTTACATTCAATGCAATTCAATTTACATTTCTTTAAGTTTTGTTTTCTTTAAAACTCTAAGCCTTTCTTTTTGTTCATTTTAACAAGCTCTAAACAATCAATTGTTGGTTTATGTCAAAATTAGACATTTATTTTCTTGCAAAAACAGTTTTCTTCATCTTTGTGTAAGCAAACTCATTACAGATGATGAACATTAATGCTTTTCTGGAGATAATAATGTACAACCATGTTCTACGATTTATAGTTTGATCCTGCTTGTAATAAACAAAATTAGATTCGTTGTTTACCAAAAACACAAGTAAACACCCCTTTGTCATTCAAAGATTCTATCAAAAACAACCCTCATGTTATCTGTCTGTGCAACTTACGTGACGTGGCGTGCTGATTGGATAAAATCTTTTATTTTTTTATTTTTTATCCACGTGTATTAACCATTGCCACCTCACAATTTTGAAATAAAAAAAAAGAAAAAAATCGCAAATGAATGTAAATTGGGGAGAAAACCTGGTCCTTCATAGCTTCTTCATCACCCTCCTCCATCCTCCTTTCATCTCCCTCAATTTCTCTATCTCCTTTTACAACTTGATATCACCAAATTCATCATGTTCTTCATATTTATCTTCTTCAAAAACCTGAACTTAAACCTTCAAATCCGAAATCCCATAATTTAACATCAAATAAATCCAAACCCATAAATAAAAACGCAGCAATATAACGAAATCATCATATTTGGATTATATTTATCCTGAAAATGAAGTTTGTACAAAAATTTGAAAAACTATCTCTTCAATTCTCAATTTTTCATTTGTATGAATAGAAAAGGACAACCTAAATAATAAATTACAATTACAATTACATATTCCGTGAATGTTGTTTCCTTCTTTGAACAGTTCTTCTTCATTGCATTCTACATGTCCTTTGTGTTGTAGTTGTTGGATTAATCCAATATATGGAGGATAATAACGCAGGAGAGATGGCAGCACAAGGTAGAGCAGGAGAGGATCCAGTTCAAGTTTTTATTGGTTTCTATGAGTTTGGGTTTGTGTTGCTGAGTTTGTGTTTCTATTGGTTTTTTCTTGAATTTTTTTTGGGTTTTTGTTTATTGATGAAGAAGTTGAATAAGAGAGAGGAATACAAGATGATGATGGTGTTAAGTTTGTTTTTGTGTTTTGTTTTTTACCAAAGTGAGCATAAAAAAAATGAAAAAAATTATAATTTGTCAAGGCAGCATGTCACATATGCAATTTTAAATAGTCAGATCTAAATAAGCATGTCACTTAAGCAATTTTAAATAGTCAGTTGTCTCGATGGTCTAAAATCAAATAATTTTTAAAATAACAAGGGAGAATCTAAAAAAATTTCTTTTATAGGGGGCTAAATCAAAACACGCCCAAATGACAAGGGAACAAACATTATTTAACCCTTAATAAAATTAACCAATCAAACGTAAATTAATTTTATAAGAATCCCTACTAAGATTATGGAACAAGCTCCACAATATCATTGAATTTGTTAAAGTGTGGTTATGGAACAAGCACACTTTACATCCTAAAATCATAACCAATTATGAACAAGAATTGGGCAAAAATGCTAATCGATCCGTTACAAAAATGCTTCATAGAATTAAGATTTTGACCAAGAGGACGTCCAAACTGGGCTTTGTCTTCAACATGAAGTTGGATTTATGTTCCTTAGCTTTCCAATTCATATTTTCGTGCCTTAAACGGATAAACTCAACCTAAGATATGTCATGCACACTGAGCAAGGGTCATTATGCAATTAAATATTAAAAAGAATCAGAGAAATGTATTATCATTTAAATCATACCCAATGTGTAGAAACATGCTAAAAATATGGTATTAGGAGATAAAAGCTTTCAAAAGGTCAAATAACAAAGCCATAAAGTATGTTCCAAAATGCACTACAATCCGCCAGAGACATAATTTATTTCAAATTTCTCTTGATGTAGTATTAAGAAGATCTCTCGGGCCTTTGGAACCTGCCAAGGATGTAATTGGAGGTTGTAAAACATTTTCACTCTTGAGTGGAGGACTTTGAAGTGACGACTATTCGGGGGGCCTTCCTACAATGTGTAGATATTTCTAGTATGAGCCATGATAGAAAATACATCTTCCCAAAAACTAACCATTTGGTGATGATTCTCGAGATTCCTTCTCTTCTCTCAATACCTCAATGTTCTCGACTGTGAATCTACAATTAGGAGGAGCTGACCTATGGCGGGGATTTCGATCTCGGGACCCGCATTTCTTTTATGTTTGAAATCTTCTAAACTTTCATTTCTAGATAAGATCTTCAATTGCGTCCTCAAACTGGATGCAATCTTTTGCGAAATATCTGTAGCCCCAATGCAACCGACTCCATTTGCCATTGTAAGCCCCATAGCAGTTCTGATACTTTTAGGGATATTTAATACCCTCTTCTTTGATATTTGCGTTAGAATATTCCTTCAATATTCGATTTTGGGCAGCGTTGAGAGGAATTTATTCTTCGTACGCTTGGACCTTACTTCTTGAGTATTCTCGAGAACTTTTTTTGGGTTTTCATTTATAACTATGTTGGCCTCCAACATTTCTTCTTATAAAATGTCTACCATTGTCAACAAATGTTTAAAATATTGGGGGTTTTTGACCCAGATACTTTCACATAACTTTGTTACTTTCTCCACATCTTTCCTTAACAAATATAAGTTTACATGTTGTCATCGACCCATTACACTATAATGGTTTCTTCGTTGATTATCTCAAGGTAACTACGAGAAGGCTCTTCATTTCTATGATGGATGGCTCCAAGGCTTTCCAGTAACTTATATTATATCCATGATGTCGTTAAGTTGGGCAGGAAATGCCCAAAAATTTCTGTCAAGGAGTCTTTGGACATGGGTATCATCGCCTTCAAGCCAAGTCATGGCGCCTTTACGCAACATAAGGACAAAACTTGCAATTCATTGGTCAACGATCACCTCTGAAAGACAATTTGTCCACTGTTTCAAGGAGGTCATCAGGATCAAAATTCATTTATAGGTAAGAAAAACTAGTCTATAATTTGTTTCTAACCAAAAATTTTGCCAAACTTTAACTACTTATATAGCTCCTATTACTCCAGAGATTTCAACAAAGAAAAAAATTCCTCTACCAAGATACTCAAAAACAATCGGTAAAGTCAGCATCTAGACCTTTGGCAATTCCACCATAGGAAGTCATATTTCGTGTACCAGTTGAGGAACCATATACATAACACTTTAGGTGAATATACCTAAACGAGCTTGTCTTGAGGAGGAGACATTGGGAACGTGATTTCAATGATGTTAGCAGCCACTACCATATTTAGCAAAATATTAGAGGGAAGACTCCTTTGACCAACCATCAAATTAAGCGACTATTCCTAATAATTGTCATAAAGAAGAAAGTCAAAAGGGACAAATGAATTTCTTGAGTTTATTAATCATGGCTTCATATAACTAAATGTTTATGTTTTCCTGTTTTAAAATACAATACACTTCATCTATGAAAGAGGAACACCCATATACAACTGTTATAAACAATTCAGCTTTTTAATTAAAAAAAAGTGGTATTTTTAGTGAAATCTAGAAGGAGCAAATAAAAAAAGCCCCCTACAAAATAGGTTTGTATTAGATGCCCTTTTATATAAGTCCAAATTTTCTAGGCCCAATTTCAAGCTTATATATTTAGTCATTTTAGTTAAATCGAGTTTGCTAAGCCCAAGCCCATACCAAGTCCTAACCCTAAACTCACCCTCACCTCTTGTTTCTCATTATATATATTAGACGCCGTTGAATCTCATTTTCTCCAATTCCTTCTTCGAATTTTCTCATCCTTTATTTCTTCTCTATTTTCTTTATATTTTTTTTCTTCTTCTTCTTGATATATTTGGTTTTCTATTTCTTGTTATGACTAGTATTCTTTGTTTTTTTAAGAAGTCTTGCAACATCTAATTTGCTCAATGACTCCAATCTAATTGGCTTATGATACTATCGATCTGATGATTTGACCAATCTAACTATGTGTTTGATTTGTAGTCAAGCAAATTTGATCTCTCGATCAATCTTGGTTTTTGTAACAGTTGATGAAGATGAAAGTGAGCATGACAGTGACAGTGATTTTTTGAAAACAAGCATACATTTCTATTATCAAATCAACGAAATACCAAAGGTATGCCATCAATACTAAATCTCCAATCTGATTTATATTTATTTTTTCATTATATAAATTGATATGCATATTGTATTTTTTTTCCTTGGTGTTATGGATCATTTAAGTTAATTTTTTATGTTGTTCATACTTATATTCTACGAATATATATATATATATATATATATATATATATATATATATATATATATATATATATATATATTGTGAAGATTGAGTTTTAAAAAACTAGAATATGACTCATCTTAAAAAATAAATATAGATTTTGAACTTTTAATTTAGAGGATGTTTGTTACACATTTTGTAAAAAATAAATTACTTTTTTTTAAGAAAAAATAATCAACTTCAAGAGTATAGTTAATTACATAAATGACCCCTATAAATATTCAGAATTTGTTTTTTGTCCTTAAAAAAATTGCAATTTTAGTCCCTGTCAAAAATAATATTATTATGTAGGGTCTATAAATGAAATGTTGGATATTGATATGGACCATTTACTTAAATAACCATTAAGATAATGACATATGTTTGTTACATTTTCAGTTGCCTCCATGGTTTGCAAATCATGGAATTGAATTTGTCGTAACCCCTTGCTCTGGGCTCGACTTAAGAAGGGAGCAAGCAAAAATTATGTCCATGAGTGGTGATTCATTAATATATCCGAATCGTTTTCCGTATAGGTGGAAGGAATGGGGTAATTTATCTCAGATACAAGATGGTTATGTGCCTTCGTCGAATCCATCAATTCCTCCTTTGAATTTTGCTCCTTTCAATAATATTTATAAATGTCTGAATCAGGGGCGGATCCACGATAGGGCATGGTGTGGCTATAGCCACACATGAATTTTCTCAATTTTTTTGTACATATAGATGTAACAAAGAGGAAGAAGAAATTAATAATGGAAAGATAGGAGGACAAGGCATAGAGTAATAAAAGATGAACATGGTTCTCTGTTTCTGTGTTTCTTGATGTGCAGATTGAAGAGGATGTAAAGATGAAGAAGCAGGTTAAAGTTGAAGAAACGGCGGTACACTTGATGTGTTGCTACAATTTAGGGTTATATTCATTTTTAATTTGGATTAGTGAATTGTATTGGGCCTCTATTATTTTCCTAGTTTACTATTGGGCCTAAGAAAAAACACTTTTTTATTCTTTGAAAAAAAAACATTGTTTTTCTTCTTTTGCTTTTGTTTTTTTAGATTACCTTTAAAGAATGATGGGTAACTTACCCACCAACCAATGAAAAATGAGCAATTTATTGGTGGGGTCAAGATAGTTCATTGATAGCACTTAAAAATGTGTTTATGTGGCTAATACTTATTGGTTGGGGTAAATTATCCACCATTCTTCCATGGGTACCCTAGTAGTCACCCTTTTCTTTTTGCTAAACTTATTTATTTTTATATTAGTAGTTATAAATAATCATTTTTATTATTTATTTTAGTATTTCTTTTTGAATAATATGATATATTTTTTAAAATATTTAAATGTATTAGTGTCCGCGCCATCAAAATAGAACCCGCGTCTCACTATTTTTTTGGGTTGGCTATCCGCTTTGCAATCTTGTATTTATTTTCTTTTAGATTATTATTTTAGCCACACCTGATGATGAATTCTGGATCCGCCCCTGGTCTGAATTAATATTTCATGTACGAAACATTAACAATGAAGAAAAGCAATTCAACTAGTAGAATCTCCATTGAAGATAAGTTTTATGATATCCTGATTATAATATAGTGACCTTTCTGGTCTTAATTAAGAAAACAACATTAACTTTCTTATATGTTTCAGTTTCTCTAATTATGTTGAGATATATTTCCAGTATTACCAGCAAGGAACTTTAATCATTTATTAAGTACAATGCTTCTTGGAACTTTTGTGAGTTGAAAGAGAATGGAAGTGAAATAAAATGTGTAGTGAAAATCCTGAGCTGTAGCTACATAAAATAAATGTTAATTTGTAAAATATTAGTTTGAATGTGACTTATAATTGCAATAGTATGTAAACTTGAGTTTTATGATACTGAAAAGTACATGGACATAACAACAAAGATGTGACTTCAACTCAATGTGCCTAAAATTAACAAAGTAACTCACCCAGTATCTGTATGCCACAATTTCAACTGTTGTATTATCAGGAAAATGTACTATGTTTCAAGTCCAACAATTGCGACAAACCGTGTGTAAATTTCAACAGTAATCACTACCATAATGTTATTAACATTGAGACTATACTACAACATAATAAGATAATTAAGCAATTTAAGCAATTTAAAACATAAGCAATTTAGAAACAAACTGAAGTATAACATATAGAGAAACTAAAATATGATAGATAATTTGAAGTATCAAATACCTTGACATCTAGAAACAAACTGAAGTATAACATATAGAGAAAATATGACTTGAAATCTGATAGAAAAAGCTTTCTATATGATACTAGCCTATCAAAAAACAAGAGTAGTATCTACTCATTAACAAAAAGTCAATCAAATACAAACCACAAGCTTACACAATGAAATAAGCCAATTATAACAACTTAAAATCCAAAAAAAAAAACCTGAAATCAACAAGTTCTAACAACTTACACAGTGAAATTCATAACAACTTAAAATCCAAAAAACTCTGAAATCAACAAGTTCTAACAGCTTACACAGTGAAATCCATCAATTCTAATAGCTTAAATCAAAATAACAGTGAAATAAGTCAATTATAACAACTTAAAATCCAAAAAACTCTGAAATCAACAAGTTCTAACAGCTTACACAGTGAAATCCATCAATTCTAATAGCTTAAATCACAATAACAGTGAAATAAGTCAATTATAACAACTTAAAATCCAAAAAACTCTGAAATCAACAAGTTCTAACAGCTTATATAGTGAAATCCATCAATTCTAATAGCTTAAATCAGAATAACAGTGAAATAAGTCAATTATAACAACTTAAAATCCAAAAAACTCTGAAATCAACAAGTTCTAACAGCTTACATAGTGAAATCCGTCAATTCTAATAGCTTAAATCAGAAAAACAGTGACATAAGTCAATTATAACAACCTAAATCAAAAAATTCTGAAATCAACAAACTGGAACACACGGCTAAATCAATAAACACTTTATAGCAAGGTTGAGAGAAGATTATAAGCAAAAAATATGCATACCTGAGCTAGAAATTTGAAGAAGATGATGGATAATCGTATAGCAAGGTTGAGAGAATAACACGGCAGCGAAGATGATGCGATAACAATAGAGAAGCAAACGGCGGCGAAGAGAGAAGCACACGGCGGCGAGGAGAGAGAGTCACCACCGCGGCGGCGAGGAGAGAGATGCACGGTGAAGAGAACGAGAGAGAAGCATCGCGGGAGAAGAGACGAAAGTGGTGTGAGAAAAGTGTGATGAAAACAGAGAATTGTGAAATTTTGCTAATTTAGGTGTTATTTTAAATCCTTCAAATTTTGCAAGAGAAAAATTATTTTTTAAATGCCTTGAATTTTAAAAATGAAGTAAATATTTGTCCAAACAGGGGAATTTAGTCCAAGTCAATTTAAATACTCTAAAAAATTACATTCCCTCATTAAAATACTCTATCCAAACACACTCTTAAGGTTCTCAAGTGTTTCTGTTTGAAATTTTCAATCTTCTAGGTTTCAACATTGTTCTCTTCCTTTCATATACTTAGGTGTCCCTATTTTCAAGAGTAGACCAAAAGCTGTCTATTTTAATCCTATTGCTGACAAAATAAAGCTCAAACTCTCTGCATGGAAAGCGTCACTACTCTCTATAATAGGTAGAACCCAAGTTGTTATTTATGTAATCCAAAGTATGACGATAGATAGCATGTCAGTTTATTCTTGGCACGTTTCAATTCTAAAAGATATTGAGAGATGCACTAGAAAACTTCATATGCAGTGGAGACACTGAGAAAAGAAAGATCGTAAATGTAGCCTGACACAAAGTATGCAAATCCAAAGATGAAGGGGGGTCTTGGTTTAAGATCACTCAAAGTTCTAAATGATGTAGCTAACCTCAAATTATGCTGGGAAATGCATAAATCCAACGAACAGTGGGCTTTACTTCTAAGGAGCAGGGCATTCAACCATAAAAAAAACCAATCTCGTTTTACTTTTTCTCTTCAATTTGGAGCAGCATAAAGTCTGAGTACTTTACTGTTATGGAGAATACCATATGTTATATAGGCAATGGAGATGATATTAGTTTTTGGAATGATTCTTAGGGCCTCAATTCTCTTGCAAATCTTTTTCAAATTCCATCTAGCCTTGCAATTCACTAATCAGCAAGAGTTAGTGATTTTATTTGTGACTATCAATGGTACATTCCTCATAGTGTCCATTTAGCTTTCCCAAATATCCAACTAATGGCAAGGCAAGTTACCCTCCCTGCTACTGTAACACCCATAATAAGATTGCCTAGGATCTTATACGAGTATTAAAATTTCGTACTGGATACATTAATTTACAATATAAAAGTTCATACAAATATCACAACACATTGTAATATTACATCCAAAGTTAATACAAATCTCTTGTTACATGTACATCAAGTACCACAACATATAATACATTCAAACTTATAAACAAACAACATCAGCACGATCAGTCCGTAGCCTTCTCCTTACCCTTGTTGCGTGCTGATTGCGATCCTGCCTGTGAACCTGCACCAGAAGGAATGGGATGAGACATAATGTCTCAGTGAGCTCTACCCAACCTACTGTTAGGCGACCGCAGGGAACCTAGGGTCGCCATGCCTACCTTGGCAATTTAGGGGAATTCTAGTATCGCCAAGTCTTTAACCTGCCTATGACTTTAACTATAACCTTTCTATAATCTGTAAACTTCCTGTGACTGTAACTATAACAACTTTAACTATAACTGTAAATCATAAAACGAATAAAGTGTTTTATGTTAGCTGTTAGCGTTGAACAAACAATTATCTGAGTTCATTTTACGGAGGGCACCCCGGGTGGAGCAACCCCGAGATACGTCTCCCTATAAACCGGTGAAATTCCTATCATATCAGGCTAACACCGGACTCCCTATAAAATGTGTGGACAACCCTCTCGGAGAAGTCCCATCCGGCGAAACCCGGAGTCTGATGAACACGCCACTGTAAAACGTGCAAGCACGCCACTATAAAACGTGTAAACACGCCAATATCTTTAATCTTTAATTCTTTAACTTTAACATATAATCTGACACTTTAATTCTATAACAATTCTGTAATCTATAACCTTTAATCTATAACCTTGGCTTATCGTTCTCATAAGCCTCCTATAATTGTTGGAAATCCAACTCTATTAACTTGTCTATAACCATGATGAGTAATTCACTCATACTTTCATTATCCTAAAGTTTGCACAAGTTATGGGAATGTAGGGACTTCACTTACAAATAAATAATTCCATTACCAATCCCTAAACACATCTATATAACTTAGGAGTACAAGTATACATCTCCTAATGCCATGCCTATCCCTTATCCTTCCCTATTACCAAGCCAAAGCTCACGAAAAATAATGCTGAGTGAGGCCAATATCGTAGCACGATATGCAAATATCGGAGCACGATTTTATGCGAACGTTCCATGAAAAACAGGACATAAAATCGTAGCACGATGCCCTTAAATCGGAGCACGATTTTGGCTTCAGCAGCACACAAAATTTCACTTCCTAGGCTACCCCAAACGTTCCCAAACATCAAATAGCTTATGGGAATGGATTTTTCTATGACATATGAACAAGATAACACATAACAATTCATGTATTACAAGCCAACAAGGGATTAAGGCATGATTCCAACAAAATAGCTCTTAATACTATGACTTTAAAGCTTAAACAAAGTGGGTTTCTAAACCCTCTAAGAGCTCACCTCAAAATCAAAGGATTGCTTGCTAAACTTTAGATTCCAAACCCTAGCTTCAAGTCCAAAGCCTCTACTCAAAACCACTTCTATTCTTGGCTTTTCCTTGCTCCAAAATTCTCCAACAATAGCTTGCTTATCTTACAAAGATTTAGGAAGGAGTTTGCTAGCTTAAGAGATGATGATTTGATGATGAAGATAGTGAGGAGATGGGGCGAAAATGAGGGGAGAAAGGAAGGGAAAATTCTGATTTTTGATGCCAAAGAAAATGAGTAGAAACTTGGGAAAAATTCATATATATCCAAAAAGCCTTTTCCTCTTATTTACAATTATGCCACTTTGCCATTGCTTGCATACGAAGTTTCTAACGCTTATAACTGCTACATTTAAACGGGATATTACACTCTACCCCCCTTAAAGAAATTTTGTCCTCGAAATTTAGAAATTACCTGTAAAAAGATGCGGGTAGCTCTCCATCATCTCTGATTCCAATTCCCATGTAGCTTCTCCGTAGGGAGAACCTTTCCATATAACTTTGACAATCGGAATCTCTTTGTTCCTCAATGCTTTAACATCACGTTCAACAATCTGTTCCGGTTCGGGTCGATAAGTCAAATCTGATCTTAAGTCGATGGTTTCCAACTCTACTGGTTGGTGAGGATCAGGAATGAACTTCCTTAACTGTGAAACATGGAAAACATCATGTAATCCTGACATCGCCGGTGGCAGAGCCAATTGGTAATCTGCTGGTCCGACACGTTTAAGTATCTCAAATGGCCCAATAAATCTTGGACTCAATTTCTTAGTCCTGAAAACACCTCGTAGTCCTAGCTTAGGGGTAACTTTCAGAAAAACATGATCTCCAACTTCGAACTCTAGAGGTCTTCGCCTCTTGTCCGCATAACTCTTCTGTCGACTTTGAGCAGTCCTAATCTTATCCTGAATGGATTTAATCTTCAAAGTGGTTTCCTGGATAATCTCAGGTCCCAAAATACTTTTATCTCCAACCTCTGACCAACAAAGCGGTGTTCTACACCTCCTGCCATACAGTGCCTCATATGGCGCCATCCCGATGCTAGAATGGTAACTATTATTATAAGAAAATTCAATCAACGGCAGATGGTGATTCCAATTTCCTCCATCCTCTAAAATGCATGCACGTAACATATCCTCCAATGTCTGTATAGTTCTCTCTGATTGTCCATCTGTTTGAGGATGATGAGACGTACTCAACTTTAATCTTGTTCCCAAAGCCTTCTGAAAAGCTTTCCAAAAATGAGAAGTAAAGATAGGATCCCTATCTGACACAATGCTGGTTGGAACACCATGTAATTTCACAATCTCCGCTATGAATAATTCTGCGTACTGAGCAGCCCTGTAAGTAGTCCTAACCGGTAAAAAGTGAGCAGACTTTGTTAACCGATCGACAACTACCCAAATAGAATCATGTCCCCGTTGAGTCCGAGGTAACCCGGTCACAAAATCCATAGAGATTTCTTCCCATTTCCACTGAGGGATCTCCAATGGTACAAGCATCCCTGCCGGCCTCTGATGTTCAATTTTCACTTGTTGACACACAATACAACGTGATACGAATTCCGCAATATCAGTCTTCATCCCTGGCCACCAATAATCCTTCTTTAAATCTTGGTACATTTTAGTGGTACCCGGATGAATACTGAAACTACTCTTGTGCGCCTCTTCCAAGATTAACCTTTTTAAACTAGCATCATCAGGAACACAAACTCTACCTTCAAACAGCAGAGTACCATCCGAAGCCCTTGAAAATTCTGACTGACCAATCCTCCTCTGAAGATTCACATCTGATTCTTGAGCTTGCGCGATTCGGGACCGCAAATCACAAGTAACCTTTAATCTTTGTAATAAGACGCCATCATCCAATTCTGTAACGCTGAGATTAAGATCTCGAAATTTCTCATACAATCCACAGGTATGCATTAGTACTTCTGCTTTAATCAATGATTTCCTGCTCAAGGCGTCAGCAACTACATTCGCCTTCCCAGAGTGATACTTTAACTCAAAATCAAAATCCTTTAAATATTCCATCCATCTTCTCTGTCTCATGTTCAGTTCCCGTTGATCGAACAAATACTTTAAACTTTTATGGTCACTGAACAAGTCGAATTGTGCTCCATATAAATGGTGTCTCCACACTTTCAAAGCAAAAACTATTGCCGCCAACTCAAGGTCATGAGTGGGGTAATTCTCCTCATGAGATTTAAGCTGCCGTGAAGCATAAGCTATCACATTACCTTCTTGCATGAGCACACTGCCCAGTCCTTTAGAGGACGCATCACAATAAACCACATATTTCTTTTCAGGGTCAGGTATTGCTAGTACTGGAGCCTTGGATAATTTCTTCCTCAAAGTCCGGAAACTTTTCTCACAATCTTCGTCCCAGACGAAAGGCACATCTTTCCTTGTGAGGCGTGTCAATGGCAAAGCAATCTGTGAAAATCTCATAATAAATCTTCGGTAGTAACCTGCTAAACCGAGGAAACTCCGAACCTCTGTTACATTCGTTGGTCTGGCCCAATTAAGGACAGCTTCAACCTTTGATGAGTCAACTGACACTCCTCCTTTAGAAATAACATGCCCCAAAAACTGGATTTCCGATAACCAAAATTCACATTTACTGAATTTTGCATATAACTGATTTTCTCTGAGAATGTCCAAAACAATCCTCAGATGTTGAGCATGTTCCTGTGAGTCCTTCGAATAAATCAAAATATCATCTATGAAGATTACAACAAACTGATCCAGGTAAGGCTGGAAAATCCTATTCATGTAGTCCATGAACACTGCTGGAGCATTTGTCACTCCAAACGGCATAACCAAAAATTCATAATGTCCGTAACGTGTTCTGAACGCCGTCTTGGACACATCTGACGATTTGATACGAATCTGGTGGTATCCTGATCTGAGATCAATCTTTGAAAACACTGCAGCTCCTTTGAGTTGATCTAAGAGATCATCAATCCTCGGTAACGGATACTTATTCTTTATTGTTACTTTATTCAACCGACGGTAGTCGATGCACAATCTCATGCTACCATCCTTCTTCTTAACCAACAACACTGGTGCACCCCAAGGTGACACACTCGGCCTGATAAAATGTTTCTGGATCAAGTCTTCTAACTGAGACTTCAATTCCTTTAACTCTGATGGTGACATTCTGTAAGGCGCCACTGAAACTGGCTCTGATCCTGGGATGAGATCAATAGAAAACTCCATTTCCCGTTCCGGGGGTAAATTACTTATCTCTGAAGGGAAAACATCCAAATAGTCACTGACAACAGGAATGTCACTGGGACTCAGTTCTGATTCTGAAGTCACAGTAACCATCACATAAAAACCATTACCCTGGGCACACATAAGCTGAGTAAGCTGATGAGTGCGGTTGATTAACTCTGATAATGCCTCACCTTCGGTCGTATCATCTGTAGGCATAAAAATACACTTCTCCGCACAACCAATATACACATGATTAGCAGATAACCAATCCATTCCTAAGATCACATCAAGTTGTATCATGGGAAGACACACCAAATCTATATAGTATGTCTTGCTAGATACAGTGATCGGGCAATTTTCACATATAAAACTAGCTACAACTCCGCCCTCGGTAGCGGTAGATACCGTCATAGGAGGTATCAACGGTGACATAGACAATTGTAATGCTTCTACACACTTGTAAGAAATAAAGGAACATGTTGCACCACAATCAAATAGCACTTTAACTGGAGTTTGGCCTAAGTAACACATACCAGCAATTAAGTCTTCATTAGCCAAAGCCTTCTGGCCATCAAAAGAGTACACTCTGCCCTTACTTGTTGTAGTACCATCAGCTCCACCTTTACCTCTTCTTTCTGGACAATTAGCCAAAATGTGCCCCGGCTGCCTACACCCGAAACACACACCTGTTTGCCTCATGCACTGACCATAATGCGACTTCCCGCAAAATTTACAAGTGACCACCGCCTGTGGTGTAAATGATTGTTTGCCCCTCTTAGGGGAGCCCTTAGGCTTGTTCTCTTGATACCGATCTGGAAATTTACCTTTTCTCTTTTCATACGCTGCAGCTTTCTCTTTCGCGGTCTTGGCAAAACCCGCTTCCGCAACCAAACTATCATGGACCATCTCGTCATAACTAGTGTTCCTTTGAAGACTCACCGCTGTATCAATCTCACCTCTCAACCCACGTCTATACTGATTCATCTTCCAATTTTCATTTGCGGCATACTCGTTGTGAGAGGAGTAATACGACAATTCTTCAAACTTCTTTGTAAATTCGGTGACTGACATGCCACCTTGCTTCAACTCAAGAAACTCCTGTTCTTTCTTCACCTTATACGACATCGGGATATACTTCTCTATCATTGCTTCCTTGAAGTTATCCCAATTAACCTCAACATCGTTTGCTATCATTCGGCGTTGGGCGGATTCCCACCAATCTTCCGCTGCGCCTCTGAACTGGTTAGTAGCCAACAAAACTTTACTTTCCTCAGGGCAATCCACCATCCGGAACACCTTCTCAATCTGTTTCAGCCATCTCTTGGCCTCTGGAGGTTCACCTTCCCCATTGAACTCAGGAGGGTGATTTCTGTTAAATTCCCGGTAGGAAGGATTCGCCACTGCTGGTGGTGGTGGTGTCTGCTGCTGAGCACCTTGTCCATGGTGCATCATCCCCATCCATTCTTGCTGAGCTTGGGCCTGTTGTTGGGCTTGCTGCTGCATCATAAGCATCATCTGTTGATGCTGTAACGCAGCCTGAGCTTGCTGCTCCTGGTACTGTTGCTGCAACGCCTGTTGCTGTTGCATCATTTGAGCCCAAAATTGCATATTAGGGTCTCCTCCGGCTTCCTCAGCATTAGCCTGATTTGATCTAGGCCTGCCAGGACCTCTTCTCCTCCCAGACATATTATCCTAACTGTCATACACAAGTCAAAGTGATCAGTTTCAACCAGATATAACATTTAGAATAACGTCCCGGATCCAAGAGATCCACCAACTTGAATTGTATTTTAATGACCCATGGCACAGTCTGAATCGACCTGCTCTGATACCAAATTGTAACACCCATAATAAGATTGCCTAGGATCTTATACGAGTATTAAAATTTCGTACTGGATACATTAATTTACAATATAAAAGTTCATACAAATATCACAACACATTGTAATATTACATCCAAAGTTAATACAAATCTCTTGTTACATGTACATCAAGTACCACAACATATAATACATTCAAACTTATAAACAAACAACATCAGCACGATCAGTCCGTAGCCTTCTCCTTACCCTTGTTGCGTGCTGATTGCGATCCTGCCTGTGAACCTACACCAGAAGGAATGGGATGAGACATAATGTCTCAGTGAGCTCTACCGAACCTACTGTTAGGCGACCGCAGGGAACCTAGGGTCGCCATGCCTACCTTGGCAATTTAGGGGAATTCTAGTATCGCCAAGTCTTTAACCTGCCTATGACTTTAACTATAACCTTTCTATAATCTGTAAACTTCCTGTGACTGTAACTATAACAACTTTAACTATAACTGTAAATCATAAAACGAATAAAGTGTTTTATGTTAGCTGTTAGCGTTGAACAAACAATTATCTGAGTTCATTTTACGGAGGGCACCCCGGGTGGAGCAACCCCGAGATACGTCTCCCTATAAACCGGTGAAATTCCTATCATATCAGGCTAACACCGGACTCCCTATAAAACGTGTGGACAACCCTCTCGGAGAAGTCCCATCCGGCGAAACCCGGAGTCTGATGAACACGCCACTGTAAAACGTGCAAGCACGCCACTATAAAACGTGTAAACACGCCAATATCTTTAATCTTTAATTCTTTAACTTTAACATATAATCTGACACTTTAATTCTATAACAATTCTGTAATCTATAACCTTTAATCTATAACCTTGGCTTATCGTTCTCATAAGCCTCCTATAATTGTTGGAAATCCAACTCTATTAACTTGTCTATAACCATGATGAGTAATTCACTCATACTTTCATTATCCTAAAGTTTGCACAAGTTATGGGAATGTAGGGACTTCACTTACAAATAAATAATTCCATTACCAATCCCTAAACACATCTATATAACTTAGGAGTACAAGTATACATCTCCTAATGCCATGCCTATCCCTTATCCTTCCCTATTACCAAGCCAAAGCTCACGATATGCAAATATCGGAGCACGATTTTATGCGAAAGTTCCATGAAAAACAGGACATAAAATCGTAGCACGATGCCCTTAAATCGGAGCACGATTTTGGCTTCAGCAGCACACAAAATTTCACTTCCTAGGCTACCCCAAACGTTCCCAAACATCAAATAGCTTATGGGAATGGATTTTTCTATGACATATGAACAAGATAACACATAACAATTCATGTATTACAAGCCAACAAGGGATTAAGGCATGATTCCAACAAAATAGCTCTTAATACTATGACTTTAAAGCTTAAACAAAGTGGGTTTCTAAACCCTCTAAGAGCTCACCTCAAAATCAAAGGATTGCTTGCTAAACTTTAGATTCCAAACCCTAGCTTCAAGTCCAAAGCCTCTACTCAAAACCACTTCTATTCTTGGCTTTTCCTTGCTCCAAAATTCTCCAACAATAGCTTGCTTATCTTACAAAGATTTAGGAAGGAGTTTGCTAGCTTAAGAGATGATGATTTGATGATGAAGATAGTGAGGAGATGGGGCGAAAATGAGGGGAGAAAGGAAGGGAAAATTCTGATTTTTGATGCCAAAGAAAATGAGTAGAAACTTGGGAAAAATTCATATATATCCAAAAAGCCTTTTCCTCTTATTTACAATTATGCCACTTTGCCATTGCTTGCATACGAAGTTTCTAACGCTTATAACTGCTACATTTAAACGGGATATTACAGCTACAGATTAGATAGATAAATTGATGTGGAAA
Source organism: Medicago ruthenica (assembly GCA_018208015.1). Taxonomy (NCBI): domain Eukaryota; kingdom Viridiplantae; phylum Streptophyta; class Magnoliopsida; order Fabales; family Fabaceae; genus Medicago; species Medicago ruthenica. The sequence continues at coordinate 31,394,262 of CM031376.1, forward strand.
AACTCAGAGAATGGTGATTTATCATTTAAAGAGGCTTATCTAGTTAAGGTACCTATTGGTCAGAAAATACATTGGACAAAGTATGTTTGGTCCCTTGACATTCCTCATACCAAATCTCTGCTAGCTTAGAGTTCTCACTGATGAGAAGATGAAGGAAATAGGTTATTAAATAATTATAAAATATCCGGTCATCAATATTTATACAGTCAGCATGTACCACATATGAAAAAAACTGCCACATCAGCATTGACCAAGTCAAAATCAGGGAGGGCCATGGTTTTGCAAAGGGGGTGAAAGTTCGGGGGTAAAAGTGTGATTTCCAAACTAGGGGGTCAAAATCGTTAGTTTTGGGAACTTGGGGGGCCTAAAGTGCATTTTAGCCTAACATATTTGTCATTGCCGAAAATGCATGGGATCTAATGCTGCTACGAGGAAAATATTGAGAAAGTTAACTCATGTATGGACTCAAAAAGAAAATCAATTCATATCGAGTCAAAATTACACCTTCGAAGTAAGTAACATATGTAAAAACATCATACCTTTGAAACATTGTATTAAAAGAACATCATTCCTTTTTTTTTGACTGATTGGAGTAAAAATCTTCAAAATATCTAATCATATCAAAAAATATTAGAAATAGATTGAGATGAAAAAATGTTGTTGTTTGGAATGTTTTTTTTATGTATAAGAATAAGAATTAATCTTAGAATGGTACAATTATTTTCCATAATACATCTAAAATGGGGCAGAAAGATGATTGTGTGCAACTCATGCACTTTTATCTATGTCAGATATATAGAACCAATTCCATTGCATCAACACTTGTGAGAAAGGCGTGAATAAGACGATGAAAAACCAAAAAAAAACATTTCATAGTGTCGAAGTAGAACATGAGTCCTATTTTTCTCCATCAAAACAATATACTAAGGCAAAAAAAATGATATATCCAGGTCCAACATCGTTCCAAATGAAAAAACAATTACCATGCATAAATCGAATGTTCTTAACTTACATCATAGTTATTTGCGTACATTTTTTAGTAGGTCTTATCCTTGTCCCATACTTTTTAGTTGTTATATAAAAAATTATAGCAAGAGATTATGGAGCAAAATAAAGAGTAAAAAATCAATAATAGTGACACTATGCATTTTTTCTCAAGTAACCATGTTGCTTTTCCTGAAGTGCACAATAACAATAAGTAAATACAATTTTAATAAGTAAATACAATTTAATAAATCTAATTTAATAAACATAAATTCATAACAAAGGCTGCAAATGAAAAATCAAAGCAGCAATATACCTGAAATATATGCTAGACAAACAGAAACTACATGACTAAAAATAACATAATCCGATTATTTAGAAACTGTAAAAAAAATCATGGTATGGATATCACATAAAGGAAACTAAAAAAGAAGAAATAATCAAGGCATTAGACAAACTAACCTTGGATTAGTGAAGGTTTCCAAATCAAATACCTTGCATCAATATGTCTAAAAAATTTGTCAATGAATCTATATGCCCATATCACAACAAAGTACTAAAATAGCAAAAATATAAAAAAATTATTGTATGAAACTTACGAAATTGATATCAATTCGATATGGTACTTTGTGTACCTAATATTCATGGTCTTAACATATTCGCTAAAATGAACTTTTGTCCCCCTAAGTTTCCAAAACTATCGATTTTGGCCTCTCAAGTTTGGAAATCGCATTTTTAGCCCCTAACTTTAACCACTTTTGTAAAACTGTGACCCCCCCTTAATTTTAACACGGTCAATGTTGATGTAGCAATTTTTTTCATAAACCATCTGCTACAAAAGCGCTTACATGGAATTTTATTAAAAAAACAAAATAAAAATTGCAAAACATGAAACATAAAACCCTACAACTACTTTGTTTACAACTTCAAACCCATAAAATCATTGAACTAAGAATTGGAAGAGGGATTTCAAGAGGAATGATCCCACTACTAGCCCTTCAAACCTTTATTAAATACTATAAGATCATACTCCAAACCCTCGTAACCTCTGCCACCATCTACCTATGTCCTTCCTTCATTTGTTTCCTCATCGACGAAGTGTGCTTCAACACCATCCTCATCCTTATGAACAACGATCAGAAATGACTCATCTAATCATTGTTATATGGTAGCTTATTTCCTTGACTTATCGCAAAGTATAACCCTAATTTTCCAGGTTCAAATCCGTTGAATTATATTGTGAGGGGTTTTGATTCTGTGTTGAATTGGCCTATGCGGTTGTGTTTCACAGATTGTGATTTTCTTTCGTGTATGCTTTATTTTCTTCTATTAAATCGAAATCCATTCATACTCGAAAAAATGCTTTTCTACGAAAGTTATTTTTTGGGTTTTCTTTCTTGAGTCAACTTCAGTTCGATCTAGGTTTGAGTTTCGTTTCTGTTTTTCGATTCAAATGATTTGTTTTGGGTTCGATTTGGGTTTTGTTGTTTGTTGTTGTTGCTGCATAGCTCTCTACTGCAGTTGTTGTTTGTCGTCGTTGTTTTTCCAAGGAGCATGGTGGTTGAAGTTGTACCAAGAATGTTGTTGGCGGGGGTGAGTTAAGTTTCTTATGGATTTGTTTCGGTTTTAGAGGGGGTAGATTACATGTTTAGGGACTATTGGTAGGACGAGAAATAGTGATATTCATAGGATGAGTGGAGATGATGGAAAGAGATGCTAAATCTAGTTGAAATGTAGAATTTTTTGTTTTGGTATGTGTGTGTGATTCTAAATTTCTGATGGTTTGAAGATGCAAATGGGGAAAGAAGATAAAGATCGTTGAGTTTTAAATTTTTAAGTAAAATGTTAAATGAATTATTATTAATATTTAAATAATTATAAAATATCCAGTTGTCGCGGTGATTTTTGGATATCAAGCTATTAATCAGCGTTGACTCGCAATTTTAAGATTCACCACCGATCTTTTATTTTTCCGAGGAAAAGGGAGAAAGTTCGAAAAAACCCTATTTTTTAGAGATCAAAGGTCCGGGGTTGGTTACGCAAAGGGAAGGTATTAGCACCCTAAACGTCTATAGTACTCTATAGGAACCTCTTGTTTTATCTTTATCTTTATGCTAAATTTGTTAGTAAATAAAAGCTTAAGTGTGAAAAAGATTAAAGTGATGAAAGTAAAAGAGAAGAAAAAAATATTTTTTGTTATTTTGTTGATTTGGAAAGACAAAGTCTTTTGCCTACGTACCCGAGCGGGATCAAAATCACGTAGTTCGGGGTAAAAAGCCGAGTGATTGGTTTTGATTGATTTTAAAGTTTTGTAAAAAGTTTAAGAAAGATAAGAGGCCGTAAAGGCATAGAAGAAATGAAAAGAAATGAGTTTGATTGGTTTTAAATTGAAGAAAAAAGTTTGATTGATTAGAGATTGATTAAAGGTTTGATTAAGAAAAAAAAATAACAAAGATTGATTTTTTTTTGAAATTTTGGTTATAAAATGTTCTTGGATTTTTGACTATTTGACTTTTTTGTAAAAATTTTGATTAAGTCCTAAGGTCCAGAGACTAAATTATGCTGAGATAGGTCCAAACGCGCCGGATCCCTCAAAATGACGTTGGATCAAGTGAGGTTCCTTTTCCTCGGATACGGTCGTTATCGTCCTCCACATAAAGCATAAAAAATAAATGTGAGTGTCGGTGCATATTCTCATTTATTTTTTTTACATTGGACCTAGATACATTCTAATGGCAATAAAATAAATGACAAAAATAATAAAAGGTAAAAATAAAAATTGCAAATGCATTAAAGTAAATATGCTAAAAATAAAAAAATGCATGAAATGCAAAACAATAAATAAATATGGTGCATAAAATAAATAAAGAAAATAAAAATGCAAGACATAAAATAATTATGATGCTGAAAATAAAAATAAAAAATGCAAGACATAAAATAAACATGATGCTAAAAAATAAAAAAATGCAAGACAATAAAATAAATACGATGCATAAAATAAAAAAAAAGAAAATAAAATGCAAGACATAAAGTAAATATGGTACTGGAAAATAAAAATGCTTGACTGAAAATTAAATATGGTGCTGGAAAATAAATAAAGAAAATAAAAAATGCAAGGCACAAAATTAAATATGATGCGTAAATAAATAAAGGAAAATAAAAATGCATAAAATAAAAAAGAAATAAAATAAAAAAAAAGAAGCAATAATAAATAAATGCATGGGGGTACTAAAAATAAAAGGCAGTAATATAATGTGCATAAGAAATAAAAAACTAAAAATAAAATGCAAGAAAAAGAAAATAAAAATAAAAGAATAGAGAAAAAGAAGAGGGGGGTGCAGAAATAGAATGGGGAGTGTGAAGAGCGATCTGAAAGAAGGGAGGAAGAGGAAATTGGGCCTGCGCTGGTGAAGGCTGGGCCGAGGGCTTGGAATCAGCAATAAAAGCAAAAAACTGAAAAAAAAACTCACTCATTTCTTCCTCTTCCTCTCTCTCTTCTTTACCTCTCTCTAAACTCTCTGATCTCTCTCCTAGAAAGGGCCTGGCCAAACTGTTCTTTCTGGCGCGGTGGTCGCCAGCCTTGACGGCGGCGCCACCGTGCCGGATCTAAGACAAACCTCTCTTTAAAAAAAAAATTAGTGTTTTCTGAAAGCTTATCTTCTATTCTTCGCGAATCAAAGTTTAGTTTTCCGGAAAAACACCCTAAAAGCTCTAGATCTGAACTAAAGCGAAATGAAAAGCCTACCTAGACTCTTTTTGCGTTCGATGACGTTGGATTTATCTCCGTTTATGTTAGTCTTATGCTTCTCGTTCGGCCTTGGTTCAGATTGGTTTGTGGATGACTATGTTTTGGTTTGGATTCAACCGTGGTATGTGGCTGAGCTCGGTTTATGAGAGCTTTCTTGTGTTTCGTCTTATTTCTGTGAGGTGTGGGTTCGAGTGCTGGCCTCGTGAACTATGAGTTTCGATCCTGTGTGATTGTGGATTTCTGTGATTTGTAATGGTTTTGTTAAGCCTGGCCGCGTGAATTTTGTGGTTGTTTTAGTGTTTGGGTTGTGGGATGATTTGTTGTTTCTTACGTTTCTGTTGTTGGAACTCAGAGGAAAGAAATGGAAAAAAAATTTATTTTGTGTTGGTGGTTGGTGGTGGTGCAGTGGTGGCCGGATTCTGGCTCAGGTGTACTGTACCGACCCCCTGACACAGTAATTAATGCTCCTATTTATAGTAAAAAATAGGGTAAATAAAAAATGACAGCATTGCCCCTCTGGGCCTGGACTGAATAAATGGACTTAAAAAAAAACTAAAATGAAAACCTGTAAAAATGCAAAAAAATAAAAAACGAAAATAAATAAGAACACTAATAAAAAAAAATAAATTAAAAGAGAAAAAAAAACAATAAAAGAAAATAGAAAAAGAAATAAAAAAACATAATAATAATAATAAAAAAATAAAAAAATAAAAACGGTCGCCTTCGGAACAAAAATGAGGTATTTTAAAATACCTCCCTGCCGAAATTTCGTCTGAAACGACAAAATGTTCTGGCTTAAAAGGCGAGAAAAAGCGAATTGAAAGTGGGTCAAAAATGGGGTATGACAGATGCCCCAATTTAAGTTTCTTCGTTACGGAGATTTAAAAGTGTAATTTTTAAATCGACGGGTCGAAGAGACTTAAATACAGAGTACACCATTTTTGACCGAATTCAACTGCAAAATGCTATGAATGCAATGCTACGCATGTGATGCTATGCATGTAATGTTGTGAGTGCTCGCGATGCAAATATGAATGCAAGACGGCGATGATGGCTCGACTGGGGATAACAAAACAAAAGGATATCCGAGTCTGTTAAAAGAAACAGGGTCCGACTCCACTGGGGATAACATGGTTTCACTGGGGATAAATGTCAGCTGTTCGGGTTAATGCCGAGCTCGCCACTGACGACAGGAAACAAAAAGATAGATGCCAGCTGTTCGGGTTGTTGCCGAACTTGCCACTGACAACGGGATGAAACATAAATGTCAGCTGTTCGGGTTGTTGCCGAACTTGCCACTGACGACAGGATAAAAAGGTAAATGCCAGCTGTTCGAATTGTTGCCGAACTTGCCACTGACGACAAGAAACAAAAGTAAATGTCAGCTGTTCGGGTTGTTGCCGAACTTGCCACTGACGACAGGATAAAAAGGTAAATGCCAGCTGTTCGAATTGTTGCCGAACTTGCCACTGACGACAGGAAACAAAAGTAAATGTCAGCTGTTCGGGTTGTTGCCGAACTTGCCACTGACGACAGATCAAAAAGGTAAATGTCAGCTGTTCGGATTATTGCCGAACTTGCCACTGACGACAGGATGAAAGATAAATGTCAGCTATTCGGACTGTTGCCGAACTTGCCACTGACGACAGGAAACAAAAGGTAAATGCCAGCTGCTCGGGTTGTTGCCGAACTTGCCACTGACGACAGGATGAAAGATAAATGTCAGCTGTCCGGATTATTGCCGAACTTGCCACTGACGACAGATCAAAAAGGTAAATGTCAGCTGTTCGGGTTGTTGCCGAACTTGCCACTGACGACAGGATGAAAGATAAATGTCAGCTGCTCGGATTGTTGCTGAACTTGCCACTGACGACAGGATAAAAAGGTAAATGTCAGCTGCTCGGATTGTTGCCGAACTTGCCACTGACGACAGGAAACAAAAAGGTAAATGCCAGCTGTTCGGGTTGTTGCCGAACTTGCCACTGACGACAGGATAAAAAGGTAAATGTCAGCTGCTCGGATTGTTGCCGAACTTGCCACTGACGACATGATAAAAGATAAATGTCAGCTGTTCGGATGATGCCGAACTTGCCACTGACGACAAAAGACTGGATAAGAGAATACACAAGCTGTTCGTTAAGGAACTGCCACTTGGCGAAAAGAGGGTGACATCTTAGGACCAGACACACTGGGGATGACACTTGGGGAAAGAAAGGGTTACAAGTTATTCATGATTGATTGATATGGGGAAGATAAATGAGACAAGACTCATGGTGATTAATGCAACCATGTATGAATGATATTGTCTTTGTTGTATATGCATGAATGTGTATATGCGTGAATGTATGAATGTATGAATGATGACACGACTTGTATGACTGTATGGAGGATTGACTTGTATAATTGTATGGAAGACTAACTTGTATGATTGTATGAAAGACTGACTTGTATGATTGTATAAATGATAAACTTGATGAGATAAGATTGGACGGATAAAATGGAAAGTGACCCGACGTCGCATCACAAACACTCGACAATCTCAAGGGGATGATGCCACTGGGGACATATCAAAACATTGACGAGGTAAAGCCCGACATATGCAACAACTGATGGGGAGTAGACACTTCCTGGGGAGAACGTGCCAATCCAAAAACCATGGTAGAAGAACTGGTGCTTCTGTGGTCATGCTTATTTTTGTTTTGCTTTTTTTTTGAGTCCCTAATTTTTGCCTGGACCGCCTTTTCAGGTTTTCAGCCCACCGGGAATATATTCTTTTGTATGCCCCTAATTTTTGCCTGGACCGCCCTTTCAGGTTTTCGATCCACCGGGACGCTCATTTTTGCCTAAGTCGCCCTTTCGGGTTTTCGACTTACCGAGCTCTTTTCTTTTCTCTTTTTTCTTTTTTTTTTATATATATTTCTTTTTGTATTTTTTTTTAAAAGCAATTGACCATGTTCAGCTTGTAAAGTTTATCCGTTCTCAGGATAGCTGTTGACGCACCCTTCACTTATTCATGAGTTCAAAGAAAATGTGTTTTGTTGTTTGTGCTTTTCAAAAAGACATGGAAAATATTTATGATTTTGAAAAAATGTTTTGTTTCAAGTACTACCATCAAGAATAGAAAAAGGTTTTATAAACCGAATAAATGAGAATTCCAAATGAAAGGTCATAGGCTCAAATTTATTTAAAAGAGTGGTAACCTGCCAATGGCATGGCTCCACGGATCTTACAAAGTTTGGAAAATGGTAAATATAAATTGAAGGTACGTTGAACACAATGACCGCTATTCTCCCTGACAAACTTGAATTCCACTGTTTGGATGCTTCAGATTCAGAGTCTTTTTGATATTCAATTGCGCCTCAGTTGAGTAAAGATCAGCTCCCTGCAGTTACTTTGTCTTTTGATCCTTAACTTTTGCATAGACCGCCCTTTCGGGTTTTCGACCTATCAGGATGATTATTTTCTGTTTTATGTCTCTAATTTTTGCCTGGACCGCCCTTTCGGGTTTTCGATCCACCGAGACGCTCATTTTTGCCTAAGCCGCCCTTTCGGGTTTTCGACTTACCGAGCTGTTCTTTTATTTTTTAGACAAAGTATTTCTTGACTGCATCCGCATTCACAGGATGAGGGAGCTCATTTCCATCCATAGTCGTAAGAGTCAGTGCGCCACAAGAGAAAGCTCTCTTGACGACGTATGGGCCTTCGTAGTTAGGCGTCCACTTGCCCCTAGAATCGGGTTGGAAAGATAAAACCTTCTTGAGCACAAGATCTCCTTCTTGAAACACACGAGGACGAACCTTCTTGTCAAAAGCTTGCTTCATCCTCTGTTGATAAAGTTGTCTGTGGCACAAGGTATTCAGACGCTTCTCTTCAATTAGATTCAACTGATCATATCTGTTTTGGCACCATTCAGCTTCTGACAACTGGGCCTCCATTAGAACTCTCATTGATGGAATCTCAACCTTCACAGGGAGTACTGCTTCCATGCCATACACCAAAGAAAAGGGGGTTGCCCCTGTTGAGGTACGCATTGAAGTACGATATCCGTGTAAAGCATATGGTAGCATCTCATGCAAGTCCTTGTAGGTGGTTACCATCTTCTGCACCCTCCTTTTGATGTATTTTTTTGCTTTGTTTTTTTTGCTTTTGATTTTGATTTTTTGCTTTTGTTTCTTTTTTTTTTGTTCGATTTTTTTTGCTTTTGATTTTTTGCTCTTGCTATTATTTTTGCTTTAGTTTTTTTTTTGTTGTGCAGCTTCGATGACACCATTCATCTGGGATTCGATCAGGAATACTGTAGTGCCTAAGTTAATCACTTCTAGTGCTTCTTCATGGGACTGAATGATTTTCTTTTCATATTCTAGTAACAGAGAGATCTTTTCGAGAATCCCTTCATCCTCCTCCTCTTCAGCTTCGTAAACAGGGAATTCAAAGTCGGGAGAGAGCATAGGGTTACAGTGTTCAACGGGTTTATTGGTGTTTAGACTTTTTATATGATAGATGATTGATTGATTTGAGAAATGAGTTAATGCATACATTTGAAAATGATTAAAAAGAAAACAAATAAAAGAAAGATAATTAACTTTTTGGTTTTTTGTGTTACCATTTTCCAGAAAAAGCAAAATATAAAACAGACAAAGTCGAGGACAAAACGACTTTTTATTTGATGATGGGAATGCATGAAACAAAAAGCCCTACACAAGTTCACTTTCGTCTCGGGCAGAACGAAAGGATTTTTTGAAAAGACAAGACAACAAAACACATTACTTGGACCTATGAGTAACCTGAGGGAACGTCAACAGCGACCTAATTGCGGTAAACTCTGCCATGTGTTACAAAATTAACTACCACCTTCTTCAACAGGGTGAGCTTCTGAACAATCTTGCACCGAGTTAACAGATGGGGTCCCATGACCAGGTAGTGGATTAGCTTGCACACTGGAGTTCGACTCTTTGAAGGATAAGATGTTAGCCTGGATCAACTTCTGGACTTCGGCTTTCAAGGCGTAACAGCGCTCAATGTCATGACCGGGTGCCCCTTGATGGAAAGCACAATAGAGATCAGGTCTATACCCACGTGGCAACCTTTCAGGTACCCGAGGGGGTGCCTTAGTTTGAACGAGGTTTTTATCAAGCAAAGCGGGAAGTAACTCTGCATATGCCATAGGGATTGGATCAAAATGGGATAACCACTGAACCTGATTATGTTGTCGAGGCTGTTGTTGATGTTGTTGCTGAGGCTGCCTATGGGCCACCATACTTACCTGTTGCTCTTTCTTTCCTGAGAAACCATTCCCAAACTCCTGAGCACTTTCCATAAATAACCGTCCTTCTCGGACTCCTTCCTCCAGACGCATTCCCATGTTTACCATCTCGGTGAAATCTGTTGGTGCACTGGCAACCATCCTCTCATAATAGAATTGACCAAGGGTCTTCAAGAAGATTTTGGTCATCTCTTTTTCTTCTAAAGGCGGGACAATCTGAGCTGCCACTTCCCTCCAGCGGTGAGCATACTCTTTGAATGTTTCTTTATCTTTCTGTGTCATCGCACGGAGCTGGTCACGATCTGGGGCCATATCCAGATTATACTTATATTGGCGAATGAAAGCCTCACCAAGATCATTGAAAGTGCGGATGCTAGCATTGTCCAGGTTCATGTACCATTTCAAAGCAACACCAGTCAGACTGTCCTGAAAGAAGTGGATGAGAAGCTTGTGGTTATCAGTGTGCATGGACATCTTCCTCACGTACATCACCAGATGGCTACGTGGACACGAATTCCCCTTGTATTTTTCAAAGTCAGGGACCTTGAACTTAGGCGGTATTACAACGTCAGGAACCAAACAGAGTTCTCGAGCATCTTTGCCAAACAAGTCTTTTCCACGGAGGGTTTCAATTTCTCGTTGCATCCCATCAAATTTCTCCTGAAGTTCAACCATCCTGTCAAAATTTCCAACACTTTCAGCACGAAAGATAGGCACGGCCTCTTGTTGGATGGAGTGGATCAGTGGTGTTGAATTTATTGCAACCGCTTGAGTGAATGACAGACTGGGCGGGGGAGTAAGCACGGTAGAAGTAGGCAAAGTAATTGAGATTGGTTGCTCAAGAGCAGTGACAGCAGGCTGAGGATTTGACGCCTGGGCTTAGGAAGCTAACAGAGCATTCATCATGAAGGTCAACTTCTCCATTCCTTCCCGGAGATTGGCCACCTCTTCCCGGAGGTTCTGGTTTTCTTGCTCTAACAGATCCATTCTTTTTCTCTGATGTGCTCGAGTGTTGTGAATTCGAGTAGGCTTGCAATGAACACGCCGGGCCACTTCCTTTGACGGCGACAGATTAACCTTTTATTGGTGAACAAAGTGTGAGACTTGATTTGGAAACTATGAATGCAGTATGATGCATGATTATGCTTATGCAAAAAAGAAAGTTTTGTTATTGAAGGACTTGTGGAAGTGATTGTAAACATCATAGTTTGAACATTTCATTCAGAAAACGAACAAACCCCTTTTTGGGAACAAAGCGAAGGGATATGCTCAAAAGTTCATCAGCAGAAATCTTGAAGAAGCCCCGATATTTCAAACTTGAGGATGCCAAGTGATCTCCCATAACGAGTTCGAGAAAATCCTCTGGACTAGTCATTAAAGATCCTAGCTTCCTTAAGCTTGTCAAATCTGGGCTTTTGAAATTGTATTTCTGAGTGTTTCTCTTTGTGAAGTTCATCCCTACGATGTTTACAACAAAACTCATCTAAGTCTTTCGATACCTGATGAAAAAAGGTTTATGAATGAATGCATGTATGCATGATTATGCTAAAAGAACAGAGAAAACATGGCGAGGTTAAGTCCATAGCGTTGGAGCCGAGGGTAAACACGCCGTTTGGTAAGGACTATGGTTTCACATGTACCTGTATCACGGGTTCTACCAAGTTCCCAAAGTCATTGACCACTTCCGAATATTGTCAGATTACGGGACTACTCCCGGTCCAACAACGTTCGTAGGAAAGTCTCGTTTGAGTGTAGTATCGCATATCAACCAACTCAAGACTACTCTTGATTAGCCACCGCACTACGTCCTAAAAGGCCAAGATGGGTTAGGTAACTAAAGGTCCTCAACTTCATAGGTCACTTAAAAATAACAATGCCAAACACGACTACTCATGTCGACATGGTACTACTTTTAAGAGACCTCCATTGAGCGGGGTTATCACATGTACCAAAACCCAAGACTACTCCTGGTATGGCACGTTGATTATACCCCATCCTATCTTATGTATCCCTCAAGTCCGGGTATAGGACTTATCTCACCACTCACGTAAAAAGGATAAACACTTAAGCACGTATTTACAATTACAAATAATAATAAAGCATAAAGATAAAGAAAAGCAAGATAGGTTTAACCCACTTAGGATTTTGGTCCCCAGTGAAGTCGCCATTTTTCTGTCGCGGTGATTTTTGGATATCAAGCTATTAATTAGCGTTGACTCGCAATTTTAAGATTCACCACCGATCTTTTATTTTTCCGAGGAAAAGGGAGAAAGTTCGAAAAAACCCTATTTTTTAGAGATCAAAGGTCCGGGGGTTGGTTACGCAAAGGGAAGGTATTAGCACCCTAAACGTCTATAGTACTCCATAGGAACCTCTTGTTTTATCTTTATCTTTATGCTAAATTTGTTTGTAAATAAAAGCTTAAGTGTGAAAAAGATTAAAGTGATGAAAGTAAAAGAGAAGAAAAAAATATTTTTTGTTATTTTGTTGATTTGGAAAGACAAAGTCTTTTGCCTACGTACCTGTTTACTGTGAAATTTGGTAAACAACCGCTAGTCTAAATTAATTGCTTGCGAGACCAACTAGTGAATCTCAGGAGCATAGTGCTTTGTTTGAATTCTTTAAATTATATGAATGTCCATTACGCATAAACATTTTGTGTAGTTTTTGGGAGAATTAAACATAAAAGTTACTTGGATTGCAAATAACAAGGAAAAACGAGTTCTTATTGAATGAACACTTTGTTTCGATCGAAACATAAATGAACAGAATTTAAAGGAAAAACATTAGGCTTTGCATGTGTAACACCCTAACCCTTAACCGCCGATTATTAACTTTAATAAAAAAAAACGTTAAGGACATAGGAAGTTACAACATAATGAAAACGCATTTTCATAAACATCAACAGATCAAAATATATTTGATTCACATACAGCAGCGGAAAAATAACAAACAGCTTATAACCAAGCATGCATATAATATACAAAATATATACATAAGATTTTCAAAAGGGGCAAATCCACAACAGAGACCATTGCCAAAATTTATACATACACGTTCAGATACCCAAAGTGGTGTTACAACTATCAGAGCCCTAGACTCTAACTAGGATACAACACCTAGTACAAAAAGTAAGGATAGCTAAGCTATGCCCTCACCACTACGCAAGCTTCTAAACAACAACAGCTAATCCTCGACGATATGCTCGTCTTCCTGAAAATCTGGATCCCCAAAGATCCAGCACATAACACAAAACAGAGAGTGTTAGTATCACAACCAATAAACATGTATAACTAACACACTATTATACATAACCAAAACACAACACGTAATCGACAAAATACAAAACTCATCAATAACAATTACCACTTAACAACCATTATGCACACATAATTCCTAAAATGCCCACTAATGTCAAGTAGAATATATGTTCTTAAAATGCACTCTAATGCATGTGGTACCAATTCTTGCTCAGCTTTTGAGTCATGGCGGACTGTTGGATAAACTTATATCCCTTGTGTACCTCTCATTTGCCATAAAAGGACGGTCGTACACTTGACCAACCGAAGCTGGATTACTTCTGCACCTCTCATTCGCCATAAAAGGACGGTCGTGCATATGACCAATAATAATTGGATTTCATTCTTACCCATAAAGGGCATACATACCATCATGAAATGCATGTATGTTCACTTAGCAATTATTGATATTTACACCTACATATGCTCAAATATGTGTGTACACTACCAATACTCATGCTAACTTTAACAAGTAGGCACTCATGGCCAATCATAATACAAGCATGCGCAAATCATCAAACATGGTTCACAACATCATCAACAACATCATACTAAACCAAAACTCCAAATAAACATAAATGTTTCTAAGGTAAATCCAATTCTTTGGATACCATACCAATTCAATTATATTCATCAATTCCCACACATCAATTTATACTATTATCAAACTCAAAACCCCTTTCAAAATAATTAAATAATTTGATATACAAAAGTGCCGTTTTCTTGAACAATTACTCGTTAGGAAGCATTAAGAATGAGTTAAAATGGTGGGCAAGGTTTCCAAAACATATTATGAGAATGCAGTAGCAAAAAGCCATCCCCGCGCGCACCAGGACCTCCAGAACAACTCAACAAAGTTGGCCTGTCCAGGGTTGGTCGCTACAAGCGAGCCCTTGGTCGCTACAAGCGAGCCTGGTCGCTACAAGCGCCAGTGTGGTCGCTACAAGCGCAGATAGGCAGGGAATTATCCTGTCTGGTCGCTACAAGCAAGCCTGGTCGCTACAAGCGACCGTATCAGTACACAGTCATGTAAAAATGATTTTTCCACCATTTTAGCCCATTCAAGGTTACCCAACTTCCAGAACATGTTAAAAACCATTTTCCATCATAAAACATCATTTAAAAACAATCACAAGCAAGGTTTGCATCTAACAAAGAAATTAGGGTTTAAAACACTAAACTTTTCATAACTTTTCTTATGAAATCACAACACAATAACTCTCAACCAAGCACACTAGCATCATCACTTAGCATTCAAGCAAGCAAAACATAATCATTAACAACTTTAAACCATAAAAACTTCTATCAAAACCTAGACAAAGTGAAGGAGAAGTTTGGGATGGAGAAATAGACATTCTCCCCTTCTCTTAATCACTTGTAATCAAGTAATACTAACTCTCTTACCTTGAAATGATGATTCTCTAACAAAACTCAAGCTTCCTCTTGCCCTAGGTTTCTCTTGCTCTTCTCCTTCTCTTTCACTTCCCAAGCTTTTTCACAAAGAAAATGAATAGTGATATTCAAAGTCTTTGTGATAATCTTATAACTCAAGCAAAGCAATCTTGGCCTTCCATTCCTTACTAACTCTCAAGGACCAATCCTAGCCCTTCAATCCAATCCAAGCTTACTACATCTCATCCACTTGATCATTACTACTCATGAACTCAAAAGCCCAATACTATTCATCTTCTTGGCCCAATTTCGCCCCAAAACCCTAAAAACTCGATCACGAACTTATCCTCGCGCCAAATAATTATTTCTAGATTACGCGAAACTATTTTTAAATGCAAATCCATAAAATAAAATATATAAAAATATAACATACGAAAATAGGGTCGTTACAGCATGAAACTTTAAAGTGCTTAAAAGATACATTTCATGAAAAAGTAAATTGCATTGAATTGTAAAATGTGTTTTACAGAAAAAGGATGGTTCACAGATTCATACTTGGATCCCATTTCACTCGTTTCTCTCGATAGCGTGGGTACTTTGAGTTTACAAGGATTTTGTATAAAATGAATTGCGACCTTTTTTCTGACTGAAAAACTACTATATATAGACTTTCGAAAGTAAACTGCCCTAACGGTCGAACACTATACTACTGCCAAATGTCCTGCCACGTACACCCTGCATGCACTTAACTGTTCCTTAGAACGGTTGCATCTCTCGAAGTCGAACTGAGTTTTGTGAAGTTTGTCAGAATTGTGCTAAGTCCAGAACCTTGTTGCTTCGATTCGATCATACGCTAGTTCGATCTGCCTTCTGGTTCGAAGTCTTCCTTCTTTGCCTTAGCCTTGTATTTGTAAATATCCTTTCGAACCTGTGAACAATTCCAAGATTCTTTTTTGTTCTTCGATTAAACAGAATCTTTGCAAGATTCCCTTCAGCATTTAATGCATATTTAGAGCATATTCTTAGCTCATAAAAATATGGGCTAACAAATTGCCCCCCAAAAATGTTAGGTTCGACGGAATATAATGTAGGAGAAAACTGACATTTTTGAAAAAAACTGTAACCTTCGACGGAAACTTTACATCTTCTTAAACGATGACGTCATTTACCTCGAGCAGTTCCCAAAGCAGTTATTATTACAGCACTATTTTCGGAGATTTTTTGGCTCCTAGAAGAAGTAACCGACGGCTTGGTTCAGAGATCCTTCAGTTTTCCTCTCGCCACGTGGTTGAATTTTTTCAACTTTTTCAACCAAGTCTTTTCAGTTTCCCTTCAGTAATGAGTACAAAATCTACTTTTCACTTCTCCCATTGTCATTTCCTTTCCAGAAAAAACCTCTTTAGAAAAACCAACTTTCTTCTTCTCTCTATCATGGAGAAACTTTCAGAAGATTTACTAATCATCATTACTAAAAAAGTAGCAGCAACTGGTACTCAAAACTTACTCAACTTTAAGGCAACTTCTGTTACTCATCATCGATTGGCGAACAAGAAGACAGTTTTTAGGGCTTTGCCTCGTAGCTGTGTGTGGTATTTCTATGACCATTTTCCTCCTGCTGAGAAACTTGCTTTCATGCGACGAATGATCCAGAGTGGTCACGAATCGTTCAGCCTAGTGGAGACAGCAAGACTCCTTTATGATGAACCTAACAACTTGAATGGCATTCTCCGTATTTTGCGCAAAGCAGCTTCCCATGGCGTGGAAGGGGCAAAATACTTACTGATGATACTGAAAATCCTTTCAAAAGATGGATTCTCAATGGAGGAAGTTTTTCCCATTTTCAAAGATCTTTTCGATCGTCGAATGCTAGCAGAATGCAGAAGATCTACTTGTGGAGGACCAGGTTTCCCTTACTTTTTGCCATACAGACCTCATGGTGGTATTAGGCCTCTACCTCCAAGTTGGGTCATTCGTTTCACCTGCCTTGCTTCAGGGAAATGCAAAGGACATGGGAGAAGATCTGGGATTTTCTGGCCCTTACCTGGTTCAGACAATGAATACTATGGGACTGAACTTTGCTTCTACCGTCGTCTCGACTTAGAAGTTAAATGGTTCCTGCATGAATTTCACTTCTTGGAGATCGAAGGTTTCTAGGTTCTTTAGGCATTTAGGATATAACCTCTCTCTTTTTTAGGGCCTATAAACCATTTTTGATGTATTTTGGATGTTGATTAATATCTTCGATGTCATTATGCTTCGACATCTTTGATGTAATATGCCTAATTTTTGGCTTCGACTTTTAATGCAATCTAATGCCTTTTTTATTTCCTATTGCTTTCTATCTCCAAATTCGATTCGAATAATGAAACTTCGACACTGTAACCTTACGTGTCGAATGAGAAATTACAAGTTTCGATTCTAACGAAACTGAAACGGAGGGTTGTTTTCATTTGAAACAAGTTTATGGCGCCATTTCTCGAAAGCTAATGGGCCACGTTTACTGAAATGACGTCATGATGGCACGTTTCACTGTATAACTGTCACCTCGATTCCCACTATCATCATGAGTTCCAACTTTCTAGGTAAAAGTGGGACACGTGTCACACTGGGAAGTCGAAGTGATTTTGATATGACAGATTTTTTTTTTTTTTTTTTTAAAAAACGCCAGATATCGAAGCATTTATGATACACAACGACACACCTTTTTTTTTTTTTTTAGTAACGGATAAGATTGTGCGTATAACAAAACGCGTAACTATCAAGCCATATTTCTGACTGGCTCTAATTTCAAAACGAGTCAAACATCCGTTTTCAACAAACTTGCTGAACTGGCGTGAATTTTGAGAAAAATTAGGAAACGGTTGAAGAATCATTAATGATTCTACCATTATATATATGGTCATTCTCTATCCATTTTACTTACTCCACTCTGCAAGTCATAATAATATAGCCAGTATCATCAATTTTGAAAGAGAAACATGGGTAAAGGCAAACAAATTGCGAAGAACACCGATAGAAAGAAAGCAACATCTGCAAAGAAAGACAACAAAAAGGCTGCTGATTCTTCAAAGAAGACCAAGAAACCTTCTTCCAAGGGTGAAAGCTCAAGACCCTGCAGGGCTCCTCCTCCTTCTGAAGGGAAAACACCTTCGAAGGCTCAACCAGAGGTTTCTTCCTCAGAGTCTGATAGTACGGACCCTGATTGGGCAGAATTCCTTTCGACTTATGATGAAAACAAGGAATACCTTCGTTCCTCAGACTCAGAAGTGGATTCGAAATGAAAGCCCTTTCAAAATCAACGTGTCTTTCTTTTAGATGAGGGCCCATTCAAGATTAACGTGCCACTTTTCCTTTTGTAATTCGAATAAAATCTTAGTTATGATGGGTAGAAAATCCAAGATAAAATCTTTGGGTGTTGGAGGGATGAAACCCACCATTTTTAATTCGAATGTTTGATTTTAATGGCATCTTCGCTAGTTGCCACTTTAGTCATTTATTTTTTGAACTACTCTTGATTTATTCGAACCTCTTGCAGCACTGGTCTATATCTTTTCAAATACTTACCATTTATGCTCAAGGTACGTTGATCAGGAGTTAATTCCTCTAACTCATAAGCACCATTCGAATAAATCTGAACTATCTTAAATGGTCCTTCCCAATTTGGGGACCACTTGCCCAGGGTTCGATCTTTTCTATCCATGGGCAGGATGACTTTCCACACTAAGTCTCCAACATTAAAAGTTTTTGACTTTACTTTCTTGTTATAAGCCTTTGCAACTCTTTCCTTTTGCCTAGTCAAAACTTCTAATGCTCTTAATCTCTCCTCATCTAAATCAACCAACTCATCTGACATCATTTCCCAATAATGATCAATTGGTATGTCCATTTGTTTTTGTATTCTGGCTGATTGCAAATGTATTTCGACTGGAAGTACAGCATCATGACCAAACGTTAGTCGAAATGGGGTAGTGCCAGTTGATTCCTTAGGAGAATTTCTACATGCCCATAAAACTTGATCCAACGTTTTATTCCAATTTTTTGGTTTTTGGGCAATATGTTTTTTAATCAAGTTAATGATAATTTTATTGGCTGCTTCGACTTGACCATTTGCTTGCGCGTAATATGGTGTTGAGGTTAATAATCGAAAGCCAGTTTCTTGAGCAAATTCTTGCATCTTTCGTCCAGTAAAGACTGAACCTTGATCAGTGGTAATTGTTTCAGGGATACCATACCTGTAAATAATATGGTTTTGAATGAAACTAATTACTGCCTCCTGATCGACATTTGGTAAAGGGACTGCTTCGATCCATTTAGTAAAATAATCTATTCCAACTAAAATATATCGTTGGTTTTTAGACGAAGCAGGCTTAACCTCACCAATTAAATCCAGAGCCCATCCTCTGAAAGGCCAAGGTTTAATTATGGAGTGTAACTCACTAGCAGGTACATGCTGTATCCCTGCATGCTTTTGGCATTCTTGACAGCCTTTAGCAAATTCTATGCAGTCCTTTAGCATAGACGGCCAATATAAACCTTGTCGAAATAAAAGCCATTTCATTTTATGGCCTGCTTGATGTGATCCACAAGCACCACTGTGAACATGGGAAACTGCTAAATATGCTTCTGATTCGCTTAGGCATTTTAATAAAATTCCTTCTGCAGTCTTTTTAAATAATTCATTTCCCATAATCACGTAGTTCAAAGCCCTATATTTGATCTTTCGAGCCACGTTACCTGTTGGATTTTCCAAATATTCAACAATGGATTTTCTCCAATCATTATCCAACATATTGTCAATGGCCAAAATTTGAATTTTTTCCTGAAGATCATCTACGTTTTCGTCTTCCCTACCTTGTGGTGTACTTGCCCCCACAAGTTTTGGCATTGATAATGCAGTGGTCAACGGCTCTTGTAACACCAGTTTATCTTTTATTTCGATCAACTGAGTTAATTTTTCCTTCGACATTTTGTACCCTGAAGCTATTTGGGCTAAATCATTGGCTTCTTGGTTTTCTAGTCGAGGTATATGTTCAATGTTAATATAATCGAAATGATTCAGAAGAGAACTTGCTATAACAAAATACTTTGCTAAGTGTTCTTTCACACATTTGTATTCTTGTGTTAATTGTCTCAACACTAACTCTGAATCACCCCTTATGTTAACATTTCTTGCCCCCAAGCTAATTAAAATTTCAAGGTCTGTGATTAAAGCTTCATATTCAGCCTCATTATTTGAGCAAAGACCTTTAATTTTATATTTAAACTTAGTTGGGACTTTTGTGGGGGATATTATTAAGATTCCAATCCCCGTTCCATGTTTATGTTTAGAACCATCGAAATACAAAACCCAAGGTTCAGTATCTACATAGTCCTGAGACATTTCGATCACTGAGTGATCTACAATAAAATCTGCCACAATTTGACCCTTAACCGATTTCAAGGGCTTGTAAGTTAAAGAATATTCTGTTAATGCTAAAGCCCACTTTCCAATTCTGCTGTGTAAAATAGGCTTCGATAACATGTGTTTAATAATATCATAATGAGAATACACATAGACATCAACAGGCTTTATATATTGCTTAAGTTTAATACAAGAGAAATACAAACAAAGACAAAGTTTTTCTATGGCAGTATATCTAGTTTCTGCATCATTTAATACACGACTAAGATAATAAATTGCATGCTCCACGCCATTTTCATCTTCCTGAGCCAACATGCTCCCAATGGTATTGTCAGACGCAGCAATGTACAACTTCATATCTTTACTTTCACTAGGAGGCATTAGTACTGGAGGCTTAATCAAATACTCTTTAATTTCATCGAAAGCCTTTTGATGCTCTTCTTCCCATTTGAATGGTTCATCTTTCTTGAGTCGAAGTAATGGCGAAAAAGCTTGAGCTTTGCCACTTAAATTCGAAATGAATCTTCTCAAGAAGTTGATTTTCCCTAGCAAAGATTGAAGCTGTTTCTTGGTCGAAGGAGGCTTCGTCTCAAGAATAGCCTTTGTCTTGTTCTGGTTTATCTCGATGCCTTTTTTATGCACCACAAAACCAAGGAAATCTCCTGCATGTACACAAAAAGCACACTTTAATGGATTCATTTTTAATCCATGTTTCCTCATCCGTTCGAAAGACTGCCTAAGGTAATCCAAATGGCTATCTTCGGACGAAGATTTGATGATTATATCATCTATATAAACTTGCATGAATGTGTCTATAAAATCATGGAACATAGAATTCATGGCCCTTTGATAAGTGGCCCCAGCATTTTTCAAACCAAAAGGCATAACAACCCATTCATAAGTGCCTAATGCACCAGGGCATCGAAATGCTGTTTTTGACACATCATTTTCAGCAATAAATATTTGGTTATAACCAGAATAACCATCTAACATGCTTAAAAATTTGAAGCCAGCTGCTGAATCTACTAACATTTCTGCTACTGGCATAGCATATTCATCTTTAGGTGTAGCATTATTTAAATCCCTAAAATCTATGCATACTCTAAGAGTTCCATTCTTTTTAATAACAGGGACTATATTTGCTAACCATTCGACATACCTGGCAGCTCTGATGAATTTACACCTCAGCAGCCTTTCGATCTCATCCTTGATCTTGGACATGATTTCTGGTGCGAATCTTCTTGGTAATTGTTTCACTGGCCTCTTTCCTTCTTTGATAGGTAGCTTCAGTTCGACCATTTCTCTGCTTAGCCCAGGCATTTCGTTGTAATCCCACGCAAAGCAGTCTTTGAATTCTTTAAGAAGAAACACCAGCTTTTCTTTTAGACTTGAAGTGATATTGGCGCTGATATAAGTTGGCCTTTTAATCGAGCCATCTCCAATATCGATCTCCTCCAAAGGATCTTGTGCTTGCATTTTTGGCGCCTCACTCATGGGATCCTTCTCGAACCCCAGCGGCTCATCGTCATAGATGCAGTCAAGTCTTCGATCCTTTGTTTCTTTGACTTCCTGATCTTCGATCTCGGCTTCTACTGCCATATTTTGTTGAAACTCAGCCTCAAGGGCCGTATTTAATCTATTTTCGGCCATATAAGCCGTAATCCTGGCCCATGCAGTGGCCTCAGTCATAGTAGTCTTCATATATATTCCACCCAGTTGGTGGAATGACTCCATCTTCAGAAGAATCAGCATTAATTTCTTCTCTCTCCCATATAAAGCCATGGGCAGGGTGGAGCTTGACAGAATGAATGACATTGTCACTTGGCACGAAAGCAGAATCCTTGTCACCACAAGGTGCTATATTAGCCAAATTTTTGTCAAAGGTTTGTGGGGTGACAATGTCAACCTCTGACTTATAGAAGCTTTGATCTGCCTCTATGTTTTCAACAATCCCATCTTCCCTCCAAATAATAAGTTTCTGGTGGAGAGTGGATGGTACTGCCCCAACTCCGTGGATCCATTCCCTTCCTAACAGCAAGTTAAAGTTAGCCTTGGATTGAACCACCAGGAAAAGAGTTGGTCGAACTATGCTGCCCACAGCAACATCAACTTGTATGGCTCCCATCGAATAGCCAGTTTTGCCCTCATAATTAGACAGCACAATGTTGTGGGCAGATAGATCGCTGTCATATTTCCCAATCCTGTAGAACGTAGATTAAGGCATCAAATTGACAGCTGCTCCCCCATCAATGAGCACTTTGTTGATCCCAACGTTCTCAACCTTTGCTCTGATGAAAAGGGGTTTGAGATGGCTTTTCATCCCAAGACTTGGCCTCTCGAAAGAGGCTAGTTGCTCCTCAATGCAGCCATTGTTCATCACATAGTAACATACAGGCTTTGGGTCAGCCATATCAAGATGATCGAATTCACCTTCGATCTCAGTAACTTCAGTTTCGACATCATACTCAGACGGCAAGATGGATACCACGCAGATGACGTCGAAATCAGGTTCAGAGTCCAGCAGATCATCGTCTTCCATCTTATCTTCATCCACTGGAGGAAAGAGTCTTTCTTTTGCTGGCCTCCTGGACACATCCTTATATTGGCAAGTTTGCAGATTTTGTTCGGCCAATTTCTTTTGACGCTGAAACCTGCGCCATTGGGTCCTTGTCATAGGATTCTTACCCTTGTAGTTGTTTCGGTAAGAATACTTATTAGCCTCCTGTGGGCCAACTTGCTTCATTCCACTGGAACCACCTACCTCCATAGTTCCTTTGTTGAACCTTATGAGCCCCTGGTGCATCCATTTTTCGACAGGAATCGAACCAGGAGGAATAAAGGTAGTCTTTCGACCAGATTTCTGATTGTTGTTCGACTGCACCATAATTCTCTTGCCTTTATCAAAACGCTGGTTTTGCGTTGCCCCCTTGTTGACAACCTGTTACTTCATGAGGCCCTCAGTAGCCTCTCTATCACACACTGCACTGCAGCGGGGACACAGCATTACATTCTTGTTTTCGAGTTTGCATCTGTTCAGAAAATCGATCAGATCCTCTTCAGTCTGAGGATACACCACCTTCATCTTTTCGCTGTAGTCTTCTTCAGATATGCCTTGAACTTTCACCTCAGACACCTCCATGGCTTCGACCATCATTACTCCTTGAGGTTCCGCATAGAGGGTTTCAACAGCTTTAAGTGCTTCAACATCCGCCTGAGTGGTCTTTGATTTCTCACCAAACTTGAGTCTCCCTTCATTGAGAGCCTTTTGGACCAGATCCCTGAAAAGAATACAACGTGAGGTTTTATGGCCAAGGAAATTATGAAATTTACAATAACCCCTTTTCTTCTGTTGTTCGATTGGGGGTACTTTTAAGCCCTTAGGAACAATAATCTGGCCATCTGTAACTAATAAATCAAATATTTCATCACATTTGGTTATGTCAAATGTATAAGTTTTAGACACAAATTTATCATTTTTAGGCTCAACAGGATTTTTCCCATTCGAAGGTTTAAGGAGTTTACAGACATAAGGAGGTCCAGGTTTTAATTCTGCTAAATCAACCTCATTGTCTTCGATATCTTCATAAGTGACATCGAACTCTTGGTCACTGTCGTTTGCTTCGACATATGCAACCTTCTCCCTCTTATGAAATTTAGAATTCCTAGCCTTTTCAGCTTTTAGCCGTTCGACTTGTCGAACTCTATCAGCCAACTGAGCCATGTCCCTCAAATACTGAGTGTCTAATTTCTTTCTAATCGAATAGTCTAGGCCACCAGCAGCCATTTCGACTAATTCATGTTCAGGGACTTGGGTGAAGCACCTTGCCTTTAAAAGTCTAAATCTATTGAGATAATCATCAATTGACTCAGGCGCTTTACGTCGGACACTTGCTAATTCTTTAAGGCTTATTTTTGATTGTCCCATGTAAAATTGTTCATGGAAAACTCTCTCTAATTGATTCCAATTATGTATGGAATGTGGAGGGAGGGTTGTAAACCATGTAAAGGCATTTTTTGTTAAAGAATTTGGGAAATACTTCATCCTTAAATTCTCATTATTTGCTATGTCTCCTGCTTCTGTCAGAAACCTTGCAATGTGCTCAACGGTTGATTCGCTAGTGTCACCAGCGAACTTAGTGAATTTTGGGATTTTGACACCCCTTGGTAGTTCAGTCTGAAGCACATACTCTGACAAGGCAGAAACAAAATTTGGTCTATGTAAACCTACATTCAAACCATTTTGGACTAAAATAGCTTCGACCAAATTTGCTATGTTGTTTTGTGCCCCTAAATTATTTTGTTGGACATTTCGAACCACTTCATCAGCATTTTGATTTTGATTTACTAAGACTATCCCAGGATTTGGTTCGATTTGTGGTTGTACTTGTGGTTGAGCGTATGGTTCGATTGGACCCATTTGTAATTGTCCTTGATTAGGCTGTACCACTAAGTTATTGGGCATAGGAACCATAGCATTGTTTGGTACTTGGATGTTTTGTATGGGTGCTAGATTCTGGATCTGAGGAACTGGTTGATTAGGGACATGTGGAGCCCCAAAGAAATCAGCCATTCTACCCATCTGGGTGGCTAACAATTGATAAGACTGGTTAGTATTTTGTATCAAAGGATTAAACATCGTACCAATTTGTTGTGTCAACATATTAACCATATCATGATTACTCTCATCCATTTGTTGCCTTAAAGACATCAAGGATGTATTAGTTAATGATGGCACTACATTTCGATTAACAGAACTGGAGGCCAATCGTTGGTTTGTAGGCGAGTAAACGCCAGGCACAGTTTCTGAATATAATGAAGGGTTGGTTTGTAGCCCTTGCATCAGCGTTGTAGGCATACCATATGGTACATTCCTACTGTTGCCTTGATTCGTATATTGTGAAAAAGGCATACTAAACGTAGAGCCTATTGTGCCTCCTCCTCTTGCTGGGGATGGCTGGCTCCCTATGTTTTCGGGTATCGAAACTGCAGGGCCTGCAGTGGTAAAAGGCATCGTTGTTGATGCAATAATAGGCATAGTAACGCCCAATGTCGAAGAACTGGGAGCGGAAATGGTCGCTCCAGTCACATTCGAAGTGTTCAACGCGCTCGAAGGCGCTGACACATTGTTATCATTCACATTTGCATTTTCCATATTATTTGTGTTTGTATTTCTGGGTGGTGGTCTAACCATTTCAGGGAGTTTTTTCCCACTCCTCAAGAACATGCACTAACGCAATTTCCAGAAAGAATGCACAAATAGAAATTTGCAAATCCAAACGAAAATACTTTTGATAGAAAAGATTCAATTAAAGCACAGGTCCCACTGGGCGTGCCAATTTGTTTACTGTGAAATTTGGTAAACAACCGCTAGTCTAAATTAATTGCTTGCGAGACCAACTAGTGAATCTCAGGAGCATAGTGCTTTGTTTGAATTCTTTAAATTATATGAATGTCCATTACGCATAAACATTTTGTGTAGTTTTTGGGAGAATTAAACATAAAAGTTACTTGGATTGCAAATAACAAGGAAAAACGAGTTCTTATTGAATGAACACTTTGTTTCGATCGAAACATAAATGAACAGAATTTAAAGGAAAAACATTAGGCTTTGCATGAAACTTTAAAGTGCTTAAAAGATACATTTCATGAAAAAGTAAATTGCATTGAATTGTAAAATGTGTTTTACAGAAAAAGGATGGTTCACAGATTCATACTTGGATCCCATTTCACTCGTTTCTCTCGATAGCGTGGGTACTTTGAGTTTACAAGGATTTTGTATAAAATGAATTGCGACCTTTTTTCTGACTGAAAAACTACTATATATAGACTTTCGAAAGTAAACTGCCCTAACGGTCGAACACTATACTACTGCCAAATGTCCTGCCACGTACACCCTGCATGCACTTAACTGTTCCTTAGAACGGTTGCATCTCTCGAAGTCGAACTGAGTTTTGTGAAGTTTGTCAGAATTGTGCTAAGTCCAGAACCTTGTTGCTTCGATTCGATCATACGCTAGTTCGATCTGCCTTCTGGTTCGAAGTCTTCCTTCTTTGCCTTAGCCTTGTATTTGTAAATATCCTTTCGAACCTGTGAACAATTCCAAGATTCTTTTTTGTTCTTCGATTAAATAGAATCTTTGCAAGATTCCCTTCAGCATTTAATGCATATTCTTAGCTCATAAAAATATGGGCTAACAGTACCCGAGCGGGATCAAAATCACGTAGTTCGGGGTAAAAAGCCGAGTGATTGGTTTTGATTGATTTTAAAGTTTTGAAAAAAGTTTAAGAAAGATAAGAGGCCGTAAAGGCATAGAAGAAATGAAAAGAAATGAGTTTGATTGATTTTAAATTGAAGAAAAAAGTTTGATTGATTAGAGATTGATTAAAGGTTTGATTAAGAAAAAAAAATAACAAAGATTGATTTTTTTTTGAAATTTTGGTTATAAAATGTTCTTGGATTTTTGACTATTTGAATTCTTTGTAAAAATTTTGATTAAGTCCTAAGGTCCAGAGACTAAATTATGCTGAGATAGGTCCAAACGCGCCGGATCCCTCAAAATGACGTTGGATCAAGTGAGGGTCCTTTTCCTCGGATACGGTCGTTATCGTCCTCGACATAAAGCATAAAAAATAAATGTGAGTGTCGGTGCATATTCTCATTTATTTTTTTTACATTGGACCTAGATACATTCTAATGGCAATAAAATAAATGACAAAAATAATAAAAGGTAAAAATAAAAATTGCAAATGCATTAAAGTAAATATGCTAAAAATAAAAAAAATGCATGAAATGCAAAACAATAAATAAATATGGTGCATAAAATAAATAAAGAAAATAAAAATGCAAGACATAAAATAATTATGATGCTGAAAATAAAAATAAAAAATGCAAGACATAAAATAAACATGATGCTAAAAAATAAAAAAATGCAAGAAAATAAAATAAATATGATGCATAAAATAAAAAAAAGAAAATAAAATGCAAGACATAAAGTAAATATGGTACTGGAAAATAAAAATGCTTGACTGAAAATTAAATATGGTGCTGGAAAATAAATAAAGAAAATAAAAAATGCAAGGCACAAAATTAAATATGATGCGTAAATAAATAAAGGAAAATAAAAATGCATAAAATAAAAAAGAAATAAAAAAAAAGCAATAATAAATAAATGCATGGGGGTACTAAAAATAAAAGGCAGTAATATAATGTGCATAAGAAATAAAAAACTAAAAATAAAATGCAAGAAAAAGAAAATAAAAATAAAAGAATAGAGAAAAAGAAGAGGGGGGTGCAGAAATAGAATGGGGAGTGTGAAGAACGATCTGAAAGAAGGGAGGAAGAGGAAATTGGGCCTGCGCTGGTGAAGGCTGGGCCGAGGGCTTGGAATCAGCAATAAAAGCAAAAAACTGAAAAAAAACTCACTCATTTCTTCCTCTTCCTCTCTCTCTTCTTTACCTCTCTCTAAACTCTCTGATCTCTCTCCTAGAAAGGGCCTGGCCAAACTGTTCTTTCTGGCGCGGTGGTCGCCAGCCTTGACGGCGGCGCCACCGTGCCGGATCTAAGACAAACCTCTCTTTAAAAAAAAAATTAGTGTTTTCTGAAAGCTTATCTTCTATTCTTCGCGAATCAAAGTTTAGTTTTCCGGAAAAACACCCTAAAAGCTCTAGATCTGAACTAAAGCGAAATGAAAAGCCTACCTAGACTCTTTTTGCGTTCGATGACGTTGGATTTATCTCCGTTTATGTTAGTCTTATGCTTCTCGTTCGACCTTGGTTCAGATTGGTTTGTGGATGACTATGTTTTGGTTTGGATTCAACCGTGGTATGTGGCTGAGCTCGGTTTATGAGAGCTTTCTTGTGTTTCGTCTTATTTCTGTGCGTGAACTATGAGTTTCGATCCTGTGTGATTGTGGATTTCTGTGATTTGTAATGGTTTTGTTAAGCCTGGCCGCGTGAATTTTGTGGTTGTTTTAGTGTTTGGGTTGTGGGATGATTTGTTGTTTCTTACGTTTCTGTTGTTGGAACTCAGAGGAAAGAAATGGAAAAAAAAATTATTTTGTGTTGGTGGTTGGTGGTGGTGCAGTGGTGGCCGGATTCTGGCTCAGGTGTACTGTACCGACCCCCTGACACAGTAATTAATGCTCCTATTTATAGTAAAAAATAGGGTAAATAAAAAATGACAGCATTGCCCCTCTGGGCCTGGACTGAATAAATGGACTTAAAAAAAAAACTAAAATGAAAACCTGTAAAAATGCAAAAAAATAAAAAACGAAAATAAATAAGAACACTAATAAAAAAAATAAATTAAAAGAGAAAAAAAAACAATAAAAGAAATTAGAAAAAGAAATAAAAAAACATAATAATAATAATAAAATAATAAAAAAATAAAAACGGTCGCCTACGGAACAAAAATGAGGTATTTTAAAATACCTCCCTGCCGAAATTTCGTCTGAAACGACAAACTGTTCTGGCTTAAAATGCGAGAAAAAGCGAATTGAAAGTGGGTCAAAAATGGGGTATGACACCAGTCATCAATATTTATACAGTCAACATGTATCACATATGAAAAAACTGCCCCATCAGCATTGACCAAGTCAAAATCAGGGAGGGTCATGGTTTTGCAAAGGGGGTGAAAGTTCGGAGGTAAAAGTGTGATTTTCAAACTATGGGGTCAAAATCGTTAGTTTTGGGAACTTGGGGGGCCTAAAGTGTATTTTAGCCTAACATATTTGCCATTGCCGAAAATGCATGAGATCTAATGCTGCTCCAAAAAAAAAAATGAGAAAGTTAACTCATATATGGACTAAAAAATAAAGTCAACTCATATTGAGTCAAAATTACACCTTCGAAGTAAGTAACATAAGTAAAAGCCTCATACCTTTAAAAAATTGTATTAAAAGAACATTTTGATGCCGTGATGTGCCATATGGTAAATTGCTCTTCAAGGTAACTCGGTTCACTAGTGAAGGATTTATAGAGAGATATCGAAAAATTGCTTTCATTTTATAAGCATCTAAAAAAACATTGTATTTAAGTTTTAAGAAAATTATGTAAATTACTTTTAAAGGAAAAGATTATTTATTTGATTATAGGTAGATAGATTTTATTCGATTATTTGAATAAAATTAAGTGATTTAATTGATAATGAATGATATAATAGAAAAAATTAAGCAAAGGGTAAAAATTTAAGAGAGAACAACTTTGGCATATAATATTTTTGGAAAAGAAGATCAAAATAAGATTTTTAATAACATTAGATATTGTTTTATTGTAGTGAAGTTGTTCCTATTTTAATGGATTTTAAAAAAATTGACAAGAACTATATTTTTAGTAAATGATCTGTCCGGTAAGAGAACGATGAAGACAACGGTGGCAGAATGTGTTCCGGTAGGATGGCGACGCGTCTGCGCGGTGGAACGAAAGGTGCATGCAGACACGTTAGCACTCTGATGATCAAGTCAGTAATGGAACTGAGAAAGCATGCGTGAAAAATGTGTGTAAAGTGAATCGTACCTTAAGGGTGAAGCTACATCACCCTTACATAGGCGCTCCGCGTGAATAACCGCCTCCAGGATATGCGACGTGTGATTAGGGACACGTGTATGATGCCAAATACGGGGAGGCGTGCTGCAGTGCGACCTCATGCACGATAGTTTAGCGTGCGCCTTCAGACGCGTCTTGGGGCGGTAGACGTTGGTCCACGTGTCGTTGTCTGATTGGCCTCTTTGCGGGTCCAAAAGAGTTAATAATTTAAATAAAACTATAAAGAAGATAATGTAAAGAAAAAATAGTTTATATATTGATGTATGATATTTAACCTAAACTGAAAAATTCAACCTAAACTGATGTATCATATTTATTATATATATATTGATACACATTAATTAAAAAGTAAATGTAAATTAGAAATGCATAAAGTAACAAAGATTAAATTTTAAGATACAACTTACTATGTTTAAAATAAAATTATACTTGAAATTAGTCGTTTGAGATATGGCCAAATAAATTCACTCGTATTTGGGATTCCTCATGACTCATCATTCTTGAATTCATATGTGATATTTGTGGTGGGATAAAGCAGGACATAAAGTTTAAGACTTTATAAAATGGCTTTTCAGGTCTTACACGGCTGTACTATGCTGACCAAGTCACCAAAGCTACTCCTCCTACTTACAGAAAAAATGTCACGACTTTTCTTTTAAGATGTAGTTATTGTTTAAAAGATTTTTTTATCTTTAATTTAATGTTTGTCTTTTTAATATTTGTGAATGTGTTTAATGCTTCAAAATTTTTTATGAGGATATAGTTGTAAAAATATGAAAAAAGTTATATTAAATAATGATTGTATTGATTTTGATGTTTTTTTTGCTTTACTTCTAATAATAAGGATCAGAAGTAGTAATTCACAAAATTAGTATTGACTTTAGTAGACTTTGTGTCTATTCTAGTATTTAATTTCTTAGCACATTGTATATATATTAAAACCTTGTGGAAAGTTTAACAGTTCAATCAGAACATCATTCTTCCTCAAAACTCACTCACTCACTCACAATTCTCTTTGACCTTCCTTAGCAACAACACTGCTCTACTAACTTCAAATCAATATGCAGGTGAGAATTCGTACCTTTTTATTTTTGTTGAAAGTTTTCTCTCCTAATGATGAAATCAATACCATATAAATTCATTCAAACAATTTCTCAATTTTTTATATTTTGTTCTTTTCCATGTTTGATTTATCAACTATAATTTTTTTATTTACTCAAAGTTTGGAATCAGTTTTGGTAATCAAATTACAACCCTTTTTTAATATTTTTCTTCTTTAATTTCCCTTTTGAATATTCAATTGGAAACTAGTTTTTAATTTTTGATGGTTAGAAATTATAATAATTAAAAGCCCTTTGATTTGTCTTTGACAGAAAATTGTGCTAAAGGTAGTACTCTATGATGATAGAATCAAGAGAAAAGCCATGAAGACAGTATCCGGTCTTTCAGGTATGGAATTTCAATATCTAATCATCTAAGAATTTGCACATTTGTCAATGTACATCTTTGATTTTCAATATCATTATAATGTATTAGTAAAAATTATAAAAATTTTATATTTTGAAGATATTTATTAAGATAAATCCAACATCTTATATGATATATCATTTATCTTTATGTAATAGTAGAAAAATTTGGTTAAAGTATGTTATGTGAATAGGTGGGGTTTAGCGTGGGAAACCAAAGTTGTTTCCCATTATGGGAAACAAAATTTCAACCATTAGATTAACAAGGAACATTAATCTTATCATGGACTGCCTACACAATATTTTTTTCCTTTCTCTTTTACACTCTTATATTTTTTTTTTAGATTTGTAATTTTTTTCTTTCCTTGATCTGGAAACAATTGGCCGGATTTTCTTGCGCCCACACGCCACCTGTATTATTAAGAGTGACTTAGAGGTTGAATTTTTTCACGATTTTTTGCAGGCATGTTTAGGACATAAAAACAACATCGCCCACAAAAAACGAGAATTTTCTGACAAGGGACGGATTAAATATGAATTTTTTACACGCCAAAAACTCAAAAACGCGAAACAACAAAACATGCATCTAGAAAACGAATTTTGAGCTGGTTTTTTGCAGACACCTCTATAAAAATACATATAGAGGATCTGTAAAGTTTCGTAGCATTCCGACCAAGCCTCGATTTATTTTAATTTTTCGACCGACACGCACAAAATATAATAGTCAAACAACGTCACTTATTTTGAGAGTACTTTTTTTTTTTACTTTAAAAATCTAGGAAGAAAAATGGTATAAAGTATTTTTTTTCAATAATTTTTTTTGTTATTTTCTTTTTCAGGGGTTGAGTCTGTTTCAGTGGACATGAAGGATCAAAAACTGACATTAGTTGGAGACATAGATACTGTTGATGTGGTGGAAAGGTTAAGGAAACTGTGTCATGCTGAAATACTCTCAGTTGGACCAGCCATAGAAGAGAAAAAAGAGGAAAAGAAGAAAGAAGAAGAAAAGAAAGAGCCAAAACAAAAGGACCCAAAAGAGGAATTAGCTGATCTTGTGAAGGCTTATGAATTATGTTATAATCAAATGAGACAACCATACCCTTATCACTATTGCAAAATTGTGGAAGAGTCTCCAAGTGGCTGTGTTATTTGTTAAGACATTGAAATATATTATTTATGGAATTTGAGAGTAGTTAAATAAATGAGAACAAGAAAAGAAGTTGGAGGATTATTCTTCTTTTCTTGTTCTTAGTTTTTGGCTTTTTCTCTTATCTTAGCTAAAAAAAGGGATGTTGAAGAGGGATTATAAACTGTACATTATTTTGTGGGGTAACTATATTTTGAATTTTTGTTGGCTTGGTTATACTCTGTATTCAAAATTGTGGATTGGGTTATCTTGAAAATAACAATTGAGAGTTTGGTTTTATTAAATTCAGATGCAATGTTCTAAATCTCCTAAGATAAAAATATTTTTTTTGTCCTTAAAACACAACTTAATTAATAGCTGTAAGGATAATGAGGCAACCCCTTTTTCCTTAGTATACGGTATGGAAGCCGTGCTTCCCATTGAAGTTGAAATTCTCTCATTAAGGGTCTTGATGGAAACTAAGTTAGAGGAAGCCGAATGGGTCCAAACAAGATTCGACCAATTGAACCTCATAGAGGAGAAGCGTCTAACAACATTGTGTCATGGACAGCTGTACCAAAAGAGGCTCAAGAGGGCATTCGACAAAAAAGTTCGTCAAGGAGAAGGAGACTTAGTGCTGAAAAAGATATTACCCATCCACAAGGATCCCCGCGGGAAATGAACTCCTAGCTATGAAGGACCATACGTGGTAAAGAAAGCTTTCTCTGGTGGAGCCTTAATCATCACCACTATGGATGGAGAGGAGTTTCCCCTCTCAATAAACTCCGACGCAGTCAAGAAATACTATGCCTAAAAAAAAAGAGAAAAGAAAAAGAGCTCGCTAAATCGAAAACCCGAAAGGGCGGTTTAGGCAATAGAGAGCGTCCTGGTAGATCGAAAACCTGAAAAGGCGGTCTAGGCAAAAATGAAGGACATCAAAAAAGGAAATATACCCCGGTGGACTGAAAACTCGAAAGAGCGGTCCAGGTAAAAGTTAGGGGTTTCAAAACAAATAAGAAAGGCAAAAGGCTGCAACATTCAAGATCCGGACAGAATCCAAGAGGGGAAGAATCTGTCTCGTCATCATCTTTCAAAGGCAAAGGATTTCGAAGTCATAGGGAAAGTAGCGCGTGTTGTATCAAAGCAACACTCTGAAGGTGAGAAAAACACACAAGAAGGGGGGGTTGAATTGTGTGGACTCAAAAACTTGGTTTTCTTTCTTTTCAAAAATATGTTGAGTTCAGAAACAGGTTCTGAACTATTATCAAAGTTTAATTGCAGCGGATTCAAAATGAAAAGAGAGAGGGAAAGAGAGACACACAATGTTTTATACTGGTTCCTTCCACAAGTTGGAAGTAGTCCAGTCCCCTTGTTACTAACAAGAGATTTTAACTATAATCAGATGATTACAATTGCTCAACCACAAAGGAAGAGACTTCCAGTTGCTCAACCACAAAGGAAGAGGCTTCTAATACTCAAGACACTAAGTCAAGAGGCTTCCCAATGCTCAGACACAAAGTACTGAGACTTCCTGCTCAGACCACAAAGGAATGAGACTACAACTTGCTCAAAACACTAAGTAATGAGACTTATGATGCTTAGTACGCAGACTAAGACTTAGACCAAACTGATTTACAAAGAAGGTAAGTTTGGGTTGAACACTTGATAAAATATCAGAGGTGTTCACTTAATACAACACAGGTTAAGACTCTTAACCTTAAGAAATTCTAAGATACAAAAGATGAAAGAATTTCTAAGAGTTTTGTGAACTATGAGTTTTGACAGCAAAAACAAAGCACAGTTTCAGACAGATTTTATCCAAGAGTCTTAGCAAATTTCTTCTTCCTTTTATAGAGGAAATTAGAGCTGTTGAAGATTTGCAGGTTTTAGGAAAAGAGCCGTTGCAAAAGAAGAACTAGGCTAGCTGAATTTGTGTGCTTAACTTTGCAGAAAACCAGAACTCAGCAGCCATTTTTGAATTGCTTTCCTTAAAAACTGGGGAATGTTTGAGTCAGGGAGACAACTGTTCCATTGGACTTGTTCTGACATATGCAGGCATTAAATGCGCACAGTAACAGCTGCTTTTATTGCCACATCAGACTTCAGAAGCTTCTTCGTGAACAGTACATCAGAAGCTCTCTTCAGAAGCACTGTTCATCAGACGCACTGTTCATCAGACGCACTTCTTCAGACGTTGACTTTTGTTGACCTTCAGAAGCACTGTTCATCAGACGCTCCCTTCAGACGTTGACTTTTGTTGACCCTCAGACTCAGCCTTCAGAAGCTGCCTTCAGACGCAAGCTTCAGACTCAGCCTTCAGACTCAACCTTCAGACCCAGTCTTCAGACCCAGTTTTCCCTCAAACTTGTAACTTGGCTTCTAAACTTTCCTTTTTGCTCTAAGCTTGTTCTTCCATAACCAATATCAATTAATCAATATTAAACATGTGGTTCTAAAATAACTTGAACAAAGCATTAGCAATTTCCAATTTTCTTATCAACACTTTGTTATCATCAAAACCTTAGAAAGAGATGTTCATACAAATTGTTCCAACAATCTCCCCCTTTATTCAGAAGAGAGTTGTTTTACACATTTTGTTCCAACAATCTCCCCCTTTTTGATGATGACAAACATATGTATTAATCAAAAAATGGTTGTTAACTTAATTAACAAGTTAACTGCAGGGTGTGAGGTTTGTAAGCTCCCCCTGAGTCTGATCCATGTTAATTAAGTTCAGTTTAAATCACAAATGTGAAAATTTCAAAATTGTTGTTAAGTTTAATTAACAAGCTGACTTCAGGAGAGGTTTGTAAGCTCCCCCTAGGTCTGATAATCCTCAAGATTAGGTTTGTAAGCTCCCCTTGATTCTTATCCAAGTTAATTAAACTCAATTTAAAACAATCAAGTGAAATTATCACTCAGAATTATAAATAACTTGCTGACTTCAGGTTCTGAGGTTTGTAAGCTCTCCCCCTAAGTCTGATAATCCACAGGATGAGTTTTGTAAGCTCCCTGAGTCTTATCCAAGTTATTTTAAATTCATTTTATCCACTAAGAGTAATTTATATCTCACAAAATTTAATTTAGAGGCTAAGAGTTAAAATCAGTTCTCATAAGTTAATTCCACTCAGAACTTAACTTATGTTAAGAGCCTTAGGCATAAAAACCTTTTACTCCCCTTTCATAAGCAAATTACTGACAGAATTTAACTTATATTTTGAGCTCAGGAGCTTTAATACTTGTTTACCTCTACTCCCCCTTTTGTCATCAACAAAGAGTTTAAGAAAAAAAAAATTTCAGAATTTTGAGAGAGTTTGAAAAACATGTGAGATAACCATGCAATCATATAAGTAATCAAGCAGTAAAGATGAGAATCAGAGCAGTCTTGATTTTACATGAAGTATATGACATTGCATTTTTGAAAAACGAATGATGTTTAGAAGTAGAAAAAGATAGTTCAGAGCTTCTGATCAGAGCATTCTTTGTTCAGACATAGCTGTTCAGTATATCTTATTCAATATCACTGAACTATTTTGGACAAAATGGTTCAGATCATATACCTACTTGAAGGTTTTAGCACTGTTGGATTTATATCAGAACCTGATACCAACATATGGTTCAGTGTTGATACCAAGATATAGCATTTGGTTGAGTGTGGACTCAAAAGTTCAAGTGCTGCTGAATTCTTTCAGACCAACTGATACCAATTTTTAAAATAAGTTCTAAAAGCCTGAACATGTTTGATACACTTTGAGCATTTAAAAAAATGTGTCTGTGTTAAAACATTTTAAAAACAGACTAATACCAACTGAAATTGTTTGTTAAGCAATTTTAGCATTTGATACCAAAACAGAAAATCACATTTTTATATTGATGACTTTGGGAGGGATAAAGTATAAACTTTCAAGGCTTTAATCATCATTGCCCATGGTTATACTTATCAGATTCTGACCAAGCATTAGATTTCTATCAGATTCAGAAGTCAGAAAATCCAGGTTCTGAACCTTCAGACTCTGAAGTTTTTCAGGCTTAACTTTCTTCAGACTCTCAGAAAATGAGTGTCTGATAAGTCTTAGCTTCTGATAAACTCAGAATCTTAGTTTTCATTCAGATTCAAGCATATTTTCAAGAGATAAAGTGCATGTTCAGATTCTTTTTAATAAAATTGAATCTTTTTTCTGTTAGGGGTTTTGTGAATATATCAGCCCATTGATGATCAGTATCAATGAACTAGATATCCAACACACCCTTCTGAACATATTCTCTTATAAAATGATGTTTTATTTCTATATGCTTGGCTCTAGAATGCAGAATTGGATTTTTAGACAGACATATTGCAGCAGTATTATCACAATAAATTGGAATGTTATCTGCATGAATCTGATAATCCTCTAATTGATGTTTCATCCAGAGCAGTTGTGTGCTACAACTTGCAGCTGAGATGTATTCTGCTTCAGCTGTTGACAGAGCAATAGTTGCTTGTCTCTTGCTGGCCCAGGATATCAGATTTTCACCAAGAAACTGACAGTTTCCACTGGTGGACTTTCTTTCGATCCTGTCCCCAGCATAATCAGCATCACAGAATCCAACTAGCTTATAATCCAAGTATTTCTTATACAGAAGTCCCAGATTAGTTGTTCCTTTCAGATACCTAAAGATTCTCTTGACAGCAGTCATATGAGATTCTCTAGGATCTGACTGGAATCTAGCACACAGACATACACTAAACAAAATATCTGGCCTAGAAGCAGTTAAGTATAAAAGAGAACCTATCATACCTCTATACATCTTCTGATCTACTTTAGAGCCATTGTCCTCTTTGCTTAAGGTGCAGGTAGGATGCATTGGTGTTGTCATCAGCTTACAGTCATCAAGCTGGAACTTCTTCAGAAGCTCCTTAGTGTATTTTGACTGATGAACATAAACACCATCTGTGCATTGGTTGATTTGAATTCCCAAGAAGAATTTCAACTCACCCATCATGCTCATTTCAAATTCATCCTGCATTAACTTAGAAAACTCTTTGCAAAGAGAGGCATTAGTAGAACCAAATATGATATCATCAACATATATTTGCACAATTAAGATTTCTTTCTTAACAGTTTTTCTAAAAAGTGTATTGTCAACTTGACCTCTTACAAAATCATTTTTAATGAAGAAATTGCTTAGTCTTTCATACCAAGCTCTAGGAGCTTGTTTCAGACCATACAAAGATTTTTTAAGTTTAAACACAAAATCTGGATTTTTAATATCTTCAAAACCAAGAGGTTGTTTTACATACACTTCTTCAGTAATTACACCATTTAAGAAGGCACTCTTAACATCCATATGGTACAAGATGATATCATGATTAACATCATAAGAAATAAGTAACCTGATTGCTTCCAGTCTTGCAACTGGAGCAAAAGTTTCTGTGTAATCAATTCCTTCTTGCTGGCTGTAACCTTGAGCTACCAGTCTTGCCTTGTTTCTGATCACTTCTCCTTGTTCATTGAGCTTGTTCCAGAACGCCCATTTTGTTCCAATGATGTTCTTATGATCAGGTCTTGCAACCCGATCCCAGACATCATTCCTTTGAAACTGGTTCAGTTCTTCCTGCATTGCTACAATCCAGCCATCATCTGCAAGTGCTTCATCAGCTGTTGTGGGCTCAATCATCGATAGCAGGCCAAGCATAGACTCATTCTGACTGAATGCTGATCTTGTCTTCCTTGGACTGTTCTTGTTCCCAATGATCAGCTCCTCAGGATGTGAAGACTTATACTTGAATGAGGTTCTGGGTGGATTAGCTTCTGAAGAGCCATCAGGGATTTGTTCAGACCATGTTGGTCTTGATTTGCTTCAGGAGTAGTGTCATTGTCAGAGAGTTTCTCAGATTCTTCATTGTTTTCAGCTTCTGAACTTTCTTCAGACTCTGAACTAGGTTCAGCTTCTGAAGGTTCTTCTGAGAGTCTGAAATCTGCAAAACTCTCAACCAGCTCTGGTATTTCATTACCAGGCTTCTTATCATCAAACCTAATATGTATAGCTTCTTCAACAACATGTGTTTCAGAATTATACACCCTGTATGCTTTAGATCTCTCTGAGTAACCTAAAAAGGTACCCTTTTGAGCCTTAGCATCAAATTTCTTTAGGTAGATTTTATTGTTTAGTATGTAGCAAGTACAACCAAACTGATGAAAATAAGAAATACTTGGTTTTCTTCCTTTAAACAGTTCATATGCTTTTTTATTCTGAATAGGTCTGATATAGATCTTGTTCTGAATATAACATGCTGTGTTTACAGCTTCTACCCAAAAGTACTTAGCAATTTTGGATTCATGGATCATGGTTCTGGCCATTTCCTGTAAAGATCTATTCTTTCTCTCTACAACTCCATTTTGTTGTGGAGTTCTAGGAGATGAGAACTCATGGAGAATTCCATGATCTTCACAAAAATTTTCAAAAGGTTCATTTTCAAATTCCCCACCATGCTCACTTCTGATTTTTAAAATTTTCAAATCAGTTTCATTTTGTACTTGTTTGCAGAATTTGAAAAACACATCATATGTTTCATTTTTAGTTCTGAGGAATTTAACCCAAGTCCACCTACTGTAATCATCAACAATTACAAGTCCATACTTCTTCCCATTGATTGAAGTTGTTCCAACAGGACCAAACAAATCAATGTGAAGGAGTTCTAAAGGTTTAGAGGTGGAAACAATGTTTTTAGACTTAAAAGAAGTTTTTGAAAACTTTCCAATTTGGCATGCACTGCACAGTGCATCTGAGTGATAATCAATTGTAGGTAGGCCTTACACCAGCTGTAACTTGCTAAGCTTAGAGATGAGTCTCCAGTTAGCATGTCCCAGCCTTTTGTGCCAAACCTATTTCTCATCACTCACAGACAGAAGGCAAACTACCCTCTGCTGAACCAATTCAGAAAAATTGATTTTATAAACATTGTTTTTCCTGTTTCCTTTGAACACTACAGACTTATCTTTGTTATTGATTACAGTACAAGTGTTCTTATTGAACAAGACTTCATAATTACTGAAATTCTGGCCAGGCAATAAACAGAGTTACCAGGTTCAGGTTCTGATGAAAACTTAGCAGGTTCTGAACAGAACTTAGCACAATTTTAAAAGCAAATAATAGGCGGAAAATAAACGTGCAGGAAAGCTAAAAACACACAAGGTTTGTTAACCCAGTTCGGAGTAAACACCTCCTACTCTGGGGGATACCAATCCAGGAAGGAAATCCACTATAGGATTTAACCCAAAGACTCAAGACACTGACTCCCAGTTCCCAGCCTTAGCAATTAAACTCCTCCTAGTCAGACTTCTACCCAACTCTGAGTAATAGAATCCTCTAACTTCCTATTCAAGCAACTAAACCCAGCTACTTGAACAACCCTTAACAATCCCCTGTTTTTGAACACAATTTCAATGACAACACTTCATTCGTACCTAAAGGCTTAGAATGAATTACAACTCAATGAAAACACTAAACCAACTCAAAACATATGAGTGGTGCACAAAACAACTTAAAAACAAACACAGACTCAATTTTCTGAATTTTTTAACTCTCTAAATCGTAAGTCTTGAAAGCAGCATCACTCCTCCTTATATAGTCTTCAGTCTTGCAACATAAATAACAAACTAATCTTCTGAATTGATTTGTTACTGAAATAAGATTGGTCCAATAATGTAACAAATAAAACTGTATTGAATCTTTGAAAGATCATAACAGGAAAATACAAATTTCATATCTTTGAACCAAATCTTCAATAAAATCTTCTCAGCATTCTAGAAGCAATTATACAAAGATAATTCCTTGCTAAATCTCCCAAGATACGCGCAAAAACTAATCTGAAAACCCAGCTTCTGATGTGGTCAACAAAAGTCAACGCTGGCTTCAGAACCTGAAATCAGCTTCTGAACTGCTACAGTGCATTCAGCTTCTGATGACATTTTCTGCTTCTGAATGGCTTCAAAACACAAAACTTGCAACTGAAGAAATGTTTCAAATATGGAGATGCTTCTATTCAATACTTTGGTTTTGCCAAAACATGCAGCCAACACCAAAAGACTCAACAATCTCCCCCTTTGGCAAATTTTTGGCTAAAACCATCCAAGTTCTTCAATCTCTTTTATAATCAACTCAGCAATGAAGAACTCCACAATAATACATCATAGTAATTAGTTTAGGCAGCGGATTCAGCTATGTTAAACACAAACCAGCTTCAATTCTACATAACAGCTACTAAAGCACACATATGCTACTGATCAACTCCTGATCATAACAAACATGGAATCAGAGCTACTAATCAACTCCCCCTGAATTTTCACAAACATATAAACTCCCCCTTACTACTGAACTGCAGTGATAAATGGTATCAGAGCATACTTCAGGAGCAAAACACTTCAGGAGCAAAATCTGGTATCAGAGTACAATATCAGAGTACAATTGTTCTTCAACACTCAGGATTTTAATAACCATAATCTCCCCCTGAGACACAAATTCCCCTTTGATCATATCTGGACATATCTTGTTGCTGCAATGGTTAGCTTATGAACAAAACTAGCTAGCTTCTGAATCAATGACACACATTCTGAACAACTCTTGTCTGAGTAAAAACATAAGATTTTCTCCCCCTTTTTAGCCACAAAATTATGACAAACAATAGTCTTTATATAGGGATTAAAATCAAAATAAGTAACACAGATCCTTGAAAACATATCAGACTCAGACTCAGGTTCAGGATCACACTTAGCACAGGCACAACTGGCAGGTACTCTATCTTCCTCACATCCAGTTTGCAGTAATTGCTATAACTCTTCATACAAACACACACCTAACTTGCTCCTTAAGTTTTCAAACTGTTTAGCATCCAAGGCCTTTGTGAAAATGCCTGCAACTTGTTCTTCAGTAGCTACATGTTCCAGCTGAATAACTTTATCCTCCACAAGGTTTCTGATAAAATGGTGTCTGATATCAATGTGTTTAGTTCTGCTGTGCTGTATTGGATTCTTAGAGATGTTGATTGCACTCAAATTGTCACAGAACAATGTCATAACACCTTGTTTCAAGTTGTACTCCTCCAGCATCTGTTTCATCCAAACCAGTTGTGAACAACTACTCCCAGCAGCAATATACTCAGCTTCAGCAGTTGACAATGAAACACAGTTTTGTTTCTTGCTGAACCAAGATATTAAGTTATTTCCTAAAAAGAAACAACCTCCTGAGGTGCTCTTCCTGTCATCAGCACTTCCAGCCCAGTCAGCATCACAAAATCCCATCAATTCAGAACTTGAACTATGAGAATACATGATTCCATAGTCACTTGTGCTATTCACATACTTCAAGATCCTTTTAACTTGTGTCAGATGACTCATCTTAGGATCAGCT
This sequence comes from Medicago ruthenica, assembly GCA_018208015.1. NCBI lineage: Eukaryota > Viridiplantae > Streptophyta > Magnoliopsida > Fabales > Fabaceae > Medicago > Medicago ruthenica. The sequence continues at coordinate 31,435,873 of CM031376.1, forward strand.
TGGTATCTTGCACATACTCCAACAGCATAAGTGATATCAGGTCTGCTTGCAGTTAAATACAATAAACTCCCTATCATGCTTCTGTACTGACTTTGATCAACTGATACTCCTTGTTCATCTTTCGTTAGCTTCAGATGAGTAGCAGCTGGTGTCTTCTTATGAGCAGCAGATTCCATACCAAACTTCTTCACTATGTTCTTGGCATATTTACTCTGAGAGATAAAGATTGTATCTTCCATTTGCTTGACTTGCAATCCAAGAAAATATGTCAGCTCACCAACCAAACTCATGTCAAATTCTGATTGCATTTGCTGAACAAACAGTTTGACCATCTTCTGAGACATTCCTCCAAACACTATATCATCCACATAAATCTGAGCAATCATCAGACTCCCATTTTCATCTTTCACAAACAAAGTCTTATCAGAACCTCCTTTTCTGTAACCTTGAGCCACAAGAAACTGAGTCAGCCTGTCATACCATGCTCTTGGTGCTTGCTTCAATCCATATAAGGCCTTCTTTAACTTGTACACATGTTCTGGAAACTTTGGATCTACAAAACCCTTAGGTTGTTCAACATACACTTCTTCTTGCAGATATCCATTCAGAAATGCACTCTTTACATCCATCTGGAATAACTTGAACTTGAGAATGCAGGATACCCCCAACAGTAGTCTTATGGACTCTAGTCTGGCCACAGGTGCAAAGGTTTCATCAAAATCAAGTCCCTCAACTTGAGTATAGCCTTGAGCAACCAACCTTGCTTTGTTTCTGACTACAGTACCATTTTCATCTGTTTTATTCTTGTATATCCACTTAGTACCAATCACATTCAATCCTCCAGGTCTTGGAACCAGATCCCACACTTCACTCCTCTTGAATTGATTCAACTCATCTTGCATTGCTTCAATCCAAAATTCATCAGTTAGGGCTTCTTTCACATTTTTAGGTTCAAACTTTGACACAAAGCATGAATCAGTAGCAGCATCTGATCTCCTGGTTCTGACGCCTTGATCTAAGCTTCCAATGATTAAGTCTTTAGGATGATCCTTCTAAACTCTAATGGATGGCCCTTTACCATTTGGAACTTGATCTGTTTGATCTTCTGCTTCTTCAGACTCTGAATGCTTTTCTGCTTCTGAGATTTGTTCTTCTGATACTTCAGACTCTGGAACAACTTCAGGTTCATTCTTTTCATTCTCAGCAGACAAATCATCAATAACCACATTTATGGACTCCATCACAACCTTGGTTCTGGAATTAAACACCCTGTAAGCTCTGCTGTTCACTGAATAACCCAGGAATATGCCCTCATCAGACTTTGGATCCAGTTTTTTTCTATTCTCTCTGTCGGCTAAGATATAGCATCTGCTCCCAAAAAGATGGAAATATTTCACAGTTGGCTTCCTCCCTTTCCACAATTCATACAGAGTAGATGTTGTTCCCTTTTTCAAAGTGACTCTATTGTGTATGTAACATGCTGTGTTCATAGCTTCAGCCCAAAACATATATGGCAGCTTCTTAGCATGCAGCATAACCCTTGCACATTCTGCTAATGTTCTATTCTTCCTCTCCACTACACCATTTTGCTGAGGTGTGATAGGTGCAGAAAACTCATGCTTTATACCTTCAGAAGCACAGAATTCTGAAAAGCTCTTGTTTTCAAATTCTTTGCCATGATCACTTCTGATTCTGATAATCCCATTATCCTTCTCTCTTTGTAGTTGGATGCACATCTCTTTGAAAACTTCAAAAGTGTCAGACTTTTCTCTAACAAAGCTGACCCATGTATATCTTGAGTAGTCATCTACCATTACAAAGGCATATCTTTTTCCTCCAATACTTTCTACTTGCATAGGCCCCATTAAATCCATATGAACAAGTTCTAGTACTTTGGTAGTTACCTGATGAACTAATCTGGGATGAGACTTTCTTGTTTGTTTACCAATCTGACAATCACCACAAACACTGTCCTCATTGATCTTCAGATTAGGCACACCTCTGATAGCTTCAGTACTTAGGATTTTCTTCATGCCTTTCAAATGCAAATGTCCTAGTTTCTGGTGCCAGAGTTTGACTTCCTCTTCTGAGCTCATAAGACAAGAAGTCAGACTTCTTTCTTCTTCCGAAACCCACAAATAACAATTGTCTTTGGATCTGCAGCCCCTCATCTGAGTTTTTCCATCCTGATCAGTAACAATACACTCCTGCTTGTTGAAATTAACTTTCAAATCCTGATCACACAGCTGGCTAATACTGATCAGATTAGAGGTTAATCCTTCCACCAGTAGCACATCATTAAGTCCGGGCAAACCTTCTCTGATCAAATCTCCAATACCCAGAATCTGACCTTTTACACCATCTCCAAATGTCACATAACTTCTGGAGTATGATCTGATATTGCTAAGCAGCTTCTTCACACCAGTCATGTGCCTTGAACACCCACTATCAAAATACCAGTCTTCTTTTGAAGTGGCTCTCAGTGAAGTATGAGCAATCAAGCCTACATTTTGAACTTTGGGCTTCCACACCTTCTGAACATTGTGTCTGATAGTAGCTGGTTCCACTTTTCTATACTGAAAATGTTCAGGATACCCATAAAGTTTGAAGCAGAATGGTTTGATATGCCCTTTCTTTCCACAATGATGACAGATCCATGGATGATTTCTCCTTCTTTTGTTTCTGAAAAATTTCTGGGGTTGCTTCTGGGGTAGCATCTGAACATGCTTCTCACCTTGCATCTGAACATGCTTCTGAGATGTTCCAATAATAGGATCATCAGTCTTAGTGGCAGGAACAAACTTTTTAACAAGAATCTCCTGTTTGGGGTTCTGAATATGATCAACAAAACCTAAACCAGTTTTTCCTTGTTGCTGAGCACCCAAAATTTCATCCAACACATTAGTAGCAGTATTCATCATTCTAACCTGCTTTTTCATATGTTCAAGTTGGGAATTTAACTGGTTCACTTCTTCTTTTAAATCTGAATTCTGCACAAGAAGTTCTCCTTTTTCAGCCTCCAGTTGAAAAATAGTCTCCTTTTGATCCAGAACTTGTTTGCAAACCTCAGCACTTCTGGTATACAGCTTCCTATAGTTGTCAGCTAGTTCATCATATGAGGTTTTAGCAGCTTCAGACACAGATGAGGCTTCAGACTCTGAGTCAGACTCTGAAAAGTCTCAGACTCTAAAACAGCTTCCTTCTTCAAGATAGCTCCTGTCCTCACTACCAGACCAGTATCACACATATCAGATTCACTAACATCATCATCTTCAGAACCATCATCAGACCATGCAACAGCTAGGCTCTTCTTCTGTTTCTTAAGGAAAGTAGGACATTCAGATTTGATGTGTCCATAACCCTCACACTCATAGCACTGCACACCTTTAGCTTGATTACTTTTCTCCTCAGACTTGGTCTTCTTCTCATCAGTTTGTTGCTTTTTGTTATTGAATCTAAAATTCTGACCTTTGGATTTGGCTTTTCTGTTAACATTCTTCAGAATCTTGTTGAATTGTTTTCCCAGCAACACTAGAGCTTCTGATAAGTCATCCTCCTCAGACTCTTGTTGATCATCAGCTTCAGCATTCACAGTAAAAGCTATACCTTTCCCTTTCTTATCAGGCTGTTTGCAGAATGCAGTCTGAAAATTTAACAAAGAACCAATGAGCTCTTCAACCTTCATAGCAGAAATATCATGAGCCTCCTCAATTGCTGTAACCTTCATATCAAACCTTCTGGGCAGGGACCTGAGGATTTTTCTCACTAGCTTCTCATCAGACATCTTCTCCCCTAGATAATCAAAGGAATTTGCCATATCTAGCACATTCATGTAAAAATGCTGAATGGATTCATCTTCCTTCATCTTCAGGTTCTCAAATTTGGTGGTCAGCAGCTGCAATCTGGACATCTTCACTTTAGAAGTTCCTTCATGAGTTGTCTTTAAAATTTCCCAGGCCTCCTTTGCAACAGTACATTGTTTGATGAGTCTGAACATATTCTGGTCCACACCATTAAAGATTGCATTCAAAGCTTTTGAATTTCCCAGTGACAGATCATCTTCAGCTTTGGTCCATTCCTCCTCAGGCTTCAGAACCTCAATCTTGTTACCATCTTTGTCTGTATACACAGGATGATCCCAGCCTTTAATCACAGTTTTCCAAGTCCTGCTGTCAATAGACTTTAGAAAAGCACACATCCTAGACTTCCAATACTCATAGTTTGTGCCATCTAGTAGGGGTGGTCTATTGACATAGCCTCCTTCTCTATCCATGCTTACCAGAAATTAATCCCTCTGGATCTCACCCAAAACACAGGCAGGGTGCCTGCTCTGATGCCAATTGAAATTCTGGCCAGGCAATAAACAGAGTTACCAGGTTCAGGTTCTGATGAAAACTTAGCAGGTTCTGAACAGAACTTAGCTCAATTTTAAAAGCAAATAATAGGCAGAAAATAAACGTGCAGGAAATCTAAAAACACACAAGGTTTGTTAACCCAGTTCGGAGTAAACACCTCCTACTCTGGGGGATACCAATCTAGGAAGGAAATCCACTATAGGATTTAACCCAAAGACTCAAGACACTGACTCCCAGTTCCCAGCCTTAGCAATTAAACTCCTCCTAGTCAGACTTCTACCCAACTCTGAGTAATAGAATCCTCTAACTTCCTATTCAAGCAACTAAACCCAGCTACTTGAACAACCCTTAACAATCCCCTGTTTTTGAACACAATTTCAATGACAACACTTCATTCGTACCTAAAGGCTTAGAATGAATTACAACTCAATGAAAACACAAAACCAACTCAAAACATATGAGTGGTGCACAAAACAGCTTAAAAACAAACACAGACTCAATTTTCTGAATTTTTTAACTCTCTAAATCGTAAGTCTTGAAAGCAGCATCACTCCTCCTTATATAGTCTTCAGTCTTGCAACATAATTAACAAACTAATCTTCTGAACTGATTTGTTACTGAAATAAGATTGGTCCAATAATGTAACAAATAAAACTGTATTGAATCTTTGAAAGATCATAACAGGAAAATACGAATTTCATATCTTTGAACCCAATCTTCAATAAAATCTTGTCAGCATTCTAGAAGCAATTATACAAAGATAATTCCTTGCTAAATCTCCCAAGATACGCGCAAAAACTAATCTGAAAACCCAGCTTCTGAACTGCTACAGTGCATTCAGCTTCTGATGACATTTTCTGCTTCTGAATGGCTTCAAAACACAAAACTTGCAACTGAAGAAATGTTTCAAATATGGAGATGTTTCTATTCAATACTTTGGTTTTGCCAAAACATGCAGCCAACACCAAAAGACTCAACAATTACTATCACATAATTGACTTATTCTAAGTAAATTATGTCTAAGTCCATCTACCAGCCAAACATTATCAATGTACAGGGAAGAATTACCTATCTTACCAGTACCAATGATATTTCCTTTCTGACTTCCTCCAAACCCCACAGTTCCTCCCTCTTTCTGAGTCAGGGTTTGGAACATAGACTTGTCTCCTGTCATATGATGCGAGCATCCACTGTCCAGGTACCAGGACCTTTCCTTTTCTCTGGATGACATGCACTGCAATAGAAATGATCTCAGACTTAGGTACCCAGATTTTCATGGGTCCTTTGGGGTTAGTCCTAAAAGGTTTTGGCTTTTTCATCTTGTGTCTGAAGTTATGATATTCAGACTTGTTCTGATATTTTGGATATGAATCCTTATATCTGGAATAAGTCTGAGTTCTAGAACCTGAGTTCTTCAGAACCTGAGACTTGAAAGTCTTTCGTTCTGATTTCTTCAGAGCTCTAACTTTGTTAGCTTCAGACACAAGGCAAGCTTCAGTTTTGCCTTTCTTAAAAGAATCAGAAGCAGAAGATAGATTTGCTTTGTTTTGCTTGCTTTGCCTGACTTTCTGAGATTGAAAATGTTTTGTATTGACTGGTTTAGTAGTTTTAGAAGTTTTCATAAACTCAGTCTTAGAAAAATTTGAGTTTGAATTCTTCAGACTCTGATACTTACTAGTTTCAGGTTCTGAACTCTTCAGACTTTGAACATTTTCAGGTTTAGAGTCTGATTTTCTCTTACTCTTAGGCTTAGAACCTTTTGGCTTAGATTTAGGCAAGGTTTTAACATCTGCCTTCGTCTTACCCTTAGGTTCAGAAGCTTTAGAGTCTGAGCAGTTCAGAACTTCAGACTCAGTCTCAGTTTCTGATATTTTCAATTTCTCAGAGTTATCAGAAGCAGGCACAAAGCATATTTCATTGCTATTCATAATATTTCCAGAACAAGAAGGTGTGTTTGATTCATTTGAAAGTTTGAATGAATCATTGTTAAATCCAATACCTTCACCTTTGTTTCTGTAAATACTATAAATCATAGAAGCAACTTTACTTCTATTTATACCAGTTAAAATGAAGTCCTGAAGAGCAATTTCATGTTCATTAGGAATAGCTTCAGGTTTCTTATGAGCCTCATCTCTGAGTTCTTGAACTTCTTCATCAAACTCAATTATTTGATTCTGAAGTTTAAGATTTTCCTCAGACAGCAAGTTAGTTTTATTTTTCAAAGATTTTATTTCTCCTAACTTGCTTTTGAGATGACTCATAAGATCTTTAACTGTTTCAATTAATTCAGATCTAGTGAGTTCAGAATATACCTCATCTTCTTCATATGAATCTGAACATGATTCTGCATCAGAAATTGCAGTTGCCATCAAGGTCAGGTTTGCTTCTTCTTCATCAGACTCAGACTCATTGTCTAGATCATCCCATGCTGCCATGAGACTCTTTTTAAGTTTGTTTCTGAAGTTACTGGACTTTGAGCTGGACTTCTTTGCTTTCTCTTTAGACTTTTCCTTCTGAAGATCAGGACAGTCAACAATAAAATGTCCAGGCTTCTTGCAGTTGTAGCAGCCCTTCTGATCTTCCCTCTTTGAACTAGATCCTCTAAAGTTACTGCTTCTGTTAGAGAATTTTTTCTTTCTATTCATTAGATACTGAATTCTTTTAGAAAGCATTGCAAGCTCATCAGCATCTGAATCTTCTTCAGAATTTCCCTCAGGAAATTCTTCTTCAGATTCAATTGCTTTCAAAGCTTTAACAGGCTTTCTTTTAGATTTCAGAGCTAATGATTTTGGTTCTCTAACAGACTCATCCTCATTGAGTCCCAGTTCATGCACCTTGAGGGAGCTTATAAGATCATCAATACTTAAAGTATTCAGATCCTTAGCTTCCTCAATAGCAGTCACCTTGGGTCTCCATTTAGATGGCAGACTTCTTAAGATTTTATTCACATGATCAGCTGTGGTATAACTCTTCTTCAGAATTTGAAGTCCAGAAAACAGAGTCTGAAATCTTGAGAACATTGTCTCAATATTTTCATCCTCTTTCATTCTGAACAATTCATATTGCTGAACAAGAATGTTAGCCTTAGCTTCTCTAACCTTTTTGTTACCTTCATAGTTAGAGCAGAGGGATGTGAATATAGCTTTGGCTGTTGACTTGTCACTCAGCTTCTGATACTCAGTGTGAGGTAATGAATCCACAATTATTCCTCTCACATTGTGATGCTTTCTATATATCTTTATCTCTGCATCACTCAAAGCTCTTCTGTTGACAACAACACCTTCTTCATCAACTGTAATTGTGATTCCATATTCAATAATATCCCATAGTCAATCATCAATATCAATTATATGACTGTATATTTTACTCTTCCACCAAGAGAACTTCTCAGGATCACCAGTAAATATTGGGGGTTTATTGTGTGACCTGGATTTTCTATCATCAGTACCATTCATATTGAACAGAAGTATGTCTACCACCAGGAGGAGGAGGTGGAGGTGGAGGGGAACCACTAGAAGACATGTTTTTCTCAGGATCAAGACTAACACACTGTTAAGTGTTAATATCAGAACCGGAGCTTTGATACCAACTGAAGGTGAGAAAAACACACAAGAATGGGGGGGTTGAATTGTGTGGACTCAAAAACTTGGTTTTCTTTTGTAACACCCATACTAAATTATCTAGAATATTTAGCATGTGTATTAATCTGATACTGGGTACATTAAAATTTACAATAATTAATATATACAAATCACTGAATGAATACAAATTGCTCGTTTACATAAATATCCAAATGTCAGATACAATTACTCTTTCATATACATACATAAAATCTATCAACCTCCTGAGCCTGTCCTTGACGAGCATTTGCACTCCATCCAGCGTCTTCCTGAAGATCTTCAACTGAAAGCCACCTGGCTACCTGAAAACCTGCACCAGAAGGATAGGGATGAGACATAACGTCTCAGTGAGCTCCTACCCTACCTACTGTTGGCAACCTCGGGGAACCTAGGGTCGCCGTGCCTACCTCGGCAATCTTGGGGATACCTATGATTGCCAAGTCTTAACCTTACCCATAGTGGGCTATCTGACTGATCCTGATAAACTGTGTAGTCATAAACTGGACTACATCCTGCTAAAATTAGTGATCAAGGGGAATCCTAGGATCACTTTCTGAGTCTGATACTGAATAGTCCTGAGATCTAGACTATATCCTGATAATTGGGTGATCGAGGGAAATCTAGGATCACCGCCTGATAACTGATTATCTGATATCTGATACTTTTCTGATAACTATTCTCTGTCTGATAACATAATAAAATAATTAACTGATAAATGTCTTATGTTAGCTGTTAGCGTTGAACAAACAATGTTATCTGAGTTCATTTTACGGAATGCCCCCGGGTGGAGTAACCCCGAAGCACATTCCCCTGATAACCGGTGAAAATTCCTATCATATCAGGCTAACACCGGACTCCTCTTGTCGTCGTGCGGTCATCCTTGCGGAATAACACGTCCCACTGGCGTGAACCTCCTGTGTCCCACTGGCGTGAACAGCAGAAGACACGACTTATCTTACGCGTATACCCCCCGTGTCCCACTGGCGTGAACGACGGAAGACGCGAATTATTATATTTCATTATTAATCTTAACTGATGCGTATACCTCCCGTGTCCCACTGGCGTGAACGACGGAAGACGCAATTAATATTCTTTAATCTTATGCATGAACCTTCCATGTTCCACTGGCGTGAACGATGAAAGTCACGACTTAAAGGTAATAATCTTAATCTGTTCTCTACGTGAACCATTCGTGTCCCACTGGCGTGAACATCGAAGGCCACGGCTTAAACTTGCTAATTCTTGTACACTTAACCTATAAAAGGTTCTAGACTCGAATATGGTAACGTTCTTGTATAATCTTATTAACCTATCAAGGTTCTCGACTCATCGTTCTCATGAGCCATTGTCTATAGTGGGAACTATGTCCCTATCTTACTTGGTGTCTTAGGGATAAATCTACCCAATGTCTTACTTGATTACTTGATTCTTAATGAGGTTAATCCTCAATGATAAATGAAGTTTCTAACCCCACACTCATGTTAATACAAGGCATACCATGATCTATTCTTCCATTTTTAAATGTACAAAAGCATACTGGCGCTGTGCGGATGACTTCTGGCTAGAAAAACACATTTCAAAAATGGGGTTCCTTGCTGGATCCATCGTGGCACGTTGCCACCCATCGTGGCACGATGGCTGCCTGATCACTATGATCATGGCACGATGAAAGCCATCGTGGCACGATGAATCCAGGGGTTGCAGCCCCTGTAGCTGTTCCAGAAAGTTCAAAAACGAGTTTTAATTCTAAACACAGTCCAGTAAGCATTCATACATCAAAATCAAAGGTTTTAAACATAGATGATCATAGCATAACAAGTATTAACATTAGGGAAACTAAATAATACAAATCTAGACAAAATCATCATGTATATATCTTTCCTCATAAACCTCAAAATTTACCCCTAAATGGGTATAAAGCTTAGTGGAGCTCACCTTAGTCCTCAAATGGTGCTGGTTAAGCTTGATTACCAAAGCCCTAAGTCTCTCCAACTCTAACTCTTCCCTTGTTCTTCCTTGTTCCTCTTTTCTTCCTCTTGTTCTAGCTTCTTAATCAAGCTTCCTTGCAAGTATTTTCTCACTAGAGTTTAGGTTGAAGTTTGGATAAAGGATGGTGAGTGAGGGAGGGCGTGTGACTTGGAGGAGAAGGGGAGAGAAAATGCTGAATTGGAATGAATGGAGAAAGAATGGAAACAAGAGATAAATATCTTGTTCCACAATCCAAACTAATCTCCCTCTTTGCCTTATTTACAAAAACGCCATTCCTCTTAATTTCTTATCTTTTCTTGCTTGCTTCTCAAGTTTCTACACAAATGAATGCTACATCTAAGCGGGATATTACTCTTGCCATGTAAATAAACCCATTAACTGACCATCTACCAAATTATCCTTTACTAAAAACATTTCTGATACATCGTCTCAATCTAATAAATACTTGAGTTTTAGGCGGGATGTTACAATCTACCCCCCTTAAAGAAATTTCGTCCTCGAAATTTAGAATCCACTATCATATATAAATGAATCTCCCATACTACTTCCTCTACTAGCCAAAATTCCAGTTCGTCTTGCTTATCGGAATCCATTGATTATATACTCAACCACTTTTCCTTTAACTGAAATGCTCGCGGTTGAATTGCATAACTCTTACGTAGTAGGATGTGAGGTTATCTAAACCATCGTATCCAACTCGCTTGACCACGTTCCTGGTTCATACACTTCTGCAAATCCAATTCTGGCGTTGTCCAGCTCTGACACTTGTACTAATTCTTATAAATACCTTCATAGTCCATGTAATCTTACTTTGACGACACTAGATCGTTCTCATTATCCTCAAATATTCCTACTCTTCAGTGGATTTCTTGCACTGCATTTATTTCCCATGAATTATTATCTTTAACTTTCGTCTCCTACAACGACAACTTACTTATAGACTTATATCATCATTCCATAAAGAATTATCCTTACACCGAAAACATCTGATATTATACACGCACATGCAAATGTAAGAAGTATTCTAACTTCGATAGTCCAAGACTCATAAGAGTCTAGCCCAAGCGATGAATGATATAAGTCGTCTTACATTTATCACATAATATAATTCGTAGCATATAGTTTGTATATATAAGCGAGCACGTGTACACTACTGACGGGTACACAATACATCACCCCATCTTTGTCCGACTAACGGGACATCACCCTTAATCTTAACGTATTTGAGGTACTACCTCATCAATTAGGAATCTTTCTTACTCTTAACTCTTAACTCATTTTGTAACATTCGGGATTTGCCTTTCAACTGGCTTGCCAGGTTTGCCCCGCCAATGTTACCCATATTTAACTCTTGAGTATACAACAACCCATAACATAGATTATGGTTACATTCTCTTAACATCGTAAACTTATTTTCTCATTCTGAACGCTGAATTCAAGATCCTTGTTTTCAAAAGAAAACTCCACTTAATTGCTACCAAACAGTACACTTTAAATCCTTCAATCATAACCTGAACTTACGTAGCCCTTTACTGTAGACTACGAGTGGCTTTTAAATCTGCATAAAAGTTCTTCTTCCTCTACTGATGAACATTAAGTACAATAATTTCCGAACTCTTTTGCTAAGATATGATGATATCAACTATTCTGTTCTGGTAAAAACCTTCATACTTAAACATTCCTGATTGCGTACCCCTATTACCAAAACACGTCACATAACTGAAAATCTGTTACACTACTATCTGGGTAGTTTAAGCATTACCTGTTATGTATATATATGTATATTAACATAACCTGATACATGTGACATGTTGACATAACGGAATACAACATGGATTAAACTCGTATGTCACTGCATTGACGTTTTCTGATCAATGCTTCAATTTCAAAGTACCATCTTGCAAATACAACCTTTACTGATATTACTTTATGCTTGATCCTGTTGATTAAACATTACTCTTCTAGTCCACCTAAGGTTACTGGGCTAAATTAGCTAATTTTACCGTATTAGCGTTGACTTCCCTGGCTCTAGACTCATTGTGCTAAAAGCATATTCTTCTCATTCTTTTCACAGAATCCTAAACTGCTTCGATTTCCATTTCTCTTGTATTTCAAAGTTTGAAATATCGCTCGGCTTAACTTTTAAAAAAAATTTCCTTCTAGAACTTATAACAAGTTCGAGTCGTCACTACTCACTGATATTATGTGGTTCATCTGACAAGGACTACCCAAGCATCCTTGAATTACTCTAAGCTTCAATTTAGAATTGTTTGTTAACTCATCCCGGAATTACTTTTCCGCTGCGCAACTCTGATCTAACCAAACACTTTGGGGTAGGAATAACACACCCTTATCAAATCCTCTGGCTGACTTGTTCCTTAATGACTTATAGCTATCACAGCAAAATCATCTTACATTCACTGATTCTTTTATGGCTTAAACCACCTGTTAAACTTACTGATTGGTCGTCATTTGACACTGTGTTTCCTTTGAACATAACCATATACTTACCTTCACGTTAATATGCCAAACTTGTAAACGGTTTTCGGCAACTGTTACGAGCCTAACAAAGCTCCTATCAACAGCTCATACTCTGATTCTTACTTATTCTCCATGTCCTGATTCCTGCGACCATCTCATGATCAACCCCAACATGTGTTATCGTTTTCTCATTGCAGAAACCGACCTAAAAGTATACCGGGAGCAGCTTAAGTCCACACACAATCACTTGTGGCATCTTCTAAAACATTCTATGATTTCCGGAGGTTCACATCTTTCATATACAGAATCTACTGAGGATCTGAGTCTTATTACTAATCATTCTATATCTATCCATAAGGATTTCATACCCATAATCTTTCCGAGACAGCTACGGTATCTATGGTTTTACCATACCTCTTAAATTACCTTCGAATCCCTCCGGTTAATTGATCTTAAGCTTCAAAACCTCTTCATTATCTTTCAAAACTGGTCTACTATAATCTTGTGCCATCTTGAACCTGCCTTCTTCATCCAAACGAGGAAATTCAACTTTATTCGTCCATCAGTTCACTAAATCCCGATGACTGGCCATTTAATATACATCTTATGTCGAATAAAATTTCAGTTAAGCTTAGCTTATTTCCAATCTTCTTACTAATAGAACACATATGAATATCTTATTCACGCCTCGATATGCAACGGGTCCTATTATCGACACTTATTCCTCCATCTTAGCTCTTAGGTTGCATACCAACTTCCTTTCTTAATTCTCAAATCTAGCATTTATGGTTCGGGAGGTGCGGCTGATCTGCCGGGGTTAATCTACTTGCGTTTCATGCTCAAAGACCACACTTGAGTGGTTAACTTCATTGTCCAGATGATTCTCTTAATCCACAATTCATTTAAACTTCTCGAACTGCGGTTCCCGTTAAGGTTCCACGTCATTCTTTAGAGTATTCCATAATTTCTTAGTCCGCATGTCATCCGCAAACGAGGTATCGTCCAACGTCGTGTCCAACTGGGTTGAGGTACTTCACCTCACAGATAATTTTCCTTATATCTCTGAGACCTTGCCACTATCAGGCTTCGTTACTTTACGGTTTGATGGCCACTACTTGGCGTTGATTACTCCCTCGCCAACTTCGTCATAGATTTTACCACCTTAATCTTCACCCTTCATAAACTTCATTCCTCCTTGGTCACATTCAGCTCTCGGACATTTATCCTAACTGTCATATACTAGACTGAGTTGATCAGGCTCAACTAGATGTGACCTTTAGAACAATATCCGGAACCCAATGGTCCCACTACTTTTATTGAAACTTTAATGACCCAAGGCACGGTCTGAATCGACCTGCTCTGATACCAATTGTAACACCCATACTAAATTATCTAGAATATTTAGCATGTGTATTAATCTGATACTGGGTACATTAAAATTTACAATAATTAATATATACAAATCACTGAATGAATACAAATTGCTCGTTTACATAAATATCCAAATGTCAGATACAATTACTCTTTCATATACATACATAAAATCTATCAACCTCCTGAGCCTGTCCTTGACGAGCATTTGCACTCCATCCAGCGTCTTCCTGAAGATCTTCAACTGAAAGCCACCTGGCTACCTGAAAACCTGCACCAGAAGGATAGGGATGAGACATAACGTCTCAGTGAGCTCCTACCCTACCTACTGTTGGCAACCTCGGGGAACCTAGGGTCGCCGTGCCTACCTCGGCAATCTTGGGGATACCTATGATTGCCAAGTCTTAACCTTACCCATAGTGGGCTATCTGACTGATCCTGATAAACTGTGTAGTCATAAACTGGACTACATCCTGCTAAAATTAGTGATCAAGGGGAATCCTAGGATCACTTTCTGAGTCTGATACTGAATAGTCCTGAGATCTAGACTATATCCTGATAATTGGGTGATCGAGGGGAATCTAGGATCACCGCCTGATAACTGATTATCTGATATCTGATACTTTTCTGATAACTATTCTCTGTCTGATAACATAATAAAATAATTAACTGATAAATGTCTTATGTTAGCTGTTAGCGTTGAACAAACAATGTTATCTGAGTTCATTTTACGGAATGCCCCCGGGTGGAGTAACCCCGAAGCACATTCCCCTGATAACCGGTGAAAATTCCTATCATATCAGGCTAACACCGGACTCCTCTTGTCGTCGTGCGGTCATCCTTGCGGAATAACACGTCCCACTGGCGTGAACCTCCTGTGTCCCACTGGCGTGAACAGCAGAAGACACGACTTATCTTACGCGTATACCCCCCGTGTCCCACTGGCGTGAACGACGGAAGACGCGAATTATTATATTTCATTATTAATCTTAACTGATGCGTATACCTCCCGTGTCCCACTGGCGTGAACGACGGAAGACGCAATTAATATTCTTTAATCTTATGCATGAACCTTCCATGTTCCACTGGCGTGAACGATGAAAGTCACGACTTAAAGGTAATAATCTTAATCTGTTCTCTACGTGAACCATTCGTGTCCCACTGGCGTGAACATCGAAGGCCACGGCTTAAACTTGCTAATTCTTGTACACTTAACCTATAAAAGGTTCTAGACTCGAATATGGTAACGTTCTTGTATAATCTTATTAACCTATCAAGGTTCTCGACTCATCGTTCTCATGAGCCATTGTCTATAGTGGGAACTATGTCCCTATCTTACTTGGTGTCTTAGGGATAAATCTACCCAATGTCTTACTTGATTACTTGATTCTTAATGAGGTTAATCCTCAATGATAAATGAAGTTTCTAACCCCACACTCATGTTAATACAAGGCATACCATGATCTATTCTTCCATTTTTAAATGTACAAAAGCATACTGGCGCTGTGCGGATGACTTCTGGCTAGAAAAACACATTTCAAAAATGGGGTTCCTTGCTGGATCCATCGTGGCACGTTGCCACCCATCGTGGCACGATGGCTGCCTGATCACTATGATCATGGCACGATGAAAGCCATCGTGGCACGATGAATCCAGGGGTTGCAGCCCCTGTAGCTGTTCCAGAAAGTTCAAAAACGAGTTTTAATTCTAAACACAGTCCAGTAAGCATTCATACATCAAAATCAAAGGTTTTAAACATAGATGATCATAGCATAACAAGTATTAACATTAGGGAAACTAAATAATACAAATCTAGACAAAATCATCATGTATATATCTTTCCTCATAAACCTCAAAATTTACCCCTAAATGGGTATAAAGCTTAGTGGAGCTCACCTTAGTCCTCAAATGGTGCTGGTTAAGCTTGATTACCAAAGCCCTAAGTCTCTCCAACTCTAACTCTTCCCTTGTTCTTCCTTGTTCCTCTTTTCTTCCTCTTGTTCTAGCTTCTTAATCAAGCTTCCTTGCAAGTATTTTCTCACTAGAGTTTAGGTTGAAGTTTGGATAAAGGATGGTGAGTGAGGGAGGGCGTGTGACTTGGAGGAGAAGGGGAGAGAAAATGCTGAATTGGAATGAATGGAGAAAGAATGGAAACAAGAGATAAATATCTTGTTCCACAATCCAAACTAATCTCCCTCTTTGCCTTATTTACAAAAACGCCATTCCTCTTAATTTCTTATCTTTTCTTGCTTGCTTCTCAAGTTTCTACACAAATGAATGCTACATCTAAGCGGGATATTACTCTTGCCATGTAAATAAACCCATTAACTGACCATCTACCAAATTATCCTTTACTAAAAACATTTCTGATACATCGTCTCAATCTAATAAATACTTGAGTTTTAGGCGGGATGTTACATCTTTCTTTTCAAAAATATGTTGAGTTCAGAAATAGGTTCTGAACTATTATCAAAGTTTAATTGCAGCGGATTCAAAATGAAAAGAGAGAGGGAAAGAGAGACATACAATGTTTTATACTGGTTCCTTCCACAAGTTGGAAGTAGTCCAGTCCCCTTGTTACGAACAAGAGATTTTAACTATAATCAGATGATTACAATTGCTCAACCACAAAGGAAGAGACTTCCAGTTGCTCAACCACAAAGGAAGAGGCTTCTAATGCTCAAGACACTAAGTCAAGAGGCTTCCCAATGCTCAGACACAAAGTACTAAGACTTCCTGCTCAGACCACAAAGGAATGAGATTACAACTTGCTCAAAACACTAAGTAATGAGACTTATGATGCTTAGTACGCAGACTAAGACTTAGACCAAACTGATTTACAAAGAAGGTAAGTTTGGGTTGAACACTTGATAAAATATCATAGGTGTTCACTTAATACAACACAGGTTAAGACTCTTAACCTTAAGAAATTCTATGATACAAAAGATGAAAGAATTTGTAAGAGTTTTGTGAACTATGAGTTTTGACAGCAAAAACAGAGCACAGTTTCAGACAGATTTTATCCAAGAGTCTTAGCAATTTTCTTCTTCAATTCTTCTTCCTTTTATAGAGGAAATTAGAGCTGTTGAAGATTTGCAGGTTTTAGGAAAAAAGCCGTTGCAAAAGAAGAACTAGGCTAGCTGAATTTGTGTGCTGAACTTTGCAGAAAACCAGAACTCAGCAGCCATTTTTGAATTGCTTTCCTTAAAAACTGGGGAATGTTTGAGTCAGGGAGACAACTGTTCCATTGGAGTTGTTCTGACATATGCAGGCATTAAATGCGCACAGTAACAACTACTTTTCTTGCCACATCAGACTTCAGAAGCTTCTTTGTGAACAGTACATCAGAAGCTCTCTTCAGAAGCACTGTTCATCAGACGCACTTCTTCAGACGTTGACTTTTGTTGACCTTCAGAAGCACTGTTCTTCAGACGCACTGTTCATCAGACGCTCCCTTCAGACGTTGACTTTTGTTGACCCTCAGACTCAGCCTTCAGACTCAACCTTCAGACCCAGTTTTCCCTCAAACTTGTAACTTGGCTTCTAAGCTTTCCTTTTTGCTCTAAGCTTGTTCTTCCATAACCAATATCAATTAATCAATATTAAACACGTGGTTCTGAAATAACTTGAACAAAGCATTAGCAATTTCCAATTTTCTTATCAACACTTTGTTATCATCAAAACCTTAGAAAGAGATGTTCATACAAATTGTTCCAACAATCTCCCCCTTTATTCAGAAGAGAGTTGTTTTACACATTTTGTTCCAACACACTCAAACAAATCTCCTTTTGTTTTTTGCTTTTTTCTTTTCTCTATCTTAGTAATCACTCCTTACAAGGATTACATCTTCATGTGTTGTTACCCATTCAAGGGATCAAGTTTGCATTGAATAAAATTCATCTTTAAACCTTTTCATTGTTTTGTGTTCTCAATGACTCATAAAATGTTGTTTTTATTCGTGATAAATAATGCATTGAAATATGGGAAATAATAAAAAAAACTTGCAAAAAAAAAAAGTGTATTTCACTTGAATTTCTTAAATGTCGAAAGAATTTCGTTGGTCTCCAATATTGCATCAAAGGACTCAAGGCCTGAAACACTTCATTAGTCATTTTAAGGTTCTTACTCTTCAGCAGAAGCAAGTACGTAGCTCACGGTACTTGAAACGCAAAGATCCCGAGTGTCGGAGGGACGAATTTCCCCAAATAAGCATACCCCACATTTCTCTCATCCACTAAGGTTGGATATCGATCAGCTTTCAAAGATGATCCTTATATCCCCAGTGATGTCCCAAATAAATCCCAATTTTCATTGGCACTCACAAACATAATTTCCAACTGAAGCCCAATTTTCATTGGCAGTCCCAAACATAATTTCCACCCAAAGCCCAATTTTCATTGGCACTCACAAACATAATTTCCATCCAAAGCCCAATTTTCATTGGCATTCCCAAACATAATTTCCAACCAAAACCCAATTTTCATTGGCAGTCCCAAACATAATTTCCAAATAAAGCCCAATTGTCATTGGCACCCTCAAACACAATTTCCAACAAAGCCCAATCGTCATTGGCACCTAATCACAACCAAAGCACAACCATGCTTGGCACCTACTCACAAGTAAAGCCAAATTTTCATTGGCACTCACACTCACAATTTCCAACCAAAGCCCTATTGTCATTGGCGCCTAATCACAACCTAAGCCCGACCGTGCTCGGCACCCGATCACAATCGAAGCTCAACATGTCATTTACTTACCACACATGTCATCATAATGCATGCATCATATCAAACTCATTCATTAGCATGCATCTCATATTCATATCATAATCTCCCTCACAATTTCTCATGCTCCCCATCAAGCACTCCCCGGTGAGTATCCCATATTCACCGACATTCACCAACAATTAGCCCAGTGTTCCCCAGTGAACCTCCTTCAGGAACTTCCCCAGCAGGTTTCTTCAAAAGAAAACCAGCGGGTCCTTTCACAAATTATCCCAATCTCCATTAAACTTACCTACATCCACTAAGTTTCCCCAGCAGAAACTCCTTATTGAGTCTACCTCATATCATATCATACTGCATAAAGCAACTTGAAGCATATCATACATCAACAATCATCTTTCCTTTCAACAATCTAAGTACTAGCCATGTCTAGATACGATTACATTTATCCCCAGGTCAGTCTAAGCACCCCCCGAGGCGACGACTCGACTTGTTTTAGATCTAAGCACCCCCCGAGGCGACGATCTATTTATCTTTTCAGTCTAAGCACCCCCCGAGGCGACGATCTGTTTATTTTTCAGTCTAAGCACCCACCGAGGCGACGACTTGTTGTAGATCTAAGCACCCCCTGAGGCGACGATCTATTTATCCTTTCAGTCTAAGCACCCCCCGTGGCGACGACTTGTCTTTTAGATCTAAGCACCCCCCGAGGCGACGATCTATTTATTTTTAGTTTATGCACCAGTAGCCAACCCAGAGGTGACCCTGCATTTACTTTTGTGCCCATTGCTTTCACATTTCAACACTTTCATTATTTACTACAGTCTTTTCTCACTTTGAAGGACAAAATTTGGATCCTTTATACTTAATTGCTCTTCACAAAGAGTTTACGTGATGCCCGTGGCATTCACATTCTCTACTGCAATTAAGTAGGGGCAGCTGTTGTACCCTAATTTTGTCCAAGCTTTTTTTCAAAAAAAAAATAACAAAAAAAAAAGAGAAAGTCAAAGTCAACACAAAGAAAAGTCAACTTTTCTTTTCCTTTTTTAATAAATAATAAATAATAATAAAAAGTTTTATTATTATTTGTTTATCTTTCTTTTTATTCTTTTTTATTTTATTTTATTTTATTATTATTATTATTATTATTATTATTATTATTATTATTATTATTATTATTACTATTATTATTATTTGTTAAGTTTGTTTCAAAAAAAGGAAAGAAGAAAAAAAAAGAAGAGGAGCACGTGCCTGTCACACTATTTCAGAAGCAAGTGGCTGCCCAAGGGCAACATTTCTTCTCTCTCATTTTCCTATGCTTCTGACCCTGGCTTTCCAGCCACCACCTTGCCATTTTCTCCTCTCTTCTTTATCAAAACCAGTCAAGGTAAGCTGCAAAACTGCTTGCCCTGGTTCTGAAACTGCTGCCCTTGTTCCAGCATTTCTTCCTTCCTCTGTGTGCAACACCTTTTCCATTGTTTCTCCCAACCTTTGCACAGTGCAGCACACCTTTTCCATTGTTTCTCCCAAGCTCTGCACGAGCAGCACCCTGTTTTCCCATGTTTCCAGCAATTCCTATCAAACTCAGCCCCAACTAGTTCTAAATTAATCCAAAGTCTTCACCATGATCACAAGGCAAGGTCACTTCCTTCCTTTTGCATTAAATGCTAACCAAAGTCTTGGTCTTAGCACACAAAACAGCCCTGTTTTAAGGGATTTGTCATGATTACAATTGATCACAATTTGCCTATATAAGCAACACAATGCAGAAGGTTTTGAAGAGAGTGGGTTTTAGGCAATTCAGAGAGAATTAAAACTGATCTTTTGGGCAATTTTTGAGAGAAAAACACAGAGCAATTTAAACATAGTTTTAACACAGTTTTAACACATAGCTTTAGCAGAGTTTTGAACAGAATTCAAATCTGATCTTAGAGCAATTCAGCAGTTTGTTTTAGAGAAATTTAGAGCAACTCAGAACCAGAATGAATAGCCAAAATTCCCAACAACCTTTGAAAGCCAAAAGCTCTGTTTTCTGTTTCTTTCTTTGCAAACAATCATAAACAAATCAAGCAATCAAACACAGCCATTAAATCTCCATAAACATCATACCCAGAGTGAAGAATAACAGCAAAACATCATTTGTTGTTGCTGTTCTTGTTCTTCATCACTTACATATTCAAGAAATCACAATCTTCCAAAGTCCTTTCCTTTTTCTTGCAACTAAAGCCTTGGCTAGGAATTTGTAAGTCATCCTAAACCTTTTATCTTTCATTTGCATTCTGTTTGCATTTGTTCTGGTTCCTGTTGTTTCAGCATCAGTTTTCTGCGTTCTTAGTTGGTTTTTTAACTCATTTTGAACTAAAAGCATCTTTTGAAACTCCAAAGAAATCCCAAAGTTTACAAAACACCAAAACAGAAGTGGTTTACTTCTTTTTCTTATTGATTTCGAAAGTTTTTTACCCCTTTAAGGTTCTGAAATCAGAAATCAGAAGCTTCTGAACAGTAGTTCAGAAGCAGCTTCTGAATAGTGCTTCTGAACTTCAGAGTCTGAACAGTGCTTCTGAAGTTCAGAGTCTGAGGGTTAACAAAAGTCAACGTCTGAACAGTGCGTCTGATGGTCAACAAAAGTCAATGTCTGAATAGTGCGTCTGAACAGTGCTTCTTAACCTCAGAGTCTGAACAGTGCTTCTGAAGTTCAGATTCTGAATTTCAGCTTCTGAAGCAGCTTCTGGGCATTTTTTTTAAGGTTCAGAAGCAGCTTCTGGGCATTTTTTAAGGTTCAGGTTTTTTGAACTTTTTTGAAAGGTTTAAAATTCATTTTTTTTCAAAGTATAACCAAGTGTTTTGGCTCTTATTTGGGATTTCTTAAGTTTCAACAACAAACTTGAATGAAAAAGGAGTGGTTTGACGTATGTCTTTCCATTCCCCGATTGAACAAACATTTGACGTATGTCTCGTTGTTTGGACAATCGTCATTCTTTTCAAACTTCACAAAAAATACATTTTACCTTCAACAATAAACTTGAATGAAAAATGAATGGTTTGACGTATGTCTCTCCATTCCCCGGTTGCACGGGCACTTGACGTATGTCTCGTTGTTTGGACAATCGTCATTCTATTTTCAAAAATACAAAACATAAAACAAATCCAACATACCAAAACTAATTTTTGGCCCCCCGTGGTCAATTAAACTAATTTTTGGCCCCCCGTGGTCAATTGAACTAATTCTTGGCCCCCTGTGGTCAATTGAGCTAATTCTTGGCCCCCCGTGGTCAATTGAACTAATTTTTGGCCCCCCGTGGTCAATTCAACCCTTTTTTCACAAACGGACATGTTTTATCAATTCTAACGCGATACAAACAAACGCTTAAGCCTCCCACGCGCGAGCATACAAGCTACGTTTAACCGCAAGAATACGATCAAAAAATTGTTCTTTAAAATAAACCAACAAACAAACGTGTTCTACCAAAGAACTACGTAGCTTTGAATTCTCCATCGCACCAGGAGATACGTAGGAGCAAGATCCCATTCTTGTCAAGCACACTAATAAAAAATATCTATCTTCCCCCTTTCTTTCTCCCCTTTATATATTAAAACATAGCAAGCAAACCTTTAAAAACACTTTTAGCCTTAACTAACTAGGAGGTTCCCGTTGAGTACAACAGATGTGAGGGGTGCTAATACCTTTCCCTTGCATAATCGACTCCCGAACCCGTTAATGCTTGCGATGACCATCCTTTCCACATTGCCAAGGGTTTTATCAACGTTTCCCTTTAAAAATAAAAACTTTGGTGGCGACTCCGCAGTCTTTCCGAGCGTCCTTACGCTCGAGCGTTTTTTTTTTAGAGAGCGCACACCTTGGTCTTGTAGTAATTATCTTCGAAATCCTTAATGGAGTCTGCAAACAACTGGTAGATTTTTAACTTGTGTCGGTTCAAGTAAACCCATTATTTCTAAGAACCACCATTAATTTGGAGTCGACAGGGATAAAACGTAGGTGGAACTAAAGCGTAGTCACCCACATGATAACATAACAATTGGTTCCCGAGGATGAAACACCATGAATTATGGTGGATCTGCGAAGGCGCTAACAAAAGGTGGTTCCACATCCAATCTCAAACTCAATGAAGGAAACCTTGAAGCTCAAATTTTTAAATAAAATTTCATACATCATAAAGCTAATCTTGTTATCATGGTTACAAAGTTCAGTATCCATGATATGACATGCGATTTCCTAGCTAGTCGACAAGTCGACCCTCGCGCACTCCCGAGTCTTGGCACGATCCATATGTTCTTGTGAGTATATCCAGAGGAAGTTCCCAGCCATTGCCGTTAATACCCTCCATTTTCTTCCCCATTGGATTCCAGGCCAATTTAAGAGCTGAAGAATAAGTTGGCAGTTTATATTTGTCAACTATCCACCACCCTACTTCCTCCTAAGTTGGTTCACCACCCAAGCAGTGTATCCGAATATGTCACGCCGTCATGAGGTCACTTGAGGTCGGCAGAAATAAGATGAGGCCTTAAATTAACATAAGAACAACCATTGTTAACAACTGTAACAGCAACGTAGCATCTGCTCCAATCATCTCTTCTGATTATGTTCATATTAAAATATATATTTTTATTTTTGATAGTTGAAAATGTTTAATTGGATCAAGTTAATGATAGAAAGAATTGAATGTGTTAGATATTATTCAAACTTATAGAGAAAAAAATACAAATAATTATATCTTACTTTTTACGCAACACAATATAAGTGAAAATGGGAAGAAAAAAAAAGAAAGAGACATGCATTTAGTCCAAATTTTGGATTGAATTATTTTTGAGTTTATACAAAAGAGCGTATCCAAATAAATAAGGTTTTATGTATAATTCACAAGATGATCAAGGTAGTTTATGAAAATACATCTTATAAAAATATAGATTTTGTTAATAAAAACTTATAAATTAACATAAAATGTAATTTATTTGCATACACTCTAAACAGGTTCAATAACCTCTATTAGAAATGATATTTGTACGACGATTTTGTATTAATTTTTGGACAATTTTACCTTTCATACTCACATTATATTTTTACTTTATCTCTTGTATTGTTTTTAACCAATAAAAAAAGAATAAAGAAAGTTATCACAAAAATGTCTGTACAAATATCATTACTATATAAATATAGACTTTTTTTTTGTCAGTAGCCTAGTGGCTAGAACTCACTTTTTTAAAGTGAATAAGTGGGGTGGTTCGAACCCCGGCCCCTGCATATAATAATGCGTTGTCCCTGTCAACTGAGCTATGCTCATGGGGACCTATATAAATATAGACTTAATTGCATGTTTGATCCCTTATGTTTATTTTAGGTTTCAATTAGGTCTTATGTTTTAAAAGTTTCAATTTAGTTCTTTACGTTTTAAAGGTTTCAAATTGGTTCAAAATGTTACTCATGTTGGAATAAGTTAGTCCCTTCCGCGACATAATTTGAGTTAAACAAAACAAAAAAGTTAAAAAAGATGGTTTAAAACTGATTTTCTAAATAAGTTAAATTCTATCATCTATATTGTCAGCTCGAATCTTTATAACGGTCAAGTGACATAGGAGACTAACTTATTCCAATGTGAATAACGTATTGAACTCACTTGAAACTTTTAAAATATAAGAGATCAACTTAAAACTTTTAAAACATAAAAGATCAACTTAAAATTTTTAAAACATAAAAAATCAATTTAAAACTTAAAATAAGCATAAGAGACCAAATATATAATTAAGATGTGAATATATATAGAATAAACCTTTTCGATTACTCGGTAAAGTTTAAATCCAATCATACACTTTTTCGTGCACATCACGGTATATACAGCCAAACGATACATGTCAAAATCATACTTTTAACTTTCCAACTAAAATAAATATAAATGTTTCACCGAAAAAATTATACTTTTGTGACAACTTTCTTTTTCATACTTACATTATATTTTTACTTTATCTCTTTATTACAATGATTTTCATGTCAATATCTAATTTTTTCTTTATAAATTTATAGTTGTCACATAAATTATCAATCAAATGATTGTTCAAATAATACACCTCAAAAAATGAAACAGAACATGTGATAGCCTAAATTTAATTAAGGATGATGATAGAAAGTTGACGAGGATGATTGTCACAAAAGAGATTTTAGTGGAAGGAACGATGCACACAACAATACAATAATTGTTAAAAAGCATGGTCCATAGGGATGCTGCTGGCTGGGCCTACTGGTATCAGGGACAAAATCGATGATGCTATTAATACAACTTTTTTTTTTTCCTTTCATTTCTATGATCACGTAATAATTTTATGAATAATTGTTAAAGTTAGTTAGATTCCATGACATGAACAAAGTGAGAGGACCTTCCCACATCACGAAAGGAAAATGCTTTAATATTATATCCATGACCGTTTATTTATTTGTTTATTTTTAAAAGCCAAGGGAGATTTTATTAAATAAAAGTTTGGTTGTTTGAGGCATCAATCAACCAAACTCCACTTACAACCCACTCCAACAACCTATACATTTGAGATTAGGTTACTACTCATAGTTTGCCCAAACTTGTTGCAAAAATACGAGATCGCACCAACAAAATGATCACTTTTTCTGGTAAGCCAATACCAATTGATGATATAAAGATGAGAAAGCTTGGACCAAATAAGCACAAATGAATTGAGACTACTCAAAATCAACCACCCGTGTTGCTAAATTAACATATTCCCTAGCTAATAACTACACCTGAAGGCTGAAGCACACATAAAACACAATAAAAACAAGAATTTTACTCTTCTCCTTTTTAATATCGCTCATTCACACCCCAAACTTTTAAAATTAACCCCAACGCAAGTTAACTTTCGCTCGGTACCCAGTGTGAGTTAACTTGCGTTGAACGCAAGCGGCAGTTATCTCACGCTGGCACCTCAGCGGAAGTTAACTCACGCTACTTCTAGGGCTCCAGACAGACGAACTTCACAGAAAAATGGCCAAATATAAAGGTGTTAGATAATGCATTACTTGTTTTTTGACGTTTGATGAGCGTATAAACGTGTTTATCCTTTTCCAATGATTTTAGCCCAAGCCTTTTCACCAAAAAAATCGCACTTTTTGAGTTTTTGGAGGTGAAGAGGGAAATAAATGTGTGTCTGACACGTGAGCTGCTGATGTTCGCCTAAATACAGGAAATGATCGCAGCGGCTGTTAACTGTCGATGGGTACCAGCGTAAGTTAACTCACGGTGGATACCGAGCAGAAGTTAACTGCCGTTGCGGTTAATTTTGGAAGTTCGGAGTGAGAATGAGCAATATTGGAAGGGAGAAGAGTAAAATTCTAAAAACAATCCTTAGTTCAAAATTCAATCCCAGCCAATGATGCAGATTGATTAACACCGATTCGAAGTTGAACAACAAAAGATGCCTCTGATGATGAACAAGCAATCTATGAATTAACAGTGCACAACGTATGCTCCCGCTAAGACAACTTTGATGTCAAGATTCTCCGACTATGCCATTTTTACGCAAACATTCCGAAGGGTTTAAAGACCATTGATTGAAAGTGCAAATTAACCCATGCAGTTCGCTAGTTAACCATTTCCACGAATTGAAAGTGAAAATGAAGCCTTGCAACTTGCTAGTTAACCCTTTCCATGATAATAATTACTCCCTCCGTCCATTATTATAGAAGTAGTTTACAAAAATCACGGGTATTGAAAAATGTTGTTGAAGTAATAAAGTTGTATCAAATGTGTGTGACTATTACTAGATTACCCTTAATTAAATATATATTTAATGTTAACTTTTAATATACCAAGACAAATTGATAGTATTAATAAGGGATATATTTGGAAAAAGAGTAATAAATGCATCTAGGAATTTGTATATAATCTTATATATAAGGACAATTTTTTTTTTAAACTACTCCTATAAAAAGGGACGGAGGGAGTATATTTCTTCAATCCAAGTCTCCGACGAATCATTTTTTTCTATGAATATTTTCTCATTGTGACGTTTCCACAATATCAAAATGCATGCATACTAGATGAATATGAACCTTTCTATCCTCACTCTTCCATTTGCAATCATACCCTTAAACTAATAGAATTATACATATGAGTATTATTGGTTGTACATTCATTTGCATTGAGAAATACATACACACTCGAGACTTATGTGCCACGATACAAATTCAATGTTAATTAACCAACAAGTAAATATACATATAATTACATTGATGGCATTAATTGTTTTGTGAGGTGCAAGATCCTTGAAGTCTAAGTTCCAACTTCCGTGAGGTCAAAATTCCTTTAAGTCCAAGTTCCTAATTAATTGCTTTTATCATATTCTTATAACTACTCTGGACTTCTCAAGTCTTTTTAGTATAGTCAAGTCTGACAACTTCTTTAGATTCTGATAAATTTTCAATTACGCACAAATTAACTTGAATCACTACAACATTTTTGAACTTAGGCCATACTTCAAAAAGCGTAGACAAAGCCACAAAATCCGTGGCTAAAGCTTTACACCACGGTTTGGCCACTGTTTTTCAAGTGTGGTATATGCGCCCGTGGCCTATTCCCTATGGCCACGGTGTGCGCTCTCGTAAAAAAAACGCAAACCTCGCGTGTGTACGAACGCTCGAAAGGTTTTGTGAAGTCGCCACCAAAGTTTTTTTGTTTAAAGGGAACGTTGATAAACCCTTAAGTTTTTTATTTTTAAAGGGAAACGATAATAAAACCCTTTGATGATGAGGAAAGGATGGTCATCGCAACCATTACCGGGTTCGGGAGTCGATTACGCAAGGGGAAGGTATTAGCACCCCTTACGTCCGTTGTACTCAACGGGAACCTCCTAGTTAGTTAAGGCTAAAAAATGTTTTTTTAAGTTTGCTTGCATGCTTAATATATAAAGGGAAAAAGATAAAATATGATAAAGGGGAAAAAGAAAATTTTTTATTGATGTGCTTGACAAGATGAAGATCTTGCTCCTACGTATCTCCTGGTGCGATGGAGAATTCAAAGCTACGTAGTTCTTTGTTAGAAAAACGTAAATTTGTTGGTTGTTTTTTAAAGAACGATGCTTTTGATCGTATTCTTACGATTAAACGTAGCTTTGGGAGGCTTAAGCGTTTGTTTGAAATCGCGCTAGAATAGATAAAACATGTCCGTTGGGGAAAAAGGGTTCAATTGACCGCGGGGGGCCAAGAAGTGGTTCAATGGATCCAACCGGATCGAGCATTGATTCAAATGACTCAACAGAGTCGAGAAAAGGTTCAATGGATCCAACCGGATCGAGCATTGATTCAAAAGGTCACGGCGGACCAAAAGGTTCGGATTGACCACGGGGGCCAAAATTGGTGAGTTGGATTCGTTTTATGTTTTGTATCTTGAAAATAGAATGACGATTGTCCGAGCAACGAGACATACGTCAAGCATTCGTACAACCGGGAAATGGAGAGACATACGTCAAACCATCCCTTTTTCATTCAAGTTTAATGTTGAAATTCAAAAATGTATTTTGGTGAAGTTTGAAAAAAGAATGACGATCGTCTAAACAATGAGACATACGTCAAGTGTTTATTCAACCGGGGAAAGGAGAGACATACGTCAAACCACCCTTTTTCATTCAAGTTTTGCATTTGAAACTTAAGAAATCCCAAAGTAAACAAAACACTTGATTGTTGAAACTCAATGAAGAAAAAGTTTCATGCTCAAATTAGTTGTTGCAACTTATGAACGAGCTTGTTCAAGTGTACGAAAAAAATGCACAAGTTATGAAAATGCACAAGTTCGGCTCAAATTTAAGCTTGATTTTGAAAAATGAACAAGTTTGGCTCAAGTTCAATTTTGATTGAAATTTATGAACAAGGTTGTTGTTCAAGTTTGGTTTTGAAAATTATGGAACTTAGCTTGTTTGCACAAGTTTGATTTTGGGAAATTAGTGAACATAACTTGTTTCTCAAGTTATCCAAAAATATAGCTCAAACTTGTGAAATTTCTCATAACATGCAAAACTCTTGTTATGTTTTGAACAAAATGGGTTTTAATCCTCTTAGGTTCTGAATCTTTAAGTTAGAACCTCAAAAATTAGCTTTTTAGGAGCCTGAACTCAGAATCTGAGTTCTGTCAAGATCGCAGAGCGACCTGAAGGTGGCTCTGCGAACCTAAGTTCTGTCATGGTCGTAGAGCGACCATGACTTGGCTCTGCGAACTCCGCGAAAATTTCAAACTCAGAAGCTGCTTCTGAACTAAGTTCAGAAGCTGCTTCTGAATGAATCTCAGAACCTTAAGAGGGGTGTTTGGCTTTTGAAATTGGTAAAAAAAATGAGTGCAACACTAAAGTTTTCAAATGCTTCACCAACCTTGGGATTTCTTTGAAATTCAAAAGAGGTTTTAGTGCAAAAATGAATTTTTAACAAACACTAAGAATAAAGCTACCGAATCAACAAGACACCAAAACAAATGCAAATGCAAAGGAAAGGTAAAAAGTGTTTAGAATGCTTACCAAACTCCTAGCCAAAGCTTGTATTGCAATAGAATGGAAGAGGCTTGGATGCTTGTGGTTTTGCAAATGGTTGGAATGTGGGTGATTAAGAACAATGAGTTTGTGCAATTGCTCTGTGTTTGAACTGGTTTTTGCTATGCTTTGTGCTGTATTTTTGCTCTTAAAATTTGCTGTAAGAATGCTCTCTTTAATCCTTATGCATTGCCTTCCTTTTATAGGCCAAAATGAAATCAAATGCAATGATGGGAAATCTCTAGAATCCAGTTGTTTTGTGGGCTAGAATCAGGCTAATTTGCTTTGCATTTAATGCAAAAGGGAAGAGGTGACATTGCCTTGCAATCTTGGTCAAGACTTTGGCTGATTTCAGCTATCAATGAGGCTGATTATGACAGCAAAAATGATGAAAAAGTGTGAAAAACAGGGCTGTTTCAACTTGGGCTGTCCTTGGGATTAAACCTTGCAATCTTGAGAAGCCAAGCAAGAAAAAACGTGGGCTGGGATGTACAGAGGTTGGGGGAAACAAAAGAAGCATGTGGGCTGGTGTGAGGAGAGAAGAAAAGCTGCTGAAACAGGGCAGCAAAACCAGCTCTTGGTGCAAGCAAAGGCCTCTATGTTTGACTGGTTTTTAGGGTGGAAAAGGAAGAAGAAAATGAGTAAGCTGCTTGCTGGCAAGCTCAGGGTCAGATTGTAGGCAATTGGGAGGGATGAGAGCTGCCCAAGGGCAGGCCAACTTGCTTGGCTTGGTACAAAAACCTTCTCACCTTGGCTTTAATGGCACATGCTTCAATTCTTGCTTTGTTGGGTCCAAACAACCAGAATTGGTACTAATAATGATAATAATAACAATAGATGATAATAACAATAACTATAATGAAAACAAAAGAAAGATAAATCAAAGAAATCAAAATCTGCAAAAAAATCGATGATTTCGCTCTGCGATGGTACCATTGCTCTGCGAAATCCCTTTTTTTTGTTTACTTTTTTGTTGACTTTGACTTTCTCTTTTTTTAAAAGGCTTGGGACAAAATTAGGGTACAACAGCTGCCCCTACTTAATTGTGTCTTGCATAGAGAATGTGAGTGCCAATGGCATCACATAAACTCCTTGCGAAGAGCAATTAAGTAAAAGAAGGATCCAAATTTTGTCCTTCGCGGTGCGAAAAGATTGTAGTAAATACTGATATACAAATGCAATGAACAAGAGTAAATGCAGGGTCACCCGATTTGGCTACTAGTGCACAAACCAAGAATGAGATAGATGAGTCGTCACCTCAGTGGGTGCTTAGACTGTCTGGGGATAGCAAAGTAGATCGTCGCCTGAAAAGGTGCTTAGATCTCGCTTGGGGAATTAAAAATAGATCGTCGCCTGAATAGGTGCTTAGATCTGACAAGTCATCGCCCGAATAGGTGCTTAGACTGAAAAGGTAAAAAGAACGATCATATCTAGCCGCTTATGCTAGAGGTAGATCTCTGGGGACAAAGGTGAACTTTTTCAGCCGCTCACGCTAAAGGTCGATCCACTGAGGATAAAGGTTAATTTATCCAGCCGCTTATGCTAGAGGTAAGTCTTACTGGGAAAAAGGGTGATCGTATTTAGCCGTCTACGCTGGAGGTAGATACCTGGGTGGAGTGATCTTATTCAGCCGCTTACGCTGAAGGTTGAAACACTGGGGAAAGGTGATCTTATCTAGCCGCTGATACTTGAGGTGGATACCTAGGGATAAAGTGATCTTATTCAGCTGCTGATGCTGAAGGTCGAATCTCCTGGGGAAGGGTGATCTTATCTAGCCGCTGATGCTAGAGGTGGATACCTAGGGATAAAGTGATCTTATTCACCCGCTGATGCTGAAGGTCGAATCACCGGGAGAGATGATTGATAGATGTGGTGAATATGTGATACTCATTGGGGAATGCTTGCTGGGGAGCATGATATGAATATGATATGCATGTATATGAATGAGTTTGATATGATGCATGCTAATGAGTTTGATATGATGCATGCCTATGCTGACATGTGGGATGACATGTTGAATGCTAGGAATTATGATTGGATGCCGAGCAAGGTCGGGCTTTGGTTGTGATTGTGCCAATGACAATTGGGCTTTAGTTAGAATTTGTATTTGTGAGTGCCAATGATGATTGGGCTTTGGGGCTGTGACTCTACTGGGGAATGCCAATGAAGATTGGGCTTTATTGTTTGGGAATGTGCCAATGATGATTGGACTTTATTTGATTAGGCACCAATGATGATTGGGCTTTGGGTTTGCCGATGAATATTGGGCTTTTGGTTTGCCAATGAATATTAGACTTTTGGTTTGCCAATGAATATTGGACTTTTGGTTTGCCAATGAATATTGGGCTTTGTTGTGACCTCGCTGGGTATATAAAGATCATTTTTGGAAATTATGATCAATATCCAGCCTTAGTGGATGAAAAAGATGCATGAGGTGTGCTTTATTTGGGGAAATTTGTTCCTCCGACACTCGGGATCTTTGCGTTTCACGTGCTGTGAGCTACACCCTTATTTCTGCTGAAGGGCATGAATCTTAAAATGACCGATGAAGAGTTTCAGGCCTTGAGGCTCTTGGTGCAATGCTGGAGACCAACGAAATTCTTTTGACATTTAAAAAATTCAAGTAAAACCCACATTTGTTTTTGCAAGTTTTTTTTTTATGTTTCAATGCGTTATTGATCATGAATAAAAATAACATTTTATGCGTTATTTAGAACACAAAGCAATGAAAAGGTTTAAAAGATGACTTTTATTCAATGCAGATTTGATCCCTTGAATGGGTAACAACACATGAAGATGCAATCCTTGTAAAAAGTGATTACTTCGCTGGGGAAAGATAGAGAAAGACAAGAAAAACAAAAGGAAAATTTATTTGAGTGTGGTGTCAACACATGCTATTTTCCCTATGACTCCGAAATCCCTTTTGCCTTTGAAAGATGATGACGAGACCGACTCTTCTCCTCTTGAATCCTGTCCGGAGCTTGAATGCTGCAGTCTTTTGCCTTTCTTTCTTTTCTTTTTTTGAAACCCCTCATTTTTGCCTGGACCGCCTTTTCAGGTTTTCGGTCCACCGGGGTGTATTTCCTTTTTTGGTGTCCATAATTTTTGCCTAGACCGCCTTTTCAGGTTTTCGATCTACCAGGACGCTCTCTATTGCCTAAACCGCCCTTTCGGGTTTTCGATTTAGCGAGCTCTCTTTTTTTCTCTTCCTTTTTTTTTTAGGCATAGTACCTTTTGACTGCGTCGGAGTTTATTGAGAGTGGAAACTCCTCTCCATCCATGGTGGTGATGATTAAGGCTCCACCGGAGAAAGCTTTCTTTACCACGTATGGTCCTTCGTAGCTAGGAGTCCATTTCCCGCGGGGATCCTTGTGGATAGGTAATATCTTTTTCAAAACTAAGTCTCCCTCTTTGAATTCTCGAGGATGAACCTTTTTGTCGAATGCCCTCTTAAGCCTTCTTTGGTACAGTTGTCCATGTGTAACGCTGTAAGGCGCTTCTCCTCTATGAGGTTCAGTTGGTCGAACCTTGCTTGGACCCATTCGGCTTCTTTTAGCTTAGTTTCCATCAAGACCCTTAATGAGGGGATTTCAACCTCAATGGGAAGCACGACCTCCATACCGTATACCAAGGAGAAAGGGGTTGCCCCAGTTGAAGTGCGAATGGCTGTTCTGTAGCCATGTAGCGCAAAGGGAAGCATCTCATGCCAATCCTTGTAGGTTTTCACCATCTTTTGGATGATTTTCTTTATGTTCTTGTTGGCCGCTTCTACCGCGCCGTTCATCTTTGGCCGATATGGTGAGGAATTATGGTGCTCGATCTTGAAGTCTTTGCACAACTCCTTCATCGTGTTGTTGTTTAGGTTTTCCCCATTGTCTGTGATGATTTTGTGGGGAGTACCGTAACGGCAAATGATTTCCTTCTTGATGAATCGGGCTACCACTTGTTTGGTTACATTTGCATAAGAAGCCGCTTCGACCCACTTGGTGAAATAGTCGATGGCAACTAGGATAAACCGGTGTCCATTTGAAGATTTTGGCTCGATCATTCCAATCATGTCTATGCCTCACATAGAAAATGGCCAGGGTGACGTCATGACGTTCAGAGGAGTTGGTGGCACATGCACCTTGTCGGCGTAAATTTGGCATTTGTGACAAGTCTTGGCATAGCGGAAACAGTCAGCTTCCATGGTTAGCCAGTAATAGCCTTCCCTTAGGATTTTCTTTGCCATTGCATGCCCATTGGCATGAGTTCCAAAGGATCCCTCGTGGATTTCTTTGATGAGCATGTCTGCTTCGTGTTTATCAACACAACTGAGCAAGACCAGGTCATAGTTTCTTTTGTAGAGGGTGTTTCCGCTGAGGAAGAACTGGGATGCCAATCTCCTGAGGGTCCTCTTGTCTGTTTGTGAGACATTCTCTGGATACTCTTGTTCTTCAAGGTATCACTTGATGTCGTAAAACCAGGGTTTGTTGTCAAGTCCTTCTTCGACTGCTGCACATACAACTGGTTTATCCCTACGATCCATCCTTATGATTGGCGCCTCGTTGTGGAAATTTACTTGGTACATTGATGATAATGTAGCCAATGCATCCGCCACCTGATTTTCTTCTCGAGGTATGTGATGAAAGGCGATTTCATGGAAATGCTCAATCAACTCTATAACCCGGGCACGGTATGGAATCAAATTGGGATGTTTTGTTTCCCATTCTCCTTTGACTTGATAGATGACGAGTGCTGAGTCACCGTATACTTCAAGGATTTTGATCGTTAGATCAATTGCTGCTTCGAGACCCAAGATGCATGCTTCATATTCTGCCATATTATTGGTGCAGTCAAAGCATAACCTTGCTGTGAAGGGTTGATACCCATTTCTTGGGGAGATTAGGACTGCCCCGATCCCGTGCCCCATGGCATTTGAGGCACCGTCAAAAGCGAGCTTCCATCGAGCTCCTGGTTCTGGCTCTTTATCATCACTTATGATCTTTTCGTCATTCAAGGCTACAACGTCTTCATCAGGGAAGTCAAATTGTATAGGTTGATAATCCTCCAATGGTTGGTGAGCAAGGTGCTCGGATAAAACACTCCCTTTTATGGCCTTTTGAGTGACATATTGGATGTCGTATTCAGATAGTAGCATTTGCCAACGGGCTATCTTTCCTGTGAGGGCAGGTTTTTCAAAGATGTATTTGATGGGATCCATCTTTGATATTAACCAAGTGGTATGGGTCAACATGTATTGCCTTAAGCGTCGGGCAGCCCATGCTAAGGCACAACAAGTCTTCTCAAGCGAGGTATACCTTGTTTCACAGTCGCTAAACTTCTTGCTTAGGTAGTAGATTGCGTGCTCTTTTCTTCCCGTTTCATCTTGTTGTCCTAGCACACAGCCCATTGATCCCTCAAGCACGGTTAGGTATAAGATGAGGGGTTTACCCGGAACCGGAGGTATCAAGATCGGTGGTTCTTGAAGGTATTGTTTGATCTTGTCAAACGCCTCTTGGCAGTCCTCATTCCACTGAACAGCTTGATTTTTCCTCAGCAGTTTGAAGATTGGTTCGCAGGTGGCTGTCATATGTGAGATGAATCTAGCAATGTAGTTCAATCTCCCTAAGAACCCACGGACCTCCTTTTCGGTGTTTGGTGGTGGCATATCTTGTATGGATTTTACCTTGTCAGGATCCACCTCAATACCCCTTTGGCTGACGATGAAACCCAATAACTTCCCGGATCTAACGCCAAATGTGCATTTGTTAGGATTTAAGCGCAGCTTGAACTTTCTTAGACGTTCGAATAGCTTTTGCAAATGGACTAGATGATCCTCCTCCGTTTGGGATTTGGCGATCATATCATCGACATAGACCTCTATTTCCCTATGAATCATATCATGGAAAAGAGTCACCATTGCTCTTTGGTATGTTGCCCCAGCGTTTGTTAATCCGAAAGGCATTACCTTGTAGCAGAAAGTTCCCCATGGGGTGATGAATGTGGTTTTCTCCATGTCCTCTGGAGCCATTTTTATTTGGTTATATCCCGAGAATCCGTCCATAAAGGAGAAGACTGATAATTGGGCAGTGTTGTCTACCAATATATCAATGTGTGGTAGCGGGAAATCATCCTTTGGGCTTGCTTTATTTAAGTCCCGATAGTCTATACACATCCTGACCTTGCCATCTTTCTTTGGGACTGGCACAATGTTGGCAACCCATTGTGGGTATTTGGTTACTGCTAAGAAGCCGGCATCGAACTGCTTTTTGACCTCCTCTCTAATCTTGAGAGCCATGTCGGGTCTGGTTCTTCTTAACTTCTGTTTTATTGGTGGGCATTCCGGCTTGAGCGGTAGTCTATGCACGACGATGTTGGGGTCTAAACCTGGCACGTCTTGATACGACCAAGCGAACACGTCCACATACCCTTGTAGAAGCTTAACCAGTTTTTCTTTCACATCTTTTTGTAGGGAGGCACCCATTTTGACCTCTTTCTTGTCCTCTTCGGTCCCCAAGTTAATCAATTCAATCGGTTCTTGATGAGGTTGTATTACCCTATCCTCTTGATCCCCAAGTCTGGACAATTCTTCAGGAAGTTCATAATCGTCCTCTACATCTTCTTCCGTTTGGTTAATTGGGAAATCGAAGTTGTAAGGGATTATAGCAGTGTTATTGGTGGGAGAATTTGTGGATCTGCATGAGTATGATTTGATTTTAGGTTTTTTTGCAGAAAATTTTTTTGTATTGCGATTAAAGAAACAAAAGAAAAGAATTCAATTGAACATAAAATGCAGTTTTATTTATGATTGAAATAACTTAAAAACATGGGGGCCCCACACAACTAATCATTTGCCTTAGGCAGAGCTAAATGATTTTTTTTTCAAAAAACAAAAACAAACATGGTAAATTGATCTTGGTAATGATTTCGGGAATTGCGATGGCCCTCCAGTTGTTCAAGATTTCACCCGAAGCACAGCGGTACACTAAGTCGGGCACCTCTTCGTCTGTGTCTTCCAACAGAGCTACTTGGTTTTCAAAGCTGAATCCCGCGCTGTAGAAAGTTTTCAAAATGGGAAGGATCCCTTGCTTGAGGTTTTGAGGAAGCTTCCGCCGATGGCTGATATCCTAGCCCAAAACGGTTTTTCTTCTCTGGTATATCCACCAGTTTACCCGATCCCTTAAGGCTGCTCTCTTTTAGAGCTTCTCTTACTGCCTTTCATGATTACATGGCTGACCTTGCCTTTTTCTTGGGTTTTGAGCTCATGGTCATGACGTTCGCCACTTCCAAAGACTGAAAGGGAATATCCACCGCCTCTTTGTCCGTTTCTATGTAACAGAATGACGACAGATGGCTTACCATCATATCCTCTTGTCCGAAAACTACAATCATTTGATGATCGACGATGAACTTGAGTTTCTGGTGTAGAGTGGAGGTAATGGCTCCGGCAGTGTGAATCCAAGGTCGTCCGAGAAGACAACTGTAGGTTGGATTAATGTCCATGACTTGGAAAGTGATGGTGAAAACCTTAGGCCCGATTTGAACCGGCAAGTCAATCTCTCCTATGACGGCCCTTCTTGACCCGTCAAAGGCTTTTACCACCAAAGCGCTTGGCTTCATTACTATCCCTTCACATGATAGCTTTAGAAGGGTAGTCTTGGGCATGACATTCAAAGATGATCCCGTGTCCACTAACACTCGAGAGAGAATGTGGTCCATGCATTTTGAGGAGATATGCAAAACGCGGTTGTAAATATGCGCCTCGTCGGGTAGCTCGTCGTCATTGAAACCCAAGTACCTGCTTGAGGTAATGTTTGCGACTATCCCGTCGAACTGGTCCACAGGGATATCTTTAATGACATGTGCTTCGCTGAGGATCCGCAGTAAGGCTTTTCGGTGGGCCTCCGAGCTTAACAGCAGGGATAACATGGAGATTTTGGAGGGAGTTTGACCCAACTGGTCAATTATCTTATACTCGCTCTTTTGGATTATCCGTAGAAACTCCTCGGCCTCTTTTTGAGGGGCTGTTTTCTGGGAACGTCCTGCTTGGCTCTCCATTTCATCCACATTCTTTTCTTTGAGTGGTTCCCTTGGTAGTTCAACTGGTGTCTTCCCGAGTTCTTTCGGAGCGAAGACTCTAACACTCCTTGTCATGCCTCCAACACCGGTAATGTTAGTGATGTTGGATTCAATTTTTGCCAATGGTTTTCCCCCATATAGGCCATGGGTTGGTAATTCCACGGTACCCTCTTTGTGCTTTCGAAAGAGAAGGGTGCCGGAACATGGAATGTTATGGGCTGTACATGTATTTGTACCTCTCTCCTTTGGTATGGGATTTCGAGAGGCTTTGGGTCATGAGACTCTAAGGTAGCAATGTTCGTGCTATCTTTTGTTTAACCCATTTGGATCCAACCTTGATCCATCAGCTCTTGAAGACATTTCTTCAATCCTTCGCACTCGTCGGGATTAATTATGCAGGCTTCGTAGTTGGCGTGCATTTCTTCGAACAAACCAAAGCCGATCAATTTCTCCCGGATGATTGACATAGGAGTTTTTACGTTGACCACCTCATTGATTGGGCCAATGCTTTCTTGCTCTTCCACCGCGTTCACAGAGGGACCCGCATGCCCCGGCAATGGGTTATTCTTCACATTTGGATTTTCCTCTTTGAAGGATAATAGCTTCCAGTCAATGAGATTCTGGACCTTGTGTTTGAAAACTCTACAACCCTCGATGTTGTGCCCCGTGGTTCCTGCATGATATTCACACCTTGCATTTGTATCATACCAAGGTGGATATGGTGGTAACAAAGGTTGTAGTGGTTTTAGCTCAACCATCCCCTTTTGGATTAAGTACGGCAAGATCTGACCGTAAGGCATGGGTACAGGATCAAACTGCACATTGCTATAGTTATTCTTCGGGCCCGTTTGATTTCTCGGTGGGTACCCGCCTTGTTGCTGCTGTTGATTTTGCCGAGGCATTATTGCTGGTTGTTGAAGTGGAGTCGTGGGGATTACTCGAGGTGAGTACTGCCCCTGAACTGCTGCTGCTGCCACATAAGGATAATGGTAGCGAGGCATTTGAGTTGGAGGTAACCGAGATGGGCCTACCAAAACAGCATTCGTCTCCCCCTCTTTCTTTTTATTAAAGTTGCTGGGGGGTCTTCTAGCTCCACTTTGAGCTTCAGGAGGGCCTTGAATTTTCCCCCTCTTCACTCCATCTTCTATTCTTTCACCAATTATGACTAGATCGGAGAAACCAGATGATGTGCTTCCGATCATTTTGTCATAATATGGGCCTTGTAGTGTGCCCATGAAAGTGTCAACTAATTCCCTCTCCAAACAATGGTGGCTGCACACGAGACGCTAGTTCCCTCCACCTTTGAGCGTACTCTTTGAAAGACTCGTTGCTTCTTTGGACAAGGTTCTGCAACTGCATCCTGTTTGGAGCCATGTCCAAATTGTACTTGTATTGCTTTAAGAAAGCATCGGCTAAGTCCTTCCAAGTTTGGACGTGGGTACGCTCCAATTGCATGTACCAATCTAGCGAGGCTCCACTTAAACTATCTTGAAACACATGGATCATGAGTTTCTCGTTTGTTGCGTAAGCCGCCATCTTCCTACAAAACATCCGTAGATGGTTTCTAGGGCACTGAATTCCTTTATACTTTTCAAAGTCCGGGACTTTGAACTTTGGAGGGATTACCACATCGGGCACCAAGCACATATCCAAGGCATTGTAGGCGCCATATGAGCTGGATCCGTCGACAGCTTTTAACCTTTCTTCCAAAATACGATACATTTGGGCGGAATCGCTGTCTTGGTGAGTATTGCCGTGAACAGACTGCCTAGGCTGAGTGTCTTCCACATTATGAGAAACAACCTCATGTTGAGTAGTGGAATTCCCTTGAGGACGATGCTCTTCGTTCCTAACGGGGATTGTAAGCTGTGGTTGTGGAGGTGGCACAAGGCCATCATTTTCAAGTGGTGGGGTATATCCTTGAGGAAGACCGTATGGAGGCCATACTACATTAGCCGCATCCGCAGTTGGACAAGGGTTGCTTTCCCGGGCAGACAGAGCTTGCATTAGCTCTAAAATTTGATCCATCTTCTCTTTCATGGTGTCAACTTCCCCTCTCAAAGCAGCTTGATTTTGTTCCAAGTTATCCATAATCCTTTGCTTGTTAGCTCGCGTTCCGTATGAGTGTCGGAGATCGGGCTCTTGGGCCGATGGCTTCTTGGGTTTTTTGGCTATGATTGCTTCAAACTGTTTTTTAGGGGAAATGAAATAAGTTTTTTTCTTTTTTAAGAAAAATGCATGAAGATGCATGTGAATGCATGTATGTAATGCCTATGCAAAAAACAATGCCCCCTTTTTTTTGTTTATGCAAAAATTATTTTCATTGAATGCAGATGTTTATGTATGCAGAGGTATGGTTTAGGAACATTCAAAACTTCCCCCCATTCTCACATGTAGGCTCTAGAGATGAGATTTTCTAAAAGGTCCCTAGAGTCACGGACCCCACAGGGAACTATTGTCGTCAATTGCAAATACTCGCAAGACCTCAATAAATTCCAAGTGAAATCTACTCTAGGCGGGGTTTTCACATCTTCCCTTCAAGACATACGTCAAGAGGGCCTCCGCTATGCAACCACCATCCTATCTTAATTTTCTCTCAAAGCTCGGGTATAGAGCCTCACACGTTCGGCATTAACCCGAACAATGTGGCGTAACATCGCTCATGTGACAACCCCACAATTGATATATCAATATGAACATAAAGCAATATGAAACATATAAATATAGAGGCAATGAGAAGAAGAAATAAAGACAAATAAAACAAAACATGCAAGCAAAAACGAAGAAACATTTAGCCTAAAAACTAACTAGGATAGGCTTGACTCGCTAGTGAGGAAAGTGATCCCCAGTGAAGTCGCCAGCTGTGCGCTCTCGTAAAAAAAACGCAAACCTCGCGCGTGTACGAACGCTCGAAAGGTTTTGTGAAGTCGCCACCGAAGTTTTTTTGTTTAAAGGGAACGTTGATAAAACCCTTTGACGATGAGGAAAGGATGGTCATCGCAACCATTACCGGGTTCGGGAGTCGATTACGCAAGGGGAAGGTATTAGCACCCCTCACGTCCGTTGTACTCAACGGGAACCTCCTAGTTAGTTAAGGCTAAAAAATGTTTTTTTAAGTTTGCTTGCATGCTTAATATATAAAGGGAAAAAGATAAAATATGACAAAGGGGAAAAAGAAAGTTTTTTATTGATGTGCTTGACAAGATGAAGATCTTGCTCCTACGTATCTCCTGGTGCGATGGAGAATTCAAAGCTACGTAGTTCTTTGTTAGAAAAACGTAAATTTGTTGGTTGTTTTTTAAAGAACGATGCTTTTGATCGTATTCTTACGATTAAACGTAGCTTGTGTGCTCGCGCGTGGGAGGCTTAAGCGTTTGTTTGAAATCGCTCTGGAATAGATAAAAACATGTCCGTTGGGGAAAAAGGGTTCAATTGATCGCGGGGGGCCAAGAAGTGGTTGAATGGATCCAACCGGATCGAGCATTGATTCAAATGACTCAACGGAGTCGAGAAAAGGTTCAATGGATCCAACCGGATCGAGCATTGATTCAAAAGGTCACGGCGGACCAAAAGGTTCGGATTGACCACGGGGGCCAAATTTGGTGAGTTGGATTCGTTTTATGTTTTGTATCTTGAAAATAGAATGACGATTGTCCGAGCAACGAGACATACGTCAAGCATTCGTACAACCGGGAAATGGAGAGACATACGTTAAACCATCCCTTTTTCATTCAAGTTTAATGTTGAAATTCAAAAATGTATTTTGGTGAAGTTTGAAAAAAGAATGACGATCGTCTAAACAATGAGACATACGTCAAGTGTTTATTCAACCGGGGGAAGGAGAGACATACATCAAACCACCCTTTTCATTCAAGTTTTGCATTTGAAACTTAAGAAATCCCAAAGTAAACAAAACACTTGATTGTTGAAACTCAATGAAGAAAAAGTTTCATGCTCAAATTAGTTATTGCAACTTATGAACGAGCTTGTTCAAGTGTATGAAAAGAATGCACAAGTTATGAAAATGCACAAGTTCGGTTCAAATTTAAGCTTGATTTTGAAAAATGAACAAGTTTGGCTCAAGTTCAATTTTGATTGAAATTTATGAACAAGGTTGCTGTTCAAGTTTGGTTTTGAAAATTATGGAACTTAGCTTGTTTGCACAAGTTTGATTTTGGGAAATTAGTGAACATAACTTGTTTCTCAAGTTATCCAAAAATATAGCTCAAACTTGTGAAATTTCTCATAACATGCAAAACTCTTGTTATGTTTTGAACAAAATGGGTTTTAATCCTCTAAGGTTCTGAATCCTTAAGTTAGAACCTCAAAAATTAGCTTTTTAGGAGCCTGAACTCAGAATCTTAGTTCTGTCAAGATCGCAGAGCGACCTGAAGGTGGCTCTGCGAACCTAAGTTCTGTCATGGTCGCAGAGCGACCATGACTTGGCTCTGCGAACTCCACGAAAATTTCAAACTCAGAAGCTGCTTCTGAACTAAGTTCAGAAGCTGCTTCTGAATGAATCTCAGAACCTTAAGAGGGGTGATTGGATTTTGAAATTGGTAAAAAAATGAGTGCAACACTAAAGTTTTCAAATGCTTTACCAACCTTGGGATTTCTTTGAAATTCAAAAGAGGTTTTAGTGCAAAAATGAATTTTTTAACAAACACTAAGAATAAAGCTACCGAATCAACAAGACACCAAAACAAATGCAAATGCAAAGGAAAGGTAAAAGTGTTTAGAATGCTTACCAAACTCCTAGCCAAAGCTTGTATTGCAATAGAATGGAAGAGGCTTGGATGCTTGTGGTTTTGCAAATGGTTGGAATGTGGGTGATTAAGAACAATGAGTTTGTGCAATTGCTCTGTGTTTGAACTAGTTTTTGCTATGCTTTGTGCTGTATTTTTGCTCTTAAAATTTGTTGTAAGAATGCTCTCTTTAATCCTTATGCATTGCCTTCCTTTTATAGGCCAAAATGAAATCAAATGCAATGATGGAAAATCTCTAGAATCCAGCTGTTTTGTGGGCTAGAATCAGGTTAATTTGCTTTGCATTTAATGCAAAAGAGAAGAGGTGACATTGCCTTGCAATCTTGGTCAAGACTTTGGCTGATTTCAGCTATCAATGAGGCTGATTATGACAGCAAAAATGATGAAAAAGTGTGAAAAACAGGGTTGTTTCAACTTGGGCTGTCCTTGGGATTAAACCTTGCAATCTTGAGAAGCCAAGCAAGAAAAAACGTGGGCTGGGATGTACAGAGGTTGGGGGAAACAAAAGAAGCATGTGGGCTGGTGTGAGGAGAGAAGAAAAGCTGCTGAAACAGGGCAGCAAAACCAGCTCTTTGTGCAAGCAAAAGCCTCTATGTTTGACTGGTTTTTAGGGTGGAAAAGGAAGAAGAAAATGAGTAAGCTGCTTGCTGGCAAGCTCAGGGTCAGATTGTAGGCAATTGGGAGGGATGAGAGCTGCCCAAGGGCAGGCCAACTTGCTTGGCTTGGCACAAAAACCTTCTCACCTTGGCTTTAATGGTACATGCTTCAATTCTTGCTTTGTTGGGTCCAAACAACCAGAATTGGTACTAATAATGATAATAATAACAATAGATGATAATAACAATAACTATAATGAAAACAAAAGAAAGATAAATCAAAGAAATCAAAATCTGCAAAAAAATCGCAGATTTCGCTCTGCGATGGTACCATCGCTCTACGAAATCCCTTTTTTTGTTGACTTTTTTGTTGACTTTGACTTTCTCTTTTTTTAAAAGGCTTGGGACAAAATTAGGGTAGAACAGCTGCCCCTACTTAATTGTGTCTTTGCATAGAGAATGTGAGTGCCAATGGCATCACATAAACTCCTTGCGAAGCGCAATTAAGTAAAAGAAGGATCCAAATTTTGTCCTTCGCGGTGCGAAAAGATTGTAGTAAATACTGATATGCAAATGCAATG
This sequence comes from Medicago ruthenica, assembly GCA_018208015.1. NCBI lineage: Eukaryota > Viridiplantae > Streptophyta > Magnoliopsida > Fabales > Fabaceae > Medicago > Medicago ruthenica. The sequence continues at coordinate 31,478,950 of CM031376.1, forward strand.
AACAAGAGTAAATGCAGGGTCACCCGATTTGGCTACTAGTGTACAAACCAAGAATGAGATAGACGAGTCGTCACCTCAGGGGGTGCTTAGACTGTCTGGGGATAGCAAAGTAGATCGTCGCCTGAAAAGGTGCTTAGATCTCGCTTGGGGAATTAAAAATAGATCATCGCCTGAATAGGTGCTTAGATCTGACAAGTCATCACCCGAATAGGTGCTTAGACTGAAAAGGTATAAAGAACGATCATATCCAGCCGCTTATGCTAGAGGTAGATCTCTGGGGACATAGGTGAACTTATTCAGCCGCTCACGCTAAAGGTCGATCCACTGAGGATAAAGGTTAATTTATCCAGCCGCTTATGCTAGAGGTAAGTCTTACTGGGAAAAAGGGTGATCGTATTTAGCCGTCTACGCTGGAGGTATATACCTGGGTGGAGTGATCTTATTCAGCCGCTTACGCTGAAGGTTGAAACGCTGGGGAAAGGTGATCTTATCTAGCCGCTGATACTAGAGGTGGATACCTAGGGATAAAGTGATCTTATTCAGCTGCTGATGCTGAAGGTCGAATCTCCTGGGGAAGGGTGATCTTATCTAGCCGCTGATGCTAGAGGTGGATACCTAGGGATAAAGTGATCTTATTCAGCCGCTGATGCTGAAGGTCGAATCACCGGGAGAGATGATTGATAGATGTGGCGAATATGTGATACTCATTAGGGAATGCTTGCTGGGGAGCATGATATGAATATGATATGCATGTATATGAATGAGTTTGATATGATGCATGCTAATGAGTTTGATATGATGCATGCCTATGCTGACATGTGGGATGACATGTTGAATGTTGGGAATTATGATTGGATGCCGAGCAAGGCCGGGCTTTGGTTGTGATTGTGCCAATGACAATTGGGCTTTAGTTAGAATTTGTATTTGCGAGTGCTAATGATGATTGGGCTTTGGGGCTGTGACTCTACTGGGGAATGCCAATGAAGATTGGGCTTTATTGTTTGGGAATGTGCCAATGATGATTGGGCTTTATTTGATTAGGCGCCAATGATGATTGGGCTTTAGGTTTGCCAATGAATATTGGGCTTTTGGTTTGCCAATGAATATTGGACTTTTGGTTTGCCAATGAATATTGGACTTTTGGTTTGCCAATGAATATTGGGCTTTGTTGTGACCTCGCTGGGGATATAAAGATCATTTTTGGAAATTATGATCAATATCCAGCCTTAGTGGATGAAAAAAATGCATGGGGTGTGCTTTATTTGGGGAAATTTGTTCCTCCGACACTCGGGATCTTTGCGTTTCACGTGCTGTGAGCTACACCCTTATTTCTGCTGAAGGGCACGAATCTTAAAATGACCGATGAAGAGTTTCAGGCCTTGAGGCTCTTGGTGCAATGCTGGAGACCAACGAAATTCTTTCGACATTTAAAAAATTCAAGTAAAACCCACATTTGTTTTTGCAAGTTTTTTTTTTTTATGTTTCAATGCGTTATTGATCATGAATAAAAATAACATTTTATGCGTTATTTAGAACACAAAGCAATGAAAAGGTTTAAAAGATGACTTTTATTCAATGCAGATTTGATCCCTTGAATGGGTAACAACACATGAAGATGTAATCCTTGTAAAAAGTGATTACTCCGCTGGGGAAAGATAGAGAAAGACAAGAAAAACAAAAGGAAAATTTATTTGAGTGTGGTGTCAACACATGCTATTTTCCCTATGACTCCGAAATCCCTTTCGCCTTTGAAAGATGATGACGAGACCGACTCTTCTCCTCTTGAATCCTGTCCGGAGCTTGAATGCTGCAGTCTTTTGCCTTTCTTTCTTTTCTTTTTTTGAAACCCCTAAACTTTGCCTGGACCGCCTTTTCAGGTTTTCGGTCCACTGGGGTGTATTTCCTTTTTTGATGTCCTTAATTTTTGCCTAGACCGCCTTTTCAGGTTTTCGATCTACCAGGACGCTCTCTATTGCCTAAACCGCCCTTTCAGGTTTTCGATTTAGCGAGCTCTCTTTTTTTCTCTTCCTTTTTTTTTTAGGCATAGTACCTTTTGACTGCGCCGGAGTTTATTGAGAGTGGAAACTCCTCTCCATCCATGGTGGTGATGATTAAGGCTCCACCGGAGAAAGCTTTCTTTACCACGTATGGTCCTTCGTAGCTAGGAGTCCATTTACCGCGGGGATCCTTGTGGATAGGTAATATCTTTTTCAAAACTAAGTCTCCCTCTTTGAATTCTCGAGGACGAACCTTTTTGTCGAATGCCCTCTTAAGCCTTCTTTGGTACAGCTGTCCATGACATAACGCTGTAAGGCGCTTCTCCTCTATGAGGTTCAGTTGATCGAACCTTGCTTGGACCCATTCGGCTTCTTTTAGCTTAGTTTCCATCAAGACCCTTAATGACGGGATTTCAACCTCAATGGGACGCACAACCTCCATACCGTATACCAAGGAGAAAGGGGTTGCCCCAGTTGAAGTGCGAATGGCTGTTCTGTAGCCATGTAGCGCAAAGGGAAGCATCTCATGCCAATCCTTGTAGGTTTTCACCATCTTTTGGATGATTTTCTTTATGTTCTTGTTGGCCGCTTCTACCGCGCCGTTCATCTTTGGCCGATATGGTGAGGAATTATGGTGCTCGATCTTGAAGTCTTTGCACAACTCCTTCATCGTGTTGTTTTTTAGGTTTGCGCCATTGTTGGTGATGATTTTGTGGGCAGTACCGTAACGACAAATGATTTCCTTCTTGATGAATCGGGCTACCACTTGCTTGGTTACATTTGCATAAGAAGCCGCTTCGACCCACTTGGTGAAATAGTCGATGGCAACTAGGATAAACCGGTGTCCATTTGAAGCTTTTGGCTCGATCATTCCAATCATGTCTATGCCCCACATAGAAAATGGCCAGGGTGACGTCATGACGTTCAGAGGAGTTGGTGGCACATGCACCTTGTCGGCGTAAATTTGGCATTTGTGACAAGTCTTGGCATAGCAGAAACTGTCAGCTTCCATGGTTAGCCAGTAATAGCCTGCCCTTAGGATTTTCTTTGCCATTGCATGCCCACTGGCATGAGTTCCAAAGAATCCCTCATGGATTTCTTTGATGAGCATGTCTGCTTCGTGTTTATCCACACACCTGAGCAAGACCAGGTCATAGTTTCTTTTGTAGAGGGTGTTTCCGCTGAGGAAGAACTGGGATGCCAATCTCCTGAGGGTCCTCTTGTCTGTTTGTGAGACATTCTCTGGATACTCTTGTTCTTCGAGGTATCGCTTGATGTCGTAAAACCAGGGTTTGTTGTCAAGTCCTTTTTCGACTGCTGCACATACAACTGGTTTATCCCTACGATCCATCCTTATGATTGGCGCCTCGTTGTGGAAATTTACTTGGTACATTGATGATAATGTAGCCAATGCATCCGCCACCTGATTTTCTTCTCGAGGTATGTGATGAAAGGCGATTTCATCGAAATGCTCAATCAACTCTATAACCCGGGCACGGTATGGAATCAAATTGGGATGTTTTGTTTCCCATTCTCCTTTGACTTGATAGATGACAAGTGCTGAGTCACCGTATACTTCAAGGATTTTGATCCTTAGATCAATTGCTGCTTCGAGACCCAAGATGCATGCTTCATATTCTGCCATATTATTGGTGCAGTCAAAGCATAACCTTGCTGTGAAGGGTTGATACCCATTTCTTGGGGAGATTAGGACTGCACCGATCCCGTGCCCCATGGCATTTGAGGCACCGTCAAAAGCGAGCTTCCATCGAGCTCCTGGTTCTGGCCCTTTATCATCACTTATGATCTTTTCGTCATTCAAGGCTACAACGTCTTCATCAGGGAAGTCAAATTGTATAGGTTGATAGTCCTCCAATGGTTGGTGAGCAAGTTGCTCGGATAAAACACTCCCTTTTATGGCCTTTTGAGTGACATATTGGATGTCGTATTCAGATAGCAGCATTTGCCAACGGGCTATCTTTCCTGTGAGCGCAGGTTTTTCAAAGATGTATTTGATGGGATCCATCTTTGATATTAACCAAGTGGTATGGGTCAACATGTATTGCCTTAAGCGTCGGGCAGCCCATGCTAAGGCACAACAAGGCTTCTCAAGCGAGGTATACCTTGTTTCACAGTCGGTAAACTTCTTGCTTAGGTAGTAGATTGCGTGCTCTTTTCTTCCCGTTTCATCTTGTTGTCCTAGCACACAGCCCATTGATCCCTCAAGCACGGTTAGGTATAAGATGAGGGGTTTACCCGGAACCGGAGGTATCAAGATCGGTGGTTCTTGAAGGTATTGTTTAATCTTGTCAAACGCCTCTTGGCAGTCCTCATTCCACTGAACAACTTGATTTTTCCTCAGCAGTTTGAAGATTGGTTCGCAGGTGGCTGTCATATGTGAGATGAATCTAGCAATGTAGTTCAATCTCCCTAAGAACCCACGGACCTCCTTTTCGGTGTTTGGTGCTGGCATATCTTGTATGGCTTTTACCTTGTCAAGATCCACCTCAATACCCCTTTGGCTGACGATGAAACCCAATAACTTCCCGGATCTAACGCCAAATGTGAATTTGTTAGGATTTAAGCGCAGCTTGAACTTTCTTAGACGTTCGAATAGCTTTTGCAAATGGACTAGATGATCCTCCTCCGTTTGTGATTTGGCGATCATATCATCGACATAGACCTCTATTTCCCTATGAATCATATCATGGAAAAGAGTCACCATTGCTCTTTGGTATGCTGCCCCGGCGTTTGTTAATCCGAAAGGCATTACCTTGTAGCAGAAAGTTCCCCATGGGGTGATGAATGTGGTTTTCTCCATGTCCTCTGGAGCCATTTTTATTTGGTTATATCCCGAGAATCCGTCCATAAAGGAGAAGACTGAGAATTGGGCAGTGTTGTCTACCAATATATCAATGTGTGGTAGCGGGAAATCATCCTTTGGGCTTGCTTTATTTAAGTCCCGATAGTCTATACACATCCTGACCTTGCCATCTTTCTTTGGGACTGACACAATGTTGGCAACCCATTGTGGGTATTTGGTTACTGCTAAGAAGCCGGCATCGAACTGCTTTTTGACCTCCTCTCTAATCTTGAGAGCCATGTCGGGTCTGGTTCTTCTTAACTTCTGTTTTATTGGTGGGCATTCCGGCTTGAGCGGTAGTCTATGCACGATGATGTTGGGGTCCAAACCTGGCATGTCTTGATACGACCAAGCGAACACGTCCACATACCCTTGTAGAAGCTTAACCAGTTTTTCTTTCACATCTTTTTGTAGGGAGGCACCCATTTTGTCCTCTTTCTTGTCCTCTTCGGTCCCCAAGTTAATCAATTCAATCGGTTCTTGATGAGGTTGTATTGCCATATCCTCTTGATCCCCAAGTCTGGACAATTCTTCAGGAAGTTCATAATCGTCCTCTTCATCTTCTTCCGTTTGGTTAATTCGGAAATCGAAGTTGTAAGGGATTATAGCAGTGTTATTGGTGGGAGAATTTGTGGATCTGCATGAGTATGATTTGATTTTAGGTTTTTTTGCAGAAAAGTTTTTGTATTGCGATTAAAGAAACAAAAGAAAAGAATTCAATTGAACATAAAATGCAGTTTTATTTATGATTGAAATAACTTAAAAACATGGGGGCCCCACACAACTAATCATTTGCCTTGGGCAGAGCTAAATGATTTTTTTTTCAAAAAACAAAAACAAACATGGTAAATTACTTGATCTTGGTAATGATTTCGGGAATTGCGATGGCCCTCCAGTTGTTCAAGATTTCACCCGAAGCACAGCGGTACACTAAGTCGGGCACCTCTTCGTCTGTGTCTTCCAACAGAGCTACTTGGTTTTCAAAGCTGAATCCCGCGCTGTGGAAAGTTTTCAAAATTGGAAGGATCCCTTGCTTTTGAGGTTTTGAGGAAGCTTCCGCTGATGTCTGATATCCTAGCCCAAAACGGTTTTTCTTCTCCGGTATATCCACCAGTTTACCCCATCCCTTAAGGCTGCTCTCTTTTAGAGCTTCTCTTACTACCTTCCATGATGACATGGCTGACCTTGCCTCTTTCTTGGGTTTTGAGCTCATGGTCATGACGTTCGCCACTTCCAAAGACTGAAAGGGAATATCCACCGCTTCTTCGTCCGTTTCTATGTAACGGAATGACGACAGATGGCTTACCATCATATCCTCTTGTCCGGAAACTATAATCATTTGATGATCGACAATGAACTTGAGTTTTTGGTGTAGAGTGGAGGTAATGGCTCCGGCAGTGTGAATCCAAGGTCGTCCGAGAAGACAACTGTAGGTTGGATTAATGTCCATGACTTGGAAAGTGATGGTGAAAACCTTAGGCCCGATTTGAACCGGCAAGTCAATCTCTCCTATGACGGCCCTTCTTGACCCGTCAAAGGCTTTTACCACCAAAGCGCTTGGCTTCATTACTGTCCCTTCACATGATAGCTTTAGAAGGGTAGTCTTGGGCATGACATTCAAAGATGATCCCGTGTCCACTAACACTCGAGAGAGAATGTGGTCCATGCATTTTACGGAGATATGCAAAGCGCGGTTGTAAATATGCCCCTCGTCGGGTAGCTCGTCGTCATTGAAACCCAAGTACCTGCTTGAGGTAATGTTTGCGACTATCCCGTCGAACTGGTCCACAGGGATATCTTTAAAGACATGTGCTTCGCTGAGGATCCGCAGTAAGGCTTCTCGGTGGGCCTCCGAGCTTAACAGCAGGGATAACATGGAGATTTTGGAGGGAGTTTGACCCAACTAATCAATTATCTTATACTCGCTCTTTTGGATTATCCGTAGAAACTCCTCGGCCTCTTTTTGTGGGGCTGTTTTCTGGGAAGGTCCTGCTTGGCTCTCCATTTCATCCACGTTCTTTTCTTTGAGTGGTTCCCTTGGTAGTTCAACTGGTGTCTTCCTGAGTTCTTTCGGAGTGAAGACTCTACCACTCCTTGTCATGCCTCCAACACCGGTATTGTTAGTGATGTTGGATTCAATTTTTGCCAATGGTTTTCCCCCATATAGGCCATGGGTTGGTAATTCCACGGTACCCTCTTTGTGCTTTCGAAAGAGAAGGTTGCCGGCACATGGAGTGTTATGGGCTGTACAGGTATTTGTACCTCTCTCCTTTGGTATGGGATTTCGAGAGGCTTTGGGTCATGAGACTCTAAGGTAGCAATGTCCGCGCTATCTTTTGTATAACCCATTTGGATCCAACCTTGATCCATCAGCTCTTGAAGACATTTCTTCAATTCTTCGCACTCGTCGGGGTTAATTATGCAGGCTTCGCAGTTGGCGTGCATTTCTTCGAACAAGCCAAAGCCGATCAATTTCTCCCGGATGATTGACATAGGAGTTTTTACGTTGACCACCTCATTGATTGGGCCAATGCTTTCTTGCTCTTCCACTGCGTTCACAGAGGGACCCGCATGCCCCGGCAATGGGTTATTCTTCACATTTGGATTTTCCTCTTTGAAGGATAATAGCTTCCAGTCAATGAGATTCTGGACCTTGTGTTTGAAAACTCTACAACCCTCGATGTTGTGCCCCGTGGTTCCTGCATGATATTCACACCTTGCATTTGTATCATACCAAGGTGGATATGGTGGTAACAAAGGTTGTAGTGGTTTTAGCTCAACCATCCCCTTTTGGATTAAGTACGGCAAGATCTGACCGTAAGGCATGGGTACAGGATCAAACTGCACATTGCTATAGTTATTCTTCGGGCCCGTTTGATTTCTCGGTGGGTACCCGCCTTGTTGCTGCTATTGATTTTGCCGAGGCATTGTTGCTGGTTGTTGAAGTGGAGTCGTGGGGATTACTCGAGGTGAGTACTGCCCCTGAACTGCCGCTGCTGCCACATAAGGATAATGGTAGCGAGGCATTTGAGTTGGAGGTAACCGAGATGGGCCTACCAAAACAGCATTCGTCTCCCCCTCTTTCTTTTTATGAAAGTTGCTGGGGGGTCTTCTAGCTCCACTTTGAGCTTCAGGAGGGCCTTGAATTTTCCCCCTCTTCACTCCATCTTCTATTCTTTCACCAATTATGACTAGATCGGAGAAACCAGATGATGTGCTTCCGATCATTTTGTCATAATATGGGCCTTGTAGTGTGCCCATGAAAGTGTCAACTAATTCCCTCTCCAAACAATGGTGGCTGCACGCGAGACGCTAGTTCCCTCCACCTTTGAGCGTACTCTTTGAAAGGTTGCTTCTTTGGACAAGGTTCTGCAACTGCATCCTGTTTGGAGCCATGTCCAAATTGTACTTGTATTGCTTTAAGAAAGCATCGGCTAAGTCCTTCCAAGTTTGGACGTGGGTACGCTCCAATTGCATGTACCAATCTAGCGAGGTTCCGCTTAAACTATCTTGAAACACATGGATCATGAGTTTCTCGTTTGTTGCGTAAGCCGCCATCTTCCTACAAAACATTCGTAGATGGTTCCTAGGGCACTGAATTCCTTTATACTTTTCAAAGTCCGGGACTTTGAACTTTGGAGGGATTACCACATCGGGCACTAAGCACATATCCAAGGCATTGTAGGCGCCATATGAGCTGGATCCTTCGACAGCTTTTAACCTTTCTTCCAAAATACGATACATTTGGGCGGAATCGCTGTCTTGGTGAGTATTGCCGTGAACAGACTGCCTAGGCTGAGTGTCTTCCACATTATGAGAAACAACCTCATGTTGAGTAGTGGAATTCCCTTGAGGACGATGCTCTTCGTTCCTAACGGGGATTGTAAGCTGTGGTTGTGGAGGTGGCACAAGACCATCATTTTCAAGTGGTGGGGTATATCCTTGAGGAAGACCGTATGGACAAGGGTTGCTTTCCCGGGCAGACAGAGCATGCATTAGCTCTAAAATTTGATCCATCTTCTCTTTCATGGTGTCAACTTCCCCTCTCAAAGTAGCTTGATTTTGTTCCAAGTTATCCATAATCCTTTGCTTGTTAGCTCGCGTTCCGTACGAGTGTCGGAGATCGGGCTCTTGGGCCGATGGCTTCTTGGGTTTTTTGGCTATGATTGCTTCAAACTATTTTTTAGGGGAAATGAAATGAGTGTTTTTCTTTTTTAAGAAAAATGCATGAAGATGCATGTGAATGCATGTATGTAATGCCTATGCAAAAACAATGCCCCCTTTTGTTTTGTTTATGCAAAAATTATTTTCAATGAATGCAGATGTTTATGTATGCAGAGGTATGGTTTAGGAACATTCAAAACTTCCCCCCATTCTCACATGTAGGCTCTAGAGATGAGATTTTCTAAAAGGTCCCTAGAGTCACGGACCCCACAGGGAACTATTGTCGTCAATTGCAAATACTCGCAAGACCTCAATAAATTCCAAGTGAAATCTACTCTAGGCGGGGTTTTCACATCTTCCCTTCAAGACATACGTCAAGAGGGCCTCCGCTACGCAACCACCATCCTATCTTAATTTTCTCTCAAAGCTCGGGTATAGAGCCTCACACGTTCGGTATTAACCCGAACAATGTGGCGTAACATCGCTCATGTGACAACCCCACAATTGATATATCAATATGAACATAAAGCAATATGAAACATATAAATATAGAGGCAATGAGAAGAAGAAAATAAAGACAAATAAAACAAAACATGCGAGCAAAAATGAAGAAACATTTAGCCTAAAAACTAACTAGGATAGGCTTGACTCGCTAGTGAGGAAAGTGATCCCCAGTGAAGTCGCCAGCTGTGCGCTCTCGTAAAAAAACGCAAACCTCGCACGTGTACGAACGCTCGAAAGGTTTTGTGAAGTCGCCACCAAAGTTTTTTTGTTTAAAGGGAACGTTGATAAACCCTTAAGTTTTTTTATTTTTAAAGGGAAACAATAATAAAACCCTTTGACGATGAGGAAAGGATGGTCATCGCAACCATTACCGGGTTCGGGAGTCGATTACGCAAGGGGAAGGTATTAGCACCCCTCACGTCTGTTGTACTCAACGGGAACCTCCTAGTTAGTTAAGGCTAAAAAATGTTTTTTAAAGTTTGCTTGCATGCTTAATATATAAAGGGAAAAAGATAAAATATGATAAAGGGGAAAAAGAAAGTTTTTTATTGATGTGCTTGACAAGATGAAGATCTTGCTCCTACGTATCTCCTGGTGCGATGGAGAATTCAAAACTACGTAGTTCTTTGTTAGAAAAACGTAAATTTGTTGGTTGTTTTTTAAAGAACGATGCTTTTGATCGTATTCTTACGATTAAACGTAGCTTGTGTGCTCGCGCGTGGGAGGCTTAAGCGTTTGCTTGAAATCGCGCTAGAATAGATAAAAACATGTCCGTTGGGGAAAAAGGGTTCAATTGACCGCGGGGGGCCAAGAAGTGGTTCAATGGATCCAACCGGATCGAGCATTGATTCAAATGACTCAACGGAGTCGAGAAAAGGTTCAATGGATCCAACCGGATCGAGCATTGATTCAAAAGGTCACGGCGGACCAAAAGGTTCGGATTGACCACGGGGGCCAAAATTGGTGAGTTGGATTCATTTTATGTTTTGTATCTTGAAAATAGAATGATGATTGTCCGAGCAACGAGACATACGTCAAGCATTCGTACAACCGGGAAATGGAGAGACATACGTCAAACCATCCCTTTTTCATTCAAGTTTAATGTTGAAATTCAAAAATGTATTTTGGTGAAGTTTAGAAAAAGAATGACGATCGTCTAAACAACGAGACATACGTCATGTGTTTATTCAACCGGGGAAAGGAGAGACATACGTCAAACCACCCTTTTTCATTCAAGTTTTGCATTTGAAACTTAAGAAATCCCAAACTAAACAAAACACTTGATTGTTGAAACTCAATGAAGAAAAAGTTTCATGCTCAAATTAGTTGTTGCAACTTATGAATGAGCTTGTTCAAGTGTACGAAAAAAATGCACAAGTTATGAAAATGCACAAGTTCGGCTCAAATTTAAGCTTGATTTTGAAAAATGAACAAGTTTGGCTCAAGTTCAATTTTGATTGAAATTTATGAACAAGGTTGCTGTTCAAGTTTGGTTTTGAAAATTATGGAACTTAGCTTGTTTGCACAAGTTTGATTTTGGGAAATTAGTGAACATAACTTGTTTCTCAAGTTATCCAAAAATATAGCTCAAACTTGTGAAATTTCTCATAACATGCAAAACTCTTGTTATGTTTTGAACAAAATGGGTTTTAATCCTCTTAGGTTCTGAATCCTTAAGTTAGAACCTCAAAAATTAGCTTTATAGGAGCCTGAACTCAGAATCTGAGTTCTGTCAAGATCGCAGAGCGACCTGAAGGTGGCTCTGCGAACCTAAGTTCTGTCATGGTCGCAGAGCGACCATGACTTGGCTCTGCGAACTCCGCGAAAATTTCAAACTCAGAAGCTGCTTCTGAACTAAGTTCAGAAGCTGCTTCTGAATGAATCTCAGAACCTTAAGAGGGGTGATTTGCTTTTAAAATTGGTAAAAAAAATGAGTGCAACACTAAAGTTTTCAAATGCTTTACCAACCTTGGGATTTCTTTGAAATTCAAAAGAGGTTTTAGTGCAAAAATGAATTTTTAACAAACACTAAGAATAAAGCTACTGAATCAACAAGACACCAAAACAAATGCAAATGCAAAGGAAAGGTAAAAGTGTTTAGAATGCTTACCAAACTCCTAGCCAAAGCTTGTATTGCAATAGAATGGAAGAGGCTTGGATGCTTGTGGTTTTGCAAATGGTTGGAATGTGGGTGATTAAGAACAATGAGTTTGTGCAATTGCTCTGTGTTTGAACTGGTTTTTGCTATGCTTTGTGCTGTATTTTTGCTCTTAAAATTTGCTGTAAGAATGCTCTCTTTAATCCTTATGCATTGCCTTCCTTTTATAGGCCAAAATGAAATCAAATGCAATGATGGGAAATCTCTAGAATCCAGCTGTTTTGTGGGCTAGAATCAGGCTAATTTGTTTTGCATTTAATGCAAAAGGGAAGAGGTGACATTGCCTTGCAATCTTGGTCAAGACTTTGACTGATTTCAGCTATCAATGAGGCTGATTATGACAGCAAAAATGATGAAAAAGTGTGAAAAACAGGGCTGTTTCAACTTGGGCTGTCCTTGGGATTAAACCTTGCAATCTTGAGAAGCCAAGCAAGAAAAAACGTGGGCTGGGATGTACAGAGGTTGGGGGAAACAAAAGAAGCATGTGGGCTGGTGTGAGGAGAGAAGAAAAGCTGCTGAAACAGGGCAGCAAAACCAGCTCTTGGTGCAAGCAAAAGCCTCTATGTTTGACTGGTTTTTAGGGTGGAAAAGGAAGAAGAAAATGAGTAAGCTGCTTGCTGGCAAACTCAAGGTCAGATTGTAGGCAATTGGGAGGGATGAGAGCTGCCCAAGGGCAGGCCAACTTGCTTGGCTTGGCACAAAAACCTTCTCACCTTGGCTTTAATGGCACATGCTTCAATTCTTGCTTTGTTGGGTCCAAACAACCAGAATTGGTACTAATAATTATAATAATAACAATAGATGATAATAACAATAACTATAATGAAAACAAAAGAAAGATAAATCAAAGAAATCAAAATCTGCAAAAAAATCGCAGATTTCGCTCTGCGATGGTACCATCGCTCTGCGAAATCCATTTTTTGTTGACTTTTTTTGGTTGACTTTTTTGTTGACTTTGACTTTCTCTTTTTTTAAAAGGCTTGGGACAAAATTAGGGTACAACACACGGATTTTTTCCTTTGCCCACGAAATTATAAAACCATGGCTTAAAATTCATCAATAGGACACGGTTTTATGGCTTAGTTTAAACCACTGTTTTTGGCATTTTGTTTAGGCTACGCTTTTATAGGTGTAGCCTAATCTTTAGACCATGTTTTATGGCCGAGGCTACTGTTTTTTTAACTATTGCCTAAGCCTCAAAGTCAAACCATGGATTTAAAGCCTTTTTTTAGTTCCAGGTGTTATATTACTCATTCGTTGACTAAACTTTTGATGACGAGCGTTGCTCATACTTTTAGCTGCAATGCTGTCTATTTATTTTTGTGCCTTTATGCCATATTTTTTAATATTTCTTAAAATAAATAAACATGATTAAAAAAATAATTCAAAAAAAGGAACATAACTTAACATAACAATGTCTTAAAATATATATTTAACAAAGGAAAAACATAGTCGTCTCGAACAAAATCCTCTAGCATCCACAAAAAACCAATTCATGGTTCATCAATCATAGCAGCCAAGTGTCTTGTCTTCCAAAGAAAAAACAACTAAGTTTTTGATTCCAAAAAATAAAATACAACCAAGTCTTGCATTTCCAAAACATAAAACAAGTATTACGTGCAATCCACTAGCTTCATTCCTCTTGAGGATAATCTTCGGGTCCAAACTGTAACAATAATAAAAATTACGTTAATATAAATAAAACAAAAAATAAAGACGTAATAAAGGCACAAATGTTTTTAAATCTTTTTCTTTTTATACTAGTGTATTTTATATCTTTTAATTGGTATTTTATTTGCATTTTAGTTTACATATACAATTTGATATAGAACATAGTGCAAAATATTGAAGAGAGACTAAAATGATGTGTGAGTATTATAGGTACACCCGTGTCAAAGACCATAACAAAGACATTAGTTCATTTTAATGTCAGAACAACATAAAGTGCACCAGTGCCAGAAGAACACAACTGAAATAAACCAAAGCTCCACTAACTAACATCATTCCTCCAATACTCATCTACTGCATATTCAAGACAACTCATATACTATCATGCACAAAATTATTCATCACTTAAGCAAGCAAATAGATGCATAAAATGTCCAAAATTTAGTTACAACAACATATAATATTTCTAAATTCTGCAAAATCATCCAATTCATTTAGTTAATTAACATTCTATATAGAATGTCATTAACAGTTGAAGCATGTCCAAAATTCAACATTCTCAGTCCAAAACATTAATTTTCTATTAAGTGATGTCTTTTACAATTCTTTTACTATAAAGTTATCTAATCTTAAAATCAAGTAACTCAAACTAAAATCAAGTAGATGAATGGTGTGCTGCACTATTTGCAATGCCCAAAGCATGTCCCATCATGTTATCCACATCATCTTCACTTAAATTTGGATCTTGTTGCACTAATACACATTTTAAAAGTGACTCATATGCTTCCATCCTCTTCTTTGTCAATGACTCGTATGCTTCCATCATCTCCTTCATGCTAGTCATTTCACCTTCATATTGTTTCTTAATGTTGGCAATTTCTTCATTTTTCTTCAACATTGATGGTGTAGCTGTTCTTCCAAAACAACGAACTCTACCGGGCTTTTCTTTACCAAACAAAGACTGAAATGCTTGGTCTGGAGACTGACTAGAATCTTGGATTGAATCCTGAAGTTTGGTCTGACATAAAGAACAAAAAAACCAGCTATAAGGATAAAAAAATGTAAGTAGTTAAAAGTATATAATAGGAACAATAAGAAGAAGAAACATGCAATAGCTTCCTCTGTTTCTTCATCAGTTTTGCTGGCGTGTTTCAATAAACATTTCTGCTTGGGTGACTTCCTCTCCGTCAACCTTCTTTGAACGCTTTATTGGTAAGAGATAAAAAATAAAGCAACAAATATTGAGTAAGAAAAATTGTTGTTTTATATACAACATTAACACAAATAAATCTAAATACTTTACCAATATTTGTCGAATCATAGCAAATTTTTTTGGCCCCATTCGATGCATAAACTTCTGCTTAGCCTTATTGACAATATTTTTCTGGCTTATGTTTTGCAATGTAGGAGAAAAAAAATCTAAAAATGTATAAAAGAAGATACTTTCCCCACCAGTTCATATCTTTAATATAATAACTTAAAGAATGTACACATTTACTTGGATAGTAGGATGGTCCCAAAATTTCAACAATTTCTTGAAATGAGGTTCTGGTACTTCATCAGGCATGTGCTTTAACCTATCCTTTAAGGTTGAATATTTCAGATAATGATTTTGCTTGATTTGACGTTTGTAACGTCTCCAAGCATCATTGATTCAAGAAAAAACAGCTTTCATTCCTTTCTCAGGAATAATAAATTTACCCTAAAAAATATTATTGACATTAACATCTGATAGCCATTTTACGATCAAATAAAATATGATAGATAAACTCTTATACCTGAACAAAACTCCATATATCTATCTCGTGATTCTCTACAACTTTCTTAAAGTTTGTGTAAATGAAGGGACAAAAAGCTGAGTTCCTAGCGATGGTGCCAAGAAAATAACTCAAGTCAGAGACAACTTTTTCATCAGGTCCAATCGGTTCTCCAATATCATCAAATATAACTTCTTGACGATCTTGAATTTTTCTTGCATGTATTTTCAAGCATTGAGTAGGTCCACGTGTTTTTTTCTTAATTGTACCTATTTTAACTTTAAACTTATAACATAAGATAAAATCTTAAAAAGAGTCACATAAATATATAACAAACAAAGTTCATTGTTTTCACATTACCATTATTTTCACCATCTTCCTCTTCATTTTCTTCTTCCATGGCATATTCTCCATCTTCGTCTTCATTTTCCAACTCTTCTTCATCTTCTTCATCATCGAGTACATTGTTTTCCTTAAGAAACTCTTCAATTGTCGTTGATTTGCACAACGGAATTCTTTTTGTCTTCTTTGTTTCAATTTGTTGACTTTCCATTGTCTCATCATTTTCATCCCCCACCCGTTTTTTGGGATTCTCTCTTGTTCCTGAATTGTCATTTTCAGTATAAGTGATTTTCATGGGTGACTCAACTTCTTCAAGAACAACCTTTCTCACAGGTTGTTTCTTTGGATACTGATTCTGCACAAGTCCTTTGCTTTGAGTCATAAGGTTGCCTCTTTGATCTTGATTTTGTCTGGACCCTTGGTTTTTAGTCACCGATGCTTCATTTGTGACTCTCTTGGGATTAAACATCTCTTTTTTTTTTTGCAGAGATCATTTGCTTTGAGTCATAAGGTTGCCTATTGGATCTTGGTTTTATCTTGACCCATGGTTTTTAGTCACTGATGCTTCATTTGTGACTTTTTGGGATCAAACTTCTCTTTTGTTGGATCAGGACCCCTGTTTGCGGTTAAGTCCTTTTGACCAATTGTTGTGAAATTTGATAATTTGATTGGTGCTTGAGGTGCAATCCTAAACAAAGGCTTTTTGACTCCATGTATTTCCTTGTCTAATCTTGTAGCATTAGACCTAACTACATTTGTAGTTGACAGCTTGTTTTAATTGCTAACATTTTCTCTATTTGCAGCCACATGTGCATCAGATTTTTCAATATTATTAGCTACATTTTCACGCTTGATGCTGAATATCCTAGCCAATTCAAAGCTTGATCTTGCCTTGGGTAGCTCAAATTTGGAAGTACTTGTTCCACCCTTGTCTTGAGCTTTCAGCTTTGGCTCTAAACTTTTTTCCTTATTAATTTTCTAAGGAAAAAATTTAAAGAAAAAAATAATTACCAAGCTGTATCATCAAAATAGTAATTACAAAAGTACACAAACAAGGTGTTTTATGTTTTAGTACTCATAGAAATGTTTCAATACTTATAATAAAAATTCTAGTTAAAGAGTTGAATTAAAAAAAAAACATGACCGACGATGGTTTTGAAAACTATAGAATCAGATTGAGAGAATGTCACTGACCGACGATGGTTTCGAAATCAAAGAAGAGGGTTTGAAAATGGATTGTGATAGTTGATGCAACTTGAGAGCATCTATCCATTTCTGATCTTCTTCTATTGTTTTGCGTCGAACTTCTTCATATGATGGTGGCTTCATATTCTGCAAGCATTGAAGACAATGTCAAAACGATGGAAAGATACAAATAATGTTTGCTAAAATAACATAAATACTGCTAGCACAAGAAGGCTTCACCCATAGCCATGGCCATATGAAGAAAAAATTCCTAAAAGAAAATTTCCGGGATCACAAAACAAACAAATACACCTTATCTAAAGTAGTAACTTGCACAATGCCTCCAAGCCAATTAAGAGAACACAATGATATTAATAGGAGAAGTTCAATTGCACTTTCTCGTGAAAACATTTAATTTAAATCAATTTATCCAATTTATGTAATAGTGTTTTTTGCTAGTTTGAACTAATATTTTCATAATTAAGTGATATCAGTTTCCTATGACTCTTCCAAATAGAGGCTACTTCAAAGAACAAAACAATGTAACAGCTCGTAAACACATAGTACATATAACTTTCAAACAAAAGCAATTGTGATTAACATGTTTTGAGACTAGGAATATTATGAATAAACTATATACTTGGTCCATTTAATGAAAATCAATTTAACCCCCTTGCAAAAAAATTCACGTTGAAAAATGTGTTGACTTTTAAGAAATAAACCATAAAAATGTCTCAAAGAAAGTTAGTGCACCACATTCCAGATCATACTAAATGTCCATGTTAAAGCTATAAACACATATAGGCATGTTAAATCTATAAATGTCCATGAGTAGACACATCACTACTATAAAGTAATTCCAAATTGAGGTTTACTTGAATTGATTAGTATCAGGCTTACCCTTCATTTCATTTAATTGAAGTTTTGCATCATTTGTACTTGTTGCAGTCACTGTAAGAACTTTTACATTGGAGGTGTTAATTCCAAATTAAGGTTTACTGGAATTTATTAGTATTAGTAGCTTCCCCTTTACATTCTAGTGTGAAGCTTTGCTATGCTCGTACATGGCCCAATCCGTGTAATTGTATTCACTTCTACTTTCTATTCTATTTCTTCTAGTTTACATTATAGGCAAAATTGATATTTGTTGTACCTTTTTCGTTGACATAAGTGGTGAACATCCTATAGATTGGAACTAAGACATTGTTTATGATGCTTTTCCAAAGTAAAACAAGCTCCCTTTTTCAATAAGTACTATTCTAACAGAACCATATCATATCACCTAGTGCAAAAAGTGAAGACAATTGACTGACAATTCAAACCTAAAAAAATAGCATAACAATGCTGAAATCTTGGTACAAAACATAAAATCAAAATGCTAAAATAAGGTTTAGAAAATATGAAGAACCCAATTCAGTTATCAACAACTCATCAACATCAACATGAACTCAATCTGGGTATAAATTTTGAAGACAATCCATAACTCATCAACATGAACTTAGTTGAATTAAAGATAAATAGAGTAAAAATTGAACAATAAATCAAATGGGTTTTGTGACTCACTTACTGAATCAAAAGAGACAACTGAAGAGATTAACTACAAAACCTAATTGTAACAATAGATTAATAACCAGTTTCACGTTTTTGGGGATTTTGAAAATTTAGGGTTTATCAAATTTGAGATAAATCGAAATTTGAGAGAAATACAACTTACCCGGAAAGAGAATGGCTCAAATCAAGTGAAGAGAGAAGGTCTGGAAGAGGTTGGACGCAAGCACAAAGTCCAGCAATTGAAGATAGAAGAGGTTGAAGGTCCGACGGAGGGAGGTAGGTCAGAGGTGGAGAAAGGGTCGTCAGCCGGTGGAAGAGATTCGGAGGAGAAGAGAGGTTGGATGAGTTCAGCGAGTGAAGAGAGAAGAGGTTGAGAGGTCGTGTACTCTCAGATCTATTTTAACAAAGTTTTTTTGTTTGGCATTGTTGACAAAAAAAAAATTATCTGAAATTTTTTTGGGGGGAACTTTTTGTGATAGCGCCAAACTAAAAATGAAAATAATGAGGGTTTGAAGGCTTGGTTTTGATAATTTAATAGGACACGGTTAATGTTTGGGATTAAAATGAGGAGCTATTAAATGTTAATAGACCACGGTTTTTTTCGTGGCCACAAATATCCACAATTTTGCACCGTGGTTAAACGGTGGCCTATAATGTAATGGGCACGGTTTTTTCGTTGGAAGGCATTAAGTGTGAAGGTGAGATAAACACACAAGAAGGGGGGGGGGGGGGGGGGGGGTTGAATTGTATGTGGACTGTTTTTCCTTTTTCTTTCTTGAAAGCTTAAGTTAAGTTCAGAATCCGATATAGATCAGTTCTGAACTATTTTCAGAGATGTTATAGCAGTGGATATAAAGCTTAAAAGAGAGAGGGAAAGAGAGACACAAATGTTTTTATACTAGTTCCTTCCACAAGTTGGAAGTAGTCTAGTCCCCTTGTTACTAACAAGAGATTTGAACTATAATCAAACTGATTACAATTGCTCAAAGCACAAAGCTAAGAGACTTCCAATGCTCAAGCACTTAGCAAGAGACTTCTATGCTCAAAACACAAAGTTAAGAGACTTCTCTGCTCAAAGCACAAAGCTAAGAGACTTCTAATTGCTCAATACACAAAGTAAAGAGACTTCTGTTTGCTCAGCACGCAGACTAAGACTTGACCAAACTGATTTACAAAGAAAACAAGTTTGTGTTGAACACTTGATAAAATATCAGAGGTGTTCACAAAATACAACTCAGGTTTAAGACTCTAAACTTAAGAAATTCTAAGATGATAAGCTTGTAAGAATTTCTAAGAGTTTTTGGTGACTTTCAAATATGGCAGCAAAACAGAGCACGATATTCAGTCTATTGTTTTCAGAGTCTTAGCAATTTATTCTTCAAATCTTTACCCTTTTATAGAAGGTAAAAGAGCTGTTGAGAATTGCCCAAAAATCCAGCAAATAGCCGTTGCAAAAGAGAAGCTATGTCCAGCTGAAATTGTGTGCTGAACTGCAGAACCCAGCACGCAATTTTTGAATTCTTTCCTTAAAAGCTGGAGAATGTTTCTTTGAAGGAGGCAACTGTTCCATTGAGTTGTTCTGACATATGCAGGCATTAAATGCTGATAGTGACAGTTGCTTTTCCTTAAGAACTCAGACTTCAGAAGCTTCTTCAGGAGCTGTGCATCAGAAGCTCACTTCAGACGTAGGTCTTCAGACTCACACTTCAGAAGCACTGTTCATCAGACGCTGCCTTCAGATGTTGACTTTTGTTGACCTTCAGAAGCACTCTTCAGACGTTGACTTCTGTTGACCTTCAGACTCAACCTTCAGACGCAGTCTTCAGACTCTGCCTTCAGAAGCACTCTTCAGACACAGTCTTCAGACTCAATCTTCAAAAGCAGCTTCAGACACAGTTTTGCTTCATACTTGCAACAAAGGATTCTATGCTTTCCTTCTTGCTCTTAGCTTGTTCTTCCATAACCAGTATTAATTACCAAACATTAAGAACGTGGTTCTGCACACTTAGAACAAAGCATTAGCAATTCCAATTTTCTTTTTAACACTTTGTTATCAGCAAAACCCAAAAGAGAGTTGTTCAACACATTTTGTTCCAACAATCTCCCCCTTTTTGATGATGACAAACACAAGTATTAAACAGAAAATTGTTGTTAATTTAATTAACAAGTTGACTGCAGGGTATGAGGTTTGCAAGCTCCCCCTGAGTCTGATCCAGGTTAATTAAATTCAGTTTAAATCAAAAAGGTGATTATTTCAGAATTGTTGTTAACTTTAATTAACAAGCTGACTTCAGGATGAGGTTTGCAAGCTCCCCCTTAGTCTGATAATCCACAAGGTGAGGTTTGCAAGCTCCCCTTGATTCTTATCCATGTTAATTAAATTCAACTTAAAACAATAAAGTGAAATTATCACTCAGAATTATAAATAACAAGCTGACTTCAGGTTATGAGGTTTGTAAGCTCTCGCCCTAAGTCTGATAATCCACAGGATGAGGTTTGTAAGCTCCCTGAGTCTTATCCAAGTTATTTAAATTCATTTCAACTCACTAAGAGTAATTTATCTCACAAAAATTTAATTCAGAGGCTAAGAGATTAAGAACAGTTCTCATAAGTTAATTAACTGACAGAAATTAACTTATGTTCTGAGCTCAGGAGCCTTAATACTTGTTTACTTTTACTCCCCCTTTTGTCATCAACAAAAAGAAATTTCCAGAATTTTTAAGAGAGTTTGAAAAACATGTGAGATAAAAATGTTCAGAGCATTTTTGTTCGGTACATTCTGTTCAGTATCACTGAACTATTTTGGACAAAATTGTTCATATCATATACCAACTGAAGGTTTTAGCACAACTGAACTCTTTTCAGAAAACTGAAAAAAATATAGCATTTGGCTTAGTGCTTCTGAACCCTTTCAGACATAACTGTTCAGAGTTTTTAAATAGGTTTGAAAAACTGAACATGTCTCATACCAAAGTGAGACTCATATTTTCAAAAAGCTGTGTTTAATAAACCAGTTTATAAAAAAAAGTTTTGTAAAGCTGAACATGTCTGATATCAAATTGAACATGTATGATGAAAATATGAAAGAGTGTCTGTGTTTTTGTTAAAACATTTCAGAACTGAAATCAGAAAAATACATTTGCATATTGATGACTTTGGGAGGGACAAAGTGTAACTTTCAAAGCTTTAATTCATCATTGCCCAGAGTTATAACTTAACAGATTCTGACCAAAAGTTAGATAACTATGCAGATTCAGAAGTCAGAAAATCAGATTCTGAAACTCAGACTCTGAAGTTTTTCCAGAAACTTAACTTTCTTCAGACTCTCAAGATGAGTGACTGATAAGCCTTAGCTTCTGATGAACTTTAGAATCTCAGTTTCTATTCAGATTCAAGCATATTTTTCAAGAGATGAAATGCATGTTCAGATTCTTTTTAATAAAGTTAAATCTGTCTTCTGTGAGGGGTTTTGTAAATATGTCAGCCCATTGATGATCAGTATCAATGAATTGAATATCCAAAACACCCTTCTGAACATAATCTCTTATAAAATGATGTTTAATTTCTATATGCTTGGCTCTAAAATGCAGAATTGGATTTTTAGACAGACAGATTGCAGCAGTATTATCACAATAGATAGGAATGATGTTTTCATGAATCTGATAATCTTCTAACTGATGTTTCATCCAGAGCAGTTGTGTGCTACAACTTGCAGCTGAGATGTATTCTGCTTCTGTTGTAGACAAAGCAATAATTGCTTGTCGTTTGCTGGCCCAGGATATCAGATTCTCACCAAGAAATTGACAATTTCCACTGGTGGATTTTCTTTCAATCCTGTCCCCTGCATAGTCAGCATCACAGAATCCAACTAGCTTATAATCTAAGGATTTCTTATACAGAAGTCTCAGATTAGTTGTTCCTTTCAGATACCTGAAGATTCTCTTGACAGCAGTCATATGAGATTCTCTAGGATCTGACTGGAATCTAGCACACAGACATACACTAAATAAAATATCTGGCCTAGAAGCAGTTAAGTATAACAGAGAACCTATCATACCTCTGTAGAGCTTCTGATCTACCTTTGAGCCATTATCCTCTTTGCTTAAGGTGCAGGTTGGATGCATTGGTGTTGTCATCAGTTTATAGTCATCAAGCTAGAACTTCTTCAGAAGCTCCTTTGTATACTTAGACTGATGAACATACACTCCATCTGTGCATTGGTTGATTTGAATTCCAAGAAAGAATTTCAATTCTCCCATCATGCTCATCTCAAATTCATCCTGCATTAACTTGGAAAATTCTTTGCAAAGAGAGGCATTAGTAGAACCAAATATGACATCATCAATATAGATTTGCACAATTAAGATGTCTTTCTTAAGAGTTTTTCTAAAGAGTGTATTGTCAACTTGACCTCTTACAAAATCATTTTAAAGTAAGAAATTACTTAGTCTTTCATACCAAGCTCTGGGAGCTTGTTTCAGACCATATAAAGATTTCTTAAGTTTAAAAACAAAATCTGGATGTTTTACATCTTCAAAACCAGGAGGTTGTTTAACATAAACTTCTTCAGAAATAACTCCATTTAAAAAGGCACTCTTAACATCCATTTGATATAAGATGATATCATGATTAACTGCATAGGAAAGAAGTAACCTGATTGCTTCCAGTCTTACAACTGGAGCAAATGTCTCAGTGTAGTCTATTCCTTCCTGCTGACTGTAGCCTTGAGCAACCAATCTTGCTTTGTTTCTTGTTGAGTATTTTGGTGTTGGCTGCATTATTTGGCAAATCCAATGTGTTGAATAGAAGCATCTCCATATTTAGAACAAGTCTTCAGTTGCAAGGTTTTTCATTTGAAGCTGTTCAGAAGCTGAAAATGCCATCAGAAGCTGAATGCACTGTAGCACTTCAGAAGCTGATTTCAGGTTCTGATGCCAGCGTTGACTTTGGTTGACTTCATCAGAAGCTGATCTTTTTCAAGTTGTTTCTGCGCGAATCTTGACAAGATTTATCAAGGAATTATCCACGTGTATTGCTTCTAGAATGCTGATTAAATTGGAAGAGATTTTAATGAAGATTTGGTTCAGTTTTTAGATAACACGTATTTTTCTGTTATAATCTTTAAAAGATACAAGGTGGTTTTATTTGTTTTTTGATTGGACCAATCATAATTCAAAAACAAATCATGTGCAGAAGATTGGTTTGTTATTTATGTTGCTTGCTGAAGGCTATATAAGGAGGAGTGCTGCTGCTATTCAAGTGACGAAGAAAAACAGAGTATAATTCAGAAATAGAGTCTGTCTTAGTTTTAAGCTGTTAAGTTTTATTTGTGCACCACTCTGTTAGAGTTGGTTTAGTGTTTTGTTTTTGAGTTGTAATTCATTCAAAGCTTTTAAGCAAGAATGAAGTTTGTTTATTGAAGTGTGATCTTCAAATTCTGGTCTGTTAGTTTCAGAACTGGTTAAGTTCAAAGGGTAGTTCAGTAACAGGTTTGTTACTTGAATAGGAAGTTAGAGGTTTTCTAATACTCAACGTGTTGGGTAGAATTCAAGACTAGGTGGAAGTTAATTGCTTAGGCTGGGAACTGGGAGTCAGTGTCTTGAGTCATAAGGATTATTTCCTATAGTGGAATTCCTTCTTGGATTGGTATCCCCCAGAGTAGGAGGTGTTTACTCCGAACTGGGTTAACAAACCTTGTGTGCCTTTATCTTTCCTGCACTTTATTTTCTGCTGATTATTTGCTTTTATTTTGTGCTAAGTTCTGTTCAGAACCTGTTGGTTCAGAACCTGTTAGTATCTAATTGCCTTGAGCAACCAATCTTGCTTTGTTTCTGTTCACTTCTCCTTGTTCATTAAGCTTGTTTCTGAACACCCATTTTGTTCCAATGATGTTCTTGTGATCTGGTCTTGCAACTAGATCCCAGACATCATTTCTTTGAAACTGGTTCAGTTCTTCTTGCATAGCTACAATCCATCCATCATCTGCATGAGCTTCATCAGCTGTTGTGGGTTCAATCATGGATAATAGTCCAACCAAAGATTCATTCTGGCAGAATGCTGATCTGGTCTTACTTGGACTGTTCTTGTTTCCAATGATCAGCTCCTCAGGATGTGAAGACTTGTACTTGAATGAGGTTCTGGGTGGATTAGCTTCTGAAGAATCATCAGGGGCTTGTTCAGAACCATGCTGATCTTGATTATCTTCAGGAGGAGTGTCAGTATCAGAGAGTTTTTCAGTTTCTTCAGAATTTTCAGACTCTGAACTCTGTTCAGGTTCTGAAGGTTCCTCTGAGAGTCTGAAATCTGCAAAACTCTCAACCAGCTCTGGTATTTCATTACCAGGCTTCTTATCATCAAATCTAATATGTATTGATTCTTCAACAACATGTGTTACAGAATTATACACCCTGTATGCTTTAGATCTCTCTGAGTATCCTAAAAAGATACCCTTTTGAGCCTTAGCATCAAATTTCTTTAGGTAGATCTTATTGTTCAGAATGTAACAGGTACAACCAAACTGATGAAAATAAGAAATGCTTGGTTTTCTTCCTTTAAATAGTTCATATGTTGTTTTATTCAGAATAGGTCTGATATAGATCCTGTTCTGAATATAGCATGCTGTGTTAACAGCTTCTACCCAAAAGTACTTTGCTATTTTGGATTCATGGATCATGGTTCTCGCCATTTCTTGCAAAGATCTGTTCTTTCTTTCTACAACTCCATTTTGTTGTGGAGTTCTAGGAGAAGAGAACTCATGGAGAATTCCATGATCTTCACAAAAATTTTCAAATGGTTCATTTTCAAATTCACCACCATGATCACTTCTGACTTTTAAAATTTTCAAATCAGTTTCATTTTGTACTTGTTTGCAGAATTTGTTAAACACATCATATGTTTCATTTTTGGTTCTGAGGAACTTAACCCAAGTCCACCTATTGTAATCATCAACAATTACAAACCCATACTTCTTCCCATTGATTGAAGCTGTTCCAACAGGACCAAACAAATCAATGTGAAGCAGTTCTAAGGGTCTTGAGGTGGAAACAATGTTTTTAGATTTAAAAGATGTTTTAGAAATTTTTCCTATTTGGCATGCTCCACAAAGAGCATCTGAGTGATAGTCAATGTTTGGCAGGCCTCTGACCAGCTGCAACTTGCTAAGCTTAGAGATGAGTCTCCAGTTAGCATGTCTCAGCCTTTTGTGTCGTACCCATTTCTCATCACTCACAGACAGAAGGCAAACTACCTTCTGCTCAACCAGTTCTGAAAAATTGATTTTATAAACATTGTTTTTCCTGTTTCCTTTGAACACAACAATTTTATCTTTATGGTTGATTACAGTGCAAATGTTCTTATTAAACAGGACTTCATAATCACTATCACATAATTGGCTTATGCTAAGTAGATTATGTCTCAGTCCATCTACCAACCAAACATCATCAATGTACAGGGAAAAATTACCTATCTTACCACTACCAATGATCCTTCCTTTCTGATTTCCTCCAAACCCCACAGTTCCTCCCTCTTTCATGTTCAGGGTTTGGAATGTAGACTTGTCTCCTGTCATATGACGCGAGCAGCCACTGTCCAGATACCAAGACCTTTCCTTTTCTTTGGATGACAAGCATATCTGCAACAGGAATTATCTCAGACTTAGGTACCCATATTTTCATGGGTCCTTTATGGTTAGTCTTGAAAGGTTTAGTCTTTTGTTGCACCTTGTGTCTGGAGTTATAACACTTAGACTTGTTCAAACACTTTGGATATGAATCCTTTAATCTTGAATAAGTCTTAGTTTTAGAAACTGAGTTATTCAGAACCTGAGTTCTCAATGGTCTTGACTCAGATTTCTTCAGAACCTGAGACTTGAAGGTCTTTGGTTCTGAGTTGTTTAGAGTCTGAACCATTGAACACTTTGGTTCTGATTTCTTCAGAACTCTAGTTTTGCTAGCTCCTGACACAAGGCAGACTTGAGTTTGGCCTTTCTTAATATAATCAGAAACAGATGACAGATTGGCCTTCTGTTGTTCGCTTTGCTTGACATTCTGGTTTTGAAAAGGTTTTGAATAGACTGGCTTAGTAATTTTTGAAGGTTTCATAAACCCAGTCTTAGTAAAATTTGAGTTTGAATTTTTTAGACTCTGAGACTTACTAGTTTCAGGTTTTGAACTTTTCAGGCTCTGAACATTTTCAAGTTTAGAGTCTAATTTTCTCATAGTCTTAGGCTTAGGACCTTTTGGATTAGACTTTGGCAAAGTTTTAACTTCTGCCTTCATCTTTCACTTAGGTTCTGAAGCTTCAGACTCTGAGCAGTTCAGAACCTCAGACTCAGCAGTCTTAGTTTCTGTTAAATTTTGCTTCTCATAACTGTCAGAAGCAGGCACAAAGCACACCTCAGTGCCTTTCATAATATTTCCAGAACAGGATGATATTTTTGATTCATTTGAATGATTGAATGAATCAAAACCAATACCTTCACCTTTGTTTATGCTGATATTATAAATCCTAGAAGCAATCTTACTTCTATTGATTCCAGTTATGATAAAATCCTGAAGTGCAATTTCATGATCACTTAGAATTTTATCAGATTTCTTATGAGCCACATCCCTGAGTTCTCTAACTTCTTCATCAATCTCATTGAATTGATTTTGAAGTTTGAGATTCTCCTCAGTCAGCAAGTTATGTTTATTTTTCAAAGATTTTAGTTCAGAGTCAGCAAGTTAACTTGCTTTTGAGGTGGTTCATAAGATCTTTAACTGTTTCAATCAGTTCAGATCTTGTAAGTTCAGAGTATACCTTATCTTCATCATCAGAGTCTGAACATGATTCTGCATCAGAGAATGCTGTTGCCATTAAATCCAGGTTTGCTTCCTCTTCATCATCAAACACAGAATCATTGTCAAGATCATCTCATGTTGCCATAAGATTCTTCTTGAGTTTGTTTCTGAAGTTGCTTTTAGAACTGGTCTTCTTTGATTTTTCCTTTGACTTGTCCTTCTGAAGATCAGGACAATTAGCAATAAAGTGACCAGG
The DNA here is from genome assembly GCA_018208015.1 of Medicago ruthenica. NCBI lineage: Eukaryota > Viridiplantae > Streptophyta > Magnoliopsida > Fabales > Fabaceae > Medicago > Medicago ruthenica. The sequence continues at coordinate 31,506,172 of CM031376.1, forward strand.
CTTCTTGCAATTGTAGCAACCCTTCTGATCTTCCCTCTTTGAACTAGATCCTTTAGAGTTACTGTTCTGTTAAAGAATTTCTTCTGTCTTTTCATTAAGTACTGAAATCTTTTGGAAAGCATTGCAAGCTCTTCAGCATCTGAATCTTCTTCAGAATTTCCCTCAGGAAATTCTTCTTCAGATTCAATAGCTTTCAGAGCTTTTACAGACTTTCTTTTGGATTTCAGTGCTATTGACTTAGACTCTCTAACATAATCATCTTCATTAAGTCCCAGTTCATGCACTTTGAGGGAGCTTATAAGATCTTCAATACTTAACAGTGAGTCAGTAAGATCCTGAGAAAAACATGTCATCGAGTGGTTCTCCACCACCACCTCCTCCTGGTAATCATGCTTCTGTGTCATTTGACTATGGTACAGAGGAAAGAAAATCTAGATCACACAATAAACCTCCAATGTTTACTGGTGATCCAGAGAAATTCTCTTGGTGATCTGGCTGTACATCTTGCTTTTCCACCAAGAGAATTTCTCTGGATCACCAGTAAACATTGGAGGTTTATTGTGTGATCTAGATTTTCTTTCCTCTGTACCATAGTCAAATGACACAGAAGCATGATTACCAGGAGGAGGTGGTGGTGGAGAACCACTCGATGACATGTTTTTCTCAGGATCTTACTGACTCACTGTTAGGTGATTGAATATCAGAACCGGAGCTCTGATACCAACTGAAGGTGAGAAAAACACACAAGAAGGGGGGTTGAATTGTGTGTGGGTTGTTTTTCCTTTTTCTTTCTTGAAAGCTTAAGTTAAGTTCAGAATCTGATATAGATCAGTTCTGAACTATTTTCAGAGATGTTATAGCAGCGGATATAAAGCTTAAAAGAGAGAGGGAAAGAGAGACACAAATATTTTTATACTAGTTCCTTCCACAAGTTGGAAGTAGTCTAGTCCCCTTGTTACTAACAAGAGATTTGAACTATAATCAAACTGATTACAATTGCTCAAAGCACAAAGCTAAGAGACTTCCAATGCTCAAGCACTTAGCAAGAGACTTCTATGCTCAAAACACAAAGTTAAGAGACTTCTCTGCTCAAAGCACAAAGCTAAGAGACTTTTAATTGCTTAATACACAAAGTAAAGAGACTTCTGTTTGCTCAGCATGCAGACTGACACTTGACCAAACTGATTTACAAAGAAAACAAGTTTGTGTTGAACACTTGATAAAATATCAGAGGTGTTCACAAAATACAACTCAGGTTTAAGACTCTAAACTTAAGAAATTCTAAGATGATAAGCTTGTAAGAATTTCTAAGAGTTTTTGGTGACTTTCAAATATGGCAGAAAAACAGAGCATGATATCCAGTCTATTGTTTTCAGAGTCTCAGGAATTTCTTCTTCAAATCTTTACCCTTTTATAGAAGGTAAAAGAGCTGTTGAGAATTGCCCAGAAATCCAGCAAATAGCCGTTGCAAAAGAGAAGCTATCACACTATCTTTCAAAGATTTCATTGAAGATTTATCCAAGCTGTGTTTCTAGAAGATAGAAGAATTGCGCAAGATATGTTCTGAAGATTTGATTCATTTATTTGTGAATATATTTTCAAAGTAATCTTTTGGATATATATTTCTGAATAAATAAGAGCTTCTATTTGCTTCTAAAGAATTCTGAGATTATATCTTTGAAGATTTGGTTAAAGAATTATGTGCTGCTGAAGATTATAAATAGAAGGCGTTGCTATTGAAGAAACTCATCTCAAGAATTAAAAAGAGTCTTAGTGTTTTTCAGTCTGTGAGCTGTTGCTCTGTTTTTTCTGTGCACCACTCTTGTGTTAGAGTTGGTTGTTTGTTATTAAGTTGTAATCACTCAAAGCTTTTAAGCAAGAGTGACTGTCTTTCTGTTTTGAAGAGTGTCTTCAATTTTGTTTGATTTTTTAGAGTTTGATAATCACTGGGGCAGTGATTGACTAAGAGAAGTAAGAGGGGTTTCTTATATTTAGGAGTTCCTAGGTAGAAGTCTATACGGGTAGTGATTAAGTGATAAGGCTGGGAACAGGGGTTGTGTCTTGAGTCTTTGAATTGATACTACTTAGTGGATTTCCTTCCTGGCTTGGTAGCCTCCAGATGTAGGTGAAGTTTGCACCGCACTGGGTTAACAAATCATCTGTGTTATTTACTTTCTGTCCTGTTTATTTCTGCTTCTGAACTGCTATTTTCATACTCTGTTTTACGGTTCAGAACCAGGACCTGCCAGGAATTTCAGGAACAAAATGGGTGTTCAGAAACAAACTGAATGAACAAGGAGAGGTAGTAAGAAATAAAGCTAGACTTGTTGCTCAAGGCTACAGTCAACAGGAAGGAATGGATTACACTGAAACGTTTGCTCAAGTTGCAAGATTGGAAGCAATCAGGTTGCTTCTTTCCTATGCAGTAAATCATAATATCATTTTATATCAAATGGATGTTAAGAATGCTTTTCTAAATGGTGTCATTTCTGAATAATTGTATGTCAAACAACCTCCTGGTTTTGAAGATTTAAAACATTCAGACTTTGTTTTTAAGCTTAAGAAATCACTGTATGGTCTGAAACAAGCTCCCAGAGCTTGGTATGAGAGACTGAGTAATTTCTTACTTAAAAATGATTTTGTAAGAGGACAAGTTGACACTACACTGTTCAGAAAGACACTTAAGAAAGACATCTTAATTGTTCAAATCTATGTGGATGCTATTATATTTGGTTCTACTAATGCCACTCTTTGCAAGGAATTTTCTAAGTTAATGCAGGATGAATTTGAAATGAGCATGATGGGAGAATTATAGTTCTTTCTTGGAATTGAAATCAACCAATGCAAAGATGGAGTGTATGTTCATCAATCAAAATATACAAAGGAGCTTCTGAAGAAGTTCAAGCTTGAAGATTGTAAATTGATGACAACACCAATGCATCCAACCTGCAACTTAAGCAAAGAAGACACAGGCTCAAAGGTAGATCAGAAGCTCTACAGAGGTGTGATTGGTTCTCTGTTATACTTAACAGCTTCTAGACCAGATATTTTATTCAGTGTATGCTTATGTGCAAGATTCCAATCAGATCCTAGAGAATCTCATATGACTGCTATCAAGAGAATCTTCAGGTATCTGAAAGGTACAACTAATCTTGGACTTCTGTATAAGAAATCCTTAGATTACAAGTTGGTTGGATTCTGTGATGCTGATTATGTTGGTGATAGGATTGAAAGAAAATCAACCAGTGGAAATTGTCAATTCCTTGGTGAGAATCTGATATCCTGGGCCAGTAAACGACAATCAACTATTGCATTGTCAACAGCAGAAGCTGAATACATCTCAGCTACAAGTTGTTGCACACAACTACTCTGGATGAAACATCAGTTGGAAGACTATCAGATTCATGAAAACAACATACCTATCTTTTGTGATAATACTGCTACTATCTGTTTGTCTAAAAATCCTATTCTACATTCAAGAGCCAAGCACATTGAAATTAAACATCATTTTATTAGAGATTATGTTCAGAAGGGTGTTTTGGATATTCAATTCATTGATACTGATCATCAGAGGGCTGATATATTTACAAAACCCCTAGCAGAAGATAGATTTGATTTTATTAAAAAGAATCTGAACATGCATTTCATCTCTGAAAAATCTGCTTGACTCTGAATAGAAACTGAGAATCTGAAGTACATCAGAAGCTAAGACTTATCAGACGCTCACTTTGAGAGTCTGAAGAAAGTTCAGCTTCTAAAGATATCAGAGTCTGAGTTTCAGAATCTGAATTTTTGACTTCTAATAAAACTCATTGTAAGTGGACACTTTACACGTGGCCCACTAATGAAAGTGAATCTGAACAGTAGTCTGACACATGGTCTGAAACTGCTGGGTAATAACTGTTGGGCAGTGATGAGTTAGTTTTGAAAGTTGTACTTTGCGCCCCTTAACGTCATTAATGTGCAGTTGTGTTTAATGCTTTTTGTCTGCTTTCAATTTCTTAAACGTTTCAACAAAAACACTCAAAACACATTCACACTTTCACTTTCACATCTTACACGTTCAGTTTTCAAACCTAAAAACTCTTCCTTTTCAAAAACCCCTTTAGAACCCTAAAACCTCAATCCTTCAGAATCAAATGGCTGGTTCATCATCTTCTTCTTCGAAACTTGCAATGGACGTTCAATCTCAAGAAGCCACTATTATCAAACCCAAAACCATGCCTCTCAACAAGGAGTATTTACAGCTTATCATTGAGAGCGAAGTGGATTTTGAATCTTTAGCTTTGAACGGGTGTGATATTTCAGAATACGTGGACCATCAACAATGGAGACCATTCTTCAACATGCTAAATGGTCCATCCTACACAGAACTGGTCAAGAACTTCTGGGTTAGAAGTGAAGTGTTTGACAAAGAAGAAGCAAGAAAGGAATAAGCTCAGAAGGTTGTTGAAAATCCTGGACTGAAAGGGAAATCAAGAGCAGAAATGGGTCTGAAAGAGATCAGTGGTACTGAAGTCAGGTCGTCTGTTTTGGGTATACCAGTGATTATCAGTGAGGAGATCATTGCAAAGGTTATTGGTGCCAAAAGAGGTGGTTTGTTTCAGACAAACACCAAGAAAACCAGCACATGGGTTCCTCTGATTAGACAAACTCTATTTCATGGGAGAGAGTCTGAGAAGACAGTGGACATGAAGGCTCTGATGTTCTTCTACTATGTGGAGCATCAGAATATGACTTACCTTCATCTGAAACTGACCTTCCATCATCAGAACCTCAACCTGCCTCTGATGCAAACCTGATTAATGTTTAAGAACCTCAAACTGAAACCTCTGATTAGATTGTTTCAGAATCAACCCAATCACCTCACTCTGAACAAATTACAATTCCTTCAACCAGCTATCAAAATATTGCCCAAACACCTAACCTCTCATCAGATTTTAATTTAAAAGAGGTTTGCAGCAATATCTTCAAGAGCTTGGAAGAACTGGTGCTTGCTAGACAGCATCCCATTCATGAGGTCAACTATGTGAAAAATGGAACAAGCTGAGAACCTTAGTCAACAATACCCTGGACACTCTACAGTTTGTCTCTGTAGTGTCTCAGCATGAGGCACTTCAGACATGGTTGTCTGATGTAGTCAGGAGCATGGAGACTGTGGAACTCAGAAGAAATACTTCAAGACTGATTGAATGTGGAACTTCTTCAGGAGTGGTAAATGCTGACAATGCTGATTTATTGGAAATCCCTGAGATTCTGAAGTATGGTCTTCAGAACTCACTCTTGGGAAAGTTTGTTCAGCAACCACTAGATCCTGACAACTTGAAGCTGGACTTGGATGAGCCTATCATGAAGCACATGTTTGAACAAGTTCAAGTGGAGCTGGTAGCACAAAGAGCTAGACAGGATGTTCTGGAAAGCAAGATTCAGGAACTGAGTGCAAAGCAAGATCAGATTCTGACTAGTCAAGATTTAATGAAGTCTAGGATCAGTGCCATTTTGGAGCTTCTGAAGAGACCTCACAACCTTAGATTGCACACCCTAGTCTTTAAATTTTTAACTTGCTTCTGAACAATGTTTAATTTGTCTTGCTTCTGAACATTATCCTCTGTCTCTAAATGCAATGTTTATGTACTATTTATGTATGCTCAAATAGTTTGCTCTGGTATTTATCTTTGCTACTTGAGTGCTTATCTGATTGCATTTTTATCTCACATCTGAACACTCTCTTTGTCTTAAATTCTTGAATTTTTTTGTTGATGACAAAAGGGGGAGTAAGTAACAAGTATTTCAGGCTCTGAGCTAAGTCAGAATAAGTTAATTTTTGAAACTTAATTAACTTAGGAGAACATCTTCTCATCTCTTAGCCTCTGATTATATTTTACGTGCGATAATTCTGAGTGATTACTCTTTATTGATTTAAATTGAATTTAATTAACCTGGATAAGACTCAGGGGGAGCTTACAAACCTCACCTTGTGGATTATCAGACTCAGGGGGAGCTTACAAACCTCAGAACCTGAAGTCAACTTGTTAATTAAATTAACAACAACTTTCTATTAATACTTGTGTTTGTCATCATCAAAAAGGGGGAGATTGTTTGAACAAAATGTATGAACAAGTCCGTTTTGATTTTTGATGATAACAAAGTGTTAAAAAGAAAATTGGATATGTTAATACTTGTTTTAAGTGTGCAAGACCATACATTAAAATTATGTATCTAACAGTGGTTCTGAAAGAACAAGTTAAGAGCGAAGAAATTTTTTTTAAGCTTGTGTTGCAAGTCTGAAGACATTCAGGATCTGAAGATCAGAGTCTGAAGAACAGCGTCTGAAGATCAGTGTCTAAAGATCAGAGTCTGAAGAACAGCGTCTGAAGAACAGTGTCTGAAGATCAGAATCTGAAGATCAGAGTCTAAAGAACAGAGTCTGAAGTCTGAAGACTGGGAGTCTGAAGTCTGAAGGACACTCAGAAGTCAACTGCTGTCATTGTCAAAAGTACATAGTACGACAAGACCTCTGCAAAAATCTCAGAGTCCGAACCTGCTCTGAAACTTTGTCTTCCTGGACGAAACATTTGATCCATTTTAAGGAAAGGATTCAAACGTTATTCTTCTGGTATGCAGTCCATATCAAGGAAGAAATCAACGATGGATTAAGCTTCAATTCAAACGACTCTATTGATGATTTGGCACCTTCTCAACGTCTCTCTATCCCTCTATAAAAGGACTGAAGACATGAAGAAGAAAATACAAGACTCTACAATTCTGAAAGTGCCAATACTCTGTCAAATTCAATACGCATCAATAACTTAGAAATTCTTTCAAACTTTCTCATCTTAGAATTTCTTAAGTATAGAGTCTGAAAACTGTGTTGTATTCTGTGAGCACCACTGATAGTATATCAACTGTTCAACTCAAACAAATTTCTCTGTAATTCTGTTTGATTAGAAGTCTCTTGCTTTTGTGCTTGAGCAATCAGAAGTCTCTTGCTTGTGTGCTTGAACAATCAGAAGTCTCTTGCTTGTGTGCTTGAGCAATTAGAAGTCTCTTGCTTGTGTGCTTGAGCATTCAAAAGTCTCTTGCTTGTGTGCTTGAGCAACTAGAAGTCTCTTGCTTGTGTGCTTGATCAACTAGAAGTCTCCTACTGTTTGTTTGAGCATTTGGAAGTCTCTTTCTTTTGTGCTTGAGCAATCAGAAGTTTCTTGCTTGTGTGCTTGAGCAACTAGAAGTCTCTTACTGTGTGTTTGAGCATTTGGAAGTCTCTTGCTTGTGTGCTTGAGCATTTGTATCTATTTGGATTATAGTGAAAAATCTCTTGTAAGTAACAAGGGGACTGGACTACTTCCGGGTTGTGGAAGGAACCAGGATAATTGCTTGTGTCCTTCTCTCTCTCTCATTTACTTTATATCCGCTGCAACATAACTCTGAAATTAGCTTCAGACTCTGATCAACATCAGACTCTGAACTAACCTAAGTTTTTGAGAAAGAAAAAGGCCAACACAATTCAACCCCCCCTTCTTGTGTTTTTCTCACCTTCAGAAAAGAGATGCTGAAGAGAGTGCCAACACATTATAGAGTCGTTAGTTCCTCTGCCATGGACTATGCTTGTTGTTCACCATTTAGTCTGTGTTCTTCTATGCCACATACTATTCTGGTTGTTCACCTTTAGTCTATGTTCTCGCGTGTCATGTGCTTCTCTGATTGTCCTCCTTGCATGTCTGTTTTCTCTCGTGCCACGACCACATGGACTCATTCTATGAGGAGCCATTTGGAAATTATCAGTGGTTGGGCGTCAAGGTCGGCCCAAGGGCAAAGCGGCTAAGCTACGACTTTAGGCCTCGAAATTTTGGGTCAAAAAAAACCTAAAAAAAGTTCAATTTGGTTTAAAACATTATTTTTGACAACATGGTTATATATGTTTCTCTAGTTGATTTTTTGAAAATGAAGCCCCTACATTCTCCTTGTCCTAAAGAAAATTTAGAATTTTTGTTTTATTTTTATAAAGTGTTATGTAATTTTTATTTATTTTAAAAGGTCTTACAATAAAGATTGTTTTAGGCCTTTAACCATGTTGGACCGACCTCTTTGTGCGTCGGCCCTTACCGAAACAAAGAGAGAAAGAGAAAGAGAGAGTAAAAACTCAATTTATGTATGAGACATAAATGTCTTAAAAGTTATCACAAAATGGTTATACAAATATCATTTTATATCACAAAATTTAGTAATTAATTTAGTTGACTTTTTCTCTATTCTAGTTCTAGCATTTAATTTCTTGGCACTTTGTATATAAAAAAACTTTGACTAATAAGGTTGTCCCAAAAGTTAAGTCGTACAAATAGGCGGGGTTTAGCATAGAAAAGAAGAGTTGTTTCCCATGATGGGAAAGTGGTCTTATCACTCATTGATATATTATTAGTTTAATTCAACGGTTTAGATCTTGTATGGGGTACCTTATAGTATCTTTTTGCTCTTGTACATGAAACCAAAAAAATAGACCCCACAACTAATAGTTTATAGTATATTAATTGATTTATTTGTTTTTAGAGCAAAGTGGGCTTGTAGTAACGGGCCACGTTTTTTTTAATCCCAATTTGAGTTAATATTGGAAGGTTCTTCATCTTTTTCTTAGTCTTCTCTACCATCCTCTTCATCTCTATCAATCTCATCATCTTCATCCAATTAAACATCCCAAAATAAGATTCATTTTTTTTATTATTAATTCTATTAAAGTGGCGGAAATTAAGGTATCGACGACTAAACATCCAAACAGACAAGGATCCCTTGTTAATTATGTCAAAAAAACAAGCTACAATTATTAATGGTATCATTCCCAAATTTTTATCAAACATAAATGGTTGTATAGTATCATTAATGGCAGAATACAGAAGCATAAAACAGATCAAGCTCAAAGACAAAGAAAATGCATAATTTTTCTTCTCAATCCAATCTTCTCTCTACTGTCAAATTAAGCTCAAATACATGAAAATGAGTTTGCATAAGAACCCAAAACAAATATGGGTCAGTCATAGAAAATTCTTATCTGATCCAGCAGCTAATAACATAGTGAAGAAAACAACAAAAGTCTATATCTGGGTCAGTCACTGAACCGTTCCATACCTGACAAACTGAGGGGTTAAATAGCAAAATTCAGATGAATTCCACACATGTGGTTGACGAATTCTTCAGTAATCGAAACATTATTAGTTGTTTAGATGGAAACTTTTAGTACTATAGGTTTTTTTTTCTTTCCATTATCTGGGTTACGAAGACAATAGCAAATGTTTGAGTAACAACATCTTAATTGAAGCATAAAGGGAAGCGTTTCTTGTTAACCTGGTAGAAAAAGGGGGAATCAATAAGAAAAGTAGTTACTAAACTTATGGGGTGTAATTTGAGATGTTCCGGTAAAGAGAGGTGAACTAGAAAGGGACAACAAATGTTAAAATATGTTTGCACAATTTTTTATTTTATTGTACTGCTCCGTCCCAAAATATAAGCAAAAATGAGTCAACATAAGTTGTATTTGGTACAAATTTTGAAGCAAATACATTAACTTTTGTTCATCAATTTTTAGTTATATTTTGAGACAGATTAAATATACAGGTTTGAAATTGCCACCTGTCAGTCAAAACCTGTTTTTACACATGATGTGAAAAAACTAGTCTTTCTCATAATAAATGACACTCAAAAACCTTTTGGAAGCTTTTAGTTTAACAGTTCAATTAGAGCATCATTCTTCCTGGAAACTCTCTCATACACCCTTCTCCTGACCTTGCTTAGCAACTGTACCCCACTAGCTTCAAATCGATATGATGGTAAGAATTCGTACCTTTTTTTTCTTCCAGTTTTTCTGTCCTAATTATGAAATTCATTCAAACCATTTCTCAATTTTTTCTCTTTCCATGTTTGATTTATCAACTATCATTTTTTATTGTTTCTAGAGTTTGAGATTTAGTTTAAGTGATTAAATTACAACCATTTCTCTTTTAATTTGCCTTTGGAATATTCAATTGGAGATTATTTTTCAAAACTCTGAGTTGTCTTTGACAGAAACTAGTGTTAAAGGTAGATCTCTATGATGATAAACTCAAAAACAAAGCCATGAAGACAGTAATTCGTCTTTCAGGTATGAAATTCCAACATCTAATCATTTTATGCAATTATATACTTCTTCATGATTAGAAAATTAAGGAGAAAAAAATAATTTTTTTTACATTTTCTTATTTTTCTTTTTCAGGGGTTGACACTGTTTCAGTGGACATGAAGGATAAGAAAATGACAATAATTGGAGACATAGATCCTGTTAATGTTGTGTCGAAGTTAAGGAAATTGTGTCCCGCTGAAATAATTGCACATGGACCAGCAAAAGAAGAGAAAAAAGAGGAAAAAAAGAAAGAAGAAAAGAAAGAAGAAAAAAAGAAGGAAGAGCCAAAGAAAAAGGACCCAAAAGAGGAATTGGCTGATCTTGTGAAGGCTTATGAATCATATTATAATCAAACGAAACAACCATATCCTTATCAATATTACAGATCTATGGAAGAGTCTCCAAGTGGGTGTGTTATTTGTTAAGTGACAACTTCGGTGTCTATCAATAAAGGTGGGTAAGACAGCTCATACTGAGTTGGTATCAAGTGAGTGTGTTATTTGTTAAGACAATGAAATATTATTTATGGAATTTGAGAGTATAGTTAAATAAATAAGAACAAGTAAAGAAGTTGGGATTTGGTTTTTGGGGTTTTCTCTAATCTTAATTGTTGGTTTATAATTTGTACATTGTTTTGTGGGGTAGCAATATTTTGTATTTGTGTTGTCTTGATGATACAATGTATTCAACTTTGGATTGGATTATCTTGAAAATAACAATTGAGAATTTGGTTTTACTTAATTGAGATGCAATGTTCTAAATCTGCTATTGGTAAAGAGAATACACATTTTTCAAGTGTCGAAGTTATATATAAGAACAAAGGTCTAGTTTTAAAGATATGGGGTTCATGAATGAGTATACTTTGCAATAGTGACCCTTTAAAAAAAAAGGTCCATTATATTGCGATTTTGGCCCCCTATTAAAAAAAATGAATAATTTGGCCCCCCCAAGAATTAGCTCCTTTGCAATAGTGACCCTTTTTGACTATTTTGATCATTCAACGCTGATTTGGCACGCCACCTGTGTATTTAGCAATTTTTTAAAAAAGAAAAATGTCACGCGTGTAAATGGAATAATTAAAAAAAGGAAAAAGAAAATATAAAATGGCTTGCACACGTGAGAAGTGTTTCACCTTCTTCTTCAATTCTTTCTTCTGCCATTCTTTCTGAAATCAGGGTTTAAAAACCCCCTATTCTTACTGAATCTCCATTATTCACCTTCTTCTTCCATTCTTTCTGAAATCAGTTATCCATTCTTCTTCAATTTCCTTTGTTCTTAATGTTGCGATTTTGTTGTTGTTCTGAATAAGATTCCTCTCCTCCTTTCTTCAATTTTTGTGGGTTTGCAGAACTAAAAAATGGATGGACATTCAACCGTGAGTGGGTCATCAGCAGGGGTCAAATCGACGTGGGTTTGTTACTGTTGGACTGACTCACCTCTGGTCACCGCCTGGACTGAAGAAAACCCAGGAAGGAGGTTCTATGGTTCGATCTAGAGAAGAAAGTGCAGTTTTTTTAGATGGTTCGATCCAGAAGTTCCTGAAAGGCTGAAGAAAATAATTAGAGGCCTGTTGAAGAAGAATGATGCATTGAAGAACAAGGAAAACATTCTTGTGTTGACAATTGTAATTTTAGGGATGTTGTTGTTTCTAAATTTTTTGGTGATTTTCATTAAGCTTGGTTAACTTATCTAATGTGATGATAATGTTTGAGTGTTAACTTATGTACTGTAATGAACCATGTAAGTTTTTAGGGATGTTGCTATGATGTAATTTATGCATTGGCAAAGAAGAAATGAAATCAGTTTGATGCAACCTTTGAATGTTAACTTATGTATTGTAATGTTAAACTTATGTTCTTTTAAGTTTGTCTCCCTTAAATTCGTCCCCCTTATGTACTGCCTAAAATGTTAACTTAGTGTCATATTTCAACGACAATTTTATTATGCAATCTTTGAAAAAAAACATAGCATAATATAACCTCAAAAGAGTATTGTAACATTCACATAGCAAAATAATTGCTCGTCAGAGTATTTAACATTACATTGCACTTCACAGTACTTAATTTGGAGTACTTAAACAAACTTAAAATTAGATAACCTAACATTAAGTGTACATAACCAAAATATCATAAAGAGTACTTAACATTACATTCCATAACTTAACCCAAAAAAAAAAATGTAACAAGTCTCTCATTGCCCTTCCTAATTAAGTATTGTTCACTGACTACTGAGTTCCAACATGTGCCATATCATCACTCTTCCTCTTAACTCATGTAGTCCTTGTCTTTCTAGGCACAACATGCTTGCCACCTCTCATTGTTCCACCAGTGCTGACAGTATTGGATGCAGCTAAAGGGCCAGCAGTGCTGCTTGCAGCAGCAGTTCCAGCAGGATTTATGTTGACAGTAGTTGCAGGATTTGTGTTGACAGCAGTTGCAGGATTTGTTGACTGCATGATTTATGTTGATAGTAGTTGCAAGATTTGTGTTGACAGCAGTTGCAGGATTTATGTTGATAGTAGTTGCAGGATTTGTGTTGACAGCAGTTGCAGGATTTGTGTTGACTGCATGATTTGTGTTGACAGCAGTTGCAGTAGCAACATTAACTTGTGCATTTGAAGCCTCAGGGTGTTGGACATCAGTATTGGTCTACATAATAAATTGATGGACAGATAGTTACTATAACTTATCAATCCATGTGTTATAAATAGAGTTATATGCTCAATAAAATTACCTTGTTCCCTCCAGGTGGAATTGCCCTATCAGCAGCTGTCTTTCCCCTACAAGTCCTCTGGTTATGTCCAAGAGCCTTGCATCTTCTGCACCTCACAGTCTCCTGATTTCTCTTGCCCTTACTGCTGGTTGACTTAGGCTCATCATTATCCTTCCTCCTAAGCTTCTTAGGCCTCCCAGGTGCCCTTCTAACAAAGGGTGGCAGTATTGGTGGAGTGTCCACTTTTGGCCATATCTTTGGTCCATTTGAAGGAAGAATAAGATTATCTTATGTATCCAAAAATGTTTGTTTCCTGAAAATTAAAGACAACCAGATTACAAATAACCAGATGAAATGAATATTTATGATGAAATTTTGTCAACACACTAACCTGTACCCACAATGCTTCTTTTAAGTTTTCTCCAGCATGTCTTTTCCTCCAATTTCCATACAAATGTCTCACACATAGTCTGTGCTCAACATGCTCACTAATAGCTGCTATTGTATTCACCAGTCCCTTGAAAATGCAATAAAATAAAGAGTTAAAATGTTGAAATGGAACATAAAAGGCTGATTGATAGAAGCTTCAGACTCAGAACCTCAGAGTCTGAACTCAGAATCTGAACTCAGAGTCTGAACTCAGAATCTGAACTCAGAGTCTGAACCTCAGAGTCTGAACCTCAGACTCAGAACCTCAGAGTCTGAACTCAGAGTCTGAACCTCAGTCTGAACTCAGAATCTGAACCTCAGAGTCTGAACTCAGAATCTGAACCTCAGAGTCTGAACCTCAGAATCTGAACCTCAGAATCTAAACTCAGAGTCTGAACTCAGAGTTTGAACTCATAGTCTGAACCTCAGTTTGAACTCAAAATCTGAACCTCAGAGTCTGAACTCAGAATCTGAACCTCAGAGTCTGAACCTCAGTCTGAACCTCAGACTTAGAACCTCAGATATGATTGTTATATAAAATAAGAGAAATAAAATTACCTTTTGCTGGTCTGATATGAAAGACCATCTTTTGAATTGAATCCCATTCAAATCTGAAAGCAACAAATCCATGAACCAGTCCTAGGACTCTTTGGTTTCAGCCTCCACAACAGCAAATGCTATGGGCAGCATTTGATTGTTACCATCTTTGCCAATAGTTGATAGTAACTGTCCACCATACCTCCCTTTCAGAAAACATCCATCGAATCCTTTTAATGGTCTACATGTACTCACAAAGGCCCTCTTGCAGGCATTGAAACACACATACATTCTCTCAAACACTAACCCCCCAAGTGCAGGTTTGCATTTAATCTTGACAGTACTGCCAGGATTACTTCTGATCAACTCCTCTGCATAGTTTCTTAGATGAGCATATTGTTCATCACTAGCCCCATGTATCATTTCTAAAGCCCTAATTTTTGCCTATACACCTGAAAAGTACTCAACATCACAAACCACCTATTCTTGCACTCTTCTTGTAGACCCTTAAGGGTCATAGTAAGTGTATGCTTCAAAATTGGAACCAGTTTCTTAGCCAGCACCTTAGTGGTTAACAATCTGACTTTAGCAGTCTTATAGAAAGTATGGGCTGAATTAAAACTAGAAAGAACAAAATGAGTTTGAGGAGGAACCTTAATGAATCCCATATGATATGGACATCCTTTCATACACTTCACCACAATTCTTTTCTTCTCATTTTTCTTTAAGTAAACATTCTTCATGTTCTGCAAAGCATACTCTTTGACAGCATTCTTTATTAACACAGCAGTTGTAAAGATCTGCCCCTTCTCAAATCTTACTGGTTCCTCATTACCAGGCAACTTAAACCTTTGCAATTGTTTCTTGACAGCACTGTCTTCTTCAGATGACTCTGGACTTTTTAACACATCTGACTCTCCATTCTCATCTTCAAAATCTAACAAACCTATCACATCAGGGTTTCTAGAGGCTTCAACAGCAAGCAAATTCTGACCAGGGTTGACTGATTGACTAACAGGGGTTGGGTTCAATGTTTGGTTGGGCAGCACAGTAGTCCACTCCCACTCTTCATCAAAATCACTGTCATCAATTAAAACACCATCAACACTTCCAACTTCATCTTCTGAATCCTCTCCCTCCTCATTACCAATGTACCCAGGATCAGATTCTTCAACTTCATTCACTTCATCAATTTCAACTGAATCCTTCCCTTTGTCTACTACAACAACCTCTTCCACATCACTGTCATACCTGCTATCTATTCCTTCCACATTTGAGGTTTCAACATAGAACTCAACACCTACCACATTCTTATGCTTATTTATGAATCTAATCACATCCCTATCATTTTTTAACAACCTAAGACCATCACTTAAATCATAACCTGGAGTAAGATACCACAGCTTATAATCCCCTACCACACCAATCTCTCTGACCAAATTATCCAAATCTATGAGGTTTATCTCATCTATGTCCCATTCACCCCCAAATTCATGTATGCCACCCTTCTTATAAGCTATCACAGGGTCAGAAATGAAGTACCCTTTGTGATGAAAGCATATCTTCAATGAGTGGTTCTCAACACCCCTAAAAAGGATTAAATAAATAAGATTTAATATTTAATTCATACTGTATTACCACTATTTATTTATAATGTATTTTAATACTATATTCATGCTGTATTTATACTGTATTCAGTATGTACACTCATATTGTATGTGCATACATAGTTCATACGATTTTATACCTACAAAAGAATATAAATTTAACATTTTCCATTTTTACTAATTAAAGACAGTATTCAATAGTTCCACCAACCCTTTTTTATTCACAAATAAGCTCACATGTGCTTTCCAGTACTAACAAACAAAAGAAAACAAACAAAAAGGTCACTTACTTTGATACGTTGCTGTCAGGCCTCTTTCCATTGACCACGTTTCCTTGAATTGATGTTGATTCTGAACAGTTCTTTGTTGTCGCGTCTTTCTTCTTCTCCAAACAGTTCTTTGCCGTCGCCTTTCCATCTTCGACCAATTTCATTTTCACAGCAAACAAAGAAACCCTAGATTCTGGAAAGATTCGACTATGTAAGGTGATTTCGATTTAGTTGAGGTTGATGTGAAAATCTGGAATTAGGGTTGGGATTGAGATTTTTACAGAGGATGTAAAAACTGGGGGAAACTCTCACGTGTGACCTCCCATTTATATTTTTTTTTTCCTTTTTTTTAATTATTCCATTTACACGCGTGGCATTTTGTTTTTTTAAAGAATTGCTAAATACACAGGTGGCATGCCAAATCAGTGTTGAGTGGTCAAAATAGCCAAAAAGGGTCATTATTGCAAAGGGGCTAATTCTTGGGGGGCCAAATTATTTATTTTTTTTAATAGGGGGCCAAAATCGCAATATCCTGAAACTTAGGGGGTCAAAAGTGTACTTTAGCCATATCTTAATGCACGTTATCCTTGGCTATGTCAACCCATGGCATCACCAACCTTGGGGATGTGGAACACACGGTGACCTTCAGAGAGAAGGAATAGATAAAGACCATGAAGGTCCACTTTCTAGTGGCACACTATCAGTCTGTATACAATTGTATCGTTGGTATGAGAATTTGCCACTATTTTGCTTTAATTGTGGTCTTGTTGGCCATGGTGAGGATCTATGCACCAATGAAGGTTTTAAGGAAGCCAATCCTTCAGGAGAAAGGGTCAACCCTAGGGGTGCATGGCTTAGATCCAAAGACTATGGAAGGAGGCTGGTGGATAAAAAAGACCTCAACTTTGCTAGTGATCCTAGGAAATCCCTGAGTGGGGGGCAATTCAGCCCAATACCTAAAGCTATGTTAGATATGATGGCCAAATTGAATTTGAACAAACATAATGCCACTAATCATCAGGGCCAGCAGCAAGGAAATCAAGCAAAAAGTGAGAACAAGGCAGACATAACTCAGGAGCAAGGAGCGAACAGGGAGGATATGGATACAAGTGCAGTACAACTAGTTCTACAAAAATCAAAAGTTACACAACTCAAAAGGAAAATAGCAGCAGAACAAAGCGACGTGTCACAAAACTTTTTTCACCAAGGGGTGGTTCAGGAAATGGCAGGCCTTGTACACAAGGCCAGTCAGGAGCAATGAAGATCCTAACTTGGAACTGCAGAGGCTTGGGAAAGCGTCGTGCAGTCAGGGCTCTTAAGAGCCTCCTTAGAAAGAAGAATCCTGATATAGTGTTTCTCATGGAAACCAAGCTTCATACTACTGATCATAATGTCAACACCAAATTTACTTGTGGCCCTTTATCAAATCACTTCTTTGTAAATTGTTCGATGGGAAATGGGGGTAGGGTAGGAGGCTTAGCTCTCATTTGGAATAATGATGTAAAAGTTCATATTCTTAATCATAATGATAGATATAAAATAGCTGGTATGCTACTGGAATGTATGGCTTCTCTACTCAAAATAACAAGCTCTCAACGTGTGATATGATTAGATATTTCTGAAAACAAGAAAGGTGAAAATTGGCTGGTTTTTGGTGATTTTAACACGATCCTTAATAACTGAAAAATATGGCGGTAATGTAACTAATCACCATATCACTAGCTATTTTCATGATACTATCAACTATTGCGATCTCACTGATCTTGGATATCATGGAAACATTTTCACTTGGGCTAATAACCAAATGGCTCCTAACCATATCAAGGAAAGGTTGGATAGGTACCTGGCTAACTCTGATTGAATCTCTAATTTCCCCAAATACACCAACTGTAACACCCCGATTTTTAAATATTAATTTATTGATATTATTGTTATATAATATAAGTAATATTAATATTATTAGGAAATATCTGTTCGATGTTTTCAAAATAAGTTTTTGGATTGTGGGTATTGAGCGAACAGATGAGTTAGTTAGTTGTTGAAAAATAGGAGATTAAGAGAAATTAAGGAGAAAAACATGTTTTTAGAAAATATAAGAGTAGTGATGTAATAGTAAAGAGGGGGGTTCGAATGAAGGAATTAAGTAGTGTTTTAATTAAATAGGATAGAAGGGGAGGTAAATGGTGGAGAGTATACCTGTTAGAAAGTGATTTCTTAATTCTCAAGTTTTGCTAAAATAATTTTGGAATGCAATCTAAAATATTTTTTATGCACAATCTAATATATTTTGGTTTGTGATCTGAAATGTATTTTGATACTCAATAATATATTTTTATACTGAATATAATATATTTTGGTACTCAATTTGAGATATTTTTGTACTAAATCTAATATATTTTTGTACTCAATGTTGGAACAAAATGTGTTTAAACAACTCTCTTCTGAATTAAGAGGGAGATTGTTGAAACATTATGTGTAAACACATCTCTCTTTGTGGTTTTGATAATAACAAAAGTGTTAAATAGAAAATTGGTTATTTGCTAATGCTTTGTTCAAGTGATTTCAGAACCACGTGTTTAATGATCAAAATTTGATAATGGTTATGGAAAAACAAGCTTAGAGCAAGAAAGGAAAGCTTAGAAGCAACGTTGCAAAGCTGGAAGAAAACTGGGTCTGAAGAGTGCTCCTGAAGTGGTGCTTCTGAAGGGGAGTCTGAAGTCTGCGTCTGAAGAAGTCAACAAAAGTCAACGTCTGAAGACCAGCTTCTGATCCGTACAACTGAAAGCCAGCTTCTGATGTTCAGCACGTGAAGCCAGCTTCTGATGAAGAGAAGCTTCTGAAGGCTGATGTGGCATGGAAAGCAACTGTTGCTGTGCGCATTTAATGCCTGGATATGTCAGAACAACTCAATGGAACAGTTGTCTCCCTGACTCAAACATTCCCCAGCTTTTAAGGAAAGCAAATTCAAAAATGGCTGCTGCTCTGTTTTCTACAAAAAGTTCAGCACACAATTTCAGCTATCCTAGCTCTCAACTTGCAACGGCTCTTTTCCTAAAACCTGCAAGTCTTCAACAACTCTAATTTCCTCTATAAAAGTTGCCACCAAAGTTTTTGTGTAAAGGGAACGTTGATAAACCCTTAAGTTTTTTTATTTGAAAGGGAAACGATAATAAAACCCTTGACGATGAGGAAAAGGACTGGTCATCGCAACCATTGTCGGGTTCGGGAGTCGATTACGCAAGGGGAAGGTATTAGCACCCCTCACGTCCGTGGTACTCAACGGGAACCTTCTATTTGGCTAAAGCTTAAATTGTTTTTAAATGTTTTGCGCGCATGCTTATCTATGTCAAAAGAAAATATACTAAAAGGGGGAAAAAGAGATGAAAACAAACGAAAGGGAAAAAGAAAGTTTTTTTTATTGCGCTTGACAAGATGTCGATCTTGCTCCTACGTATCTCCCGGTAGTCGGAGAATTCAAAGCGTACGTAGTTCTTTGGTAGAAAAACGTACATATGTTGGTTAATTTTAAATGGACGATGTTTTAACCGAATTCTTGCGATTGAACGTAGCTTGTATGCTCGCGCTTGGGAGACTTATTAAGCGTATAGCTTGTATGCTCGCGCTTGGGAGACTTATTAAGCGTTTGTTTACGAATCGCGCTAGAATAGGTAAAACATGTCCGTTGAGTAAGAGGGTTTGATTTGGTCGCGTTGGGACCGAAAGAGGTACAATGGACTCAATCGAGTCGATCATTGACCGGGGTGACTCCAATGAGTCGGGTGATTGAATCTAATGGCCACGGGGGACCAAAAGGTTCGGATTGACCACAAGGGGCCAAGATTTGGTTTGGTATGGTCGGATACGTTAAAAAAGGAATGACGATTGTCCGAACGACGAGACATACGTCACGCATTCGTACAATCGGGGCAATGGAGAGACATACGTCACACCATCCCTTTTTCATTCAAGTTTTTGGTCGAATTTCTTAGAAATCCCAAAGTTTATCAAAACATTTGGTTTGAAAACCCAAAATGAAAAGATTTTAGCAAGTTTGCTAGAAAACGCACAAGTTCGGCTCGTTTTGCGAACGGTTTTTAAAAAGCGAACAAATTCGGCGTATGTTCACGCTTGGTTTTTGAAAATCATGAACAATGTTTATTGTTCAAGTTTTAATTGAAATGATGAACATAGCTTATTTGTTCAAGTTTTTTTGAATATTTGGGGACATAACTTGTTTTGCAAGTTACCCAAAAAAGTGTTACCCGAACTTGCGAATTTTCCAATATTATGCAAAATCCTTGACATGGTTTGGATAAAATGAGTTTTAAACCTCCTAGGTTCTGAGCTCTTGGGCTAGAACCTCAAAAATTGGCCATTTGGGCACCTAAACTCAGATTCTGAGTTCTGTCATGGTCGCTCTGCGACCATGACTTCGCACTGCGAACAATGCGAATTTTTGAGTTCAGAAGCTGTTTCTGAACTTTTGTTCAGAAACAACTTCTGAACACACTCATGACCTTTTAGGTGAGTGAAAAGCTTTGAGTTTTTACAATGAAAAGAGCTGGACAAACCAGTTTTGATGTTTTGAAAACCTTGGGATTTCTTTTGAAATTCAAAAGGGGTTTTTAGAACAAAAGGGTTTTGGACCAAAATTGCTATGCAAGCACAATTGTAAATGCAAAACAAAGGCTTAGAAACTTACAAAGATCCTTAGCAAAGCTCCAGCTGCAATGGATTTGAATTGGTTGAAGGTTCTTGCAAAGGTTTTTGGATATTTGTGATGAACTTTGAACTTGGTAAGGCTTTGTATTTGATTGGTTTTTTCTGGTTGTTTGAGTAGTGTTTCTTTGTGTGTTAATGCTCTTTGAATGCTGTATTTTCTGCTTAATTCATGCTGCATTGCATCTTGCCTTGCCTCTCTATTTATAGGCCAAAATGCAATCTCAAGTAATGATGGAAATCCATAGGACCTAGCTGATTTGTGGGCTAAATTCAGGCTATTTGGCTTTGCATTTAATGCTAATGGATAGAGGCAACTCTGTCTTGTGCCAAGGGTTAAAGGTTTGACTGATTTCAGCCACAAAATCAAAGGTCTTTAGATAGAAATGATGATGAACATGGCTGGATTGCAATTGGCCAAGCTTGGGGATCAATCCTTGCAATCTCAATGGTTGATCAATAAAAACGTGCACTGTGATGTGCAGAGATTGGGGGATGCAAAAGGCTACATATGGCTGGTGTGAGGGGTGAAAAGTTGCTGCAAAAACAGGGTAGGCACTCATGACTTTTTCAAGTGAAAAATGCAGCTGGGTTTGACTGGTTTTTGGGAGCAAGCAGGAAGAAAGACTTCAAGCAGGTGGCTGGCAACCTTGGGGTGGTTAACAGGTCACTTGGGAGGGACAAGAGTTGCCCAAGGGCAAGCCCACTTGCTTGTCACATGCTAGGTTGGAAGAAAAAGCTTCCTACCTTGGCATTAATGGCAAGTCTCTCATTTCTGGTTTTGCTTGGCCCAATTAGCCATGAATGCTGATTAAAATAAATATGCAAATGATGGGCAACAAATTCTGGAATTAAATCAAAGAAACCAAAAATCTGCAGAAAAATCGCAGACTTCGCAGTGCGAAGTCATCATTTTTGAAATGTTGACTTTTTTGTTGACTTTGGTTGACTTTGACCTTTTTTTCCCCTCTTTGATCTTTTTTGATTTTTTGTTTTAAAAGGCTTAGGACAAAATTGGGGTACTACAGCTGCCCCTACTTAATTGTGTCTTTGCATAGAGTGTGTGAGTGCCGAGGGCATCTCATGAACTCTTTGCGAAGATCAATTAGGTAAAAAGAAGGACCCGAATTTTGTCCTTCGCGGTATGGAAAAAATTTGTAGTAAAAGTAAAATATGCAAATGCAATGATTTGAAAAGGTTGATCGTATCCAGCCGCTAACACTGGAGGTAGATCCACTGGGGATGAAGGTAATCGTATCCAGCCGCTTACAATGAAGGTAGATTCCTAAAGGCAAAGGTGATCTTATCTAGCCGCTTACACTAGAGGTCGATACCTAAAGAAAGGTGATCTTATTCAGCCGCTAACACTGAAGGTCGATACCTAAGGGGAGAGTGATCTTATTCAGCCGCTAACACTGAAGGTCGAAACACTGAGGAAAGGTGATCTTATTCAGCCGCTTACAATGAAGGTCGATACCTAAGGGGAGAGTGATCTTATTCAGCCACTTACACTGAAGGTCGAAACACTGAGGAAAGGTGATCTTATTTAGCCGCTTACACTGAAGGTCGATACCTAAGGGTGAAGTGATCTTATTCAGCCGCTTACACTAAAGGTCGAAACACTAAGGAAGGTGATCTTATCTAGCCGCTTACACTAGAGGTCGATACCTAAAGAAAGGTGATCTTATTCAGCCGCTAACACTGAAGGTCGATTCCTAAACTGAAATGGTCTTACCCTGAATAGGTGCCCGGTTTTGAACCGGAAAACATGATTGTATGATGCATGTTATGCTTCATGTTACCTTATGCAGTATGATATGCAATGCAATATGTTTTGAGATAGACTCAATCAAAGATTCCTGCTGGGGAATTGGGGACAGTTTGTGAAGGAGGTTCACTGGGGAACACTTGCTTAACTGTTGATGGATGCTGGTGAATATGTGATACTCACTGGAGAATCCTCGTTGAGGATGCATGACATGATTATGAAGTGCATGTGTATGAATGATTTGGATATGCATGCATGAATGAAATTGACATGATGCGTGTATTATGTTATGCATGATATGTGGGATGCATGTTGAATGCTGGGAGTTATGATTGGGTGCCGAGCAAGGTCGGTC